>CM059582.1:103312500-104512500 GCA_030407085.1 Trichopria drosophilae
GAACCAAAGAACTACAATAACAGCGACTAACACATTTACATATTAATTCTTATGGGTTGAAAAATAACTTATGACACGAAACAAACAAATATTTACTTTAAACAACATGGATCTTAGTCCTAAGGGGAGCAAATTCAACACCCTCGCAGCTATAAACGAAAAGGCTCCACCTGCCTTAGCCGAGCAATATCTTGGATATTTCATTGAATACGTAGGCGACAGAATTTCGGAAATTTTGACGGTTTTGACCTAGCATGGTAATACGATGATAGAGGTAACCCGGAGCCTCCGAAGCGAGGACCCGGCAAATCATACTGGTTAACGCAACATTCATCCTATTTTTCATTGAGAGCCAGCCGGATCTAGCAGGAGAAATATGATCAAACTTACGTACACATAGCAAAGGCAAGAATTTTGCACTGCCTGAACCTTTCGCCAGTTGCTTTCACTGAGACATGTCCCAAATACGCAAATGCAAAAAAGCAAGTGCGAGAGAACTAGAGCTTCACAAAGCTTAAGCTTTACTTTCGATGGGAGAACATGCCTCCATGGGAACAATCGGCGGAAATTATCAAAAGATACCCTTTTTATAATAGATTAATATATATCTATTGTTTCCTTATGATTTCACCTTTGTTTAACCCTTTAAGTCCCAAACGTGCCCAATCTGCACATGGATCTCAGCATCGTTTTATGTATAAAATAAAAATTAAAAAAAAATGGAAACATCTATATCCGACTAGTTTTGAGGTCGCTCTTTCGATTGGCGCCACTAAAATTTTCGAAAATTGACGTTAACACAGTTTTTTTACAAAAATACTGAAGAAAAAACGATTTTTTAGCTACAATTTTCTGTAAATGCATTTTTAACTATGATACCGGTTTCAGATCACCTTCTAATCTGTCAGAAACGTGTTCCCGATTGTTTTACTTCAAAATTATACATTCACCTATTTTGATTTATTTTGTTTTTCGTTTCAAAATGGCGTCTGAACGTTGAAAATTTTTGAAAGTGAAGAAAATGCTGTTATTTCGGATCTGCTAGGTTTTCTTTGTAGTAAAATCGTACAAATAAGTTATTACGAGTTTTGTATGACCTATTTTGATTTACGGAAACAGTAATATCCCATAAAATCCAATTTCAAGATGGCGACTGTCATGTGCTCAGTAGAAATACGTGTATTTCGAGACAACCAAAATTGGTGTGAAATTTGCTAATTGCCATCTCATAGGTTTCAGTCATCGCTAAACTCAAATCTTGAGTCAGTTTACCGAAATTCAAAATGGCGGATCCAATATGGCGGACCCGTTATGTAAAATTTCACATTTCTGGAATAGGAAAAATACTATCGTATTCCACTCAGATTTTCAAGTCAACATTATTCATAAGATTTTTTTTGTTATATAAATGGTTTTTGTGACAGTCGCCATCTTGAAATTGGATTTTATGGGATATCACTGCTTCCGTAAATCAAAATAGGTCACACAAAACTCGTAATAACTTATTTGTACGATTTACTACAAAGAAAACCTAGCAGATCCGAAATAACAGCATTTTCTTCAATTTCAAAAATTTTCAACGTTCAGACGCCATTTTGAAACGAAAAACAAAATAAATCAAAATATGTGAATGTATAATTTTGAAGTAAAACAATCAGGAACACGTTTCTGACAGATTAGAAGGTAATCTGAAACCGGTATCATAGTTAAAAATGCATTAAAAAAAATTGTAGCTAAAAAATCGCGTTTTTTTTCAGTATTTTTGTAAAAAAACTGTGTTAAACGTCATTTTTTAAAAATTTCAGTAGCGCCAATCGAAAGAGCGACCTCAAAACTAGTCGGATATAAATGTTTCCATTTTTTTTTTATTTTTATTTTATACATAAAACGATGCTGAAATCCATGTGCAAATTGTGCACATTTGGGACTTAAAGGGTTAAAAAAATTAATTGATGAATTCATTTTCATTTTGAAAGGACATTTTTCACAGCTGCACTTATTTCATTCCTTTGATTCAGATCAATGTTCAGGTCTGCAACTTTTCGTTTGTTTTTTCGATATACACAAAGAATGCTGTATAGCTCCCAAACCGTGGCTCCTCACGTGATAAAATCATTTGCGTATTCAGAGAAACACAAATTCACAAGTTATGAAATGTTTGAATAACAAATGGTATGATGTTATAAGCCTCGATGAGTGTTTTCTAAAATCGAAATAATTAGTATCTTTTCCATTTGTTACATGTGGTGCTTTGCGTCAAAATTAGAGAAGATATATATTCGCCGATTACTTGTAATTTACAGATCTGTTCTCAACGTTGCTCATAAATTCACTTAACAATTACGTTTTTTTCATTCTTCTTTCATTCTTTGTGTAAAAGCTGCTCACAAAGTTCATACTATAAGTTACCCACACTATGGAAAATATTAAAACTGTCACCGAAACAAACACTGAATATGATACTGAGTATGATAATGATATGTTTTGCATCCCTGATCCGAAAGATTCAGGATCTTCTGATGAAGATGAATCTAATGAGAATTATGTATCAAAGGTTTCTTACCACACACTGATCGAATAGTATTCTAATAAACAGAAAAAGTTGGAACCCGATCATATTTATAAGTGCATCGAAGGAAAAAAAAAGTATTATTATACGGTACAAGATAAGTTACTGTTACGTTATAAAGCGAGAAATGAAATAAGTAAGAAAACAGCCACCGAAAAATTTGAGTTATTCTTTAGCCAAAGTATCAAACTATATATTATTAAGCTTCTCAACAAAATGGTTTTGAGTTCTCTATAGTGAAGAGTTTGATCAATTCATTGGAATTTTACTACTTTCTTCCTACAACAAACGGGATGAAATAAGGGAATATTGGTCACTGGATGATGATCTGAAGTGCGACATTGTAAGAAAGACAATGAGTCGTGATCTATTCCTTGTGGTATAACCCAAAATAAAATTCTCTAAAATGACCGATACCGATGCGGATACTAATGATAAAACATGGAGAGGGAGACCTGTACTGAATATATTTCGAAACAATATTTTACAATTTGTTTTTTTTTCAACTGCCTTTTCGATAGTGAGGATTCTCAGTCCCGCCGGAATGAAGCAGCTCTTTCCACAAAAACCAGATAGATTTGGTTTTAAATTGTGGACTATATGTACGGTGTATGGACTTTAATTGAATTTAGATATTTATTATGGTAAGACTGTTTCGAGTGATGCACTACCGTCATGTGCACTGGTTCCAAGAGTGGTCATGCAAATGTTGAATCAATTGCTGCAAAAAGTCCCAATCAATAAAGTATCTGCCTATCACGCATATTTTGACAATTACTTTACCAGTCCGGATCTTCTGGTGCATTTGATAAAAGATGGGTTACGTGCAACAGGTACAGTCCGAACTGGTAGAGTGAAGAATGACGAACATACGTGCAGGAAAAAAGGTCAAAGAGGATCCTATAAAGTGGAATGAACCTATAAACTATAAAATAGTGGAATGAATTATATCAGTGTGTTGGAATCGAAAAAAGAGTCTATACTATCCACGGCTTCAGGCGTCACTCCAATAAAACAATTACAATGATAATTACAAAGATTGCAGAGAAAAAGTTAACTATGGATTCCCGTGTGCTATTTCGATATACAGGGTGTACGAAAAGTCCCGGGACGGTTGAATAACTTTCAAAAGAATAAAAATTTCAAAAATCGCCGAAACACGTGATTCGATTTTTCAACCAAGCTATCTTTTGAGGGGGGGTTTCGGCCCCCCAACCTCAAGGGGGCGGGGGCCACGAGGGGGGCCAAAAATCTTAAATGGCAACATGGTTTGAGTGGGGGCTCATTTGAAAGGTATTTTCGAGACGAATTCAGATCACTGGTCATAGAGGGCGCTGCGATCATTTTTCGGAGAGATACAAGTAAAAGAGGTTTTCAATGTAACGTTCAGAAACGGGTTGACACCCGTTTAAGAATATTGTTTTACACGATTTTAAGTTTTTTAAGTTTTTTAAGAATATTGAATTACACGATTCGGCGACTTCGAAATTTTCATTTTTTCAAACGTTAGTACGTCTAAGATCTGAAAAAGTCAAAAATCTCTGCGAAAAATGATCGCAGCGCCCTCTATGACCAGTGATCTGAATTCATCTCGAAAATACCTTTCAAATGAGCCCCCACTCAAACCATATTGCCATTTAAGATTTTTGGCCCCCCTCGTGCCCCCCGCCCCCCTTGAGGTTGGGGGGCCGAAACCCCCCCTCAAAAGATAGCTTGTTTGAAAAATCGAATCACGTGTTTCGGCGATTTTTGAAATTTTTATTCTTTCGAAAGTTATTCAACCGTCCCGGGACTTTTCGTACACCCTGTATAATAAGTACATAGGTGGAGTTGACCAGAATGACTATCGATGCAAAAGAGTACTTCCAACTATCAAATCCAAAAAGTGGACGTGGGTAATTTTTATTCATCTGTTGCGTCGGAAAATCGAAGTATTTACCCGATTTCGTAACGCTGAAAGGGCGGTCGAGAAGTGAAACTCGATCCTGGGTTGTTTGTGAACGGGGCTGCTGTGCTGCTGAAACGGGTAGGTTAGAACCGAGACAAAAATATATAAAGACAGTTGGGTAAAGATACTAGGAACGTTTATTTTTTATTGCATCTGTTTTTACAAAAACGGAGGATTAGGTCCTCCGTGGACGTCAATAATACTGGAGCTACGGGCTCGCTCGCGACAAAGTGTACTGGCGGGCGAATAGCTCTTGCGGGGTAAGTAGTGTATCGAGAGGTATTGGAGAAAATGGATCCGTTGAAGGTGAAGGAGGACGAGGATCAACGGGTCGAATGACCCTGAACTGGTCAAAAAACCCGGGAGGGTGCAAGGAAGGAAAAAAGGGTTTAGGAGCAGGCAGTGATTCGGGGGCACGATTGGTTCGAAGTTTGGGGAAATTGTTGTGGGAGGCTTCCCTGGTGGCTCGTTCGCGTTCTCGTTTCTGCTTTCGAAAGAAGCTGCATGGCTTCGGCTATAGAAAAAGGAGAACGAAAAGGGGTATGAAAATATTACTGGAAAATCGCGAACCGAAATAACTAAAATATTAAGAAAAAAAATAGCGAGATATTATAAAAGAAACGGAGTAGAAGTGTTGCGCCCCTACTGACTCCTACGCATTATCCGACTACCAAGGGCGGCCAGTTAGGCGTTTGAGTCGCTACGCGCAAAAAAAAGTTATTTCCCTAGGATTATCTCGAGAGAACCTCGGATAATCAAAAGTGGATTGTTAAACAAACAAAAAAACATAAAAAATGCCAAAACATGGGAGTTGTGACCGGTCTCAACTGCGTCACTGTTTCCTTCTTATGAGATCGTAGCTCGTCTCACATATGCTACGATCGTAAATACATTCATGCACATATATATATATATATATATATATATATATATATATATATATATATATATATATATATATATATATACAGGGTGGCCGATTTATCTGAAGACATCGAAATATCTCGAGAACTATGAACAGAATCAAAAAAGTTGTCGGATGAAAGTTGTTCGACACGAAGGGGGGCATCCAGTGATAATTAAATTTACCCCCTCCCCCATCCCCTGGGGGTGGAGTGGGGGCAAAAACAATAAAACTTAAATAGGAACCCCCAGTTTTTATTGCAGATTTGGATTCTCCGGAAAAAAGTACACCAATTTGACCTAGGAGCTATTGCATTTTGGTTCACAGGTGGCGCTGTAATCGATAAAAATCCAAATTTATCTGAAGACATTGAAATACCTCGAGAACTATGCATAGAATCAAAAAAGTTGTCGGATCAAAGTTGTTCGACACGAAGGGGGGCATCCAGGGGGCAAATAGGGACAATTTGATCCCTTTATGAAAATTTAATATTAAAAATTCTAATATTAGAATTTTTAATATTAGAATTTAGTAATATCAATTGCGAAAATTGTTATTCTGAATATGAAATTTTAATAATGTCCATTCGAAAAATTAAGATTATGAATAATTGATATTCTTCATATTAAAATTCAAAACTGATTACATAAAAATTGTGCATACAATATGGAAGCAATTTTATAAATAAGTTTTCTACCTTCAATAAAATTACATTTTAGGTTTTAAATTTATTATTTAATAAACAAAAAGAGGACATCACGCAATCCATTAAAAAACGCGTCATGTCCCTTCACTCAGCTCATTCATTCTCTCTCTGTATGTTTTTTCCGAAATGAGAATAAATAAGCTGAGCATTGACGGTCAAACCAGCTTCTATTAAACAAAACGAAACTCTTACTTCATTTGGGGATTTCGTCGCCATCTACCGGACCCCGAGAGAACTCACGTGGTTTCATACATGTACATCGCTTGCATTTCGGCCATTACTGGCGCCGGTTCTGTTACATAACGCTAGAGGGCGATATAACTCGAAAATAAAGTAGCATATCATTTTATACATAAGTTGAGTCATACGTAACCAGTTCACCTACATTTTTCTCTACTTTCCTGAAGGGAAGTAAATGGATAGCGCGACTTTCTATTCCCCATATTAAAATTTAGTATTCACGGTCTCTCAGTGTAAGACTGTTTTTGAAGTCCATTGTATTGGTAGTAATTCGGTCGGAGGTCACTTTGCTTTTAGAATAACAACTTTCCGTTTATGTGACTATTTTTTGTCTACCCTTCATTGCTTAAATCGAATTGCAAGTTAAAAATGAATCCTGCTACAGTTCGCGAAAAAAATCGAAATGATTCTTATTTATGGTGAATGTAAGAGGAATATTGACGATGCTGTTGCGTTGTATGCTGAGCGTTTTCCAGATAATGCTCGCTTGCGTTCTTTTTTTTACAAAGTTGTGAATGCCTTTCACTCTGATGGCAGCGTACAAATGAAAAAAAGGAAGCGAAGATTAACAGTTACAGGAGAAGCTAACGAAGTAGCTGTACTAGCAGCTATTCACCAAAATCCACATGTAAGCACACGACAATTACATCGCGATTCCGGCATTTCCAGAGACAGTATTCAAAGAATATTGCATCGTCATAAGTTTCACCCATATCACATTTCACTGCACCAGGAACTAGATGGCGATGATTTTCATAACCGCGTGGTGTTTTGTGAATGGGCATTTCAAAAAATGCAAACGAACCACAATTTCTTTGCTAATGTATCATTTTCAGATGAATCTACATTCACGAACCATGGTGGCATCAATAGGCATAATATGCATTATTAGAGCGTAGAAAATCCCCATTGGTTACGACAAGTTAATCATCAACGTCCTTGGTCGGTGAACGTTTGGTGTGGAATCATAGGAAATAAACTCATTGGTCCTTATTTCATTGAAGGTAATTTGAATGGAACAAAATATCGAGATTTCCTAGAACAAGAAGTACCATTACTACTTGAGGATGTTGCTATGGACGTCCGACGGACAATGTGGTTTCAGCATGATGGTTACCCAGCACATTTTTCAAGAGTAGCAAGGGAAATACTAGACCGTGATTACAATGGTAGGTGGATTGGTAGAGGTGGCCCCATTAATTGGCCTGCGAGGTCACCTGATCTAACATCTCTGGATTTCTTCCTATGGGGTTACCTAATAGGTGAGGTTTATGAACAAGTACCAACGACTCGTGAAAACATGGTGGAACGCATAAGAACTGCTTGCGCAGAAATTTCTGCATATATGATTCTATCATGGGTAACGCTAAATGTATTTTTTCCCGGCTTTGTTAGAATGACCGTATTCCATATCCGCTACGCGGGCGAAAATTGTCAATATTGGAGAATCCAAATCTGCAATAAAAACTGGGGGTTCCTATTTAAGTTTTATTGTTTTTGCCCCCACTCCACCTCCAGAAGATGGGGAGGGGGTAAATTTCATTATCACTGGATGCCCCCCTTCGTGTCGAACAACTTTCATCCGACAACTTTTTTGATTCTGTGCATAGTTCTCGAGGTATTTCAATGTCTTCGGATAAATTTGGATTTTTATCGATTACAGCGCCACCTGTGAACCAAAATGCAATAGCTCCTAGGTCAAATTCGTGTACTTTTTTCCGGAGAATCCAAATCTGCAATAAAAACTGGGGGTTCCTATTTAAGTTTTATTGTTTTTGCCCCCACTCCACCTCCAGAAGATGGGGAGGGGGTAAATTTCATTATCACTGGATGCCCCCCTTCATGTCGAACAACTTTCATCCGACAACTTTTTTGATTCTGTGCATACTTCTCGAGATATTTCGATGTCTTCGGATAAATTTGGATTTTTATCGATTACAGCGCCACCTGTGAACCAAAATGCAATAGTTCCTAGGTCAAATTGGTGTACTTTTTTCCGGAGAATCCAAATCTGCAATAAAAACTGGGGGTTCCTATTTAAGTTTTATTGTTTTTGCCCCCACTCCACCCCCAGGGGATGGGGAAGGGGGTAAATTTAATTATCACTGGATGCCCCCCTTCGTGTCGAACAACTTTCATCCGACAACTTTTTTGATTCTGTGCATAGTTCTCGAGATATTTCGATGTCTTCAGATAAATCGGCCACCCTGTATATATATATATATATATATATATATATATATATATATATATATATATATGTATGTGTGTGATCGGAGAGGAAAAAAGAAAATTGGAGAGGAAGAAAAATAAAGGGGGTTTATTAGGAGGCAGGTTATGAAGAGGTACACAAATTCATTAAAGGCAACGGGTAGATGTTTTATAATAGGAAATGGAAATTACGAGAAAATATAATGAACTCACTTTTCCGGATGATATCCAAATAAAGTTGAAGTTGTGGCGCCAAGGAAGGAGAGCCTATGTTCTTCTGGATTTTCGGGTTCTGTGTGGTGGAAT
Source organism: Trichopria drosophilae (assembly GCA_030407085.1). Lineage (NCBI taxonomy): Eukaryota > Metazoa > Arthropoda > Insecta > Hymenoptera > Diapriidae > Trichopria > Trichopria drosophilae. The sequence continues at coordinate 103,321,385 of CM059582.1, forward strand.
ACCGGACCTTCAGATCGGTGATCGGTGTCTCCGAAGATCTGCTGTCCAAACCAAATTGAAGCAGTGGAACGGATGTGTGGCACCAAGGAAAGAGAGCCGATGTCCCTCTGGATCCACTGACACTCTTAATAATTCACCATGCGAACCGGTACCCGAACTTCTCGAAAAAAAATTAAGTTGGAGATTTTTCGATTGTAGCACGAACTCGAATCCGGAAGACCGACTATGGGCGTCTCGTTGACTGCTTCTTCGATTGCCAATTGATGATTACTACCCCCTCTTGGTCTAGTGGGTAATATTTATATCCTCTCCCCTCTTTCATAGGTATTTTGATAAGGACTGATGTAGGAATCTATATCGAAAAGGATAGAGGAGGAGAATGGGATCATTGTTCGTAATTTCAGAAACATTTCGTTATGTCGAATTCAAATTTCCTAGAAAAAGGGGACACATACATAGCGAACGAGTAAGCTCACGTGTTTGTTAAACGCTGTACCTTCTCGACGGTTGTTATCGCCGGTAATCGTTCATTTAGATGTTGGTCATTCCTCCGTTTCTAGCCTGCCTAGGGCGAGATAGAGATAAGAACGCACCTGGAGTTCAACCGTTCTTTTCGCTGAGGAAATCTAGAGTTTATTTGTTTATTGCTTATACGTGAAATGCGATGGAGGTGCGACGCTACATGCATATGCGTCAAGCGAAGGATTAGGTACACGCATGCTTTATCTCGAACGGTTGGAAGAGGGTCTATAGTACTGTACTGTATGGCTTAATTCTGTATTTGATACAAGAAATAAGTCATAGAGAGCCGCGTCTTTACTCCGGTAGCTATTACTAATGTTTATTCACTCAGGTGTCGGTCGTTCTCTGTCGGTCCAGCTTGCTAGGGCGAGCTAGAGATAAAAATGTATTTGGAAAGGCAATGGTTACGAAGACGTATGTAACACATCTACTAACACGTACATCTAATACAATCATCTGTTGTAAATTCGACAGTTCTAACTAATCTTAGCGGACATAATGAAAACAAAGTATGTACCAAGGATGTTGCAGACTAATATTCAAATCGGATTTAAAAATGGATCTGAAAATTTGAAAAGACAGAGATCTGAAAAGAAGGAACGAAATAAATGCAGTTATGGAAAATTACTTTTGAAAATAAAAAAATATTTTACGTTGCATTGATTGCAAACTCTACTATTGCAAAAAATGTTTTGTGATGAATCACGCATAAATTATTAATGTATTGAATAATACAAAGGAAATACGAATAATTTAAAAAATTGAGAGTCACAAACCCACCAAAAGGGCCAGAAAATCAAAAATATAAAATACAAAAAAAAAAAAAAAAATTAACAATACAAAAAAAAAACAAAGACTCTCTACTATCGTTGACGTCAACATTTGGAAACATGAAATGCCATGGCTAATAAACGACAAAAATATACAATACATGAATAATTTTTTCTTATGAATACGAAAATTTATACGTCATATTGGATCCGTAATTTTGAATGTTGAAAATCTCAGATCATAATCTGCTATCCTGAAAACCCCCGAGAACCCAGTTTCGACTCGATCAAGCAATTTTTTACATTTCGGTCGCCATTTTGGATCCGCATTTTGAATAATAATAATCTGTGTAATCTGCGACCCCGATCTGTTACTGTTATAAATAATTGCAAACATTAATAATGAGTGTATAGCGGAGGTTATAAATGGCTGATAATTTAAAAAATGCTGTAAAAAAGAAAAACATGTCGAAAAATCCGTCATCTTGGATTCGCCATTTTATATTTTGCTTATCTAATCATGTCAACTTCTATTGAAATTATGCCACAAGATCTACGTCAACGCGAACGTAGTGAAAAATTCGAAAAAGCAATCGAAGAATCGAAATTTTCTCAGTTTTTTCGGCTTTCTGCCGCCATATTTAAATATGGCTACTCGTAGCTTAAAACGGACTTCGGATTCGGAAAGAGGGTCGAAAACTGTAGGATATATATTTTAAGAATGATTCATTGTTTATTTCTATAAGAAAAGTGATCAGTATATCACAGTGGATTTTACGGCATTGCAGGTGGAAACGGGTTTTTCATTTACCTAAAAATAGTGACATTTCAATTAAGTGTTCCCGTTCTTCACGAACATCAATAGGCTAGGTGGGTATTTGAAAATTAATCCAGAATTTATCGGTTCGTTTTGAGCATGCAAATTCTAAAGTTCTGGCACAATTTCTATCCACTCAAACATAGCGAAAGTTCAGTACATTTATTTAAACCACCATAAACACCATAGTAGATAGTTGGTTAATTGAAATTGTAACGCGAGATTTTGAATTACCGCGGTACGGATACCGCCGTACGTCATGGGCACATGAGTTCGTTTTTATCGGGCTTCGACTAATATGTATAGTACATAGCATCGCTGTGTCGGACATCTGAAACGTGAGGCGAAAAACAGGACAACTCGGATTTAGGAGGAAGAACCGACCGGACTTTTCGGCAGTTGCGACGATAAACCGGCCATTTTGTGGGTGTGCGACGAAAAAACGGACATTCCCAATTGTGCTACATAGAATCTAGTTCTAGGTTCTAGAAAATTCTTAAATGTCCATTGAACGAGAGTACTAGCCACTAGGTAATTTTGACATTTTTAATGTACATTAAAAACCTTTAGCGTTGTGAGAATAGAGTAATGGGGACGTGACATTGAAAAAATCAGTGTGGAGCATTTATTTGAAAAATTTAATGAATTTTAGAAACAGTCTCAAATGTGGATATTGGAACCCCCCTTCACCACGATCAATGGAAAGTTAAAACTCCAAATTCGGACCTCCTGGTATATGAAATTCCAAAAATCATAGAAGATCATTTATTAGAAAATTTTAATAGTATATTACCTAACAAGGGTGTAAAGTGTACTTTAACGCACCGGGCGGGAACTATACATACGAGGCGCCGAAGGCACTGAGTGATGTGTAAAATTCCCGACCAATGCGTAACAGTTATACTTTACACCCATGTTAAGTATCCTAGTTTTTGTAATTGGGTGCGTAAAGAGAGTGCGTAAAGTTTTGATGCCTGGTTGAGTGCGTAAAATACCACTTCACGCACGACCGTTCACTTTACGGATTTTGTCGTCGGGAGTGCGTAAAACTGAACTTTACGCACGAAAAACAGGCATCAAAAGTACTTTACGCACTAACTTTACGCACACAATTACAAAAAGCATATTACAGGCACTTGAACGTCGCAGCAAGGTTATTTTCTAGGTGAATTTTCACTACTACTAACTAGCATGTTTATTTGGTGTAATTCGCATTTAAGAATTCTTCGTCATCTTAGCATGAGATAATGTTCGCTTGTTTTTAGTGTGAACAAGAAAATTCGATATGAAATAAATTTCCAATAATGCTGTTTGCTTATTGAACGATATGTGAAAACTGTACAGAATTTTCGTAACTTTTTATTTGATAAACAACTATCCGTTTTCATGAATAGTTTTTAATACTTTTGGAAATAAATTTTGTGAAATTGTTTTACATTTTGCTGATTTTCTTTTGTCTTAATCTTTATTATCGCGCTAGTTTATTTTTTCTTGTTAGATTTTTGTTAATTACCGCAATTATTTATTAGTTATCGTTCTAAATACTTTACATCATAGCAATTTTTAATCAACTTTCGCGCAACTATATCTCAATAAAAATTGCTTTAAGGGCCGAGAACTTCGTTACATGAACAGAAAAATTCAATTCTTCATTAGGCTTCAATCAACTACAATTCTAATCGGTTATTTTTGATACTATAGGAACATTTAATTAATTTTTTTATATTAATTTCTTGGTGTGATGGTTTGTGTACTAGTAAATAAGGAAAATTATAAATATGTAAAAATCGAGCTTGGATATAAGCTACATTATAAGATTCATAAAACAATGTGGGACGTCAAGATCTTGAGTGTTATCTCCATTGATTTCTTAATATCTGGAACAGTTTATGTTTAATTAAAATTACATTTAAGTTTCGAAACTCAGGTTCCCTCTGACGGTAACAAAAATATTCAATAAATGTCTACTATTATTATTTTTTAATAAAATAAGATACGTTTCGTCCAAATCTGCCATATATATATAATCATCAGTAAGACCACGGAAGACTCTGTCTTATACGTATTAATATATTTTAAATGTAAATTTTAAATTAGTTCAAAAAATTGGAGACTAATCTTTGAAAAAAGTGAATAGAGAAATATATGCAAAAAAAATTTATTATTTATGTTTATTGGGCTATTCGGGTGTTTTTTATGAATTAAAATACTGCAATGTTGACTGATTCTTAATAAATCTTATTAATGATTAAAATTTGTTGCTGACCTATTGGAAATCTCTATGCAACTTTCCTCCAAACCACCATTCGTTTTAAATTCATTAACGTTCTAGTTGGATATTTTCGACACAATAGAAATAGTGACTCAACTTTTAGTAATTCAACAAATTGATCAAACTATGTATTTTTATTTTATTCTATCTTTGAAATTTTAGAATACAGTATTGGATTATCGTTTCTGTAAATTTAATAAAAATTGTAACTGGTTTTGCGGAACTTGTAAAATTTCGCTGCTTTAACTGGATTGAAATTGCTCCCAGAATTAAAGGTCCTTTCTCATTAGTTTTGTTCAAAAAAATCGATTTTTTACGGACTTCGATAGCTATGTCTAGAATGTCAGGCTAAAAGGACAAATCGAAATTCGTCATGGTTCAAAAGTTATGAGCCTCCGAGTCGACCGAACCAAAGCAGGTAGCGAGCGTCGAGCGTCAATGGTACGCGCCTGGTATATAGTCGAGCTTTAGGTCGGTACATGATTAGACGGCACCTGTTTACACTGGCATTTTGTCTATTCCGTCGACGAAATCAGTTTTCTCGCCTATGTAAACCACGTGTGATCGTTTCTGTGTCTCCAGCGCTTTTCTTCTCGCAGTGATCACGTTGAAGTGATTTTCAAAAATATTTCGAGACGTAAAGTTCACATACGAGTCTGGAAATCGTCCTGATGATCGGCATTCAAAGAGGAAATTTTATCAAAAGAGATTTTCCAATGAGCACGAGACGGAATTCATAAGCACGCCAGCGAATAAAATCTCCGGCCCTGGCGATTTTAAACCGACTGTTTCACCCGGTAATAATTTTGTGATATTGAATTTCATGGTAGATTATTCTGCTGTATCCAACATATTAACATGCAAGAAATGTAATGGCGATGTAAAATTTGCAACGAAAGACGAGCATAGCTTGGGGTTTCAACTCGGTGTCATATACACGTGCGGAGAAACATTTATTTATTCTTGTGAAAAAATTAACAATAGATCATACGAGATAAATCGACGATTCATTTTTGTGATGAGATTATGGGAGTCGGAATCTGCGAAATAAATACAATTCTTGGCATGATGGACCTTAGTAAACGAATCAACTCCAACCTGTACTAGCTTCTGTCGAAAATATATTACTTTCTGTGACCTCTGCACCTCTTTAACAAGGTCATCAAGAAAACCCACGGAAGGAAACGAGAAGAAAAAACTAACGGTAGCCGGATATGGAATGTGGAGCAAGCGTGGATCGTCGTTGTTTGGCGTTGTTACATTGATCGGCCATTTTTCAAGTAAAGTACTTGATGTTCTGTAACGGTCTCCTCTCTCCAATCTCACAGCCAGAAACGGTTCGACCCGTGGTAGTAGCTCCTACAGTGGATCTTCTGTTGTTTGGGCCCGAAACTTACCCGGATTCCCGTGGGCGCTGGGTTCGATCGTGCGCGAGATATGCTGCGCGGGACCTCGTTTGGAGGGTTAAAGAGTATTTCGGTGGATCGTCAGTGGGATCCATGTTGGATAGCCACCGTTGTGTCCATTGTCCCAGCTCTAAATGGGGGTGGTCTTCATCTGCGGCCGAAGGGGTGTTCGAGCGACGGGGTGCCCGAGATGCCAGGAGGCCTACATGATTTGGGCCCGATGGGGAGACCCCGAAGTCGTCCTAGCATCCCTGAAATCGACAAAGTCAACATCCACCCAAAGGATTGGGGAAAAAATGCCATTCAGATCTATAATCATCAAAATCAGATTTATGATAACAGAGATTTATAAAATTCTTTTTATTTTTGTATTGAATGCTAGCTCATTCAGAAAAATAGATTATTTCTTCAGTTCCCACTAAATGCATTTTTTAAAATTCTAATAAGCAGTTCTGAGAACCATAAACTGCAGCATTGTCGTGATGTAAATATTCTGAAATAATTACTAAATTTTTTAGCAGTTGTCAACAGTTCAGTGACTTCTAGGTGAAGAATTCAGTATCAAAGACGCAACGACCACAGATATCCCCGCTAACGGTGCCGACAACTACCGAACGGGATGGTGTTTTAATTTATTAACATTACTATATTAATGATAATTAAATTTATCATATTATAAATTTCGTCAATTAGATCAAATCAATATTTCGTTATCCTTTATTATAATTACATTATTACTTTTATTACTATTAATACTAGTAATGGTTGTAGCAATTTGTAGGCATTACTAGGAAAACGCATGCACTGTGCAATTCGTTACGCGTGTTCTCTCGCCATTTCATAGCGCCGCGCACTACGGAGCGCAATCTCCTGACGGAAATTAATTTATTTGACGTAGAATATATAAAATCGCCATTATGGAAAAATATGTTTCATGTAGGAAATTTCCCGAGGATTTCAATGGTGCAATAACAAAATTTGTATACTGTCGGCCTCAAGCAGTAAATGGACTTTCTAATATTCAATTGTTTATAACAATATCTTTTTATACACAATTTTTAAAACTATGCATATGGGAATAAAGACAATTTCATTGCCGTTCAATGAGCCCCGGTTGATGTAAATCGGTTAAATAGAACCGGAGTTATGGTGATTCCAAAAAGTGCAAAATTCGCAAGTATTACAAATTTCAAACCGCCATATTTTCGAAAATATTCATTTAAAAAAAATTACAGAAACACGTGTCGACCTTTTTTGTATAAGGAACGCATAAAAAAATGTAGAAGCAAATTAAAAATGCTACCCAATATGAGGTGTTCGATTTGTAAGAGAATGTCCTATATCTTATAGGCCAATGGTTAATATCGCGCAAATTTTGTATTTGTTTCAGTGACCACGGACCAAGTGTTTATTCCAGGTCAGGCGTTTGTCTAGGATGATTCCAAGGTATTTACCAGGTTTTGCCAATGGGATGGTTTTGTCGAATACTCTTGGCAGTTCACAGTTTCCCATTTTCTTTTTCCTAGTAAGGGGGATCATACCTGATTTTTCCACATTCACAGAAAGTTCATTTTCTTGACACCACCTGCTCACGGTGTTTAGAGCAGCTTGCATTCTCGTTGTTAGGATGTTTAAGCAGATTCCTCTAGTTATGATGGCAATGTCATCTGCATAGCCTTGTACTTCAAAGTAGGCTTCACTTAATTCTACTAGCAGGCTATCTACCACAACCGACCATTGTAGGGGTGAAAGAACACCTCCCTGCAGGCAACCCCAAGTAGTTTTTATTACCACTGTAGTGCTTAGTAGACTGGAAATTACATTCGTATTTGATAGGAGGTGATTTATCCAGTTTATCGTGGTTCAGTCGACTCCTTTCCATGTCAGTCCTTCCAGGATAACTTTGGTTGAGGTTCTATCAAAGGCACCTACTATATCTCAGAAGCCACATAGGGCAATTTCCTTGTCCTCTATAGCCTCTTGAAGTTTATCTCTAGATTGATCAGCGCTGATTCAGTGGATTTACCCTTCTGGTAAACATATTGATCACTGCGTAACTTATTTACTTTCAGGTATTTCTCCCTAATATAATGATTGATTATCTTCTACATTGCCTTGAACAGGAATTACGTTAGGCTTATCAGTCTGTATGACTTTGGATCGGCATTACCCATTTTACCTAGCTTCGGTATATGTATAGGCCACTCTTACCCATCTCCACACCTCTGGTATAAGTCCCCAGGCATTACCGGCTCTGAAGGTTCTCAATAATTATATATTATTAACAAAATCGGAGTTTTTCTATTCTGCCGGCCGTAGACCACGTAATTTTTTAAAACTGCTTAGAAATATCTTTACACATGTACGAAGAGATCAAGACCCATAAGAAACTCCGAAAAGGATACCCAAACTCCCCCACACTACTGAAAGGCGAAAATCGGAGTTTTTCAGTTCTGCCGGACATAGACTAGGATTTAATTTTTTGATAAATGCTTAAAAATATCATTATACAGATACGAAGGGATCAAGGGACCCATTAGAAACTCCGGAAACTATACCCTAACTACCCCACCCTACTTAATATAAAAAATCGGAGTTTTTCTGTTCTGCAGGACGTAGCCCAAGAAATTAAATTTTTGATAAATGCTTAAAAATACCTTTATACATACGAAGGGTTTAAGACCAATTAGAAACTCCGAAAACAATGTCCTAACTACCCCTATCCTACTTAAAGTAGAAAATCGGAGTTTTTCTGCTCTGCTGGCCGTAGACTAAGAAATTAATTTGTTGAAAAATTATTAAAAATATCTTTATACATGTACGAAGGGATCATGATCCATTAGAAACTCTGGAAACGACACCCTAACTATCCCCACCCTACTTAAATTCGAAAATCGGAGTTTATCTGTTCTGCTGGCCGTAGACCAGGAAGTTAATTTTTTGATAAATGCTTAAAGATATCTTTTTACATATACGAAAGGTTCAAGGCCAATGAGAAACTCCGGAAACAATATCCTAACTACCCCTACCCAACTTAAAGTCGAAAATCGCAGTTTTTCTGTTCTGTAGGCCGTGGACCAATAAATTAACTTTTTTGATAAATGCTTAAAAATATCTTTATACATACGAAGGGTTCAAGGCCAATGAGAAACTCCGGAAATAATATCCTAACTACCCACACCCTACTTAATGTCGAAAACGGGAGTTTTTCTGTTCTGCCGGCCGTAGACCGGAAAGTTAATTTTTTGATAAATGCTTAAAAATATCTTTTTACATATACGAAGGGTTCAAGACCAATCAGAAACTCCGAAAGCAATACCCTTTACGAGAAGTTTAACCGTACCCGTATGAAATTCTGACAAGTGATTAAATTTGAGTTGTAATTGCAGTTTGTATTGTAGTAGCAGGAGAAAAAAAGGCACTATATTTATTGTCCACAGGGCTTACATACATGTTCCATGAACGATTAAGTATGTGTGATATACGCTCTACTGCAGTTGAATATAAGTTAACGATAAGGAGGCAAGATATTATACAAACATAGATGTAAAATGCAGAAATAAATAATTTTGCGCGTACGAAAAGAAAAATCAAACTAGTCTGTGCACCGAACCCCTGATCCCACGGATAAGAAGCATCTGGGACAGGAAACAAGCCGCAGGGTGGGGATTGTAAACCATTTGTAACTAAAGAAACGAACTCTGAAATAGTTTAAAACTGAAGAGTGTAACCTTCTTGGAGATGGTACTAGGGCGAGCGCTGGGCACCTTAAGGGAGATTAACTACCTTTTTTCCTTCTATAAAAATGGGTTAATTTAAATATGCCACAAAGATAGTTATGATATGAAATCGAAAAACTTTACCGTTTCACATTGTCCCCACATCGTCCTCCTGGCACTCTCTATCCGGCTCGAAAGACCAAATGTTTGTACAATGAGGAAGAAGCCTGCTGGAGTGTATGAGCATTGCTGGTTCGATGTTGCGAATAGAGAGTTCGCAAGCAACGTGGAAGGGTGCAGTGAAAACCGCACAGAAATTGTGTTTGATAGGTCTGTCTTTTATTTGTAATTGTACACGTATGAAAGTTTCGATACGATATTTCTTGAAAGCATATTGTCCCCATCGAACAGCCGTCAAATGGGTCGAAGATCCCTGAAACAAGCAAGAGAAAGCTCTCCACGAAGGACGAGCCGAGTGATTGGTTCATATGTAGATAAATGTATAAAATATGTCACGGGAATGCGAGACCCACGGGGTGGGTAGCCGGTAGTCTGCAACGAGATTGGTCGAATACATACAATAGAGCAACACGCAACATATATAGATGGAACGGTCATTGTCAACCGGAACAGAGCTCTACCCCAAATTCATGTTGATGGATTTTTGTGATCTTGGGCTTAACATTTTCGTTATTGATTACTCTTTGAAAGCTCGTTGTGCAGAATCAGAAGTTTCAAAATGTCCGACCATTATGGCGGCTTGAAACAAAAAAAAACGAGAGTGTGGATATAAAAGCTTCTTAAACAAAAAAATTTAGGTCTATATAAACTGTTTTTGGGCACAAATGCTCAATAATTAAGGTACGTATGAAGTTGGCAAGATAGGTTGAAGAAATTTAACATAGCGGATCCAAAATGGCGGATAAAACTTCAAAAATCGTCAAAAAATTTAAAAAATCGCTACTCCGACTGCCACCGGCAAAAATCAAAGGAGTCGACAATCTTAAGCCATGCGTAATGTCATTGATCAACATAAAAAATAATATAGGACCCAAATGAGACCCCTGTGGTACACCTGACGTCACATTGATAAGTAGGCTCTTATGCAGTGAACAATCTTTGGCCTCAAGTTCCAGTCTTTAAGTTTGTGCAGTAGAAGATTATGAGCCTATCAAAAGCTTGAGAGAAATCAGTGTATATACTATCCAATTGATATCTATTATATATGGCATTTATAATACTTTGATTGTAAAGTAAGAGGGTGGTGGTTGTTGTAGATCTCCCAGCTGTAAATCCATGTTGATGAGATGATAATTTATTGGATATGAGATTCGTTATTTTCTTGGTAACAATTGAGTCAAGAGCCTTAGGTATACAGCATGGAATGGATATAGGGCGATAGTTTTCAATATTATATCTTTGTCCTGTTTTAAAAATTGGTGTTACAAAGCTGGATTTCCATATTTTTGGTGTAGGTTCATTCTGCAGTGAAAGATTAAACAAAAAACACAATGGTGTGACAATCGAGCTTGAACATTCTCTTAAGAGTCGAGCTGGGATTCCATCGGTATCAGCACGCAAATCAGGGCGAATTTTTGTAATCACATCGAGAATCTCCGTGGCTGTGATCGTTAGAGCTTGATGGATGTTTGATTGACATACTGATTGATCAAAAGTAAGATTAATATTATCAGTCGTATGGATCCTTGCAAAGTGATCAGCAAAAAGGTTAACAACATCTATTCCTAAAATAGCTTGTTGTCCATTGAATGTCATAAATTGTGGTAAACCATGGACGTTTTTTATTGAATGTACATAGCTCCAAAAAGCTTTGATGTTATTACCATTCGATAAACTAGACTCAACGGATTAGATATACTCATTGTAGCAACGATCAGCGAAGGATTTACATAATGCTCACAATCTGGAAAATTCCACATAATCAATTGTTGAGATACATACTCGTAATTCTCGGCATAGTCTATCTTCAAAATACCGTCATGTGGTTTCAAATCGTTTTCTAAATCTTTTATTAATTGTGATTGATTTTTGGAGATGAAATGATGTAAAATCAGTTTCTTTAGGCTCTGAGATAGTTCCGGGACGAAATCGTGTCTACTCAGGGAATTCTTTTTTAATGTGCCCTTGTCCACTGTTTGGCAAGCGATATAAATGAAATTTTCAATACCATTTTCAAGCAGGACAAGCATGAGGAAGTGTTCGAAATCTAAAAGTTTTGGGCATTTCTTGCAGGTCCCTAAATAACAACCGGGTTACGAATTTCTGCAAAGAAAAGATTTGATGCAATCTGCATAATCTTGCAATCGATAGTGCGATTCTTTTGTTAATTTATTCAAATTAAAAGCATGAAACATTGCCTTAAAATTCTGATGTGTTATACAGACACACACGCTGTGTGTTCCTCGCGCTCAAGCTAATATACACCATATAGGCCGCCGCTCTGCAAACTTACTGAAGCTTATCGGTATTTCTTGATGTTCTTGAGTAAAATTCTTATATAAAATCTTTACGTCCAATAAGAGCAATCCTTTCGGTACAGGTATTATCTTACCATCTTCTTTAATTTCTATTATATCTTCTTGTTGGCATAACACGACTGTTGATGTCGGAGTTACAATATTCCATAACTTTATTAACAGTACTTTCAAATAACGTTTTAGCCGTATATTAATCAGGAGTTACTAAAGTACCAGCTTGGTTCTTTAAATCTCTAGCTTTTTTAGCCATTCTTCTAGAGACATTAAACTCTCTCATAATATCCCGTAATGAAAAACAATCAGATAAAATTGTCATGCGTGATTACAAGGCAATGACAATAAAATGTCCGGCAGAAAATCATTAAGATAATTAAAATTAATTTAAACAATTATAGGCATTCAGAGGTCTCGCATCTCCACATTTCACCAACCTGCCAGCGAAAAGAAAGCGAAGTCAAAGGTGACAAACACTCGGTGATCGGTGTCAGCGACAAAGTGTTGAAGTCACTGACAGCTAGTGAGCAGCGCCATTTTGCGTAGTGTGACGTAGGCGATGACGTTTCGGGCGTGCGCAGGTGTCTCGGTGGAAAAGCAGCAAACGGTTAATTCCAGAATGACTGATTTAACTTCTCTCGCCTGAAGTAGACTCGGAGATAAATATCCCCATTAGTGATCGTGATCCGAGTCTGCTCAGGAACGTCTGTGCAAAATTTTAACTCCAACAAAAGGGGTTTAGAGTACAATTTAGATGAATTTAGCGGATCTCAACAAAACGTGACTGCGTGTACTCACCGCTAGAGAGAGCGAGAGAAGGAGAGATAGAGAGAGAAGGAGCTGTGGGTGATAGGAAATTGGGATAGACGAAACAAAAAAAAACGTAGCGAGATAGAGGAAGAGAGACATATGGAAACCGAGGTAAGTAGCCGAACAGTACAGTGATTTTTTTAATTAAATAGCAGATTAACAATCCAGAATGGAAGTGGCAAGGGAGTAAATTAAAGTCGAAAGATCGTCTTTGTCCGTTAATTAATTAGTAGATTAACAATTCGGACCGGAAGTGGCGAGTGAGTGACTTAAAGTCGAAAGATCTTTTTTTTAATTAATTAGTAGATTAACAACCCGGACCTGATGTGGCGAGTGAGTGACTTAAAGTCGAAAGATCGTTTTTTTAATTAATTAGTAGATTAACAATCCGGACCGGAGTGGAGAGTGAGTGACTTAAAATCAAATAATCGTTTTTATTATTCAATTAAAGATCGCGGCCGGAAGTAGTGACATCGTTGGATAAAATCATATTCGTTTCTTTTTTGGTAATTAAGAAATCGAAAAATAGAAACCAGAAGTGAATGCGAGTAGTTGACGTGGGTCGCGAGGAAAGTAGCGAGAAAGTGTGGGAGGTGGTGAGGAAGGTAGGAATGGGAAGTTCCACTTCCGGCAACGTGGAAACTTGGAAAAAGACAGACCGGCCAGCAGAGCAGAAATCAAATTTTCGAGTCGCGTCCGATTAAAAGAAAGATGTGTAGACTGATTAAAAATAAATTAAAAAATTTTTTAAAGAAATAATATACAGAAAAAAAATACAACGGTACAAAATGGCGACCGTGACAGGATACGGCTAGTGGCTGATCCGGATCTGAAAGCTTTTATATTCAGGGTGGCCGATTTATCTGAAGACATAGAAATATCTCGAGAACTATGCACAGAATCGAAAAAGGTACGAGATGAAAGTTGTTCGACACGAAGAGGGTATCCAGTAGTAATGAAATTGACCACCTCCTGGGGTGGGGTGGCGGAAAAACAATAAAACTTAAATTCTTCCACTTCAATGCATTTATTTGTTCTTTCTTCAAATGACTTTATACAGGATAGTATCATATCTGCAGAAATTTCTGCGCAAGCAGTTCTAATGCGTTCCACCACATTTTCAAGAGTCGTTGGTACTTGTTCATAAACCATTCCTTTCAGGTAACCCCATAGGAAGAAATCCGATGTATAGGATGTTAAATCAGGTGACCTCGCCGGCCAATTAATGGGGCCACCTCTACCAATCCACCGACCATTGGAATCACGGTCTAGTACTTCCCTTGCTACTCTTTAAAAATGTGCTGGGCAACCATTTTACTTTCTTTGATCTGAAACGAATTCTGGTGACATTCTCAATTTGTAACGATATTTTACACATTTTCATTTTTATCATCGAACCAAAACGCAAAAACTCGTGGATCAAATTGGTGCACTTTTTTCCGAGGAATCCAAATCTACAATAAAAAATGGGGTTCCCTATTTAAGTCTTATTGTCCCCCCTCCCCCCTCACACAGGCATCTCACTATTGCCTCTATCAGTTGCTCTCCGGAAATCTCAAGGGTACATGTGTGGACCGCCTGGTGAACGTGTACATAAGATCACCTATCTTTTCTATATGGATGATCTTAAATTATACGCATCAGGCGAGGATCAATTACATCGATCTCTGAACATCGCCCTCACATACTCGAGACATATCGGCATGGAATTCGGATTGGACAAGTGTGCAGTCGTTCATTTGCACAGAGGAAGGTCAGGCTCCAATAACAACGATATGGAGCTCGTCAACGGAAATGTCGTCCGCCACCTTAGCGCCGAAGAAGCCTACACATATCTGGGCGTACCTCAAAGGCAGGTCCAGGATGTGCAGGCTGCTAAAACCACCATCATTAAGAAATACCGGCGCATTCTCCGTCAAATCTGATCATCAGAATTGACCGGGAGAAATAAGGTGGCAGCCACGAATATGTTAGCCGTACCACCAGTGCTCTATTCACTTGAAGCACTGAAGTGGAACGTTGACGAGCTAAGGGGTTTGACCGAAGCACACGGAAGATGATTTGTATGCAACGCAGTTTGCATCCGAGATCTTCCGTGGAACGATTATATTTGCCCCGAAATATGGGAGGACGTGGCCTTTTAAGCCTGGAGTGTATGCATGACCGATTGGTCCTCGAGACAGCTTGCGATGTGATTAATCGAACGGATGATGCTGGTTCATCAGCATGAAATTCAGGGGAAGGGGGCGTTTTTGTACAACTTGAAGCTGAATCAGTCATCAATTTGTGCCCAGTGCGTCCCAGGGCTAACATACGGAAGGAACAACTCCGTATGTTGGAGAGAAGGCATATCGACAAGCCATTGCATGGACAATTCTTTCGAAATGTCCAAAAACTTGGCTTGTCGGCAGAGATGACCTTCTCGTCCTTAAGGCCGGCCGGCTTGAAGTCCGAGACCGAGGGTTTTATCTTCGCATGCCAGGATGGGGTCATCAATACCTTAGCGTATCGCCAGAGCGTCTTACACCAGGCGGTACAGAGTACGCTTTGTAGATTGTGTAGATGTCATGCTGAGACACTAATGCATCTTTTGGCAGCATGCCCAATATATGCAGTTTCAGCATACATCGAACGTCACAATGCGGCTCTTCGAGTGCTGTATTACCATCTTCGCAGCATTTATGGTATTGATGCAACCCCAGTTTTGCCGTACGTCCCCACTGATATTGAATCCGTTGTCGGGAATGAGTCGTGCCGAATATACTGGAATTACTCATTCCCGACGAGCAGGCAAATATCAGCCAATAAGCCTGACATCGTCCTTGTTGACTTCGAGGACAAATCCATCTTTGTCATCGAGTTTTCTGCACCAGCAGAAACAAATATAGTCAGCAAAGAGGACGAAAAACGGATGAAATATCAGGAACTCCTGTTCGAGATTCGCAAGCTGTATCGAGGATTCAAAATCAAGCTCGTCGTGCTGATAATTGGAGTGCTGGGAGGAATGAGACCAACTTTCCTCCAAAACATCAAAAGCATTCCGGCCTGTCGAGAACATGCAAATTCCATCGCAGGCCGAATGCAGAAAGCAGTGCTACTGGGATCTCTCCGTCTACTCAGGTCACACGAGATCCTGTAACCACTTACCCAATGGTAGAGGGAGTGGTTACAGTTGCAAACGAAATGGCCCGGTGCAGTCTGCAGCGGAGGAGATGGATATCGGAGCCACTTTTCTGCTGCAGACTGCACACGAGGATTATGGAGGGCCAAGAGAGATTAGGGTTTTAGTCGGTAAACCTTCCAAGCCGTCAACATCCAAGGTGAGGGAGTCCGGCACACGGGGGGTTAAACAACATCTTCAACCCCCTATGGTGCCCAACGCATTTCCCCCCTCCGTAAAAAAAAAATTCATCTTTATTGTACATAAAAAAGCTTGTACAATGGGCGAGAGACAGCTAAAGCTGCTTTACAGTCTGACCAAAAAGATTCACAAAAAGAACCGCAAACGCATAGTAGAAATTACAAACAGAAATTATAAGTTATAAATAAATACACAATAATGTCTTAAAACATAATAATAAGGCAACAAAAAAATTAATACATTGATGTGAACTAAATTACAAACATATATCAGTAATGGACTTATAAAAGGGACTTAACATTTGTTATAAAAAATGCTGGGTTAAAAATAGAGTTTCGCAAATCAGGCAGTAAAGAATTAAAAACGTTAGCTGCTACGTTTTGCAGATGAAAACTTGGGGTATCGCATTGTTGACTTCGCACATTGTATCTAGAGTTACCTAACATGTATAAACAAGAGAAAAGATATTCCGGGGTACGGGTGGAGAGGAGACGACAAATGAACACAAGGAGACGAAAAATCATCCATGGTTTCATTCTAATGACTATAACTATTCATATTGTTCTGAAAGACAGATATAGTGATTGCTACCATGTAAGAGTAATGTAGATCTAAATACAGTTATAAGGAAGGGCAGGAGTTAGTGCGAGCAGAAAGTTAGTTATTGAATGAGATATGCAGTAGATTCATATCTGTTCCGCCACGAAAGAAAACGGGGGAAACTGTAGATGCTTGGTTTCGGATCAGTCTAAGGATTAATCACTCGCGGAAATAATCCAAAATCGGTATTTATTGAAGCCGAAAATATTTCTAATTACAATTTTAATGACACAGTTGAATATTTTATCGAAAACTTCGCGAGTAAAGTGCCGTGGAACTAGAGTGCCGAATTTCCGCACTTATCGATTTCGCAAACGACGAAAATGGATCCATCGATTCCCGAATCTTGGATAAGAATGAGTGCGAAATTCCCGACGACGATGTGTTTTCGGAAAACGCCTTCTAATCGTTTCGGAAATAGATCACGCTGATAACCGCGGTCGACCCGTGCACATATCTTTTTCATACGTGAAACTTTGCGCGGGAAACTACGATTGCATATCGCAACAATATCTAAGTGATTACGACGCAGGGTGTTTGAAATGATTTAAAAATTTTCAAACTGAAAATCTAATGTAGTAGGCGTCGTAGGCACTTTCCCTTAACTTTATTATTTATTAGAGATATGTATTAATTTATGCTCGTATTCCGTGGTATTAACTATCACTTAGTGCTCAGGAGACAAGATAGAGTGCATGTGCAATTATTGCTTATAATATGTTATAGCGGAAGAGGACCTAGTTTAATCAAATGGACATGGCAATGTAAATTTTCTTGTGTATTTCATTTGTAATATGTCCGCTGAATATTTCAAACCCAAAAAGTATATAGGTGAGTCTTGTGCCCCAGAGGATGAAGCATTCCAGAGGGGCAAATGCACCGGAGGTTCAAGTGTCTAGAATCAAAATGTAGAGGGCCAAATGGGGGTAGCTTAACCCTTAGAAGCACGATGGTCCTCTCAGGCACCACCTTTTCTGCCAGATAATTTGACTTATAAAAATTTACTTTTCAAGTATTTAAAAATATTGGTTGGATTTTCTGGTAGCTAAGGTATTTGTCTACTCATTCAAATTTAATTTGTTATAAAAATGTTATAAATAAACACTAAAAAAAATGCAGTTTTTTGGAAAAAAAGCGTTTTTCAGCTTATTTCAGTTTCGATTTTCATGGAAATGTTTGCTAAGAGGTTTTTATGGTTGATGATGATAAATCCGGGGTCAGGTTTCCAATATTCAAAATGGCGGATTCAAAATGGCGGACCAAACATTTTAAAAATGATATACGTTGATCTAAAAATATTTACTCAGCTGTTTTTTGGGACTTTGAGTATGAATATGCAATCAGTTTTCAATTTCAATACGTCCTACATGGCGAATTCAAAATGTCAGAACAGGTCATTTAAAAATAACGTGTATTTTTGCGTGCAAATGTTTACTCCAGTGTTTTTTTTATTCGTTGAGTGTCAAAATGAAATCATTTGACTCATCTACGATACGATTTTTTTTATATATGATTTGTTTTTATTCACCTCGATCGTGTATTCACATCCCTTCAAACAACCCAAGTATTGCGGGAAAATATCACGGTTTCGGAATAGCAAGATAATTATCAACTACGTCTGATCATCGTCTACAACCTTCAAATCCTTTAAATACCCGCAAATATCCTCGATGGTAATTCCTTGTGTCACATTATCCCGCAAATTGGTAGAGGCATCCGGGTTTTCCGCAGAAAAGTTATCAATTTTTCTGTATTTACAGAAAGACCAGTATATCGAGGATCATCGGAAACTGTACACAGTGATTCGGCCTCAGACCGATTTAATGGGTTAATGTGCACTCCAAACTATTAACATACGCTGTTTTGCGATATTCTTTCGTTCGACGATAACTAAGCCAGGTGGCAACCATTTGCTACATAACTGAACACGGCCATTGCCTAAAGCTATGATACCATCGCTCGTGACTAAACTAGTATAATTTTGTTTATTAATTACGTACTTTCCACTGCATTCGATACGCAGGCCTTAACCACTTCAATGGTAATGGATCATATATGTACAACAAAATTATTGACAAACGTGGTAATGGATCATATGTGTACATTTTGCAATAACTTTTCCAATTCTTAATGAATTTGCATGAAACTTCGTATACCAAGTTATTTTGGGTCGCTGAATCCGAATCTGTCGTTAAAATGGGAAAATTAAAAATTGCGGATCGAATATGGCGGCTGTAAATTTGCTAAATTTATTAAAATGTGCGGCGCACATTTTTCTTGATACGGAAAACAGCTGAAAATTGTTACTCGGTGGTTTTCGGGGTCGCTGATTACGAATCTGAAGTTAGATGTTAAAAATTCAAAATGGCGGATACAAGATGGCCGATCGAGATGCGAAAAATTACCCAAACTTTATGAAACTGGGTTCTCGGGGGTTCGATCCGCTGCTGATTTTGCAACACATTGATCTGCCCAGGTTTAATATTAATTAAGAGAGAATCTTTTTCCAATTTATTTAATTCTTTCATTTTAAAAGATACGTTACTAGATAATGTTTACTTAGGTTGTGCACTGGCTGTAGCAGCAACCAACAAAGTGGACAACGTTTGTGGCCAATCATATCACAGATATAAAAATGCAACCCCCCAAAGCGCAGTGGTAGTTTCAGCAAAACAATCTCGCTGATATCGCGTCACGCAGATACGCAAGTGATGAATTTCTACGATCCACACCGTGGATGTACGGACATCATTGGTTAGTTCCACCGTCTGATACATGGCCGTACTCAATACATATTCTAGATGAAGCTACGCCGCTGAAGTGCGGCGTGCACGTTCCAACAACTGCAACAAGGACACGTGACTAGTGAATCCTGGCCATTAATTATAATGTACATTTCTTCTAATGCTATTATCTACTTAAATTTTATGAGCAAAATTGAAAAATAAACGTAAATGATTATAGATTGTTTGATAACATATTTCTTATAATTTATACCAAATTTTCAAACCGACTATCAGAATGGATATTTATAGTGATACCTTATATTGAAATATATGTCTACCTGTCTTATTTCCTGCAGAAATGAACTTGATTCCACAGAACAACTTTCAGGGCCAACTATTTGAGTAAGAATATTGCTTAACCTCCCAATTGTTGCTGATTCGGCAGGAACAAAGCTTCCAATATGTGCCATAAATGTAATTAACCCAATTTGTCTCATATAGGTGCTTTTTCCGCTATCGTTGGGACCAGTAATTAATTTTATAAAACCCTCACCATAACCTGAAAATACATCATTAGGCACGAAAGAAGTTACAGAGTTCCATTCCTGCATTGGATGACGACCTTGCTTTATAGAGATAATACGATAATGCGTCATAACTGGTCGAACGTAATTTCCATTTTGAGCTATACTTGAAAACGCCAATAAACTAGAGAAAATTAAAATTTTATATAGTTTGTAAATACACGCAATCATTTTCAAATGAAGTGATAATTGCATATGAAGGCTAAAATTATTAGCTTCAACATAATATATCGACAAATTTATGGTACCAAATTTATGATATGAATATATATAAATAGAACTTGGTACGATAAACTGTTTAGCACTTTGCACGAATTATGCATTATGCAAGGCAATACCCTCAGGTCTAATAATAGAATAAACATTCTGTTATTCATCTTATAAATTAAAACATTGTGAGATAAGTAAATACTACTGTTACAGTAGTATTTTCTTATATACTAATCATTCATAAGTTTACTTCTTAAAAAGCATCGTTATTCGTAACGAATCTTACTAAGCAAAATGTAAGTTTATTCTACATCATTTGTCGTCTAAATATCAGCTAGCTGGCACAATGGATTGCGTTATTAAAATTATATACTACAAATTGCAGATAAATCTACGGTTTCATTCATAGTTTTTAAGTTTCTTAACTTTTACATTTATTAGTGTATTAGTGTAACAAAATTTTCTAATAAAGCTTAACTATCATTTACTATCATTTTAACAATTTCTAATAATTATTATTATCGTTGTTGTTGTTATTACTATCTTTTTACGGCGGGGGAAATGCGTTAGGCACCGTAGAGGGTGAAGGATGTTGGTTAACCCCCGTGTGTCGGACTCCCTTGCCCATGGTATTCAGAGCAAGGTTTACCGACTAAAACTCTAACCTCCCTTGGCCATTCATAATCCACTTGTGCCGTCTACAGCAGAAAAGTGGCTCCGATATCAATCCCTTTCGCTGCAGACTGAACCGGGCCATGTCGATGGTAACTGCAACCACTCCCTCTACCATCGGGTTAGTGGTTGCGGGATCTCATTTGATCTCAGCAGACGGAGAGATCCCAGCAACACTGCTCTCTGTCTGCAATCGGCCTGTCGTGGAATTTGCTTGTACGTTCGCAGGCCGGAATACTTTTAATGTTTTCGAGGAAAGTTGGTCTTATTCCTCCCAGCACTCAAATTATTAGCACGACGAGCTTGATTTTTAATCCTCGATGCAACCTGCGAATTTCGAAGAAGAGTTCCTGATATATCATTCGTTTTTCGTCCTCTTTGCTGACTATGTTTGTCTGTCCATTTAAATTTTAAAAGTGATGTCCACCATAATGTATCCGCCATTCTGAATTATGAAATTCTGATCTCAGGTTCTTAGTCAGCGACTCTTAAATATTCTGCGTAATAGATTTCAAGACATAAAACTAAGATACTATAGAGATATACATTATTAGAAGAAAACTTTTTTCTATTTTTGGTCTTACTGTACGGTCATTTAAAAAAGTTTTTTATACAAACGATCATTACGATTACAATATTTCATCATTTCTGAAAAAAATATCTTTTGCTCATGAAAAAATATTAATTTTTAGAAATTTTACATCAATTTTTCGAGAAAACGATTATTTCCCATATAAAATACACATGAAATTTCATGGGCCCGGCGGCACCATTAAATATCGAAGAATCGCAAAACAAAAAAATACGTATCTTTTTATTTTCAATATAGAAGAATTTTGGGGAGTGTCCCATTTAAAATTCGCTACTTCGATTTTTTATGGACCACCCTAATATATATATATGGGACATTCCGCGTCAACTGAAACAGCGGTCCGAATGGAAATCCTTTCCATGGATTTTAACGTATGAGGGCTCAAAATGTTCGTATTGAAAAGTATTTTCGAATGGTGAGTGGCATATACGCGATATTTCAAAATGGCGTCCAAATATAGCGACCGAATGCGCGGAAATTGCAACTAAAATTCAAATCCGAGCGAATAAAATCGTTAAACGATATTCGATTCGCCTGAAAGTCAATGTTGGAGAATATATGAGGTCGCTGAATACGAATCTGAACGAATAATTGTAAAAATAAAAATGGCGGATCTAATATGGCCGACAAAAATTGAAATCTTGCTGGATTTTCCTGTACATCGGTATGTTGGGGTTTCTAGAATCGCTGATTACGAATCTGAACTCTAAATTGTAAAATTCAAAATGGCGGATGTAAGATGGCGTATACAAAATATCATCATCAAGAAAAAGAAAAGAGCTCTCTGCGTTTAACAGGGTTGAGACCGTCTCCAAGTGAAAGGACTGAAGCCCGCATTACTTTTTTTTGTATTTTGTTCTTTTTTCTGTTTTTTTTTCTTTTTTCCGTTTTTTTTTTGTTTTTTTTTTTGTATTTTTTTGTATTATTTGTTATTTTCTCTTTTACTGTCTTTCTATGTCTTTCTACTTTTCTTTTTCATTTATTGTTTAAAACTTTTCTCCATCGGTTAAGCAAATTTCAGAGGGGCATGCATTTACGACATCTGAAAATAATGTACTCACAGCAATGAGATACTCAAATGCATCGACACCATTGTCCCTGACAAATTATTCAAGAAAAGGGTCTCATTGGTTTCAAAAGAAAGAGAAAAGTTTTAAACAATAAATGAAAAAGAAAAGTAGAAAGACATAGAAAGACAGTTAAAGGTAAAATAACAAATAATACAAAAAAATACAAAAAAAAAATCGATCCAGGTCTTGGTCTCGATCATGTCGTAGTGTATAGTTGTGGTCTAGCGTATTGGTCTGTGGCCTCGATCTGGGTAACAGTATTGATCTTGGTCTCGATCTCAGTCTTAGTCTTGGTCTCGATCCAGGTCTTGGTATCGATTTTGTCGTAGTATGTGGTCCTGTTCAAACGTCTCAGTCTATGGTCTCGCTCTGGGTATCAGTCTTGGTCTTGGATTTCATCTAAGTGTGGTCCTGTTCAAGTGTCTTAGTTTATGGTCTCACAGTCTGTTCAAGCGCCTTGGTCTATAAGGTGCTGGACAGTATCGGGCAGCCGTTTGCTTTAATTCTTATAACAATTAATCTAATAAAAATAACAATTGTTCAAAAATCTATATTAGAAATAAAATTATGTGACATATAAAAATATGAACTTCATAAGTATATCACGAATGTACATTTATTTTTACAATTTTTCCCTGTACCGCGTTTATTGTAAATTTTATCAACACTACAAATTTAAGTATTAAAAAGTTTCATATTATGGTTATTGGAAAAAATATTAATTCAAATAACAACGTACAATCTTGGCATTTATTAAAGATTTCTAATTGAATCTTCAGTATCTTTCCTTTATTTTAAGCTAAACAAAAAACTTTAATGTTAATTTGTATTAAATGAAAGGATAATTTTTAGAAGCGTCTAAATCATCAGCAATTCGGAAAACATATCTAGTTCAAAAGAATTTAATCATTATTGTTGCAACCCTTATAAACTAAAGAAACATTCGAAGAAAAAAGCTGATATTCCTGTGTCTCTCGCAGTTTCAAACATTTTTCCAAATTGTAAAGGTAAAAGGGTATGTAATACATGCAAAATTAAAATTTATAATGAACATCCGGTGATAAACAGAACATTAAATAATTCATTTAACTGCAATACAAATGAAATCGTCTCAACAGAAGAAGATGCAAATGCTGATATTGACAATGAGTCAGATGTTTCATTTCACGAGTCGCCTTCAAAAAAAAAAATTAAATTCCATCGAAATTTCTTCTGAAGATATGTACCTGTATGAATCAGGAAATGAAGTATTAATGCAAATCCAAGAAAAACTGAAGGATTCAACATTGTTAACTTCAGAAAAAGTGACACTTCTTACTTTTGCACCTAAGAGTTGGAGTATAAGAGAAACAAGTAAGTTTTTTGCTGTATCACGACGGCAGGTAAAAAAGCTAAAGAGCTTGTCGAGGAAAATGGTATTTTTACATCACCTAGGTTAAAGAAAGGTAAATCATTAGATGAAGGGACTGTTTCATTAGTCAAAAATTTCTACAATAATGATGATAATGGAAAAATATTAGGAGGCATGACGGATACAGTATCAGTTAAACAACCTAATGGATCACGCAAACATGAACGAAAGCGATTGATGTACTCTAATTTAAAAGAACTTCATTGTCTTTTCCTACAAGATCATCCTAATCATTTACTCGGATTCTCTAAGTTTGCTCGTTAAGACCGAAAAATTGTATTTTTGCAGGTGCTAGCGGTACTCATACTATTTGTGTATGCATTTATCACGAAAATGTAAATTTGATGTTAGATGCATTGGATATAACATCACAAAAGACACAGATTTAGATTTAACAAATTTTAAAGACTGCTGGAAAATGTTATTATGCGACAAAAAATCTTCTGACTGTCACGTAGGAAAGTGTCTTCATTGCAAAATTGAAAATTGTAACTTCCAAAATAAAATTAGGCTTCAACAGCACTTGAAAAGTTGTATAGATGAAAATTATGTTCAGAATATTGAATTTTCTTGTTGGAGTACTACAGATCTTGCAAAAATGGAGTTCCGACATTTAGAGATTAATGAATTTATTGATGAGTTGATAGAAAAGCTATTTAAGTTAAAATCTCATGACTTCATTGCAAAATAGCAATCAAAATTTCTGAATACGTGTAAAGCAAACTTAAAAGAAGGCGAAGTTGTAATTAGTATGGATTTTTCTGAAAATCTACAATTTACATCACAAAATGCTATAAGTGGAGTTCATTGGAACGCTGAGCATTGCACACTTTTCACAGTTGTATGCTATTATAAAAACGGAACAGATTTAGAACACTAATCAATGATTATAATATCTGAGATTTAAATCATGTTACGGCAGCAGTACATACTCTCCAAGGTATTATTATTATTACATGGAATGCACGATATATATATATATATATATATTATAACCGTTGAGTTCGGACGAAACGCGAACTCTGGTATATACTTAAGGATTAAGAAAAAAAGGAAAAATAATATTCAATAAATAAACACTATCGATTTGTGAAAATACTTTTTGATTATTAATTTAGATTGGTTACAATTAATTTACCACGATCTCGGGGTCGACCGTTTGACACGAGGGAAACGAAAAAGAGAATTGTAATTGTATAAAGAAGGGTTTCATTAAATTCATATGGAACAAAAAACGCGCACTGTGCACAGTACCTGTATCGCAGTTTTTTATAGATGTTCGCACTGTAGGGGGTAACACCCGATGGCCTCTTAACACTATTCAGAAAAAAAGAAAGAACGGAATACAAATGTTCGCACGTTGTAATCGCAGTCCAAGGGAAGAGTGACCAAAATGGCAGCTTCTTCTTCGAGTTTCAAGGAAAACAAAGGGGGAACAATTACCAACATTAATAATAAAAAGTTAACTTTATGACAGCCTAGGGACGGTAATAGACATTCCCAAGTTTGGTAGCACTGGATGGTTGATGTTCATTGCTCTGTTCGTATTCGGGGGGGGGGGGGGGGCGGAGAGCTGCATGGTACCTCTAAGGGAGTACCAATCAGGTTCGCTCCCAGTTACAATTAACCTTCCTCTCTCCATATTGCGCGTGCGTGAGCGACTATCATCGCAGAGTTTGCATTCCCTTGTTCACCACGTTGCGCATGCGTGCGACAAAGGTCGGCGATGCCATACACAAGGCGTGGGACAGGGATGCATGATACGCATGGAGAGAGGCAATATCGCTACTGACTAGCCGGAACGGCGGAATGCTGCGCGTAATATATGCGCACGAGTCAGTGTCAAATATGGCGACGATGTTGACATGTCATCGTCAAATGGATGTATCACGATTGTGAGATTTTCGCGAGTGTTTGTTTGAAGTGCTGATTCGCACTGTTATCGTGTTTACGTCGGGTTCACGTAAACACCAACACGGAACGCAACCAGTGGAACCTCCTGGGGAACGACCTCTTGATAGCTGTCATCCGGATCACGGTGAGTATTGGTTTTGTAAATACTTTTAATAAGAACTATTTTCTTTGTGGATTCCTCTTTGTTTACATTCCAGGTTCACGCCAGGATCCAGACTGGGCCCGGACATGACCACTAGCCATGGGAGGACTTAGGGACGTCAACTCCAGGCTTCGCAATAAAGTAATATAAATCCTTATTTACTAATTATAATAATAGTATAATATTAATCGCAATTATTTTTTACAGAGATACATAATGCTTGGTGGAATTTTGATAAGGCGAGACACCAATGTCGACAAGTGAGTATTGTGTGTGTATGTTGTAACTTCGTGTTACAAACTCCCCCGGACCTGACAAAAGTACATTTTTCATAATAATAAAATTGTCGCAGTGTCATACTATACAAACTTAATACATACATCATTCTTACTTACAGTTTCAGTTCCTGTTGATTTCACGAAAGGGTTTCCTCACGACGACTACCGAACAATACGTTACATATAGGAGCATAAAGGTATTAGGATTAAGACTAAGGATTGAAGGATTACTTTCTTACTTAACTACCATTCCATGATTTAGACTTTTTGATTTGTGTAAGTGTAACTAAATAGAAGGGAACAAAAAAAAAATTAAAAATATATGGGAAGTCTAATCTTGATCCAGTATCATACAAAACAGAAAAGGGTAATGCCAAAGAAAACGGCTACGACCAAGATTAGATTAGGACAGGGTTCAATGTCGGGTTCGACGCTGCAAGCACCCTTTGACTAAATGTCCGGGCTGCTTACACCGCCGACACTTCCACTGGCTTTTGTCCAATACGATTGGAATTCTCGGGGTGTTGGGGGCTGTTACCGGTCTCAGAGTGACCGATACAGGTGCAGGGATGTTAAGGGACATCAAAGAAGGGACCGGAGTAGCCGATGGTGCCCGCCGATGACGACTTCGAGACCGCTCATTCCGGGGTTTTCCTTTCCGACCTCGGCAGCCATCAACAGCCTGTCCGCCCCTCCTTGATTCCCGATCTCTTTGTTGCTCCCTTAAGTTATAATTTATTTGACTAGTGGAGCGATCCCAGGGACGACCGCCCTCACTAGTATGGGCACAACCGTTTCCACGATTTGGAGTAGGGGTCAGTGGCTGATTTGGGACCGGACCTCGGGAAAGCTCCAGCAACCACGCGACGACAGGGATATATCCCCCTCCAGCACGCCGGATGCCAGGGCGTTCCAGAGTTTGATCCTGCGGCCGACGAATTGCTCTTCCTCGACTACGTCCCGGCATGAGGCTTGCCTCTCTCGGCCTTTCGGAGCAATCCGGAATACGATCACGGGGACGACCGTGAGAACGACCATGGGGACGATCGTTTGGAGTCTCCGCCTCCTTTGTTAACATGGGCAAGGGGGTCCAATCCTCCATCATCCGACCCTGCAGCGATCCGGGTTTCGCGCAATTTTCCGCACTCGCGCATTCTTCCACCTTACGTGGAGGCAATCCAGGGGGACCCTTAAGACCAACTAACGGTCCAGACGGTTGTCCTGGGTGCCGCAGTTTCACGTCGGACGGGCGAAAAATATCTGTGGTGTCCGGACCTCGCGTAGGCGAAGTAGACACCCCAGAGTATCTCTTCTTTGGTCGCGGTGGGATCGCTGGAGGGGGGGATGAAGGAGGAGAGGTATCCCATTCTTCCTCTTCCACGTCAATCACGTTATTTCTTACCCCTGTCTTCTCTACAGGGGGTAGAATAGGAAGGAAGGACTCCGGGATATAGGTAGGAGGCAGGGGACATTGGGATTTCCTAGGCGGGGGAAAATCAAATGGAGAGGTAGGATCCACCTCAGGTTCAGGATAGGTCCTAGGGACAAAAATTGGTTCGGTGGCCAATCTTTCCACCCGGGGACGATGGAGCTCTCCTTTCCAATAAGGAGCTCTGTACTCCGGTCGATCTGCGGACCATCTATTGCCGGGTCCTATTCTCCTACTGCGTCCCAAAGGCATGGTTACCTTCAACACGAGACATGATACTTACAACTATATTCACCATGATACCTAATATATCACTATTATACATTTATTTTATCGTATCTCATTACGGTGTTTGCGCGAACGCAAGCTGTACCTACGGGGTTCGGTTTCATTAGGATTTGGTAGGGGATGTATACCGGTATCAACTACGATCTTTTTAGGCCGCCCTGCTCGTC
This sequence comes from Trichopria drosophilae, assembly GCA_030407085.1. Lineage (NCBI taxonomy): Eukaryota > Metazoa > Arthropoda > Insecta > Hymenoptera > Diapriidae > Trichopria > Trichopria drosophilae. Next base: position 103,349,637 of record CM059582.1, read on the forward strand.
TTCGAGTAGGGGGAAGGCCTGATTGGATTCCATTACCAACTCCTGATGGACCGGGTTTATCTTCATATGGATCTGGTACTGGACTAGTAACTTTAGGAAGGGATATTTCTGGCATACTAGTGTCCGGGTTAGGCAACTCTGGGGCTATATACAACTTGAGATCCTTAATATGAACCTTAGGATTCCTTCTACTGGTATTGTCCTCAATTTCATACACTACTGGTGACAATACCTTTACTATCCTATAAGGACCTGTAAACTTTGGGGCAAGCTTGGCCGCAAAGTATTGTGCTCCCGATGATAGCACTCGAGTTCGTCTCATTACTAAATCGTTTACCTTAAATCGTACATCTGCTCTATTTCGATTATAGTATTGGGCTTGTCTGCGAGATGCTTGTTCCAAGTTCTTTCTCACCCAATCATGGATTAATGGTAATCGCTTCATGCGGTCTCTCCATGCATTGGGGTCATTTGGATTCGGGATAATGCAATCTTGATTGCGGATACTACGCGCTGGGCGGGGATTACGACCAAAATTTAAAAATGCTGGGGTCATTTGTGTAGACGACTGGGTTGAGGTGTTCATTGCAAAACAAAATTCATTTAAATTAACGTCCCAGTCACGATGGTCCAATCCCACAAAAGAGGAAATCATTGTTTTCATCGTACGGTTGGCCCGTTCCACCGGATTAGCCTGGGGGTGATACGGAGGAGTAGGGACTTTTGAAATACCTAGTTCTCTTAAATGTTTGTCCAAATAATTATTCTCAAACTCTTTTCCGTTATCAGGTACAAAATATTGCGGACAACCCCATCTATTAACGATTAAAACATCTAAAGCATCTGATATGGTTTTCCCATTAGCTACTCGTAAGGCCTTTGCCTCTACAAACTTAGTAAATAAGTCCTGGAATACAACTACATATTGATTTTGCCGTTTACTGGGGGGAAAAGGACCCATAACATCCGCGGCTATGGTACTCCATGGGTATTCAGTCGTTCGCTCTCTCATTAAGCCTACTGGAGGTCGTTGTATACCTTTTGGCGCTGGCATTCTGGACACCGGGCCACATATTTGGCCACATCTTGGAAAATGCCAGGCCAGAAGAAATCCTGGATTAATGTTTGGTAAGTTTTGTCCACCCCTAAGTGTCCAGATTGGGGATTATCATGGGCATCTTGGATGGCTATACCACGGGCTTCTGACGGCAAAACTAATTTCCATGCGTCCAAATCTTCCACAGCCGGTTCTATTACTGGATGAGGACGATGGTAATAAATCTTATCCTCAACAATTTTCCAATTGGGGTATTTACAAGGGAATTCTCGGATATTACTCATCTTATTCGTATACCACGGATCTACTGAATCACCTAATGCACACAGCGCTTCATCAACGGACTCGTACATCCTCGACAATGCATCCGGGATTACATGGAGGGTTCCTTTCCTATGGAAAATTTCCATTTTATATGCTTGCAAAGCTAATGCCCACCGAGCCAATCTACCCGTAAGATCTTTCAAATTCCGTAACCATTGCAAGCTACTATGATCCGTAATTACACTAAACGAAGTTCCCTCTATGTAGGGCCGAAATTTCTTTACAGCCCATATGACCGCTAGACATTCACGTTCCGTTACAGTATATTTCCGCTCGGGAGCGGTTAATACTCTACTAGCGTACACTATGGGGTGTTCGAATCCGTCGATTTTCTGCGTCAACACAGCACCAATCGCCACGTCGCTGGCGTCGGTCTGGACGGTAAATGGTAAATCAAAATCAGGGCGTACCAGAACAGGAGTACGAGTCAAGGAATATCGCAGGGTATCGAAAGCCTGCTGTTGCTCAACTCCCCACTGCCAAGGTGCATTTTTCGTAAGCAGTTGAGTCAATGGAACTCGATCTTGTGACAGTTCTGGTAGAAAACGGGAATACCATCCCACCATTCCCAGGAATCGACGTAATTGTTTTACATTCTTAGGCGGAGGATAGTTCAAAATAGGAGAAATTTTCTCTTGGTCCGCTTTCAGCCCGTCTTTCCCTATTATATACCCGAAGTATTTAACTTCCGTGCAGAAAAATTCACTCTTTTCCCGATTAATATCTAACCCTGCTGCTACCAGGGTACATATTACAATCTCCAAAAATCTAAAATGTTCTTCCTCAGTTTCTGTAGCGATTATTACATCATCCAAATAAGCAAAAACGTGCGGTTCCCAAGCAGGATCAATTAATCTATCCATCAACCTTTGGAATGTAGCTGGGGCGTTAGTAAGTCCGAAAGGCATTCTCTTAAACTGGAATAAGCCTCTTCCGGGGACAGCAAAAGCGGTTATCGGTCGACTCTGCGGTTCCACAGGTACTTGAAAGTAGGCTTGACTTAGATCCAATTTCGATACACAACGGGCACGACGCATTGCCGATAATATACGTTCCATGTTTGGAATAGGGTACGCATCTTTTAATGAGATTTTGTTCACATCTCGATAATCTATGCAGAATCTATGTTTTCCTCCTGCCTTGGGGACGATTACCGGATTACTCATTCATGGACTTTTCGATCTTTCAATTACATCTTCACTCAGCATTTTATCCACCTCGGTTTGGGCAATCTTCAACATGAATGGTGATAACATTCTGGATTTTTGCCTTATTGGCGGATGCCCTTGAACATTGATAACATGTTGAGTGAGATGCGTTCTACTCAACACCGGGGACTCTCGCTGTGGAATAATATTACTTAAGAGGGACTCTAAACGTCTACCTGCTTTTCGGGACGGTTCTGCTAGACCTACACAATCTGACACGGCCTGCGCGGTTACCGATAACGAACTGTTACCAAACTTTCTATAAGGACCATTACGACTGTTCCATATTCCATTTTCATAATCAACGGTTATTCCAAATAATCTCAAAAAATCAATACCTAACACACATGAATAACTTAACGGTGCTACTCGGATATCCATCCTTCTCGTGTCGTCATCTACACAAATTATAAGCGACACTATTCCGCGTAAGGGGACGGTACTACCGTTCAGCTACCCTCACGTCCTCTTCTATCTCTCGCAAAAAAGGTAATAGCATCTCCTCATTGTTCAACCCTAAGTATGAACGGGATGCGCCGGAATCTACTAATGCTTTTACCGGAGTGCCGTTTAAATCTAACCAAATAAAATATCTGGAATCAGAATTGGGAAGCGATACACATCCAACTTCCCGTCTTATTACATTATCCTTATTATTACGGAGAGGCAATCGGGATCTTGCCTCCCCTCTTACAAGTTTCCCGACCGTTTGCGACTACATAATGGACAGTCATTCGTAGTTTTACCAGGGTATCCACATACATGGCAAAAATAACCCAATGGGTTAGGGCAATTTCTGAAAATATGACCTATTTTTTTACAATTGTAGCATCTCGCCACACTACCCGCAGGAGGAGGTGATGCTGCAGACTGGGAATTATTAATAGGGATTGTTAATAATGACGGTATTCGATTATTAGGTAATCTAGTCGTCTTTTGCGGTTCCACATACCGACGTACTGGATAATTGGGACTCGATCTACGCGGATAAGCTCCCCTGGTCTGATTAACGGGAACTATTGAATGTGGCATGGACGGAGTAACCGAAGCTGTAGATGTCGGTAGAGTCTCATTTTGTTCCACTATTTCATTAGTAGCTGCTACCTTTTCTTTCAACTTAGGTTTCCGGGGAATATAAGCATAAGCAGGAAAAGCTGATTGGGATGCGGGAGGTGGGACTCTATACGAACGCTCTCTTTGGAGAATTAATTCATAATGTCTGCAAGCTCTGATTAATTCCGAAAAAATTGAAATTCCATCTCTAAAAATTCGTTCAGCTAAGGCCGGTCGCAAATTTTGACAACAAATATCTAATTGTTCCTCTAGGCTTGGTCTTACGGGTAGCAAATTGAAAAGACTTCTCAACGACACTATAAAATCTCGGGCAGGTTCATCTACCCCTTGAGTACCTAAAGCAATATCTCTTTTGATACTACTTTCCAAATTGCTTTGACCATAAGCTTCCCTGAAATAAAACACAAATTCTTCATAACTAGACCAATTTTCCCGTTCTACCCTATACCAACTTAGTGCGACTCCCCTAAATGCTTCCGGTAACGCACGAAGGAGTTCCTCTTCAGTCAGGTCACGGCTAGTCCCGTATTCCTGTAATTTGAGGAGAAAATCCTCCGCATCATCAGTGTCATCTCCCGAAAATTTTGGACCGTGACTCTTCCAATGCTCTATTGCAGACTTACTCCAAATTCCGGTAGTATTAGTCGGATTCAGAGATTGGTTGTAGGTTGGTCGATTAAAAGTAGGGGCTGTGACTGTGGAACGGGGAGTAGGACCCACACGCGTACTATGCCCCGAAGGGTTCAGCGCGGACCAATTGTACGTCTGATTCATAATAGGATGTTGAGCGGACATATACGTCTGATTCTGAAAAGGAGGGTGCGCGGACATATACGTCTGGTTATTATCAAAATGTACAGTAGGTCCTTGATGTACCGTGATAGGTCTCCTAGAAGTAGGACGGGTAGGAGGTTCAATCTGTACCTGAGGTACTTGAGTACTATGCGACGAACGTACTATAGTTGAGCGATGAAAAGGGTTATTCATTCTGGATTGTTCCCTCTGCATTCCGGTATCATTTCGAAAGGTTTCAGAGTCATTATAAAACATCCTAGATCTATCCGAAAGAAAAATTAAAGATGGATCCCTAGCAATTGTTCCTGCCCCGGTCTCACTTATAGATTCTGAGATTGCTGGGGGCCTTGTTTCTCTGTGTCCTAATGGTTCTTTAATGATCTCTCTCAATATTGGATCATTCATCGCTTCATTTAAAGTAAATGGTTGCCTATCCCCTCTCCCGTCAACCGCCTCATCCCATGCTACATCCGAATCAGGAAATAGACCATATGTCTAGCCAAGCGATCCTGCATAATCTCTAAGCTACCTGATATGGAGATCTCAGCCTTATCGCAGGCAGATATAAATTCTCTCATATCAGTCATATTTTCGACCAATATTAATATGGCTTCATATTGCTCAGCTGTAGCTTTCCGAGATATTGCAGATGTGGATGTAAAAGGTTGAGTGGGACTAGGTACTGTCCTATTAATAGGTGGAGAGTTAGTCGTAGTGGTACTACTACTAGTGGTAGTAAGTACAGTAGGGTTAACTGACATATTATTACTGAGTGAAGGGTTACCATTGACACTAGTATTGCCTAGGGATTCTCCATTTTGGGATGTATTATCGAAATATAGGGTATAGGGATCCCCCATATTAACAAATAAATGTTCGGTGAAAAAAAAAAAAAATTATATATATATATATATATATATATACCACGGTAATTTCCCAACAGGTCGTTATTTATATTAGCAGTAGGAGACAGTAACAACAACAAAAAATTTTATTTTATTGAACCTAAACCGAGAAACAAATTTAGTAAAAAAAAATATATTAAATATATAAAAAAAATAAAAATAAAAAAATTATTACCAATGGAGAGAGAAAAAAAAAATTCTAATTACCACAAAAAAAAATTTATAGTTACCAAAAAAAAATTTTTATAATTACCACAAACAAACAAAAATTTATAATTACCACCAAAAAAAAAATTTTAAACGAATAAAATACTGAATACGTCACTACCCAATTGCTCGCCAACTGCTAATTTATACACCTTTTATTACCCAGAACCAAAGGACTTTCTCCTGATTTATCCCCACTACCGGGAATAAAATACGTTACCAATCACACAATATATTTCATCAAGTTTTCATCAATTCATGGAATAGTACATTATATTCAATAATTCATCAAATAAATTTCAACATATATTTATCAATTTCAATAATTCATACAATAAATGTCAACATATATATATATATATATATATATATATATATATCATTTTCAATAATTCATAAAATATATTTCAATATTTATATCATCCGTAAATATTAACAACTCTTAAAATTAAAAGTTCAATATTGAGATTTAGGGAAATGAGGGAACATTCGGTAACGTACGAGATAAAAAAAATGTGCTCAATATAGCACCACTACACGATACGTGTTCGGTCACCACTTCGTGAAATCTTTACAATAAAATTCTTTACAAAATATTTTTCACACCGACTAAAAATCTTTCCGACAGACGCCAAATTTTACCGACCGAGAAAAGAAACACTTAAAATTTTGGGCCACACGTTGGCTGCGCCATTTATAACCGTTGAGTTCGGACGAAACGCGAACTCTGGTATATACTTAAGGATTAAGAAAAAAAGGAAAAATAATATTCAATAAATAAACACTATCGATTTGTGAAAATACTTTTTGATTATTAATTTAGATTGGTTACAATTAATTTACCACGATCTCGGGGTCGACCGTTTGACACGAGGGAAACGAAAAAGAGAATTGTAATTGTATAAAGAAGGGTTTCATTAAATTCATATGGAACAAAAAACGCGCACTGTGCACAGTACCTGTATCGCAGTTTTTTTATAGATGTTCGCACTGTAGGGGGTAACACCCGATGGCCTCTTAACACTATTCAGAAAAAAAGAAAGAACGGAATACAAATGTTCGCACGTTGTAATCGCAGTCCAAGGGAAGAGTGACCAAAATGGCAGCTTCTTCTTCGAGTTTTGGTCATGTCCGGTAGTTCTGCGCCCCCTGGCGTGAACTGGGAAACATAAGGAAAACAAAGGGGGAACAATTACCAACATTAATAATAAAAAGTTAACTTTATGACAGCCTAGGGACGGTAATAGACATTCCCAAGTTTGGTAGCACTGGATGGTTGATGTTCATTGCTCTGTTCGTATTCGGGGGGGGCGGGGGGGAAGAGCTGCATGGTACCTCTAAGGGAGTACCAATCAGGTTCGCTCCCAGTTACAATTAACCTTCCTCTCTCCATATTGCGCGTGCGTGAGCGACTATCGTCGCAGAGTTTGCATTCCCTTGTTCACCACGTTGCGCATGCGTGCGACAAAGGTCGGCGATGCCATACACAAGGCGTGGGACAGGGATGCATGATACGCATGGAGAGAGGCAATATCGCTACTGACTAGCCGGAACGGCGGAATGCTGCGCGTAATATATGCGCACGAGTCAGTGTCAAATATGGCGACGATGTTGACATGTCATCGTCAAATGGATGTATCACGATTGTGAGATTTTCGCGAGTGTTTGTTTGAAGTGCTGATTCGCACTGTTATCGTGTTTACGTCGGGTTCACGTAAACACCAACACGGAACGCAACCAGTGGAACCTCCTGGGGAACGACCTCTTGATAGCTGTCATCCGGATCACGGCGAGTATTGGTTTTGTAAATACTTTTAATAAGAACTATTTTCTTTGTGGATTCCTCTTTGTTTACATTCCAGGTTCACGCCAGGATCCAGACTGGGCCCGGACATGACCACTAGCCATGGGAGGACTTAGGGACGTCAACTCCAGGCTTCGCAATAAAGTAATATAAATCCTTATTTACTAATTATAATAATAGTATAATATTAATCGCAATTATTTTTTACAGAGATACATAATGCTTGGTGGAATTTTGATAAGGCGAGACACCAATGTCGACAAGTGAGTATTGTGTGTGTATGTTGTAACTTCGTGTTACAATATATATATATATATATATATATATATATGTCAACCGGGCCACCTCGATATCTCAGAAACGGACCCTTTTTTTTAATGAAACTTGCTAGAGACCTTCTTCGGCATGTAAACTATCAACCTGCATTTTTTCTGGCGGAAATAAAAAAAGATAAACCCGAAATTAATATTTTATTTGCTATTTATTGCATTTATAACAGTCTAGAAATCCACCAGCGTTGATCAGAATAATTCTAGCTTGGTCTTGGACCTACTATATATATATATATATATATATATAATATATATATATATATATTAGGGTGGTTCAAAAATACAGAACCATCCGGAAAAAATTCGGCACCAGGCCAAATCGTAAGATAATAAAAAAACAAAACTTTCTTTCCTTAGGCCAAAATCGATTCGATGCGATTTAGAGGTCGCTAAAGCGGCTTGAAATTTCCCATGCTATTTATATGGGAAAAATGGAGATTTTCAGTTTTTATTTTTTTTAGGGTACAAGACGATGGGGAAAAAATTTTTTTCTCAACGGCAATCGAAAGCTGAGGAATTTCTGCGTCGACATGAATTTTTGTAGATTTTTTCGCGAATTTTTCAGTCGTCAGAAAACTCATGTGCAAGTGGGATGTTCATGCCATACTCGGTATACTGCAGAGACTGAATGTATTTCATTCAATCTCGGAAAAAGGTTTGATTTGCTCTAAAACTCTACTCTGGGGTTTCCAGGGATGGTGATCACGATTAAGAAGTCAGTAATAAAAATGGATGACTTTTTAAGGGGTACCGAGGGGGGGGGGGGGGGGGGCTCTATATTGAATTTCGCAAAATCGATTTGATTCGTTTAGATATTATTCGGGGTGGTTCTAGGGGTGGCGATCACGATTCAGAAGTCAATAATAAAAATTGATGACTTTCTAGGGGCTACGGGAAGAGGGAGGGGTGCTCTATATCGAATTTCGCAAAATCGTTTTCATTCGTTTCGAAAATATAACTCGAGGTAGTTCGAGGGGTGGCAATCACGATTCAGATGTCAACAATAAAATTTGATGACTTTGTAAGGGGTTACGGGGAAGGGGGGGGGGGATCTATATTAAATTTCGCAAAACCGATTTGATTCGTTTCGAAAATATTACACGGGATGGTTCTAGATGGTATTACAAAATGTTAATTAAGGGAGAGGGGTGTGTGATCGGTTATTAAGATTCAAATGTCATAAAATTTAGCCATTTAAACAAGGAAAAAGATTAATAATATATTTTTAACCCTTAGTTACTACTCCAGGGTCGTTTTCGACCCACAGAAATTTTAAACTGTACTTTATAAATTGCACAACTGTAAGCATTTTCAAACGGCAGAACATATTTGACCCAGGTGGTGGGAGGAAAAGGCCTTAAAATAGCAGTCAGAACTAAGGGTTAAAAACAGTAAAATAAAAAATAATTATAAAAATAAATGTAAAAATGATATCAGTTTGACTAAATACTGGGTTATTTTGACGTCAAACTATTTGTTTTAACGGAAATGCGAACTTCTACTGTAACGGAGTTTTCCTCCTGGATTGCTCGTGCCCCTGCTCAGTCGGTACGCCAGGGTCAGTACGAGCAAGGAATTTCACAGCGGAGAGAAAGACGACGATAGATGGAAGGGAAAAAATAATTAGGCATAAAGTATCAACAGAACAAACAGCTTATATTCAAATTTCCCCTAACGATACAATTGTGCGTAGTGTGCGTGAGAAAAAGGTGCGGCTTACTATCTCAGCCGTGGAGCCTCCTTTAGGTGTGCGTGTGATTATCTAAGACCCTAGGTGTCTTACGTTGCCAGTAGCCCTTCTACTGGATGGTTGCGAAAGCTAACGACCCTAGGTGTCTTATGTTGCCAGCCGTTGCTGGTCGCTACAATTGCTTAAATCCCGACGCGTAGTAAAAAAAATGGAATCTGCCGCTGCAGTTCCGGCGCGGGGTAGTACGGTACGGTCGGTGTAACGGCGCGTGTTTCCGCGGAGTCTAGCGCGACCTACAATGCCTAACCGCGATAAAGTAGGGCTATATCGGATAGTCCCTATGTTCCTCTCGACCTGAAACGGAATATAGATTAGTACGGGTGGATGGTGACGGGAGCCAGTAGATCCAAAGTATCGCGAGTCACCGCACTTTAGAGTAGGATCTGGAGACACCGCGAGACACCGTGTCGGGTGAGGACGGATTGGCGGTTGGGCTGAGGGTTAGTCCCGGAATGATGGAGTAGACCAAGGCAATGAACCCGTAGCCTTGGGTAAGAGTAGATCCAGAGCACCGGAGTTAATTTGCGTCAGTTAATCTGGGTTATTAAATTCAGTTTTTTAACAATTCATTTCTGTTCAGTTTCTACAATGCCTGAACTCGGTTTGCTCGAGTTAATTTGGTTCAATTAATTTGGGTCAATTAAATTCAGTCACTATAATGATTGTGGTTTATTTATTTTCTTCAAATCCTGAACTCGATCTGCTCGAGTCAAGAATTTGTATATAATTTGTAGAAGTTCGCATTTCCTTTAAAACAAATAGTTTGACGTCAAAATAACCCAATATTTAGTCAAACTGATATCATTTTTACATTTATTTTTATAATTATTTTTTATTTTAATGTTTTTAAAAATATATTATTAATCTTTTTCCTTGTTTAAATGGCTAAATTTTATGACATTTGAATCTTAACCGATCACGAACCGATCACACACCATCCCGTGTAATATTTTCGAAACGAATCAAATCGGTTTTGCGAAATTTAATATAGAGCCCCCCCCCTTCCCCGTAACCCCTTACAAAGTCATCAAATTTTATTGTTGACATCTGAATCGTGATTGCCACCCCTCGAACTACCTCGAGTAATATTTTCGAAACGAATGAAAACGATTTTGCGAAATTCAATATAGAGCCCCCCTCCCTCTTCCCGTAGCCCCTTGAAAGTCATCAATTTTTATTATTGACTTCTGAATCGTGATCGCCACCCCTAGAACCACCCCGAATAATATTTAAACGAATCAAATCGATTTTGCGAAATTCAATATAGAGCCCCCCTCCCTCTTCCCGTAGCCCCTTGAAAGTCATCAATTTTTATTATTGACTTCTGAATCGTGATCGCCACCCCTAGAACCACCCCGAATAATATCTAAACGAATCAAATCGATTTTGCGAAATTCAATATAGAGCCCCCCCCCCTCGGTACCCCTTAAAAAGTCATCCATTTTTATTACTGACTTCTTAATCGTGATCACCATCCCTGGAAACCCCAGAGTAGAGTTTTAGAGCAAATCAAACCTTTTTCCGAGATTGAATGAAATACATTCAGTCTCTGCAGTATACCGAGTATGGCACTGAACATACCACTTGCACATGAGTTTTCTGACGACTGAAAAATTCGCGAAAAAATCTACAAAAATTCATGTCGACGCAGAAATTCCTCAGCTTTCGATTGCCGTTGAGAAAAAATTTTTTCCCGATCGTCTTGTACCCTAAAAAAAATAAAAACTGAAAATCTCCATTTTTCCCATATAAATAGCATGGGAAATTTCAAGCCGCTTTAGCGACCTCTAAATCGCATCGAATCGATTTTGGCCTAAGGAAAGAAAGTTTTGTTTTTATATTATCTTACGATTTGGCCTGGTGCCGAATTTTTTCCGGATGGTTCTGTATTTTTGAACCACCCTAATATATATATATATATATATATATCAATTGGTCATTTCGGAGACATTTTGATGCAAGAAATGGTCAATTTGAGGACATTTGGTCATTTTGAGGACCGTCCTCAAAAGTTTAAGGCATGAAATGGTCATTTTAGGGACATATAGTCCTCAAATTAACCAATGCAGGGATCGGTCATTTTGAGAACTTCCAGTAATCACTAAATGGTTATTTTGAGGACCATTGAAAATTATCAAATGGTCAATTAGATAACTTTAAAAAATTACGTCCATTCGATTATGGTAAGCAGATTGTAGAGGTAAAGTCGATCAAGATCGATTACATCCGTTCGAACATGCAGCTCATCTGAAGATTTGCCAATTTGAGGATTTTCGAATATGGTTATTTTATAATTCAATAGGAAGACCGTGACGAGATACAAGAAAATGTCAAGAGATAAAAAATACTTATCTCGACGAGATCCGAATGAATATTCAAAGAAATTTTTCAAAAATTTGCACATTGGGCAATTTTGCAAATATTTCCGCGAATATCGCCCTTTCGACCATAACAATATACGCATCATTCTTGGAATTGAATATGATTACGTTTATATTCTTTGCAATTTTTTTATATAATCAACCGTTTACCAGTTACTCGCCAATTTCTTGTTAATTTTTTCCCGCATTTTCCCGATTACCAACATTTTTACGTTAAATATAGAAAGACCGTGACGAGATACGCGAAAATGTCAGGAGATAAAAAATGCTTATCTCGACGAAATCTGAACGAATATAGAAAGAAATTTGCAAAAATTTGCACATAGGTCAATTTTGCAAATATTTCCGCGAATATTGCCCTTTCGACCATAAAAATATACGCATGATTCTTGGAATTCAATATGAAAACGTTTATATTCTTTGCAATTTTTTGATATAATCAACCGTTTACCAGTTACTCGCCAATTTCTTGTTAATTTTTCCCCGCGTTTTCTCGATTACCAACACTTTTACGTTAAATATAGGAAGACCGAGACGAGATACAAGAAAATGTTAAGTGATAAAAAATACTTATATCGACGAGATCTCAATGAATATTCAAAGAAATTTTTCAAAAATTTGCACATTGGTCAATTTTGCAAATATTTCCGCGAATATCGCCGTTTCGACCATAACAATATACGCATCATTCATGGAATTGAATATGATTACGTTTATATTCTTTGCAATTTTTTGATATAATCAACCGTTTACCAGTTACTCGCCAATTTCTTGTTAATTTTTCCCGGGTTTTCTCGATTACCAACACTTTTACGTTAAATATAGGAAGACCGTGACGAGATACGCGAAAATGTCAGGAGATAAAAAATGCTTATCTCGACGAAATCTGAACGAATATAGAAATAAATTTGCAAAAATTTGCACATAGGTCAATTTTGCAAATATTTCCGCGAATATCGCCCTTTCGACCATAAAAATATACGCATCATTCTTGGAATTCAATATGATAATGTTTATATTCTTTGCAATTTTTTGATATAATCAACCGTTTACCAGTTACTCGCCAATTTCCCCTTCATTTTTTCCCGCATTTTCTCGATTACCAACATTTTTACGTTAAATATAGAAAGACCGTGACGAGATACGCGAAAATGTCAGGAGATAAAAAATGCTTATCTCGACGAAATCTGAACGAATATAGAAATAAATTTGCAAAAATTTGCACATAGGTCAATTTTGCAAATATTTCCGCGAATATTGCCCTTTCGACCATAAAAATATACGCATCATTCTTGGAATTCAATATGAAAACGTTTATATTCTTTGCAATTTTTTGATATAATCAACCGTTTACCAGTTACTCGCCAATTTCTTGTTAATTTTTCCCCGCGTTTTCTCGATTACCAACACTTTTACGTTAAATATAGAAAGACCGAGACGAGATACAAGAAAATGTCAAGAGATAAAAAATACTTATCTCGACGAGATCTGAATGAATATTCAAAGAAATTTTTCAAAAATTTGCACATTGGGTAATTTTGCAAATATTTCCGCGAATATCGCCCTTTCGACCATAACAATATACGCATCATTCTTGGAATTGAATATAATTACGTTTATATTCTTTGCAATTTTTTGATATAATCAACCGTTTACCAGTTACTCGCCAATTTCTTGTTAATTTTTCCCCGCGTTTTCTCGATTACCAACACTTTTACGTTAAATATAGGAAGACCGAGACGAGATACAAGAAAATGTTAAGAGATAAAAAATACTTATATCGACGAGATCTCAATGAATATTCAAAGAAATTTTTCAAAAATTTGCACATTGGTCAATTTTGCAAATATTTCCGCAAATATCGCCCTTTCGACCATAACAATATACGCATCATTCTTGGAATTGAATATGATTACGTTTATATTCTTTGCAATTTTTTGATATAATCAACCGTTTACCAGTTACTCGTCAATTTCTTGTTAATTTTTTCCCGCGTTTTCTCGATTACCAACACTTTTACGTTAAATATAGGAAGACCGAGACGAGATACAAGAAAATGTCAAGAGATAAAAAATACTTATCTCGACGAGATCTCAATGAATATTCAAAGAAATTTTTCAAAAATTTGCACATTGGGCAATTTTGCAAATATTTCCGCGAATATCGCCGTTTCGACCATAACAATATACGCATCATTCATGGAATTGAATATGATTACGTTTATATTCTTTGCAATTTTTTGATATAATCAACCGTTTACCAGTTACTCGCCAATTTCTTGTTAATTTTTCCCGGGTTTTCTCGATTACCAACACTTTTACGTTAAATATAGGAAGACCGTGACGAGATACGCGAAAATGTCAGGAGATAAAAAATGCTTATCTCGACGAAATCTGAACGAATATAGAAATAAATTTGCAAAAATTTGCACATAGGTCAATTTTGCAAATATTTCCGCGAATATCGCCCTTTCGGCCATAACAATATACGCATCATTCTTGGAATTGAATATGATTACGTTTATATTCTTTGCAATTTTTTTATATAATCAACCGTTTACCAGTTACTCGCCAATTTCTTGTTAATTTTTTCCCGCATTTTCCCGATTACCAACATTTTTACGTTAAATATAGAAAGACCGAGACGAGATACAAGAAAATGTCAAGAGATAAAAAATACTTACCTCGACGAGATCCGAATGAATATTCAAAGAAATTTTTCAAAAATTTGCACATTGGGCAATTTTGCAAATATTTCCGCGAATATCGCCCTTTCGACCAAACAATATACGCATCATTCTTGGAATTGAATATGATTACGTTTATATTCTTTGCAATTTTTTGATATAATCAACCGTTTACCAGTTACTCGCGAATTTCTTGTTAATTTTTTCCCGCGTTTTCTCGATTACCAACACTTTTACGTTAAATATAGGAAGACCGAGACGAGATACAAGAAAATGTCAAGAGATAAAAAATACTTATCTCGACGAGATCTCAATGAATATTCAAAGAAATTTTTCAAAAATTTGCACATTGGTGAATTTTGCAAATATTTCCGCGAATATTGCCCTTTCGACCGTAAAAATATACGTATCATTCTTGGGATTCAATATGAATCCGTTTATATTGTTTGCAATTTTTCGATATAATCAACCGTTTACCAGTTACTCGCCAATTTCCCCTTCATTTTTTCCCGCATTTTCTCGATTACCAACATTTTTACGTTAAATATAGAAAGACCGTGACGAGATACGCGAAAATGTCAGGAGATAAAAAATGCTTATCTCGACGAAATCTGAACGAATACAGAAATAAATTTGCAAAAATTTGCACATAGGTCAATTTTGCAAATATTTCCGCGAATATTGCCCTTTCGACCATAAAAATATACGCATCATTCTTGGAATTCAATATCAAAACGTTTATATTCTTTGCAATTTTTTGATATAATCAACCGTTTCCCAGTTACTCGCCAATTTCTTGTTAATTTTTCCCCGCGTTTTCTCGATTACCAAACACTTTTACGTTAAATATAGAAAGACCGAGACGAGATGCAAGAAAATGTCAAGAGATAAAAAATACTTATCTCGACGAGATCTGAATGAATATTCAAAGAAATTTTTCAAAAATTTGCACATTGGGTAATTTTGCAAATATTTCCGCGAATATCGCCCTTTCGACCATAACAATATACGCATCATTCTTGGAATTGAATATAATTACGTTTATATTCTTTGCAATTTTTTGATATAATCCACCGTTTACCAGTTACTCGCCAATTTCTTGTTAATTTTTTCCCGCGTTTTCTCGATTACCAACACTTTTACGTTAAATATAGGAAGACCGAGACGAGATACAAGAAAATGTCAAGAGATAAAAAATACTTATCTCGACGAGATCTCAATGAATATTCAAAGAAATTTTTCAAAAATTTGCACATTGGGCAATTTTGCAAATATTTCCGCGAATATCGCCCTTTCGACCATAACAATATACGCATCATTCTTGGAATTGAATATGATTACGTTTATATTCTTTGCAATTTTTTGATATAATCAACCGTTTACCAGGTACTCGCCAATTTCTTGTTAATTTTTTCCCGCATTTTCCCGATTACCAACATTTTTACGTTAAATATAGAAAGAGCGTGACGAGATACGCGAAATTACAGGAGATAAAAAATGCTTATCTCGACGAAATCTGAACGAATATAGAAAGAAATTTGCAAAAATTTGCACATAGGTCAATTTTGCAAATATTTCCGCGAATATTGCCCTTTCGACCATAAAAATATACGCATCATTCTTGGAATTCAATATGAAAACGTTTATATTCTTTGCATTTTTTTGATATAATCAACCGTTTCCCAGTTACTCGCCAATTTCTTGTTAATTTTTCCCCGCGTTTTCTCGATTACCAACACTTTTACGTTAAATATAGAAAGACCGAGACGAGATACAAGAAAATGTCAAGAGATAAAAAATACTTATCTCGACGAGATCTGAATGAATATTCAAAGAAATTTTTCAAAAATTTGCACATTGGGCAATTTTGCAAATATTTCCGCGAATATCGCCCTTTCGAGTAAATTAGATATGAGGAGGAAGACGCTATAATTTCAGTGTTACCAAAACATTTTGCCTAAAATATTCCATGAAAATTAGGGTGCGTTTACATTACATTAAATGCCCTAGTAATACAAAGGCGATTTTGGGGAAATAGGGAAAATTGTAAAATATTACGACAGATTTGGACACTCAAGGGATTCATAGAATTTGTTTATGTATTAAAGTTATTGTAAAAGATGTTTACAATATGGAGAATAATTGCACTGGTGTCATCAATTTGACCATTTTTTGAACTGATAGGTTATTATTGCAACCGTCCTCAAAATTATTCTTCTATATATTCATCAATTTTCTATGTCCCCAAAATGATCAATATATGCATTAGCGTCCCCAAAATGTTGTTTTCATAGTTTATTAAGAATAACGCATATAGATATGAAATTAAACACCACCATTGCCTTACAAGCGCATACATACATCTATCTATATTATGGGGGAAGCTAACTATATTGAATTATATGGATATAGATTCAATCTATAAAATCTACAGGATGTCCTCAAAATGACCAATTGATATATATATATATATATTCTAACTGGTTTTTATAAGGACTGTTTTTTATGGATAGGTGGCTTTTACGAGGACAATCCTCATAAAATTTACATGGGAAACCATTGGGGATATTTAAATAAATGTTAATAATTGCTGGTCGAATGATCCACCAACTAACAATAAGCTACGCTCTCTCCCACAAAATCAAATCATTTATTTCATGACCAAGATGTGATCGAATCACATTAAAATTTTATGATGACATACGCTGTACTCGGTAAACGCGAGATATAAATCTAAATATTATGGTAGGAAACCTTAACCGCTTTTTTGCTTTTGCGTTATGTGCGCACCGAAAATCTTTATCCAACACGGAGGGATTCATCGCTATTTCCTATATCGTCGCCATTCATTGAATACGAAGCCACGAGCGGAAAGTTTACGTTTCACTGAAATTTGGAGCGGAACTTCTATCGAGTCGAATGCGCGACTCATATCTTTTGTCGGATTTCGAACGGTGCACGCGCTCGGTAAAGAAAATAAACAATTCTAGTATGCCAAGATGGAGAGTGATTCCTTTCGACATCTCATTTATTTTCACTCACAATGCTCATTTGTGTCATGAATTTTTCCTCTTTCGACCCTGCGAAATTTTTCGTAATTCGACGGCCCCCTTGCTTTTTACAAGTGCACAATAAGTCGAATGCAACCGTGCCTGCTTTGAAGTCGCTTAAATTTCCTTTTAATGAATGGAGTGTTATTTTAGTATACCTATTAGTACAAAAATTAAACTGTTAGTCGCTCAAGGTGGGATATTAGTCTGCGCCGAAACTGAATATCCCTCGCTGGAGTCATTGCAGACGTTACTATTTTCTCCGTCGTGGGCTTTACAGTCCATAAGATCTTATTGGATGAAACCAATAGAGGAACGACTTCAAACAAGCTGAAGGCCTTCTCTCAATTGGTATACGTTACAACTGGTACACGAATGTCCATCATATGCCACGGGGCTCATATGTTAAATAGGTGCGCGTGATTCAAAGACATGACGGTTACGAAACGTCAAGAATATGTCAAAAGGAAAAATTTATGGACAAATTTTCTATTGGCCCATGCAATTCGACGTATTCAAGTAAATTCGCGTGTTTTAAATGCAACGATGAACACCATATGATGCTGCATCGACTGTCGCAGTCGATGACGAACCGGATTTCTTCGTATACCTCTGAGATCCCCACAATGAATAATCAGTTCTCGACTGGCATGGAGTCGGTGCAAACGCACTTTGCGTGAAATATCAGTGCTTCGAAAATTCTACTGGCCACAGCTACGGTATCGGTTCATTCATCGAGCGGTAGGGCAGCGAAGGTGCACGCGCTCAGCGGTCAAGGATCGACATGGACCCTCATTTCGCAACGAGTGGCTCATACACTAGGTGCGCGTCTCACGCGTATATTTACTCCGTATCGGTGAAATTTCCGCTAATATAATTTCGCGGACGAAAACCCATGCAATTGGACGCAAATCGATAAAATGCTAAGAGCTGACGTGTACGGATCGATTATAATAGACGCGCTATTCACGGCCCATCCAGACGAACCAATTACCCAGAATTCCATTTTCGGATGGACTGTCTCCGGTAGGGCATCTGGGATGACCTCTTCAAACCTTCTTCGCGCTAAAGTGCATATTTTCCCCCCACAGCTGCCATTGTCATATTTGCTCGCATGTTTCTGTGAAGTAGATGAGCTTCCGAACGATAAACCCGTATCAAAAGACGATGTGCGAAGTGAAGCGTACTTTGTCTCGATACATTCAAAGGATCATTCGGGCTAATCTCCCTACCCTACCTTTGGAGTTCTGTCAACACGGCGGTTTGCATTTTCGAAGCGCAAGAACGCCGATTGATTCGGAAGACCAATGAATATCGGTTGTATCGCAAAGCAATAACAGATTATCTGGATGTATCATCAGGATCACAAATACCAGCGAATTATCGAACAAGATGAACGCAAACAACCCTTATAGCACTACCGATTAAACACCGTCACCTTCGGAGTTTCGTGCGCACCCTTGTTGGCGTTCCAAGTTCTAAAGCAATTATTGTCGGACGAGGGTGAGAAATTTCCTCTCGCCGCGGCTCTAGCACTCTGCTTGTGAAAGTGACAGTACGGTGGCTTTAATTAAACTATTCTGCACGTTTTTCGGATAGTTTCTTGTACCAGAAGCAATTAATTTGTTTGTTGTTCTTAATTTTCGTAAATAAACAATTAATGCGGGATACTCAATTATCTATTCTGGTTGCTTTAGGGGTAGTTTCTGCTACCCGAAGCAATATTTCCAGAAGCTCTAGCACTATTCGTGTGCAAGTGACAGTAAGGAGGTGTTAATTGTTTATATTATTCATAATTAAACAATTAACGCGAGATACGCAATTAGAGTGTACTGTCTGTATTTCGGATAGTTTCGGCTACCCGAAGCAATTTTTCCGAAGCTCCAGCACCTTGCGTGTCCAAATAACAGTACTGCGGCTTTAATTGTTTATCATTTTTATAAATAAACAACTACAGCAAGGTACTAAATTAAACTGTTCGGCATGTTTTTGGGGTTGTTTGTGATACCAGAAGAAATTGATCCCGCAGGTCTAGCACCATGCATGACCAAATAACAGTACTGCGTGCTTCATTGTTGGTAATTTATGTAAATAAATAACTAAAGCAAGGTACTTAATTAAACTATGTTTCCTGTTTTTGGTGTAGTTTCTGCTACCATAATCCATTTTTCCTGAAGCTCCAGCTTCATGCGTATACAAGTGACAGTACAGCGACCTTAATTGTTTCTAATTTTCGTACTTAAACAATTGGCGCGAGATACTCAATTAAACTATTCTGCCTATGTTTTGCGTACTTTCTTATACCAGAAGCAATTTTTTCCGAAGCTCTAGCACCATGCGTGTATAAGTAACAGTACTGCGTGCTTTATTGTTTGTAATTTTCGTAAATAAAAAATTAACGCGAGATAATCAATCAACTTATTCTGCCTGTTTTTGAGGTAGTTTCTTCTACCAGAAGCAATTTTTCCCGAAGCTCTAGCACCATGCGTGTTGAAGTAACAGTAATTTTCTCTAAGTGATATATACCCTTCATTCTCTAAGTGATATATACCCCACCGTCCACCGCATTTCTGCACAGCAGTGATACATCTCTGTCCTTGCTTCTCATATACCGTGTTTGGCTTTATATTTTAGAAAGGAGTTCCCGACGGGAGGGAGTCAAGAAAATAAATGCAGGCCCTACAACTTAAAGTGGGATCCGAACCACTGTGATGTGTTTACGAAGGCACTAATCAATTAAACTACTCTGCCTGTTTTTGGGGTAGTTTCTGCAACGAGAAGCGAATTATCCCGAAGCTCTAGCACCGTGCGTGCGGAAGTAACACTACAGCGGCCTCAATTGTTTATAATATTTATTATAACCCGTCCAGAAGGGGGGAATGAATACAGTTATTTATTCTTGACGGAATTTCTATTCCCAAAATCCTGAAATATATTTCCTTACTGAATTACAAAACTTATTTGGAACGTGACAATTATTGGACTCGATCGAACGATGTGCGATGACCGGGCACTGGGTGTAGTGGACTCGATGCCACTTTATGGCGGCGTTTCTCGTAAAATGAACGGGGACTAGATTTTAAACTCGCTTTGTTTTTTCGGCTTCCCCATATAGAACACAGTTCGAACCAGAGAAACGGCGAAGACTACTCACTATACGACGTCTCTGGATCCGGAGTGATGGCTGGTGGTGGCGTCGGCTGACGGCGGCAGCTGGGTGCTCCTCGGCGTGGACCTGGAGTGGCGTCCTTCCCCGTTAGGATTGGCGGGAGAGCCGGTACATCCCTAGCACTGCGGTTCCGGTTTTTCTGACACTCTATCACTCACGAACACAGGATAGGGGTTCCCTTTTTCGGACAAAATCTCAAGTTCGCGGAAAATATGCACAGGTATTGTACACATGTACTAGACTTGGCGGCGGATATTTCCTCATCAAAGCGCGCGTCTGAAGATTCCGCGCAACTCAGATAGATGGCACAGAGTTTGGTACGCGGTTTGGTAAAAGCGTCGATCTGTGACTTCTTGTCACAAACCCTCGACCCTGACTACAGTACTCCTTGGGTCCTGAACGTCATTTTACGCGCACTGTTCTAGGGAGGAAACACTCGTTCAGTATTTGGGAAAGCTATCACTGTTCTTGCACTGTTCACTTAAACACTCGCGAAGCGCCACGGTCATTCCGACATTAACCTAATTCACTCAAGAAAGTCTATCAGGCATATCAATCACTCATCGCAAATCTTAATTACATATCGCAAATCTCAAAAAAAATAAAACGAAATGTGAATAAGCAATATTCAGGGACGTAAAACTTACAAAAGCAATAACGCCAAGATCATGATAGCAAAAAAAGTATCGTAACCAAAATAACCATGATCGCAAACGCAATTTCGCAAAATATACTATCACAAGATCAGTATCGCAACGATCAATATGACAGCGATCTATATCGTAACGATCATTAATACAACGGAACATTAAACAAATCAATAGCGCAAGAATATAATAGCGTAGGAACATTATATCACAAATATATAATATCGCTAAGATGAGCAGAACAGAATCAACGGGGTACTTTCCCACTTCCCCGGGAAAGCAACAGTGCCAATTAGCTGACTTTAATGCTAAATAATTTGAAAACTAAACATCGCACAAATTTTTTTCAAAGGTAAAATGTTCTTAGAATTTATCACAGAATCTACTGTTAACCGGAAGTCATTCAATGGAAAATCTCCTTGTATATGGGGGTATATCTCGTATTTGGGCCAGCTGAACGCAACGGTACAGCGGCGAGGAAGAGTCAACTCGCTTTGATCCTTAAACAACGAAGTCCCGAAATAAATAACTCAACGATACATACACATGATCCCGAAATTATACGTTGACTGAACATCGGTACTATTAGTTACTATATGTTACAAAAAGAAGGCAGTGAGCCTTAGGAGATCTTCTTCCAAATTAAATACTAGGAATTTATCGAAGTATGTCCATGTAAATTCTGTATCCATAATAACGTGCACGGTAACGTCACTTAGGCTGCCATATGGTACGCTTGGGGGAGGGCATATCGTGTTATGCTCGGCAGTGTACGCGACTGCGTGGCATATATGCAATTGCACGATATTTATAGGCCAACCAAAACGCAAAGGGGCAACAAGTACTACGACATAGGGGTACTATTTAGCGAAACTGAAGGTTTTTACATGGATTGGTGACTTATTGCGACGTACACCGAACTACTTAAATACGTGGCTTAGTGAAGGGCCATGAAAACACATGGTGGGCGTGAATTAGCGCGATTTGGATTTAAAGTCACCGATTGTATGACGTATCTCGAAGTAAGAACAAAAACTAATTAACTACGCGGTTTAGCGCCAAAAAAATAAACTATTTAAATGCACGACTTCGAGCGGTAACAAAATAATCTCATGGTATACGCGATTTAGCGCAAGACTAAATGAGACTGGCGATTCCGCGATTTAGCGCGAATCAAATTTAACTAATTAACTTGCGCGAATCAACGTGACTCAGATTCAACTAAATAATTTGTGCGACTTAACGCGAATCAACTTTAGCTGAATAGCTTGCGCGAATTAACGCGATTCAGACTTAATTTATGCATGTGCCAGTTCGCGTAAGCCAAAATTGAATTTCCTCAGCGTACTTGACTTAGCTGAATGGGTAAGACGTTTAATGCGACTCAAGATTACTTAAATGGTTTGCGTTAAATGGCGCGAACCAAACTTAAAATTTAAATAGAGGTTACGACTTAACGTAATCAACGTTAAATGAGCAATCTAGCCCAAACTGAATAGACTTTTCTGAAACTATACATTTTAACGTAATATGAACTTAACCAAATTAATGTACAGAGGCATGGGTGGAGGTATGGACACCATCAAGTGAGTCATACGCGATTTCTTTGCACGATCGGGAAAATAGTACAACGTGATGGGGCAACCAAAAAAAAGTATAACCTTATACAGCTTGGGAATAAAAGTCTTATCAACGTTGTCAAGCCGCCAAGCGAGAGGCGAGAGTTCCTGTAGGTAAAAACAACATAAAACAAGTAATTGATAATAATTCAACGAAAAACTTAAGACTCAAAATGTCTCGATATATACAAAGCAATGAGTAGCAATGCTTCGCAGTGGGCTAATATCAACGCAAGGGACAGCTTAAACGCGCACTCAGCACCGACACATCAACAGCAGCGTGGGGGGGGGGGGGGGGGAGGGAAGCACCATTTGTTCAAAAGTTATTGATAAAAGTGTAAACGACAAAAATGAAATTTTTTAATTTAAACCATTTTTTAAACACCCATATCTCGAAAACTATTATTCAGAGAAAAAAAATGTCAAATTCGAAAATGTGCAGAAATGCCTAAATTTTTTACTGGTGTAAATGATATAAACAAAATATTATTGTTTATAACAAATTTTCAAGATTATTTTGTTGTAACTCAATTTTCGCTCGATATGCCATTTTTTTGTCTCGTGACATGAACTAAAGTTGTTCGCAAAAGTATTTTCTTTAATTTGGCAAAATTTCAGTTTGTCATCTTTGAAACTGGGTTTGTAATGTTAAGAAAACCGAGCGCATGAGTGTCCGCACGCGCCGGCCGGACCGCTAACAGGTACGGACGACCCGGCCGTATCAGCGGTCTATCCCCCTTTCCAGGTACATGAAGTATACGCCTTACTGTGTGTTTGTAAAATTGTCAGGTATATATAGATGGTGTTAAGTAAATAGGTTTACCCCGATGTTTTTTCCTACATACATATTTTTATTTGGGTCATTACTTGGAAAATGAAAGAGGGGTTTGTTTAAAAACATGCACATCGTTCATTTATGTAGAACTTTTTTTCCAAGTTGGATCAGTCTTTAGGTTACTTTGGTACTGAGCACATCAGTTTTTAGTTATATTATCCAAAAGACAATTCGATAATTTTTGAAAATCTGCGTTTTTATCTCGAAATATGCCGTTTAAAGAGTGCTGTAATCCGTTCAAAACACATATTACTCGTCGACTGAAGGTTTTTAAGGTAAGTGGTAATTTACTTAATCATCAATTGTTGAAACGTGGCGATTTTATTTGCAATAGTTGTGTCGTATTCACTGTTACAAGGACTTAAAAGATTTGCTTTCTAATAATTCGGAATGCTGTAATGATAAAACGGTATTACAACGCGAAAATGTTGAAGAACCGTACTGCAATGTGAATGATGCTGTTGAAGACATGGATTACGAATTATCACACGATGATCTAAAGAAAGATGTCATTCAAGCATTAAACAGATTATTTCAACTATTTGGTCAAAAGGAAATTGATGGAGTTGTATCTTGAAATTCCTCATATAATTGAAAATTCGATAGATTCTCTTAGTGCAACATTAAAGAAAACTTTAATCAATAATTACACAGCACAACATGCGAGCGAAAGGTGTTTTCAAACAGAGATATTAACGGAACTTCGACAAAAATATGAGCAATCAAATAGTACTGCAGAAAAAATGCATATACTTACTGTTTTACCTTTGACTTGGAGTTCAATGGACATGAGAAGAGAAATTGAGTGCACTTGCAGTTTTATTGCAGTGATGATATCAGCCGCATGTGCCCTGGCCAAAAAGATTTCATTACAGTAAGAAAAGAAGGAAAAAAATCACACGAGCAGAAATGTTTATTATTGCATAATTTGAAGGAAATCTACGCGTTATTCATTGAAGATCACTCTGACATAAAAATCGGGTTCTCAAAATTCTGTGAATTTCGTCCTAAACAATGCATTTTGGTTGATAGTACTGACGGCTCCCATAATTTTTGCGTTTGCACATATCATCAAAATACAAAAGTAATGATTGCGGGTGCTAAATTATGAACTCTTTTTGACGAGAACAATACAGAAAAGGTTCCTATCACGTATCATGATATGTTAAAACTTATGATGTGCGAGTGTACTACGTATGAATGCCACTTTAGAAAATGTCAACAATGTCCGGGATTTATAAAAATATATAATCAATTGGAAAATATTTTTGATAAAAACAATATTAACAGGTTTTGTATTCAAGGAATGGAAGTGTCTGAATAATCTATGGGATTTTGTACAATCTGAATACAACAGAGAAGAATATTTGAAAGAACTTGAATCTCGAATATGTAAACTTCAGATTCACGATTTCATAGCCCGAAACCAAAGCAATTTTATAAAAATGAAAAAAGAAAATCTACGCTCTGATCAAGTGATGGAAGTGGGCGATTTCTCAGAAAATTATTCCTTTATAATACAGGATGAAATTCAAAGTCATCACTGGTCTCAGAATCAAGTTACAATCCATCCATTCGTAATCTATACAAAAGCAAATGACGCAGATAATATGATTAAACATAAAAGCTTTTTATTGATATCAGAATATCTAAAACACGACACAAATGCCGTGTACTTATTCCAGACGAAACTGATTGAATATTTGAAAATAAATGAACCAAATATTAAGAAAATTATATACGTATCTGATGGTGCAGCATCCCAATATAAAAATAAATATAATTTCATAAATTTAGCTCATCATTATACAGATTTCAAAATAGAAGCTGAGTGGCATTTTTTTGCAACTTCACATGGTAAAAGCGCAAGCGACGGTGTTGGTGGTACTGTAAAGAGATTGGCAAGACGCGCAAGTTTGCAGAAAGTGAACGACGGGATAAATAGCCCAAAAGAATTGTACATCTGGGCAACACAGAACATAAAAAGTATACAATTTCAGTATTGCACTCATACTGAACACGAAAAAATAAAAGAAGATTTAAAAAACAGATTTTCAAAAGCTAAACAGATTAAGGAAACGAAAAGTTTTCATTCTTTTATACCCATAAATGGTACCGACAGATATTTGTGTAAAATTATTTTCGAATTCGACTAATTATGAAATTAGAAAGATAATGTAAATGATTGACACATTTAAAAGCGCTAAATGTAAGTTTTAGTTTTAAAAATGACAATGACTATTACAGGCGGCTTTTAAACGCGCCAAAACGCAAATCTGCCAGTCCTAAGCCTGGGCAAAGCGTGAAGGAAAGTCGATGTAATTAAATTGCATACTTTCAGAATGTTCAAAATTTCAATGTACAGAAAAGCATGTTGTAAAAATATATATTTTCATAGAGATAAAAACACAGATAGGAATGTAATGTATACCTGGAAAGGGGGAATAGCGCTGATACGGCCGGGTCGCCCGTACCTGTTAGCGGCCCGGCCGGCGCGTGCGGGCACTCATGCGCTCGGTTTTCTTAACATTACAAAGCCAGTTTCAAAGATGACAAACTGAAATTTTGCCAAATTAAAGAAAATACTTTTGCGAACAACTTTAGTTCATGTCACGAGACAAAAAAATGGCATATCGAGCGAAAATTGAGTTACAACAAAATAATCTTGAAAATTTGTTATAAACAATAATATTTTGTTTATATCATTTACACCAGTAAAAAATTTAGGCATTTCTGCACATTTTCGAATTTGACATTTTTTTTCTCTGAATAATAGTTTTCGAGATATGGCCGTTTAAAAAATGGTTTGAATTTAAAAATTTCATTTTTGTCGTTTACACTTTTATTAATAACTTTTGAACAAATTAATATTTTGAGCTGAAATTTACAAGATAGGCTTATCTTTACGCATTCTAAACGTAGTTCAATTTTGAATAAGATCTGAAACTTGACTCCGAAACGTTGGCGATCTCACATGGAATGCCCCTCCATTGACCGGTCTCGCGGGTCCAGCAACGTGCCTAGCGTCAGGGGTCGCAGGCAGTGGTGGCACGCCGGCACCGTGTTGGCCATCTTGAGCACGGCGAACCTAATTCACGGATTCACTCCTGCCGGCGTGTGCGGAGTACTTGCCGTCAGGAGGAGAGGGAAATCCGTCAGCGGTGTTGGTGGCGGTGGACGAGCTGCGGTTCTCCCTCGCCCTACAAGGGTCATCTCGCAGGGCAGCTTCGCCCAGCGTGTCCTCGCCCTCCTTTTCGGAATATCGCGGGATCGTCCCTGGGCCAAGCTTCAACCTGTAACAAAACAAAGACAACTCTACACTGGCTGGGGCTACATAGAACATTGGTACAGCGTAATATTCTTCCAACTAAAATTGTATAAAATTTTCAAAATCGATTATTAGGTTCGGTATAATCCTTCGATGATCCGGGTAGCAGTGCAGCAGCTGGATCCTACGGGATCATACACCATAACGTCATTCGCCTGATGGTGCGGGTGGGAGAGGCGCTACGCGGACGACCTGAGCGCCTGCGAATGAAAGTCGACTCAGCGACCCTGCGGTCCTCCGGGGGACGGAGATTAAACGATACGGCGGATGTCTCCCCGTCAAAGCGACCGCCTGAAGCTTGCGCGACTCAGACAGATGGCGCGGAGTTTGGTACGCGGTTCGGTAAAAGCGTCGATCTGTCACTTCTTGTCACACTGTAAATAAATAACTGAAACGAGATATTCAATTAAACTATTTTACAAATTTTTGCGATGTTTCTGCTATCAGAGTCAATTTTTCCCGATGCTCTAGCGCCAGTACCCTCGCTCCAGCACGACCTTAACCTTCTCGCTGTGAAGACCGAAAACGCGAAAGTGGGCTCAAAATGTTACGATGTTTCCGGCCAATTTAGAATTTGTGTAAATATGGATATTTATGTTTTCGAATACGCTGATTACACATTTGGAGTCAATTTTTAGTCATTCAAATTGGCGGAACCAATATGGCCACATCGAATTTGCAGTGAAAATTTTTTAAATTTGACCTCAAATTCGGATCTTGCGATACGAAATTCCAAATAAAACATAATGCTGGTAGATATCTGCTCGTTTATTCTCTGTTTGTTCAATCTTTCATAACTACGTGTATACACGTAGTCCTCACTGGGAGCCCACCTAGTCTACTACGTGTATACACATAGTCCACAGCGAAAGGGTTAGGTCCGCTTTACGGTCACATGCACACGCATGGTTCTAGAACTTCTAAAAAAATTGCTTCTGGTATACCAGAACAGCGGAAACTACCACGAAAATATGCAGAGTAGTTTAATTGAGTACCTTGCTTTAGTTATTTATTGACAAAAATTATAAACAATTAAGGACGCAGTACTGATGTTTGGACAAGCATGGTGTTAGGGTTTCGGGAAAAGTTACCCCTGGTAGCAGAAACTACCCCCAAAGTAACCATAATAGTTCGATCAAGTATCCTGCGTTAATTGTTTATTTCTGAAAATTATGAACAATTAATCTTTGCTGTCACTTGCACAATCATGGTGCTAGAGCTTCGGGAAAAATTGCTTCCGATAGCAGAAACTACGCCCAAAGCACCCACAATAGTTTAATTGAGTATTTCGGGCTAATTGTTAATTTATAGAGGTTATCAAAAATTAAGGCCTCTGTGCTGTCACTTGCACACGCATGGTGCTAGAGTTTTGTTGCTGGTATCAGAAACTACCCGAAAAAAGGAAGAGTAGTTTAATTGATTACCTGGCTTTAGTTGTTTATTTCCAAAAATTATAAATAATTAAGGCCGCAGTACTGTTTTTTTGGATATTCATGTTGCTCGAGATTCGGGAAATTGTGCTTTTGGTAGCAGAAACAATCTGAAAAACAGGCAGAATGCTTTAATCGAGTATCTCACGTTAATTGTTTCATAACGGATAATATAAACAATTAAAGCCGCGGTACTGTTACTTGGACATGCATCGTGTTAGAGGTTCGAGAAAAATTGAGAATAGTTTAAAGAATCGTTTAAATGAGTACCTTGCATTACTTGTTTATTTACGAAAATTATAAACAATTCAGGCCGCTGTACTGTCACTTGCACACACATCTTGTTAGAACTTCGGGAAAAATTCCTTCCGGTAGCAAAAACTACCCCCAAAGCAACCATCATAGTTTAATCAAGTATCTCGCCTTAATTGTTTATTTCCGAAAATTACAAACAATTAAGGCCTTTGTTACGGATAGAATCGATGTTTTATAGACTGCGGTACCTGGCGTAGGTTTTTTCCCACAAAGGTGGTTTTCCCGACGCCATTACACACCCGAATGGGGGTACCTCTTAAAATGAAAGTGTTAAATGCGCGATAAATTGAAAAGTCGAGATGCGAAAAATTGAAGAACGGGTTTTTCAGTACGTTAAAGGACGTGGTCGACTTAGGAGCCCGCGTCGTGATCGGGTGGTCACCGATCAATCGGAATAAATTTGATTTTTAGTTTTGCGGCCCATCAAATCGGGCGTTTTATTTCGAGCCCTTCCACCAGTCGTTTACAAAAATGGTGCCGAAACCTTGGAACAATCTCCGGTTATGGTGGAAATGGCTGGTAGTGTGAACAATTTGATGGTTATATTGGACCCCATGTAATTGTGTCAACGTGTATAGTTGAATTTACAAGCAATTTCTAACTGGAAGCTCTTATATAGAGGAGGTCGCCTATTCTCGTGTGACGATGCGAGATTTGGTCTGAGTGATTTGCACTGCAATGTGAGGGGTTTGATCATTGTTGGACTTTGGTAAACATCGAAACTCGTCTTCGAAAGAAACGGAGTATGCGGTCTTTCCAGTAATCGAGTCGTGGGGAACATCCCAGGTGTTGTAATCTAGCAGTGTGGCCGCATGAGGGACAGCAACGAGCGAGTTTTAGGAATCCTGATGCCTGAACTGGTGAGGGCATTGATGGAATCAACTTCACGGAAGATACATACAGGGTCATCGAAAAGTATCGGACCCCCCTAATATCTTCAGTTAGAATGCA
Organism: Trichopria drosophilae; assembly: GCA_030407085.1. NCBI lineage: Eukaryota > Metazoa > Arthropoda > Insecta > Hymenoptera > Diapriidae > Trichopria > Trichopria drosophilae. Next base: position 103,379,504 of record CM059582.1, read on the forward strand.
CTTAGGAGAAAATGTCCAATAGCAAAGTTGTATGGTTTCAAGCGGGGAGTAAGATGATGACCTTGACTTTGACCTTGACCATGTCCTTCAAGGTAATTTCAAGGTCAATCTTATTTTTTAAAAAAATTTGTTGACACAAAATGTAGAATATCTTGTAAAATATTATTTAGTTTTCAGTAATCATAACCTTAATACTTTTGTGCGCGGAATAATGAGACCAATTAATTGGTTTAAAGAAAATACATTAATCGGATCCCTCTAATATTTTCAGTAAGAGTGCATTTTGGAAAAATTGTTAACTTCAAACCTTTATAACTCAAAAAGTACTTAATAAAAAAATATTTTATTATAGTGTTTTGGAAAGCTCTCGAGATAAGCTATAAGAATATGCAATAAAATGTAGGGGTTCTATTTAAAAAAATAAGATTCATCTTGAAATGACCTTGAAGGACATGGTCAAGGTCAAAGTCAAGGTCATCATCTTACTCCCCGCTTGAAACCATACAACTTTGCTACTGGACATTTTCTCTTAAGTGCATTCTAACTGAAGATATTAGGGGGGTCCGATACTTTTCGATGACCCTGTATATCAGTATGGTGAGCCGTACGATTTTTACGGTACTCCGACGAAATATTATTACGGTCAATTTACGACGGTCTATGACAACCTGCTTTCAAATTCGAAAAATTTGATCGTATGGTCTCTATATAATATAATACGTTATATACAAAATGAAAATATTATTCGGGTTAAATTCGAATGCGTCTAACTATTTAAAAAAAGTAATTCGAAAATGGTCGTGGCGAGTTGGATTGGAGACGATTTTCTCGGATAGACGCGTGATCGTCTTTTATCGACCACCATGACACTTAATATTGAAATTCGGAAAGCTTTGATACCGAAGCCACTAGTCCGCTGTGCGCGTGGGTCCGAAAAAATTGATGCGCTACAACGTAGGCGGTTATACGAATATTGTGATCCGCTCGTTAGCCTCCAAATTAAGAATGCTTGAAATTAAACACTATTGCGAAGACCTATTCTGGAGAATAATTTTTAAATATTAAATATGACGTAACTGATTGATTTGTAATGTAAACAGTTCTGAAAGCTATTTTAAAAAAAAGTTAATATTAACGATGATTAATTTATTCAAATTCTATATCGAATAACTAAATTTGGAAAGAATTCAAACACAGTTATAAGACGGTGATAAATAATTAATTCTAAAGTCGAGTTAAGTGACAATCAAGCATAAATACATGCATATTTACAGGAAAATTGAACGACAAATTATTAAGTCGACGATTGTAATTGTTTATGATTAAAAGTGAGGATAGTACGATGACAATATATTAGGCATCCAATTACGTCGAAATCATTCTAAATTATGTTTAGTAGAGTGTTTATTCAACATTAAAAACCTTTGGAATACGCTATCGATAACTCAGCTCAAATGTCGATGTTTTGGTGTTTGCATGAAAGCATATGAACACAATGCAGCGCCTCTGACAAGTGTTCTGACGAATATCATCTCTCCTTAGGTATCCGTAAGAACACCGCGCTTTGATAAATATTCAAATAAATAATTTGTTAGATAACAAAAGGAACATAGCTTTAATAGGTGTTACTAAAACATCATGTATTGTCGTATTTTCGTGGAAATTTAACCCCCATTTTCTCAAACAGATGTTTGATGGAGCAAGTTTTTGCTTAATATTCGAAAAGGTAACATTTTCTAGCAGATGTCTCGACTTGTTTAATTTCGAATTACGAATTTGAATTGAATATTTTAAGACAACAGGACGGCGATTAAGGACAGTGATGGTTTACTTATATCGTGTAGATTAAAGAAAATCGAATTCCTTTTATTTAAGGAAAGACTGTTGAATTTTGAATTTCTAAGGGGTTACACCCCCTGGCTGTCTCAGGACCTTGTCGTTGGTAGGGGAGCTTGTGAGCCGCCACACAGTGGATCGAGAGATAGGGCAATTTGGACATGGTCCTAGTTAAGAGTTATACAGTGCATGTTTTTAAATATGAACATCGATTTATGTGGGTTTAAGATCGCTGATTACGAATCTGACCTCAGAATTTAAAAATTTAAAAAGTCGGATTCAATATGGCCTACGAGATTGTAAAAACTAAGTTGAATGAGATGGAACTGGGTCCTTGGGGGTTTCTGGGGTCGCTGATTACGAATTTCGTCTTATATTTTAAGAATTCAACGTGGCGGATTGAATATGGCCGACCGAAATGCAAAAAGTAAATTAAATGAGATGGAACTGAATACTGGGGCGGCGGAGGGGGGGGGGGGTCGCTGATTACGAATCTGACCTCAGATTTTGACTGATCCAAAATAGCGGTATGTAAATTTTTTGTTTAAATATGAATTTCTTGTTAAAGTAGATATAAACAGCTGAAATAAATTATAACAGTTACTGTAACTCAATCTCGGTAAAATCCAGGATCACGACGAGGACGTGTCGAGTGGGCGACCCCGTTTTTTTTTTTTTTTTTTTTGATTTTGTTGATCCTTTTTTTATTTTTTTTTTTTTTTAATTTTTTAAATTTTTTATTTTTTAATAATTTTTTTCATAGTATACTTGATATATTGATCAGGATTTTTTTATTATTATAATAAAAAAAAGTTATAATATTAAAAGACCTAGTTCCACCGGAAACGTATCTTGCTGTTTTGTATTGCTGGATAATTTCGGTCTCTGGTCAGAAATGTAAGGATCAGAAGCTAAACTTAGCGATTAACTAAATTTTAAAATTTGTTAAATTTTGGTTAAATATCTTTAATATTGTGAAGGGTCTAGTGACTGCTTAGATGAAAGAGCTTTTCAACACGAGTTCAGTGCTTTTTGAAAATAAAAAATGACTTTGACTTTCATCTTAACTTTCATCTAAAAAAATGTATACATCTGTTCCTATTCAAATGTTGAATTTCTCATTACAGGGCAGATAAGTGAAGATGCAACAAGTTACAACAGTTAGTTAAGTCGTTACTTTAGACACTCCAATAGAGAAAAACACATACAAATACATATAATTTTTGTAAGACATGTTTAAAGAGTCCTTGTCATGTGTTTTATTAGTCTACAACAGGGTCACCATTACAAAATTTTAAAACATTCTTGTTCTGCATCTAATTTTATTTTTTAATACGTTTATATCCTCTTAAATACTCAGAAATATGTATATTGGATAAAAAACAGTTTTCTTGATAATATTGAATTTTTAATTTGTGGTGTATTTTAAACTGGCCCTTCGTGTCCCGAGGGTACACAAAGGGAATAGAAGAAGTAAATGACACGGATGTTATTTAAACAATAACAACGTTTATTACTTAGCTTATTATACAGTGCTAGCCCGGTGACTAGGAGCGCGCGTTACTCGTCGGCGAGGGAGACGCGACTGGAATGAGGGCGATACCGTATGAGTGGCGCTGAGTGCCGTGTCGCTCTCATGCGTATTACGTACAAATACTACAACTCTCCCCTTTATAATTTTGAGTGCATCAAGGTTAACCATTTGGATGCAATCGTGGGAATCGGCGCAGTGATACAGGAGAGTTTCCACGTTTGATCATATGGTCAATGTGGCGTTTGTCCACATTCCCGAAGTCATCGCGTATAATAAATGTAGACGGCGACGTCTGTTTTACAATTTTTGCTTCTATGCGCTTGTCATTTTTTACGCGATAATTGTCTATCATAACATCATCATTTGCACTCAGACTTACTTTGTAATTCCCGCTTATCGCTGTTATTTGTGCCTTTTGTTTATCGTCGATCGCTTTGGCTGCATTCGGTCCGAGTACATCGAATCGCGTTCTTAAATTCCGACCGTACATTAAATACGCTGGAGTTTGTCCCGTAGATGCGTGTGGGATGCTACGATAGTCGAATAGGAACATTTTAATTGCTGCTTCTACACTCTTTCCCCCTTTTACAATTTTTGTAACTTTATTTTCAAATGTTTCAACAATATTCTCGGCTGCACGGTTTGTTGCCGGATGATAAGGTGGAAAAACACTGAAAAATACCCCGTTACGTTTCAAAAAATTTTAAAATTCCCTGCTTCGAAATTGTGGTCCACCGCCAAATACTACGTGCAGTGGTAGTCCAAATCGCGCGAATAGTGTGCTGAATTCCTCGGCTAATCTATACGCTTTTGTATTGTTATTAAAATTGATGATCTCAGGCCATTTTGAATGCGCGTCAACTACAAATAATTATATTTTTCCGTAAAATGGGCCTGCGAAATCAGCATGTATGCGCATCCAGGCGCGTGTTGGCCATGGCCATGTTGTTAATGGCGTTTTTGCCGGACTTTTTCTTTCAATTAATCAAATTTTGCATTCTTTTACTAGATTTTCTATTGCATTGTCTATGTTAGGCCAATACACATAGGATCTCGCAAACATTTTTATTTTTACTATGCCCATGTGTGACGCATGTAATTCTTTTAGGATTACCGCTCGCATAGACTGTGGGGTACACGCTCGTAATCCCCAGAATAGACATCCCTCATTTACAGTAAGTTCATATCTTTTTTCATAATACACTCTAACTTCATCTTTTAATTCATTAGTTTTAGGCCAGTCAGTTAAAGAGTATTTTATTACTTAAGGTTTTGTCTCGTTTACTTTTTAATTCTAACATTTTACTGTCAAATGCAATTGTGCCTTCTTCATAGAAGTTTACATATGAAAAATTATTATCAGATAAATCTGTCGAATCATTTATAGGCAATCTTGAGAGAGCATCACAATTTGCATTTGTCTCTGAACTTGTATGTTCAATTTTATATCTAGACCCCGATAAAAAATACGCATATCGTTGCAGCCTATTATCTGCAGTTATTGGAATGCCCTTACGCGGACCTAAGATAAATTTGAATACTTTATTATCAGTACGAAAAATGTATTGATAGAAACGTTTGAATCCGAATACTATGGCCATTGCTTCTTCATCAATGATTGCACGTTTTAGTTCAGTTGTTGGAATCTTCCTAGATGCGTACGCAATCGGTTTTTCCGTATTATCGCTATATTTATATGAAATTATAGCAGACAGACCATAGTCTGATGCATCGCATGCAAGAATTATTTCTTCTTTGGGAGTGTAATGTGATAAAATTTGTTCTTATATGAGTTCTGATTTTACCCATAAAAATGCCTTCTCACAATTTCCATTCCATATAAATTCTTTATTATTTAATAACTCGTATAACGGTTTTAAGTTATGTGATCTTTTACCTAAAAATTTAGCATAAAATTAACAATTCCCAGGAAAGAAGATACTTCTTTTACGTCATTTGGACGCGGTGCTTTTACAATTGCTTCTACTTTTGAAGCTGCTTTATGCAGTCCATTTTCATGAATAACGAATCCTAAAATTTCTAATTTTTTCTCTAAAAATTTACATTTTTCTAAATTAAGTCGTAGGTTACATTCTTGTAGTCTAGTACATACTTTTTTTAAGTTTTCTGTGTGTTCCTCGTCTGTTTTACCCGTTACATAATTATTATCTAAATAGGCGATTGTGCCTTCTATACCCATCAAAAATTCATCCAATTCCTTTGAACATCTGCCGGTGCAGGTGCTACGCCTTCTGGAATACATTTGTATCGAAAAAGTCCCTTATGTGTTACGATTGTTAGTAAATCTAGGCATTTTTCTGCGACCGGAAATTGCATGTAACAATGCGACATGTCCAATTCAGAAAAGGATTTTCCGCCTTGTAATTTCGCGTAAATTTCATCTATTGTCTGAAGTGGATATTTATCTATAATTATATATGGATTTAAAGTTAATTTAAAATCACCGCAAATTCTTATTTTTCCGTTGCCTTTGAAAGCCGGTACAATCGGTGTCACCCACTCACTTGCTTTTTCTACAGGTTCTAATTGACCTAAATTTACCAATTTGTCCATTTCTTTTTCTATTATTAGTTTTAACGCATGTGCTACGTTACAATTTTTATTTTTTACGACATTTCATTGCTGTAGGACGTGCATTGTCCTTCAGGTATATTACAGTCTTACTTTTATTATATAGAACCGGTGTATTACTAAAAAGCTTTTTAAATTTGTTTACAAAATAATCAGGTAAATTTTCAATATTTATTTTATTACATTTTGTATTGCCTTGTAAATTTAATGGCCATGCATTAAATGCGGCAAGCCATTGACGGCCTATTAGCGCTGGTCCTGTTCCAGCTAATACAAAACATTCCAGTTTTACATTTTTATTTAAAAATTTTACATCTCGATTTGTCAGCTTACCAATTGGCTGTAATACGTTATTATCATATGACTTTAAAATGAAATTCGTACTTTCAATTTTATAAGCTTTAAAGTGTCCATCGAAAATTTTCTTAGAAATTACTGTGGCAAATGTGCCTTTATCTATTTCAAATTTTACAATTTTGCCATTTACGTTGATGTTTACAAATATTGGTTCAGCATTCTTCAAGTTATATAGCATACTTTCATTCATACATGCTTTGGTTTCATTCAATTTATAAACACTTTCATTTTCGTTTGTATTATTACTTAATTTCACGCATTCATTCAATTCCAGGTTATAAAATTCCATTTTATTTAACATTTCATTCGCATTTTCTTCCTCATCTTCTTCATTTAGAAGATTTACAGAGGATTTCGCTTGTTGACTGTCTGCTTTAGCAGATCTACACACTCGTTCGAGGTGCCCTTCCTTTTGGCAATTACGGCATTTGAATTCACGATAACGACACTGATAACTTTTGTGATTTTTCTTACCACAACACTCACACACTATATTCTTGTTGTCGCTCTGCGATGTTGCCGCTTGCTGCCCGTCGGGATCTTGTGCGTCTTGCCGTTTGCTTTGCTGCTTCCTGGGTTTCTTCTCCCATGGTTGATCTTTGCCTCCTTGCTGCAGCTTGTAGACGTCCGATTTCGTAGATTTCTGCATTTTTCGAAACTGTAGCATTTTTCACAGCTGCTTCACGAGCTGTTGCTATTTCAAGTGCTGTTTCGAATTTCAAATCTTTTTCTTCGAATAATTTAATGCGCGTGTCTTTGTTTCTAAGTCCACATACTAACTTATCACGCAGCATGTCATTCAAAATGTCTTTAAAATTACAGTGCATAGATAATTTTCTTATTCTTGCTACAAATTCTGCGACAGTTTCCTGCTCTTCTTGTTTAGCAATATTAAACGTGCAACTCTCAATTGCTTCGGACGGTGCTGGTTTTAACTGTTTTGTCAACGTGCTTACCAGTGTGTCGTAATCTACTTCTTTAATTTTTTTAGGAGATATCAGCTGCCGGATCAATTTATGCGCATCGTCGTCCATGTGCGTTATCATGGCTGCGATTTTTTCATTTGCATCACTGATTTTCTTACTGGTAAAGAAAAAATCCAACTTCTCCGTAAATAATTCCCAATCACCATCTTGTAGATTAAATACAAACTTTACTTCGTTCGACATATCGCTGTCTTCGTCTGACTCTGGCTGCTCTACGATGTTTACTTTTGCCTTACTGTTGTCACTAGAACTATTACTTTCTTCAAGTTCTTTTTTTATTTCTTCTCTTAATTATGCTCGGAGGTTTTAAAATGTATCATCTTTATCAAAGCTAATACAACGCTCGCGAAGGCGTTCAATACATTTCGACTTATTAAATCCTTTGCTATTTAATTCGGATAACCTATCTTTGCTGGACATCGAAAGTTTGTATACTTTTGGCTTTAGGATATTTTCTCCCAGATGGCGCTCTGATTACTGTAGTTGGCACTTGCTTAACATGGCCGCCTTATTACGGGATTGCCAATGCAATTTTCAATTATCTTCAACATCCGTGCGATTTCAATTTTACTTTTAGAAATTATCACTATTTTTATTGCTTATTTGACCCACGTGACCGAAATTTGCGGTATCACGTGATTCACTGAGGTTATATGCACATGCACGTGCGATTTTACATTTGCCGTACCGCATGCAATTTTATCACTTTCCAAACACTTTACGCGAATTAGGGGCTACACTGCTAATGATGAACGTGATTTACCATCAACAATGTGTGGAAAACGACGTAAGGCCAGGCGGCACCGTTTCTGCCACGCCTCGTGTTTAACCTTAACCTCATTTTTGCTTTTTTTTTGTTTTTTGTTGGTCCGATATTCCTCGTCGCCAACTGTGGTGTATTTTAAACTGGCCCTTCGTGTCCCCATGGTACACAAAGGGAACATAAGAAGAAAATGACACGGATGTTATTTAAACAATAACAACGTTTATTACTTAGCTTATTATGCAGTACTAGCACGGCTCAAACATCAAAGGATATGGGATTCCACACTGGGATGCAGGCTAGCCAAATTTTTCATTGGCGACAGCTGGCCCTGCAGATGGAAACCGGTTTTCCTGAGTGCCAAACGATCAGCGGCCAAAGATTTCGTGGCAATGATCACTGGACACGGGGATCTCCAGGGACATCTCCGTAAAATAGGACTGGCAAGCTCGCCGGCCTGTAGGTACTGTGGAGAGGCGGTAGAAATTTCCAAACATATTCTCTGTGAATGCCATGCCACCGCTCGACACAGAGTGGAATGAACGGGTAAATCTGCACTGACAAAGCAGGATATCGCCTCCACGGATGCTGCGACCATGGCCACGGTCTGGATGGCTATGCCCCGCGGCACATAGAAGGAAGTCATAGGAGGAGTGCAAAGGGACTACCCAAGCACTGAGGTTTCCGGTCTGCGCGACCGGACCAACTCTAATTTTCCATTATTATTATTATTAAGGGGTTAGGATTCCAGTTAAAAATAAATAATATTTTGAACCATTCAAAACGTGTGGTATCAGTTTCATTTCAATCTTCTACACGTCTCACGATTTGAATTTTAGCAATTCGAATAGATCATAACTTACAATGATTGTATATGTTTGTAAAGGTCATGACAGGCGTCAATATCAAATGTCGCAGGCCCTAATTTGGATAGTGGAGTACAGGCCGAGTTGCTTTACTATTTAAATGGTATATCCAAGTATTTGGATAGCGAAGACGACATGATGAATCGAATTGGAATCGATTCAAATATCGTTGCCTATTTTGGACTCACGTTCGAAAACATGAGCCGTTGAATTATTAATATTCATTGGAAGGGATAAGCCTTATTTGTTTTTTACGGATTTTTCTTGAAAACCCCTCGAAACGATCGCAAGAGTCGATAGCCACGAGCTAATCGCATACCTACTTTACGAGACGGACGTATTCTGTGGACTCATTCGTTTATGCCTTTTTAAAGGAAAGTATTTCGAATGTCTATGTAATTGAGTCACTGTCGAGTCAGCGGCGATATGACGAGATGAAACTTCAAATGAAATTAATACCAAACTTGAGCTGTTATTAATGCCTGATAGTCGTTCAGTTCGTGAGTAAAGAGCAGTTAGTCGATAACACGTTTTTCTTGTTTTCTGAAATGTGATAATGTTACTGTAGCAATATAATATAAACAGAGCTTGCAGATTTGCGACGTAATCTATTTTAAGAAAATGTAATGTTAGTAGACGTCGACAACGATTCACAAACATACTCAGATAGGTTGAGGCAGTAAGGAAAACAATTATTCGCTAAAAGACAAACTTAAAATGTATAAAATTTACATCAAACTACAATTCTTATTTATGTTGTCCAGCTGTAATGGGTTTTCCAATAATTTAAAACATAAAAGAACGCTGCAATTGATTGCTGAGTACTGAATCGCGTAATAGAGTGCTTGGTTGTAGATTACGTTTGTTACAAACGGAATCGCGTGTCGAATTTGCTCTACCAGGTGTTGGTTTTTTCCACTCTGGTGGTTGTTTCCCTTTGCTACTGCAGATCCGAATGGGTGACGATCTTAATCAATTTACTAGATCACCTTTGTGAAGGGCCTGAAAATGTCATCGACTCCAGTTTAACGTCGTGAAGTCGATCAAAATCTAAGAGTGAGTCCAGCACCGCTGAGATATGGGATTACTTGAATTAATTTTTTGGAGCTCCGATGGATCAACTATGTGGACAAATGTAGCCTTATATTTAGTAAAGACGACGCCGTGACTGATAGGCTCGCTGAGCGGATGGATAATAGTCTGTTTCGTGAGAGGCGAGAGGGATTAGACTGGTTGATCTCGGACCGTAACCTACCTGCAGATGAACGAGAAGTACGCCTGTTTGTAAGAACGCCTTTGAAAAACCCATATCTCGCTGGCTGAATGGACAATAGTCTATCGTGTGAGAGGTGAGGGGGGTCAGACTGGTGGATCTCGGGCCGTAACCTACCTGCAGATGAATGTAAAGCTCGACAGTTCGAGGCAGGAATTTGAACGTTAGCATACTAACGAATTTCGAACCAATTGACGACATGCCACGTGCACAACGACGTCATATCACATGCAAGGTGACGACATATTTAGGCTACTCGCGAGTATATGAAAGGGGAGTTTCAAATACGGATTTTTGGACATTTGAATTGAAACTTTATCAGTTTTCCTGAAAGAAAACACTTTCAGCGGTAGCCAACTTGACTCATGGCAGTTCGTCTCGAAAACTTGAAGTGAAAGTTTGTCCTCATTTCCGGTCACTTGAACAGAGTCGTTATCCGAAATATTATTCAAACGAATTTATTTAATTACGTGACGGTTTTTCGCCAGATTTTCACCAGATCTCCAACTCGGTCATACGGCGAAGTATATCGGTGAGAAATTATTTTAAAAGATGTAAAAAAAAAATTGTTTCAATGACAATTATTTTATCAATCGACTGAAACGACAACTGAAATGTTTGTATTCCTGGCTGCCATAACTTTCGTTTGAGATTTTTATAAACGCCGTGCGTGACATGAAACGACTCCGTCGAAAATCCGTGTAGTCATCAGAGTAACGCAACTTATAAATAAATAATTGTTATACTCGGATGCTGGAGATGTGGTGATTTATACATTGTCATGGCGCAATGTGTCCGTACTGATTGCGAAGCTATGTGATTACTGAGTGCGAATTTGTCGATGATGTTCTCTAAGCGGGGCGGGGGGGGGGGGGAGTAATAAAGTCTGCAGTACGAGGTCTTGTGAGAGTGTACATCTTCGTTGTAGGACTGACTTGAATGACTTTCATCATTACTATGAAAATCTCGATTTGTTTATCTTAGTGTAGCTTCATAGAATGTGAGTAGTATTTTGCCGACCTTGAGCAGTATTTGAGTAGTATTACAAACGTCTGTAAGTCTCTTACATTGGTAGCAGTAATCCTTTGGCGTAGTATATGCCCTCTTGTGTGTTTGCTTTACGATCAGTAAGTTTGTTTCTGTTTCTGCTATTATTTAAGTAATAATTTAGTAGTTAGTGATCGACCTGCCCGGTCTCTTTCACTGACTTGGACGCGACTACTGATGACCCCGAGCTAACTCGGCGGTGATGTATCACATTATATTGTTGTGAGTTAGATTTTAAGGGAATGTGAAATGGAATTTGTACCGAGGACGGCATATGTAACAATATTAACGATTTGTACCTGGCTGTATAGTCATGATCATAGCACCGGACAATCGTATAATGAGAGTGACAAAAGTGGTTAATGTAAAGCGTATGACGAGTGAAGACTGGGATGATGATTTGAATGGGTTATGAACACATCAATTCTAATGAAGTATACGAGTCCGCAGACTTCGTACAGGGAGGGAGAGCGGAATGTTACGGATAGAATCGATGTTTTGTGGTAAGTGCGGTAGTGTGGGCATAATCGTGTATCTCGCGTTAATTGTTTCATTACGGATAATATAAACAATTAAGGCCGCGATACTGTTACTTGGACACGAATGGTGTTGGAGTTTCGGGAAAATTTGCTTCTGGTAGCAGAAATTACGCCAAAATCAGGCATAGTAGTGTAATTGAGTACCTTGCGTTAATTGTTTATGTACGAAAATAGTAAACAATTAAGGCCCCTGTACTGTCACTTGTATACGCATGATGCTTGAGCTTCGGGAAAAATTGCATCTGGTAGCAGAAACTATCCGAAAGACAGGCAGAAAAGTTTAACTCAGTATCTCGCGTTAATTGCTTATTTACCGATACTATAAACAATTCAGGCCTCCGTGCTGTCACTTGCACACGCATGGTGCTAGAGCTTCAGAAAAATGTGCTTCTGGTAGCAGAAACTACAGCAAGAACAGGCAGAGTAGTGCTAGCATAATATCAACTATCGTGTCGCTGTAGCCCGTTCTTCTGAACGTTGACACCCACCCATAGTTTACTAGGTCTTGTCTTGCAGTAATCTCTACAATGCATCTCGCTCCAGTGCACGTGGATGGCATCCCCCATGCGCCTGCTTAGAGTGGTTTGCTATTAAAAGGGATGATTCTCCTATATCATCAGCGAATGCTCTAAAAGTTGCAACTATTTCATTTTCTTCTGTCGCTGCGTCAAGATCCCAGATTTCTATTCGACTCTTTGGTGCGAGCTGCCGGACATCTCCGTTATCGCCGACGACCTCTTTTTTCTGGCTAAATCGAGCCTCCTACTCGTCAGTAGCGGATACTTCTACGAGCAAGTGACCGGTTCTAGTTTCTCGTATTGACTTTACGTCCAGACGGAACTATGCTAGTGCTATCTTGCTTCTAATTGATTTGAGAATATCCGCATATTTCTTTCCCTCTCCTGGTTTAATTATCACTGCGTCAGATCTTGGCTTACGAAACCTTGTTGCCTTGAGGCTGATCCTGGGATTTAAGGCCTGGATTTTTTTTGCCGTTTCGTCTACGACCAACCCTGAACTCCGTTATCTCGGATCTCAGGACTTTTTGTTGCGGCCTTACACCGTTTTTTAGGCTGGATGTACTGAGTCCCTTTTCCTTCTTTTCGTTAATATCGGTGTTTGTACTCCTATCCCCTCTGCGGGGCTGAGTAACGTGGTTATGGAATCTATCTGGTTTTCTTTCTTACTTTCCCGAAGATTTCTACGATTGTTGATGTTGTTAATATCCGATCTGTCTCATCAAGTCCGTCCCTTATATCCATAGCCATATTTTCCTTGGATTTACAGTACCTTATCATATTTTTAATGCACTTGTTTAGTGCTTCGAAAAGGCGAGTATCTTCGTCCTGCTGTTGGGGGGTCTCTGAATCAGGGTCGGTATCCCTCGTCACTGTAACCTCAGAATCCTGCTTTTTTTCTCGGTCTATGGTTGTAAGGCCCCGGATCTTCTCGCGTTGAGCCTTGGATGACGTGGGGGGAAATTCTTCCACCTCCACATCACTGCGGTCGCCGGATAACGACGCCCGGGAACCCGCTTGTTCACTCCCCGTCGGCGCTGGTACTGGGGTATCCCTCCCCTTCACCGTAAACGGGTTTCCTATTTTGGAATTCTCCATATTTGGTTTTATATTCGGGGCCTTCCCTAGGTTATTTTTTCGTGATAGCCTTCCACTATCTGGTTTTGGTCCGCCGCCGGTATTTTATTTCTCCGGTACCGTCCATATATATTTGTCGAGCTTTCCCCTATCCGCTACCTGGAGAGGCGCTCGATGGGTGAGCAGCAACACCGGATGAACTGTATTAGCGTCTATATTTTTGGTACAATCAAGCCCTTTCACGCGAGGCTAAATTGTGGTTGACATAAAAACCGCACGACAATCAATAATCCTAAGAAACACCTCCACCTAAAGGGGGCACTGGCCCAATTCCAATCGCAAAAGGTGGGCTGACGTAGATCTAAACAACCTAAGCTATCTTCCGAGCTGCTAAGGAATCCTAAACAAATTCCAGGAGATCTAGATAACAAAGCTCCCATGAGGGAGCTCTAGTACAGTACGGTAGCTAACATCATCGCACATTAGAGCTTGATAGGGGGCATATCTATGAACCTCTACTATGGCCTAGAATATAATAGCTTCTTGTATGTCAGCGAAAGAACCCGTTACCTTACTACAATAATTTGCTTTCTCCCGGTACGTAGTATCGTGATATTTCTTTTTCTCAATAATGTATACTGATTTGTATGACCGTGTACAGTTATTGGCGTGCAGACTAATTAATGCACATTCCTGTATCTCGAGTCATACCAACGTCCTTCTGGATCCACAAGTCTACTACCCATTAGAAAGACGCGTGTATTCGGTTAAATTCGCTCTCGCCGCCAAATCACGAGAACCCGCTATAGGGATTGCATAAGAAGGGGCGACCGATGAAGCGTCAGTGACCACGCGATTTTGCATCTATTACCCGAAGCAGAATTGACGGAGGCATAATTAAACGAATTTGACTATGACAAGTAAAGAACTAGTTTAACCGCTATGTAATCAGAGTTCTAATATCTGTCGCCGTATACAAATCTTGCGCAAATAGTAGGCAATCCCAAGACTTAAACTAGGTCAACTAAACTGCAACTTCTTTCCCTATATGTGTGCTCTGAGCAGGAGTATTATTAGGCAAGTGACAGTTCAACAGCACGAAATTATTCGGGAAAGAATATAGCTGGCTGCCACACGAGATCGTTCTGTTGTCATTCTTCCACCTGATAACCTCCAGATTTGAATCTAAAAAAATGGGGATGATCCATGAATTGAACTCTGTACCCATAACTAACATACTGATCGGCGAGATACAGGTCGTGCGGGCTAATGCGTCAGTCTCAGTTCGCTCGAACTGAACGTCGCGAATGCCTCGAGTTCGAATCCCTGTCCGTGCAATTTTCTCTGCATACGTCCAGTGTGGAATAACCAGGGAATCTTGCTGGACAAATGTACGAATTTGGGACCGCTGCCGACCACGATCGGCAGTTATCGGTACCGTCAGCATCTTATCCGAGGTCGGTAAGTCGTGGGTGCTATCTCGGATAAAGATAGGATAATCCCCGCGACGGATTCGCTACGGAACAGACCGCCGAATCTGCTGATGGTACCGAACTTGGGGGAGGGGGTGGGGACTGGCTCTGGGTAGGTGTTGTGTGTGAATGCCTAGTTCTGTCTTGTACCGTCCTGTCTCTGCCCTGTACCTCTCCACGCGAGAGCCGACCCACGAATAGACAAATTCGTCATTAAAGCGGGGGAAAATGCATTGTCCTTTGTCCTTTGTCCTTTTTGAGTAACATACTGTATGGGAATTTACATTGCAATTAATGTAATGTTAATGGAAGGTCATTCAAAAGCAGTTAAATATCAATCAGAGGAGGAAAATAAAAATAACCTTGAAATAATAATATCGGATAGGTTTTAACTAAAATACAGGGCCCATGAGGAGAGATCTCAACCACTTTATTTCGAGCCCCTTATTATTTATATAGTATTTAAAGAATTAAACTGTGAAATTGATCATTACATCATTATTCTTAGGCGTTTCACGCAAAATTTTGTTAATGAGCTTCCAAATGCATCCAGAAGTAATTTTTAAATGGCAGAAAAAATGAACAAAATTTTCTGCGATTGTTTATAACATTATTTAAACCATCGATCACTGAAAATGCCTAATTCGAACATTTTCTGCCATTTGCAAATCAATTCCCTCGACATAGATGAAGTATTGAATTTTGTCACCTTTTCAAAAAGAATTACCGTACAGTTTTTTACCAAATTAGACGTTTCAGACCCTAAACAACTGGAAAAAGCAATAAAAAATTGTTGAGAGAGAGAGAGAGAGAGAGAGAGAGAGAGACAGGCAGTGATTGACTGATAGAATGCATGTTATTAATATCCTAGCCACCAATGGCCGTGGGCATATAATTAAATAATCCTGTCCTTACAAGTTTTGAGCAGGATGGTACAGATTACATTAATACAAAAATACTCCCTGGAGATGAATAGCATTAAGCATATAGTTGTACTATCGCGTGGTAAATTTCGAAATTACGTAGAAACAATCTTATACTTATTACATACAAATAGTCGATCGGAAAAATACAACATATAATACTATTACTATTTAAATTTGGTGGGTTCTTCCTGCAACGCAATTGGTCGTGATTGCATCAATCAAACATTTCAACATGGTTGAAATATTTTCGAAGCGCCATCTGTCGAAATCCTTCCGATTCCCGAGCCAGCGGCTTTTTTGAAGAAACATTTTTAAAGAAAAATGTTAAAAATGCTGATTGGAAATGTTAATTATATGAAAAATATGAAGAACCCGAAAATATGTGAAAAATTCTGAAAAAATAACGGGGAACTTGGAAGAACATTCGGCAGATACCAGGGTACGATTACTATTTATTATGGTAAAAAAAAAGAAAATACCTCACTGTAAATATATATATATATATATATAAATTTTTGTAATCAATCATTGTGGTCTGCATTAAAAAGAACGTAAAGAGCTGTAAATGGAAGATCACTGGGGAAGGTTTCACAAACCTGACGGCAATTAATTCCAAAAGTTAATGGCAGTAATCCAGAGTTTTTAAAGAGGTTCATACGGGTAGTTGGTAGCATGAATTATGAGGAAAGTGAACGAGATGCCCGGCGTAAGGTATCACCAATGGGGATGAACCTATATGAGAGATAGGACGGTTGAGATGTAGCGATTACTTGACATGTAAGGTTACCTAGAAAGAACTGTCTTCTCGAAGATATTGACAGCCAGATTGCTTTTCTTCTATAGGGATCTACTCGATCATCACACCATAGGCGATATATATTCCTCAAGGCAGTATTTTGAAGGTGTTGCAATTTAATATTAATGTAACCAGAGAGATCCGCGATGACAAGAGTGCTATAATCTAAATGAGGGATGACTAATGCATTAACAACAAAGAGCTTAATGGATGAAGGTATAAATGCGCCGCGGAATTTTAATCTATGCAAGACATTGTCAACTTTTCATGAGATGGTATTAACGTGTCAATTCCATGAAAGATCGGACGTGATTATTACACCTAAATCTTTCACCTTATTAGAGTATGGTATTACATTAGTGCCAACAATGATTGATGGAAGTAGTACAGCATTAATAGACGGCAATTGTTGGGTAGACCCAAGAATAATTGCTTGAATTTTACGCGTATTTAATGTATGTTGGGTGTGAGCCAGGTTTTGGTAAGAGCTAGTATGTCAGTTGTAGAATCCGAAAGCACTGCTTCAACATCTTGTAGATGGGCACGGATAGAATGAGTATTAACGCATGTGCTTTTTAAGAACGTAGGACTATCCAATTCTGTGGTTGTCAGATCATTTTTTTAAATCTTGTTCTGTGGCTATTAATATTTCAGGAATACCTGCATACTTGCGTGCAAAGACATTTCCGTTATGGGCCCACACCCGTATCTTACTTTTTGTGTCTTTTTTAGCTTTTCTGAGAAGCGCATACGTCAATTTGGCAGAAAGTTATTTACGTAGAGTGGTTTACCTACATTATTACAGTTAGATAATTCTGGAAAAATATCGTGCACTGTAATTTTCGCCAACTTGCGTTTAGCATCAATAACAAAGTTGCGGATACCCACCGATTTAATGTGAACTTTAATGTCGTAATAGTTTGGAAAGTTGAAATTGCAGAGGTGTTGGCAGCCGACAGAGGTCTTTTGGACCCCATTTTATTAATTGCAAAGATATCATAGAGTAGGCCGGACAAGTGTGTCAAAACTCGAAGGAATATGTCTTGGTGTGACAGTTCGCATTTATTTGGGATTTATTTGCATATAACTTACATCGCTTATTAATGCATTACAGGCAACTGTATTTTTTGAACGGCCTCTTTCAAAGACATCATTTCTTTCCGTATATAGCGCTCGTGTCAGCTTTGACGGAATTAATCGCGGCGAGTAAAAGCGCGAATTGCTACTGTGGTAATTCTTCTACAGAACGACGAGGACAAGGAACACTGTAAAGTAAAGTATTTTAGGTGCCTTCCCTCCCTTGCGGGTGTAACCCCCCCCCCCCCCATATTGGAGTGATGCACCACAACGCCGGTTGTGCCCTTTAAAAAAAGACAACAATTCAGCTACCAAATTTCTTAGTAACAAGCTGCCTGCCTTGATACTTCTGTTGGTTCAGAGAACCTCTCTAACGTTGCCACGTCCCGCTAGAGGCCAACCCTCTTTGCGGTTACTACTGGACAGACACGGCACGCCGCACACTAGGAAACGATCTGGATAGTTTGATTCAAAATAGGATTCCGTGGAAACTACTCGACCTTATGTTGAAAGATGCACTTAAGACCTTATGTTGTACGTGAACAGTTTCCACATTCACGTTATATATTTGAAAAAAGTGTAGGGGGAAATTGAGAAAAAAGACAAATTGCTGAGAGAGAGAGAGAGAGAGAGAGAGAGAGAGAGAGAGAGAGAGAGAGAGAGAGGGAGGGAGGGAGGGAGGGAGGGAGGGAGGGAGGGATGGAGGGAGGGAGGGAGGGAGGGAGGGAGGGAGGGAGGGAGGGAGGGAGGGAGGGAGAGAGAGAGAGGGAGAGAGAGAGAGAAAGGGAGGGAGATAAAGAGAGAAAGAGAGAGAGAGAGAGAGAGAGAGAGAGAGAGAGAGAGAGAGAGAGAGAGAGAGAGAGAGAGAGAGAGAGAGAGAGAGAGAGAGAGAGAGAGAGAGAGAGAGATAGAGCGAGAGAGAGAGAGAGAGAGAGAGAGAGAGAGAGAGAGAGAGAGAGAGAGAGAGAGAGAGAGAGAGAGAGAGAGAGAGAGAGAGAGAGAGAGAGAGAGAGAGAGAGAGAGAGAGAGAGAGAGAGAGAGAGAGAGAGAGAGAGAGAGAGAGAGAGAGAGAGAGAGAGAGAGAGAGAGAGAGAGAGAGAGAGAGAGAGAGAGAGAGAGAGAGAGAGAGAGAGAGAGAGAGAGAGAGAGAGAGAGAGAGAGAGAGAGAGAGAGAGAGAGAGAGAGAGAGAGAGAGAGAGAGAGAGAGAGAGAGAGAGAGAGAGAGAGAGAGAGAGAGAGAGAGAGAGAGAGAGAGAGAGAGAGAGAGAGAGAGAGAGAGAGAGAGAGAGAGAGAGAGAGAGAGAGAGAGAGAGAGAGAGAGAGAGAGAGAGAGAGAGAGAGAGAGAGAGAGAGAGAGAGAGAGATTGCAAACAAATCTATAACTGCGCTGACCACAGTGATCCATGAACAAAGGAATTTCCAGACGTGAGATGCCGTGTTGGGATTCAGCTAAGGGAGATGGTAATGAATATCCTCGAAATAACTTCTCTTTATTTATTAATTTAAATACTTTCCCGCACATTTTCTCTGACGCGCTACAGTGAACGACGGTGCGGCACTTTACATTTGCCGCCGTTCAGACAGCCCACTAGTCCGGTGACTCCGAGAGGGCTGCTCTGCGAGAAAAAAAATACCGCGACCGACGATTGTTTTAATTTCTTAAGAGTTACCGGACGTTGTCTTTCGCCAGCTCTCCAAATCGAACTATCATCGTCGATGATTTCCTGAACCATCGTCGTTAGCATTTTTCGGGCCTAGCAACTACTTAAATTTCGCTTTGGGCCGGTCGCAGGTGCGACAGCACCCACTATACACAGTAGGAAGACTGAGAGGTAGTAATGCGTGAGATTTCCGAGGGTAAATAGTCACTTTGGAGCAACATTAAACCAGTTCGCTTTCTTACGATACGACGCTAGTTTCTCATTACGCCGCAAACGATATACATACCGTAAGGAAACGTTCTGAAGGCGTTGCAGCTTGGTGTTGAGACCGTGGTGCAGGTAGGTGCTAGTGCGATAAGACGGTATGTGAAGTATTTCAAAGTTAGTTTTACGAGATGATCTTCTAAGATCCGGTAAGTCTGCGCCTAAATATATAATATAAATAAACATGCCTAAAACGAACTTCCGTCGACCCGTGACAGTGAGCCAGTTTAACTCGTTACGGCAATATACTTTCGTCCCTGCGCATATTGAAAACAAAGCGAATGCAACTATTTATTGCACTCTGAAGAGTCAAATTTAATTTGCTAGATAGATTGTAAATAACGATACGAGCTTTATCAATCAATGGAAACACAAGAGATTCAACATGCAGCTTTCTCAAATACATAGAAAGGCTTTTCTTGTGGTAAACTCACGAATGGTATACAACAATCATCAACCACTAAAGAGTCCTTAAGTTGAGTCAAATCAATAGCACAGACATATGCACGGCTGTCCAAAATCATTGCATTTGTCTTCGATATGTTGAGAAACAGTCCATTATCTCCGGCCCAACTCGCTATTACTTGGCAATCTGAAGAGATCGTAGCCAATCTCTCATGAAGTTCCGAAATTGGACACTGAATGTAAATCGGGGCATCATCAGCAAATAATATGTGCTTCGGGAATCTAAGGGCTCTACAACGGTCGTAGAAAGATAGAAAACAATAAAAGGCCTAAGACTGACCCCTGTGGAACCCCGTGACCCACACAAGCCCAATCGGACAATGTTCCATCTTCGTAAAAACTGCTTGTGATCGTTGATGCAGGTAGTTAAAAACCAAGCATTGATTTCGTAGGAGCAGCCAATGTTATAGAGTTTACGAAACAGCAATTGATGCGAAACTGTATCAAATGCTTTTGTTACAACAAATACTTAATACTAAATAACAAATGTTTAATACTAAAAAAAGAGGACCATTCGATCCCAAGCCATAAAATCCACCTTTCTCTACAACATCTGGAAAAAAAGAGAAAATGCAAGAAAGAAGAACAGTTAAATAATTATTTTAAATACATTTAATAAAATAATAAATGAAACACAATTTATACTTAATAACTAGCATAAGTTACAAATAAAAATAAAAACGAAATTTGATCATTCTAATTAAATATTACAACTTCTTACGAATTTCACAATAACTTTTTTATTACAGCTTTCAACAAATTGATTTTTAGTAAAATTATCGATTGTTTGGTATCATTTTAACGATGAGATTCTAAGCAACAAATTTCTGATAAATAAATTTCATTTTTAGTTTTTCGAAAAATTAAAAATTTAATGTGTGCATAGAAAAGAAATGTATGCTGTAAGCTGTAAAAAATTCACTTAAAATTCTATGACGTAACCTAACCGATAACAAAAATAAAACATTCAGTCGTGCGACAGAAATTCATTTTCTAACCAATGGGAAAATTAAAAACCCTTGACTTCCTGTTAGAAAAATACCGCCAATTTTACGCCAATCATCGGCCAACATATATTTAGATTGTTTAGATCTTTTCTCTTCGTCTAACACACGTAACTAAATGAATGAGATTCGGGATAAATGCAGACGCATCGGTCGACATGGACAGAATGTTTTTTGTCTAGAACTTCTAACGATTCCCCAGTCGGCGTGAAGTCATTAGATTCAACACTAGAGTATTAGAAAAATCGCGAATAACTCTTATACAAGTTCACTTACATAAAATAAAAAAGTAAATAAAATAATGAATTAATAAAAATGTAATATTTTTTAAATAATGTTAATTTATTTCTGGTAGTTGGTCGTATAGAGGGACGAAAAGAATTCCTACGTCGGCTCCAATGCGAATATGAGAGTCGTCAATATATCCCAAAGAATAAAAGAGAATAACTCCTCCAATCTTAAAAGGAAGATTCTAAAAAATCTAAAGTTGCAGGCATCTAAAACGAAGATCAAACTCCAAATTATAAAAAATGTTGCGCTCCCTGAAAGAAACTTCCATCTTCCAAATATCCCGAATTTTACAAAAATCCAATATAGACCTGATCCTAGATGTCCTAAAGATCTTCAAGTAAAACATACTGTTTATTTGAAAATTAAACCTTATCCGGCGTAAGGAAGCATCCCCAATTTCCTTAAAAATGCAGAATTCAATTAAATTACAAACACATGTTTCAAGTTGATCACGGTAGACATTCAGAAGCTCGTCATACTAGTACGGGAGGCAGCGACAGTTTTTCAAACATTATTCCTACACGTCTGATTCTTTCTGAGTTTGTAGTTTTGATGATACAAAAGAAGAAAACGGCAGTCTGCCAACACCTCGTCCGTGCATTTGTTCGTAATAATTTATCAAATTTGTCGAATAGTTGCATGTAAATGTGTCATTCCAACAAGGCTGAAACTTGGTAGAGTCTTAAATGGTGATTAGACTTGTAGGAAAATCAGAGTCTGCCATTCTGAACGCGCTGCCATCATAGGTCTGCCATTTATGAAACGTGTAGAAAAAACAATCTTCATTGTGTCATTCCTACAAGGCTGAAATTTATATGAGTTATAGTTCGTATAGTACTGAGTGGGAAAAGTATAGTCTGCCAATCGCAATGTTCTCAGGAATGAACAGTTCCTACAGTTCTACAGGAAAAAGTTACTTATAATCAACTCAGGAATCCACTATTAGCCAGTTGGCATAGACAAAAGGATTACCCTGTATATATTGAAATGATTGACGTTGTAAGGCTAATAAACTAAAGATGAAAAACCATACAGTGTCGGCCATTTCGAATTTCATGAATATGATAATGCATTCGTCACAGTGATCAAAAATCCATAAAAATAATGACTTTGATGACATTTCATAAGATTTATTACAGTTATTCGAGTATCAATTTTTAAAAAGTCATATTTGTCACTATTTTGTAAATGCTACTTGTCAGGTGGAGTCAAAAACTAAATTTTGGCCTACGATTCTAGTATTCTATGCACCATTGTTTGAATAGAAAACTAACATTTTAATGGCGTGAAAAAAAATGATTATAATTTAAAGAAATATTTTCACTATTCTTGATCATTTTTACCGAATTTAACGCCATATTGGAACTTTAGCTAGTTAAAACACAATTTTCACATCGGACTCTCGAAGGGCGACCTCGAAAATATTAAAATATGGACTGATATCTAATTTCTTCCAAGATCGTTACGAAATATAACCTCAGTTATTAACTATTTTTGTGAGAAATTCGGTAATTAACTCCGAAATCTTTAGTCGTTTCATCATTGGTCATATTATATGGGGATGCATTGTGGATTTAGATTTTTTTTTAGAAAGAAACCTGGTATAGTACGGGAGGCAGCGACAGTTTTTCAAACATTATTCCTACACGTCTGATTCTTTCTGAGTTTGTAGTTTTGATGATACAAAAGAAGAAAATATCAGTCTGCCAACACCTCGTCCGTGCATTTGTTCGTAATAATTTATCAAATTTGTCGAATAGTTGCATGTAAATGTGTCATTCCTACAAGGCTGAAACTTGGTAGAGTCTTAAATGGTGATTAGACTTGTAGGAAAATCAGAGTCTGCCATTCTGAACGCGCTGCCATCATAGGTCTGCCATTTATGAAACGTGTAGAAAAAACAATCTTCATTGTGTCATTCCTACAAGGCTGAAATTTATATGAGTTATAGTTCGTATAGTACTGAGTGGGAAAAGTATAGTCTGCCAATCGCAATGTTCTCAGGAATGAACAGTTCCTACAGTTCTACAGGAAAAAGTTACTTATAATCAACTCAGGAATCCACTATTAGCCAGTTGGCATAGACAAAAGGATTACCCTGTATATATTGAAATGATTGACGTTGTAAGGCTAATAAACTAAAGATGAAAAACCATACAGTGTCGGCCATTTCGAATTTCATGAATATGATAATGCATTCGTCACAGTGATCAAAAATCCATAAAAATAATGACTTTGATGACATTTCATAAGATTTATTACAGTTATTCGAGTATCAATTTTTAAAAAGTCATATTTGTCACTATTTTGTAAATGCTACTTGTCAGGTGGAGTCAAAAACTAAATTTTGGCCTACGATTCTAGTATTCTATGCACCATTGTTTGAATAGAAAACTAACATTTTAATGGCGTGAAAAAAAATGATTATAATTTAAAGAAATATTTTCACTATTCTTGATCATTTTTACCGAATTTAACGCCATATTGGAACTTTAGCTAGTTAAAACACAATTTTCACATCGGACTCTCGAAGGGCGACCTCGAAAATATTAAAATATGGACTGATATCCAATTTCTTCCAAGATCGTTACGAAATATAACCTCAGTTATTAACTATTTTTGTGAGAAATTCGGTAATTAACTCCGAAATCTTTAGTCGTTTCATCATTGGTCATATTATATGGGGATGCATTGTGGATTTAGATTTTTTTTTAGAAAGAAACCTGGTATAGTACGGGAGGCAGCGACAGTTTTTCAAACATTATTCCTACACGTCTGATTCTTTCTGAGTTTGTAGTTTTGATGATACAAAAGAAGAAAATATCAGTCTGCCAACACCTCGTCCGTGCATTTGTTCGTAATAATTTATCAAATTTGTCGAATAGTTGCATGTAAATGTGTCATTCCTACAAGGCTGAAACTTGGTAGAGTCTTAAATGGTGATTAGACTTGTAGGAAAATCAGAGTCTGCCATCCTGAACGCGCTGCCATCAACGGTCTTTCATTTATGAAACGTGTAGAAAAAACAATCGTCATTGTGTTATTCCTACAAGGCTGAAATTTATATGAGTTAGTTTGTATAGTACAGAGCGGGAAAAGTATAGTCTGCCAATCGCCTGGCCCTGATAAACCGCTGGCAGACATAACTAAAGGAGCCATCGATAACGTTCACATGCGGAGGATATGAATATGATAATTATTGAATTCCGGCCCTAAATTAAAACCCATATGGCTGAAAGGACCCCGCCATAACCTTATGGAAATTGGGTTTCGGTCAAAGTCTCCGGATTTGTGGTATGTGATAGGTCTCAGCATCATGATCAAAATTGTCAACGGGCACCAAGTCAAAAAATCGACGTATCCCGACTTACGAAGGTCGCAAGTATGCGCAATTCAGCATTTTCTTAGAATACCCGGGTAAAAGTAGCTAGCTGAGTTCAACTGAATTAACTTTCGTTAAGATTGGTATGCATGTATCCCAGAACCATGCACATTGATCTTAAGGATCCCCACGCACAACCCAATGTCCCAGGTGCCCTATAGGTAGCCTATAATAGGGATGGCCCTCGTACGTACACTTTAAGGAAGCGGACTTGAAATCGTGCACCGCCCCCTTCATCGACGACCTGGGGAACCTGAGGCATCAATTGGTGCGTGGGGATCCTGGGGATCGATCTGCATGGTTCTAGGTCACAACATACCGATCTTAACACAAAAAGTTCAAGTTAATTCGGTTGAACTCTGCTAACTATTTTTACCAGGGTTTTCTGCCAAAATGCTAAATTGCATACTTGAGACCTTTGTAAGTCGAGATACGTCCATTTTTAGACTTGGTGCCCATTGACACTTTTGGTCAGGATGCTGACACCTATCACATACTCTAAATCCAGCGACTTTTACCGAAACGCAATTTCCATAAGGTTATGGCGGGGTCCTTTTTGCAGGCAATAGATTATTTAATCGAGAATAGAAAATATACAACCTGCCAAGCGCTTGTCACTACTAAACCGTTGGCAGTTGCATTTAACCCTTTGCGGCATACATTTTTCTTTACACGGAAAACAGCTGAAAATTGTTACTCGGGGGTTTTCGGGGTCGCTGATTTCGAATCTGAAGTCAGATTTTGAAAATTCAAAATGGCGGATCCAAGATGGCGGACCGAAATATAAAAAGTTGCTTGATCTAAGCGAAATTTGTTACTCGGGGGTTTTCGGGGTCGCTGATTTCGAATCTGAAGTCAGATTTTGAAAATTCAAAATGGCGGACCGAAATATAAAAAGTGGCTCGATCTCAGCGAAATTTGTTACTTGGGGGTTTTCGGGGTCGCTGATTTCGAATCTGACTTCAGATTTGCAAAATTCAAATTGGCGGATCTAGGATGGCGAACGAACGTAAAAATCGAGTGTTGGATTTTCTTGAAAATTGGTACGTTTTCTCGATCACCGATGACAAATCCAGTGTCAGATTTCAACAATTAAATGTGGATGAAATTAAAACAAATTTTGGTCAGCCATCTTGGATCCGCCATTTTGAATTTTCAAAATCTGACTTCAGATTCGTAATCAGCGATCCCGAAAACCCCGGAGTAACAAATTTCGTATAGATCGAGCAACTTTTCATATTTCGGTCCGCCATCTTGGATCCGCCATTTTAATTTTTACAAATCTGACGTCAGATTCGAAATCAGCGACCCAAAAAACATAAAATGCTATAGTTTCATGCAAATATATATAATTGTTCAATCAAAAATGAATTTTTTCTGAAATTATTGATATTTTTCCGTGGTTATTTATTTATAATAATTAAAAATTAACGATAATTGATAATATGTAACTTTTTTATGATTATATACATCTTATTAACATAATTAACTCAAAAACCCGATTGCTTAGATGAAAACAGCCGAATAATTAATTAAAAACTGAGAGAAAATAGGTGGGATGCTGAGCATCCCACTATGCCGCAAAGGGTTAAAAGTGCATCTGCGAACCAGTGACCTGACACCGATTTGTATATCGTTATTATTGAATTCCTGAATTAAATTAAAATATACCGGTCTGAAATTTAGAAAGGTAATAGTTTATTTAATAGAGAATCGGAAAATTATATTCTGCCAATCGTATAAATTTATAATACTTAATAAAATTATAAATTATAAATTTGTAATACTTTAGACATTTTTTAAATGGAAACAATAATTTTTTATTTGACTTTGTATGTTATCCATGCTGCATTTGTTTCGTGGAATTCTAGGGAATTTTATGTCAGATGTTTCTAACTGTATAATTGTTATATATATTGGGTGGACCTCGGCTTGCAGGTCATAGGCATTCCATGTTAAAGAAGTAACTAGATCAGCCGACTAATCACGCGGTATTTAGAACTTGTCGGCTTTGCTACAATTCTTAATTCTGTTTTGATATGCATTGTGAGAAATTAAAATACTGTAGCAAACCCTAATTACCACGGAATTAATTGACTAATGACCTAGTTACTTCTTTAACATGGGATGCCTATGACCCGCCAGCCGAGGTCCACCCTGTATATATATATATATATAAAACACAAAGATGTATTCACATAAACAAATTGTACGAATCATTAGGAGAAGATTTTTGTGAGATTTTTGCATTACCTGCCTTTCACGCACTAACTGGTTGCGATTTCAACCCTGCATTCTGACGAAAGGGGAAAAAACGACCGTTTAATTTGTTACAAAGTTCCCAAAAATACATAGCTGTTCTAAAAAAATTAAGTCAATATCATGATTTGAAAAGTGCAAATTTTAATACCGTCGAAGACTTTGTTTGTCGAATGTATGGTTATAAAAACGTAAATAAAATTAATGATATTCGCAGTGACATATTTTTAAAAGCATATAAGGCAACAAATGATAATGACCTATTACGTCAAAAAGTTAAAAGTTTTGATGCCTCAAGTTTACTGCCGTGCCAATCAGAGCTCCGGCAACACATTCTACGATCGGCATATATATCACAAATTTGGGCAAATGCCCATCTGCAGTAGCCAACAACTTTGTCCCCTCTTGATTGTCGATGGGAAGGAAAAGAAAATAAAAAATAATGCTTTAAATGGTTCGGCGGCGATCAGTTTCCGAAAACGATTAGCGACGTTACCGCTTTAACACAAAATACTGGCGAATCACGTAAATTAGGTTATATAATATTTAATTGCTCTCAAATTTTACTTAAAAGAGCGAAATGTAATGATTTATAATTACTCACAATTTCTTGCAGAAACAGACTCGGACGGCGAAAACGATGTCATTTACGACAAACAAAGTATCAGTAGCGACCAAAATGGCAGTGTAGACTACGAATCAGACTAATTTTAATGATTTAATGTTAACTTTAATTTTAATACAAAAAGATAATATTATGTAATATATATTAATAATCAGATAAACTGAGATTAAATGGACAATTAGCTGTATAAATTTCAGACTGGTGTGTTTCAAATTACTACGTTTTAATATATTTCCGGAATTCAATTATTACGATGTGCATATCCGCCTCATGTGAACGTTATCGATGGTTCCTTTAGATACGTCTGCCAGGGGTTTATCAGGGCCAGGCGATTGGCAGACTATACTTTTCCCAATCAGTACTATACGAACTATAACTCATATAAATTTCAGCCTTGTAGGAATGACACAATGAAGATTGTTTTTTCTACACGTTTCATAAATGGCAGACCGTTGATGGCAGCGCGTTCAGGATGGCAGACTCTGATTTTCCTACAAGTCTAATCACCACTTAAGACTCTACCAAGTTTCAGCCTTGTAGGAATGACACATTTACATGCAACTATTCGACAAATTTGATAAATTATTACGAACAAATGCACGGACGAGGTGTTGGCAGACTGCTATTTTCTTCTTTTGTATCATCAAAACTACAAACTCAGAAAGAATCAGACGTGTAGGAATAATGTTTGAAAAACTGTCGCTGCCTCCCGTACTATACCAGGTTTCTTTCTAAAAAAAAAATCTAAATCCACAATGCATCCCCATATAATATGACCTATGATGAAACGACTAAAGATTTCGGAGTTAATTACCGAATTTCTCACAAAAATAGTTAATAACTGAGGTTATATTTCGTAACGATCTTGGAAGAAATTGGATATCAGTCCATATTTTAATATTTTCGAGGTCGCCCTTCGAGAGTCCGATGTCAAAATTGTGTTTTAACTAGCTAAAGTTCCAATATGGCGTTAAATTCGGTAAAAATGATCAAGAATAGTGAAAATATTTCTTTAAATTATAATCATTTTTTTTCACGCCATTAAAATGTTAGTTTTCTATTCAAACAATGGTGCATAGAATACTAGAATCGTAGGCCAAAATTTAGTTTTTGACTCCACCTGACAAGTAGCATTTACAAAATAGTGACAAATATGTCTTTTTAAAAATTGATACTCGAATAACTGTAATAAATCTTATGAAATGTCATCAAAGTCATTATTTTTATGGATTTTTGATCACTGTGACGAATGCATTATCATATTCATGAAATTCGAAATGGCCGACACTGTATGGTTTTTCATCTTTAGTTTATTAGCCTTACAAAGTCAATCATTTCAATATATACAGGGTAATCCTTTTGTCTATACCAACTGGCTAATAGTGGATTCCTGAATTGATTATAAGTAACTTTTTCCTGTAGAACTGTTCATTCCTGAGAACATTTGTCCTGTGGTGAATATTTCTGAAGTTATGGCCCCGAAAATGGTACAAAAGGCAAATTTTTGCGGTTTTTCGCATCTAACTCATTTCGCAAAAAGGCTAACGAAATGTCAAACTAGAAAAAGTTGTAGAGCTTGAAAAGGCGAAGAATTTGCCCCCTCATACGTTTGTTTTTAATGAAAATTGAGCACGCGGGAACACTTTTAATGTCGTAGAATTGACGAAAAGCGCGTTTGGTACTGACGATGTGGGTTTGTCACCAATTCTACGAAAATTTGCCTTTTTTACCATTTTTGAGGCCATAACTTCAGAAATATTAACCGCAGGACAAATATTCTCCGGAATGAATTGTAGGGCTTAAAAAAAGCTTAAAAATGAGCCCTCATTCATTGTGTTACGGATGCTGGCTACGCACGTAATAGCACTCGTAACATAGACAATACTTGTCTTTGTAAGATCGACAAGACACACACACACACACCGAAGGGCCCGATTCGGCGTCGCACATATATTGCACACGTGCTGTAACTTACACGGGGAACCACGGGTTCCTCTAGCTGCAAGCCCAATCGGTCAAGTAAAGAATGTGCCACACCGAAGCTCGAAGTAACACAATCCATAAGATTGTGACTCACACGCGCACACAATAGCACACGTTCCCCGAATCGCCGAGATCACCAATAAGTCAAAGGGGTGAGCGATTCGTGGAAGATGGCACGTGGCAAACAACAAGTGCAGGTGTCCATCGCAAAGGACGATGATGTCATCGACATCTACCATATAAAAAGGGCAATCGCATTGCCCGAAATCAGAGTCGCCCCGTTAATGATCGAGCGAAGATCTCGGTGCAGATTCGCACCGTGAACGAAACCGAAAAGATCTCCGTCAGAGTCGCGTGCACGGGACTTAGAAACTTCGCGAGACGTTAATCCGCGACTCTCCACGAATCAATACAGGACTTAGTTCCTATATACCCGGACGATCTGTACGACCTGTAGTTGGCATTTCGTTAAATAAAATAAAGTTATTATTACTAAATTCGCCGGTATTTCGTCACTTGGGGTGTCGATCCCCTTTATGCGGAAGATCTCAGCTACCGAGAATCATCCCTTACAACTCCTGATCCTGATAAAAATTGCATTACGAAAAACATAAAAATCGTAACATAAAAAATGGTGGCAGCGGTGGGATACGCAAGTGACTGGTGAACTTCAAAAATAACTTTTCAAGGAAATTAGAACGGGTAAACGGGGTCCAGTTCACGTAAAATAAAGTTGTGAATGAACACGAGTTGTTTCGAGACTCATCTATCCTGGATTCATTACTCCAGAACGTAGAGGAGGCCTTATCCAATTCAAGATTCACGAGGGCGCTTCACTAACCTGAGGGACTGTCCAGTAACTTGAGGAAGCTCAACGCATCAGATAGAGCAGAGAAGACATCGAGGACGCTGATTACCTACTTCATGAGTGCAGCTACGTAAGTAAATTTGCATTTCTGTACAAATTTTTTCAAAAAATAAACTTTGGAATAATTTATCAATCTTTTGCTCAGAAGCATATTTAAATTTCACGAACAAAAAGAGAGAAAATTTGTAAACTATTTAACGATTGTTGTGAATTTTATGAACTTAGAAATATTATTGATTTAAAAAAAAAAACTATTACAATTCATTTTGAAACACTACTGTAATTTATTTTGAAGTGCTTGTTCAATTAATGTTGAAATACTGTCGCAATGAACTTTGAAATACTGTCACAATTGACTTTGAAATATTGTTGTAATTAACTTCGAAATATTAATTTGACTAACTTTGAATATTATTAAATTTACGATTTGTTACATCGTGCGAACAAAAAAAAAAGGGGGAAATTTTGAATACAAAACAAACGCGAATCAGAAATTAATAATAGCGACTTTCGAAAAAAAATACAATAAATGGCGGACTATAAAAGCGGAATAACGACAAGCAGTAGCCACTAAGTGGCCCCCGCAAGTCCGGTATATGTGGTAGCACGAGCGCCACCAATTGCGGAAGCAGTGAGCAGTGTGCCGGAATTTGACGGCACCCGCGAAAAATTCTCAGACTTCGAAAGTGCGTGTGGCGACGAATTCAGTTTATTATCCGCCGACGAAACCCGGTTCTATCTACATATGATGAGGAAAAAGCTTACCGGGAAAGCGAAAATTTTCTGCGAAAAAATTTCGACATACGCGACAGTAGAACCTTTCTGGCCGATCTAAAATCTGCCTACGGCATTTCTAGTGATCCGCTCAAGTTGCTAGCGGGATTAAAAAATACTTACCCCGGACCCTGCGAAAGTTTAGAAGGGTTTGGTTACAGTCCATTACACGATTATCGCGCTCTCGAGAAAGCCATAAACGCGTCGAGAGATTTTGACGCAGTTGCCGGTCAGAGATTATTAACTTTAGCAAATCGTGACGGAAAGGACCATTTCATTTACTGCGCGAAAGGCCCTATGGAAGTATGCCTCACGCAGTTGAATTCAGATACGCTCGAAGCTGCCGTAGAACACGCTAGAAAACTAACTGAAAAATACAGCGCGAAAGATGCAGGATCCGATCCTATGTTGGGAGGTCGCAGAGAAAGATATTATCAAGCGTCTGCTCATTTAGTTTCGAAAGGACCGCAATATCAGCATGACTATTTGGACCGGCCAGGACGTTATGAAATCGATCCTGAATGGCGAAATTATAACGACATTCAGTGTAGTTATTGTAAAAGAATAAAGCACTCTCGAAAACAATGCCGAACTCTAAAAAATCGGAATTTCGATACCTCGGACATACAGAGACATTGCACTTGGTGTGATCGCATAGGTCACACCAGAGATAATTGTCCCGCGCAAAGATTCAATCAACAAAAATGCAAGTTTTGCCAGCAAATGGATCACATCAGTGAAACATGTTTTTTTAGAAACGGCGTGAAAAAAAAGATTTCGGAAGGAAAATTTCAGGATAGGTTCAAAAATAGGTTTGTGGAAAATAACCAAACCTCTTTTAATAACGATCGCCGGGACGAATTGAAATTCCGGAATGACCGAAATAGGGAAAACCTCCCAAGTTTTTCTGTGAATTGTTCGTTCTCGGGAAATTATCATTCGTCTCATCAGACTAATGATAGATGGCAGAGAAATAAATACGGGAATAATCAGGACACCGATAAACGAGAAAACATTTCATCCTACAGCCAAAATCACAATCATTTAAACTCCAGGGGCGCTCGACAGCAACCAACAACATCGAGCGTCGCCCGAGACAAAAACTCCACTCGGAAAATGCGCGCCGTAACAGCGGAACGGCCAGAGTCCATTTCGGGCATGTTAGTTTTTCAGAATGTCCACGAATAGACATTTCTAGCCCCGATCTGCATTACGGAAACGGAATATTCTTGGTCGATTCCGGAGCAGAAATAAATCTTATAAAACTGAGTAAATTACGTCGAGATCTGTATCCCGATCAGGATATCAAATTCGATTTAAGCGGAATCGGCAAAGGACTAATCGGTACGCTAGGTTCTGCAGAAGTACAATTTAATGAAGAAATTATAGAGTTACACATAGTGAGAGATGACTTCCCAATCGATGAAGATAGAATCATGGGAAACCCTTTTTTCCGAACTCTGGGAGCGAAAATCGATTAGGAACAAGATTGTTTACATATAAGAAATAATATAATCCCATTTATTAATGAAGAATTCATACAGATTTCGCCAAGAAGTCGCAGAGTAGTTCGCGTGAAAGTTCTAAACAACTTAGACTTCGGATTTGTACCGAAAGTCAACATCTGCAGTGGTTTATTTTTTGGTAATGCCCTAGTAAAAATTCGCGATGGATACGCATATCTGTATGTCATAAATACGAATGACTATGAAATAAAATTTACCGTCCCACAAATTGAACTGGAAGAATGCGAAGTAGCAGAAAATATACAAAGAGAAAATGTTATAAAAACGATGAAGGATCTTAAGAATTACGAAGATAATCGGAAAAAACAAAATCACGCAAAAATACAAGTGGCTATGGGACATGATAAACAGAGAAATAACGATGTTTTGAAGCGGATAAATGTGGACGGCTTGTCGGACGAGGAAAGAAAACATGTGGAGAATCTCGTTCACGACTACGCTCACATGTTTCACTTACCAGGGGAACCATTAGGCGCGACTTCCGTATTCAAACACCGCATTCATACCACAAATGATGTGCCGATACGCGCTAAACGTTTCCGGCACCCACCTGCTATAAAAACCGAAATGCAGCGACAAGTGGACGAGCAGCTCGAGGCAGGATTGATTAAACCGTCCTGCTCTCCATATGACTCTCCAGCTTGGGTTGTCCCTAAGAAACCAGGTCCTAACGGCGAAAAGCGATGGCGTTTAGTTATCGATTTTCGCGATCTCAATGAGAAAACAATTGGGGATGCTTATCCTATTCCGAATATTACTGACGTTTTGGACCAATTAGGTCAGTCCGTGTATTTTACAACTCTCGACCTTAAATCTGGGTTCCATCAGATAATGATGGATGAGCGAGATGCACATAAAACTGCGTTTTCGACTCCAAACGGTCACTATCAATATGTAAGAATGCCGATGGGAATAAAAAACGGCCCCAGCGATTTTCAGCGACTTATGGATCTAGTATTAAGTGGCTTACAAGGGATAGAGCTACTAGTATATCTCGATGACATAATTATTTATGCAAAAAATTTGTATGAACATGGGGTTAAATTTAGACGACTCATGAAACGACTTCAAGACGCAAATCTTACGTTGGAACCCGATAAATGTCAGTTCCTACGCAAGGAAGCCGCGTACTTGGGGCACACTATTGGTAATAATACAGTTCAGCCGGATGCGAAAAAGATCGAAGCGGTAAGGAAATATCCGGTCCCCAAAAATCGAAAAAGCGTTAAACAATTTCTTGGACTAGCGGGATATTATAGACGATTTGTTGAGGGATTCTCAAAAATCGCCCACCCGTTAATTATCTTATTACGTCAGGATGTCAAGTTTACATGGGGTACCGAGCAGATAGAAGCGTTTGAGAAACTAAAGGATCTGTTATGTAATACGCCAATCTTACAGTTACCAAATTTCGATGAGCCGTTCGTTGTCACTACGAACGCCTCGGGAGTAGCACTTGGCGCTATTTTATCGCAAGGCAAGATTGGTGAGGATCTACCAGTCGCCTACGCATCCCGAAGTATGAAAGGAGCAGAAACCCGATACACTACATCGGAAAAAGAAATGTTAGCTGCAGTGTTCGCCGTAGAACAGTTCCGTCCATATTTATATGGTCGAAAATTCACTCTCGTAACAGATCATCAACCGCTAAGATTCCTTAAAACTATGAAGGATATGAATTTCAGATTACACCGTTTTCGCATAAAATTAGAAGATTACGAATACGATGTGGTATATAAAGAGGGGAAACGTAATGCAAACGCGGATGCATTATCGCGTAACCCAATCGATAGATCTGACCTTGAAAATGAAAATGAAAATGACGATGAAATAGATATGATCTGTAATAAAATAAATGAAGAGAATAAAACGATTAAAAAATTAAAAAACGCACGAAAAACTGAAAAATCGTGTATGCCAATTAAAGGCGGTAAAAATGATAAAGAAAACAAAAAACGATCAAGAAACTCTAAGAGACTGCGAGTCTCAGATGCTGACGGGTCAGGAAATCCTGCTCCGAAAAAACGTGGTAAGGATTTCGATGAAGAAACCGATACGTATGGAGATGTTGAAGACAACGTGACTGACTGCGACAAAGAGAGCCAGAGTTTCAATGTAGAAATGCTGGGAGTTGGAAAGACAGCTCGAAAGAAATACATAACCGAGGTCGAAAAACTCGAATTGCCAGCCTACATGAAATTAGGAAACCATAAAGGAAAAACTCGGTCGAGACAGCAAGACTGATCAACTTCAATGAAAAAACCTCCTACACCGGTGAAGAAAAAACAAAGAAAACAATATATAACGGAAGTAGAAAAACTACAAGTGCCGGATTATTTGAAAATTGACCCTACAGTAAAGCAAACTCAGATAAAAGAAAAACCAAAAATAATAAAAAATGAAGTGCTATCCGAAGCAGGAACGAAATTAAACTATAAAAAACGGTTAACTGATGTTCGAGACCGTTGGAGGGAAATAGAAGAATTCCCTACTGAGGACGAACTTACGTCACAAGCAGATACAGAAACCACGTATTCCGAAATGGAAGAGCTAAGCGTCAGAGAAAACTCGAAGAAAAAGACGAAAATGAAAAATCGAAAAAGTCATACGTCGGACAACGAGGACCTAGAAGATTCTTGGTCGTCGGATTTTTCCCTCGACCCGCCCGAAGAAACTATACGTTTACTTCCCCATTCGACGCCCAAGGAGAAGGGCCCATCTAAAAATAGTTCTTACTCGCAAGCGCAGAGAGCTAGAGAAGCTACCATCGACGGAGAGGGACACGCTCACCCGAGCACCGACGAACGGCCCGGAGATCGGGACGAAACGAAAATCCTCGACGAGTCGATGGAACTCGACGAAATCCCCGTTGAGCCTAACGAAATCGGAGAAAACGAAATGCAGGTCGACGAAACGACCATGCGTGCGTCTGAGAACGATGAATTGTCTCGTCATTTAAATTATTCACTCTCAAACTCATGTATGGAACCCTACAAAACACTAAAAGAGTATACTGATGTAGCAAAAGACGGAAATTGTCTTTTTACCTCCTTAATCAAATTGCAAAAGTTAAACATGAGCCCTCAAAAATTAAGAGAAACGCTGAAGGACAGCGATTTTCTATTATCCTGTGCTGAATATGTACGTGCATTTTCCATACTGGAATCTACATCGGAATTCGGCGATGATAACATTTTAAGGATATTTGCACGACATTTCAATACAAATATTTGCGTACATGAGCATAGTCCGACAGATAAAACACAATTTTATCACGTAAAACCGGAAAATGCACACCAAACGCACCATCTACATCTCGATAGGCTACACTATACCCCACTCTTGCCCGAGTACATAGGCATGTTGGGACTATCAGACGCGACGGTAGGACATAGGTCATCGTACGTCGGGAATTTCCCGAACGCAACGGAGCCGATTGAGGCAGGTCACGATCCCAACGTCTCGACACAGCAACGTGGAGGGTATGGCCGATAGTCGCTGGGAGAAACGAAGACTTTTACGAGCCTGTCAATTCTAAACTAAGAATAAATACTATCAACGATCACGTATTCAGTAAAAAGGGACATATTGTCTACTTTACCACGGCCAATGGACATTTAGATAGCGAAATCGGTCTAGGCCTCGTGGAACGACATTTAATTAATCCCGACGAATTGTCGCTCAAACGATTAAAAATCGGTGAAGTGATTGTACAAAAAAAAGGTAAGACCCGACTCTTCGGACTTGTCGTTAAACAAAACCTTGATGATCGAGCCTTGAAATCAAACATTGTCAAATCCATCAATGTATTGGATGCCCTTTTAACAAAATTTGAGATTTCATCCATAATAATCGGGCAGGATCGCGACATGTTCCCACATATTCAATGGCGAGATATACAAGATACAATTCAATCACTACTTGGCCGACGAGAACTAACAATCACCTTTTGTAAGGACAACCGTTCCATACCTCCAGTAAGCAAGCGATTCGCCATAATAAAAGAACACCATGATTCAGTTATAGGAGGTCACAAAGGAGTGACAAAAACGTATCGTCGATTATGCGAAAATTTTTTTTGGCGAAACATGAAAAGTGACGTCACGGAATACGTAAAACGATGTGCCGGATGTCAAAGAAAAAAACTCGTGCGCGTAAAAACACGATTACCAATGGTCATTACAGACACACCACGAAACGCATTTGACAAAGTGGCCCTTGATATATGGGGACCAACAGATATCACTGAGAGTGGAAATCGGTATGTATTAACCATACAAGACCTACTCACGAAATACTCCCTTGGAATTCCGCTAGCGGAGGCATCAGCAGTAGAAGTCGCGAAAGCATTTGCAAAACATTTTATTTGCAGTTTTGGAGCCCCTGTATCTATTCTTACCGACCAAGGTCGTTGCTTTATCGCAAAGATCATAAAAGAATTTGCGAAAATTTTTAAAATTAAAACATTCGTGACATCTGCTTACCACCCGCAAAGCAACGGGAGCCTAGAAAGGAGTCACCAGGTGATGGTCGACTACCTGAAGAATTTTGTCGAGAAACGTAGCGATTGGGACATTTGGCTTCCATTCGCCATGTTTTCATACAACACGAGTGTTCACGAAGAGACAAACTACTCGCCACACGAGCTTGTATATGGGACAAACGCACGATTACCAAGTGCACATGCCACCCG
Organism: Trichopria drosophilae; assembly: GCA_030407085.1. Classification (NCBI taxonomy): domain Eukaryota; kingdom Metazoa; phylum Arthropoda; class Insecta; order Hymenoptera; family Diapriidae; genus Trichopria; species Trichopria drosophilae. The sequence continues at coordinate 103,416,958 of CM059582.1, forward strand.
CGAGAAGCTCATTACATACGACGATTATTTGGCAGAATTGACCGAGAGAATCACGGAAGCACGGACGTTAGCCGCGATGAATCTCTCACAAATGAAACATCGGTCGAAAAAATATTATGATCAAAAATTGAATATTTGCCATTTTCGCGAAGGTGAAATGGTATTATTATTAAAAGAACCCCGGAAGGGCAAGGTAGACGACGAATACACTGGGCCCTATGAAATTATTGAAATATGTGGCTCACGAAATATAAAATTACGTATCAATGCGTGAAAAAACAAAATAGTACACATTGATAAAGTAAAAAAAAACCATGACCCGTTGATGGATATTTGTCTATAGGAAATTAAAAAAAGATGTGGAAAAAAGATATATACGATAATGATACAAAAAAAATATAAATAAAAACTTAACGGATATTTTAAAATAAGACGTAGAAAAATATATACACCAACGATAATGATACAACAAAATATATATAAAAAGTTGATGGATATTTGTTTATAGAAAATTAATATAAGATAGAGAAAAATATATATTAAACATAAAAAAGTGGATAACTGACTAACCCACACGTAAAGATACACATACTCGGAATATTGGAGAAATGAAAGGATGCACTACATTTTTACGCATCTTTAGAATTTGCCATCATTCCTCCGTTATACAATCACAGAATCCGTGGACCAGATAGAAGCTGACGATTTCAGAACAGTATAATACAAGCACTGAAACAACACCACGACACCGGGAGGGCACCAAATAGAAAACACTTGTTAAATTTTCACTAAACATTTTTTATTTTTTTTCCAAAGAAAACACTCTCTCACTTACAGAAGAAATCGGCACGCAGAGGAGCGCCGATGATTCAGTAGGCACTGTAATCCACTCTGAACACACCAGCCGACGCATCATCTTAGAAAGCACAATAAGAACTGAAAACGAGATCGAAACGTAGGAAGACGAAAGTGCAACTATCGATACTGAATCAATCCACACTTGCTTAGCTCAAGTGGAATGATAACATTTTTGAAACAAGCTATTTCTAGAACAGAATCCCTATTGTCTAGGACCACACGGATTGAGTAGAAAAGCGAAAGAATCATATAAACACTTGAAACTCTCAAGTTACATTACCAGTAAAACATTTTCGAAAGATGCGATACGCGAGGAAAGCGAAACCCCTAGAGTGGGCCTCACACTTAAGAGAGAGAAGAAGAGAATAAGCCGGAGAGGCCCAAGTGCAGCATAGGAGTAACTCGCGCACGCGTTTTCTTATGATCTTCATCCTTCCACTTTTCTCCTCAATACATCGACACACAATTGATGTACTAAATATAAATTTTGGACATTTTTTTTTTAAATACACCAAATAACCCAGGATATAAAAATTTGCTGCGAAACGCAGATATCCAAAATCAGCCTTAACAAAGTGAACGTCTGTATGTGCCATTTGTTGTACAAAAATAATAGTATATTATGAAACTAGTGCGTAAAAGTTCATTCTTCGAATGGGAAGGGTTGCGGCCCGAGCCGAAGGCGAGGGTCGTAATCACGTTCGCAGAATAAACATTTACGCACATGTTTCATACGATATTTTATGTCACTTGAGTGCGTAAAATGCGACCGAAAAATGTCAAAAGTGTGTAAAATAGCATTTTACGCATCGAATGGCATAAAAAATTATTTTTTATTCTTATATCAAACTATCATTAGGACATGATTATATTAAGAATACGGGAACGAGATGATACAGAAGTTCTGCGTACATAAGATTTTTTGTTTTTTAAAAAAAGACTTAACCTTTAGAGATAATATTCAAATTAAAAAAAAAATTTTTGAAAATTTCAATCATACAAACGAGTATTTCAACAAGTTTTTCAACTTAATACACATAAGCGTTTCAATAAGTGTTTCAATAACCATTTCAATTATAATACACATAAGTATTTGAATAAGTAATTCAATAAGTATTCTCAATTATAATACATGTCGCCGACAGGTTCCAATTACGGTTTGCCAAATTATGTGCGATTATTATACGGCATGCGGTGATGCAGCCGGTATTGAGTACGTATAAGAGTATAGTAAGATTTCAGTCTAATGTAACAGAATGGGCATGACATGTCATAGCGTAAACATTGATAAGATAGACCTGGCGAGGATGTTCGTTACCTTCGCCAAGGTAAGATAGACGAGACTATGCGAGGATGTTCGTTACCTTCCCCAACATACGATAGACGAGACCATGCGAGGATGTTCGTTACCTTCGCTAACTTACAATAGACGTTACCTGGCGAGGATGTTCGTTACCTGGCGAGGATGTTCGTTACCTTCGCCAAGGTAAGATAGACGAGACTATGCGAGGATGTTCGTTACCTTCGCCAACTTACGATAGACGAGACCATGCGAGAATGTTCGTTACCTTCGCTAACTTACGATAGACGTTACCTGGCGAGGATGTTCGTTACCTTCGCCAAGGTAAGATAGACGAGACATGCGAGGATGTTCGTTACCTTCGCCAACTTACGATATACCGTATATTCAATAGTACATAAATGATATATCACAATTTGTATTATATTCAGGAATCTAGGAAATCGCCTAAATTATAATCGGAAAGGAAAACGGAACTGATGGGACAATGGGCACTTAGCGAGTGGGGAACGTAGTCACAAACCGTATAAATACGGCTGCAGGGCCACCATCAGTCAGTATTCCGTCCGAAGGTCTACCGGGCTACATCGCGAGGAAAATACCGTGGTGGATGGTAGAGCATAGACAGGTTGGTTGAGGAGAAAAACAAAAAGAGTTCTGTTTGCCTTGATTCGCAGGACGTGACCCCATCGCCGTATGTTACAATACACATAAGTATTTCAATAAGTATTTCAATTATAATTCACATAAATGTGTTTCAATTATGATACATAGAAGTATTCACAACAATCGTCATGTTTCGTTGTTTTATGAAGGTGTCAATAGTGAAATCTCCATGGAGTAACAAAACTCAGAAATGCATTTTTACAACGCCATAGACAACATAATGCGCAATAGCATAATAGGCAGTGTTAGTGATGTGTAGTGTCAAGTGTGTATAAGATATAAATAGATTTCCGAACACAGACCACTTTACGGCTAGCCCGGTGTCCAAACGAGACAAGGAGGCGCCATAGGGCTACAGCGGGCTTTTTTATGTATGCACACCACGGGATGCGTCATAACATGTCATTTTATAAGTAATTCAATACGAACGCCTAAGTGCATATAAATATATATAAAATAAATGTATCACTAACCATAAATTAAGATACTTTGGAATGTATAAGATGACCCAATAAGACAATAATGTAACATTTTTTCTACTAACAATAGCCAACTGAAGGTCACGCGTATAATTTAAGTTGCGTATTGATTTTTGTACGACCGTTGATTGACGGTGGATCGTCAATTTTTTCAACCCCGGGCGTGTTACGGATGCTGGCTACGCACGTAATAGCACTCGTAACATAGACAACACTTGTCTTTGTAAGATCGACAAGATACACACACACACACACACACACACACACACACACACACACACACACACCGAAGGGCCCAATTCGGCGTCGCACATATATTGCACACGTGCTGTAACTTACACGGGGAACCACGGGTTCCTCTAGCTGCAAGCCCAATCGGTCAAGAAAAGAATGTGCCACGCCGAAGCTCGAAGTAACACAATCCATAAGATTGTAACTCACACGCGTACACAATAGCACACGTTCCCCGAATCGCCGTGGTCACCAATACGTCAAAGGGGTGAGCGATTCGTGGAAGATGGCACGTGACAAACAACAAGTGCAGGTGTCCATCGCAAAGGACGATGATCTCATCGACATCTACCATATAAAAAGGGCAATCGCATTGCCCGAAATCAGAGTCGCCCCGTTAATGATCGATCGAAGATCTCGGTGCAGAGTCGCACCGTGAACGAAACCGAAAAGATCTCCGTCAGAGTCGCGCGCACGGGACTTAGAAACTTCGCGACACGTTAATCCGCGACTCTCCGCTAATCAATACAGGACTTAGTTCCTATATACCCGGACGATCTGTACGACCTATAGTTGGCATTTCGTTAAATAAAATAAAGTTATTATTACTAAATTCGCCGGTATTTCGTCACTTGGGGTGTCGATCCCCTTTATGCGGAAGATCCCAGAAACGATTCTCAGCTACCGAGAATCATCCCTTACAACTCCTGATCCTGATAAAAATTGCATTATAAAATACATAAAAATCGTAACAATTGCAATAACTTGAAAAGAAACCGAGTTATTGCAAGAAAAGTAATTTTTTTCTAAATTTCAATGGCTCTTCACTTAAATTCTAAGCCTCAGATCCAATTTTGATACAGGAAAAAGTTACTTATAATCAACTCAGGAATCCACTATAACCGGTTGGCATAGACAAAAGGATCACCCTGTATATAAAAGAAAAAAAAACACTTTTTATTTAAATTATATTTTAAGTCTGTAAAGCAAACCTATGTAGGGAGTATGCTGTTTTTTTTTTGTATTCTCTTTTATGTTAAGCGGGTGTTGTTGCAAACCAATATAGCACAACTCAGAAATCAATCTCTAGTTTCAGTACAAATTATTGTACAACAAACTCTCGTCTTATAATAATGCCTAATAGAATTTCTCGTTTAGATAATAACACATTATGGTACAACGGCGAAATGATCGAAGATCAATATCTTGTCCATGTTGCGTACGATACTTTTTAAAACAACTGGAGCTCGATAATTTGCGCCCGAAGATTTCGCTCTATGGCGTAAAATCGATTTGTACTCCCGTAGGATTAAAAAAATTTTTATTTTAAATGTCTGCAAAGTATTTCTGTTTTTGTCTCACTGTTTTTCAGAGAATTGCCTCTGTTACAATATTTCTAAGAAAGCAAAATAATAAACAAAAAACCTCTATAAAAATATTTAACATATAGATACTGCAGTAAACAATATGTTGTCTAAAATTATAATACCATCATTAAACTTTACTAATGGCATATAAAAGTTATTAGCATAAACATATTTTTTGTATGGTTTCCCACTGTTTGAAAAAGACACTAAGAGATGGCGCGCGCTCTTGCGCGCCACAGATGCTAGCATGTAGTATGGACACATAAACAAATCATTTTGTGTCCAATAATTTAGAATACAACGTAAAGCATTACTATATGTACTATTTTATAATTAGTATTGCAATCTAATTATAGAAAAAGAGACTCCAAAAAGATTACTACTTGAAATCGTTGAACCAATTGCAAACTTACAGCGTAAAGGTTGGATCCGCCATATTCCATCCGCCATTTTGAATTTTGAAATTTTGAGTACAGATTCGTAACCAGCGACCTCGAAAACAATACAACCTTCAATTTGGAGTGAATCGTTGCATCATTCGCAACGTTAGAGCATTAAGGTCCGCCATATTGGATCCGCCATTTTGAATTTTGATATTTTTAGATCATATCGTAATCAACGACCTCGAAAACATTAGTACAGACGATATCGAAAAAATTGGAAACGTTTCTGATATTTTGCCCACGTTGTCAAAACTCCGAACAGTGTGCGCCGTCTAGCGTTCCTCGAAGAAAATCAACTGTTTGCATGACTGGTAGAATTCTCTTTATAGAATTATTTGTTACCCTGTTCGTACCGATCATCCGAACCATTACTTGCCCTTTTTCAATATCAATATCATACATTATAGGTAGATAAAGTAATGATCGGCGACTGCGCTAGGTGGCCAAACTGTTTCTCGTAAGCGAAATGACGCGCAATTTACTATATGAGGGGAACTGATCGCTGGTAGCAGATACGGTAGAAAAGACAAATTCGCTCTTTACTTCTCCCTATGTATGTTTATAAAATACGATATTTACATTTTAGTCATTGCGTTGATCTTGTTCCTGTTTTCATTTTTATCTTGACTACTCGAGCCTTTCGATATTGTGCCTGAACTTGCTTTCAAATATTTGAGGAAAAATATAATGTAGTACACATTAAGGAATTGTCTCCTAAAACTTCAAACCTTGAAATTGCCAAAGTTGTTGCTGCTAATATCGTAGAATTTTGCGAAGAGGCATCAATTCCTGCTGCATCTCACAAAACAGAAACTGAAATAATAATGTATTTTCATAAAGAATATGAAAAATTAAAGAAATCGTATCAAAAAAGTTCAAGATATGGCACTGTTAGTCTCAGTACTACAGTGGATAGATTTGCTGTTCAATAAAACAAATTGTTTGATATTGCTTTCTGTAATCGACGACATTAAACCTCACGAAAGCTGTTGTTACGGCTTACATAAGTCTACAAAGGTTCCACCTATTGAAACGCAGTTTCTTCTCGATCAAAGTTAGTTGTGTCTAATGGTAATTTGCGGAGTTGACTCAAAAATGACCAAAACATTGCAGAAGAGGGAACATAGAAAGTCTGTAGATGCTCAACAGTATGCAAATTTATCTAGCTTTGTTTCATTAAAGGCAGGTCCGTCTTCTACTCGTGAGTTGTCCTTATCTGACGATTCAGATACTGACACAAGTGAATTAGATAATAAGTTTGAATTGAGAAGTAAAAAGTCAACAAAACAAATGCAAGTTAGTCTCTCAAATACAGGTATATCAAGCTGACGCATCCACATCGCAAAAATGAAATTTAAAACCTGGCATCATTTAAAGCTAATTTAATGCTCCTATGCCGAATTTAATGCTCTTCATTAAAGCGGAAAAATCTGTGGATGCCCCAGCTTGACGTCAAGCTTTACGCGTCCACAGCGTAAAACCAGTGACTGAGGAGCTATACGAAAATTCTTAGGACCATAATTTAAAGCTAATTTAACGCTCTCAGAATACTCTAGTCCGAATTTTTCACGACCAGTAAAACCCGTGCTACGCGCATGCGCGTGTATGCGACTCAGAAAAATGAGGTCCGTAGAAACGATTATTTCATAGATACACTATAGGGCTTATTTAAGGCTAATTGAATGCTTCAAGCCCGAATTTAATGTTCCTCACTATTTGAGAACTTGAAACGAACTGAAAGTTTACATATGTAAGTAGGATTTAAAACGCGCGTCCGCGCGTTTTTTTTTTTGGTAATAGCGAAGAGCTGTAAATTGGGTATTTGGGAATTAAATTATCATTAAATGAGCTCCAAATTATGCCTGCGAAATAAATCGCCTACGACGTTTCTGCGAGCCACTTCCCTCTTGGTCAAAAACGCGCGCATGCGCATAGCACGGGTTACACTGGTCGTGGAAAATTCGGACTAGGGTATTTTGAGAGCGTTAAATTAGCTTTAAATTATGGTCCTAAGAATTTTCGTATAGCTCCTCAGTCACTGGTTTTACGCTGTGGACGCGTAAAGCTTGACGTCAAGCTGGGGCATCCACAGATTTTTCCGCTTTAACGAAGAGCATTAAATTCGGCATAGGAGCATTAAATTAGCATTAAATTAGCTTTAAATGACGCCAGGATTTAAATTTCATTTTTGCGATGTGAATGCGCCAGCTTGATATACCTCTCAAATACGGCCTTGATTAGAGACCTATATGGTGTATCCTGTAGAGCAACGCCAGCAATTGCTTCTGCTGTATTAAAAGATGTGGTTATGATTACGAATGAGAATTCGTCTTTTGTCATTGATAAATCAAAAATTCGCAGAAGTAAATCCGGAGTTAGACATTCATAGCAGAAATTGGGCAGTGACTTGAATGATAATCAAGGTTTGTATTTTGTCGGTCGGAAAATTAAAATAACGGTTCAAGTAAAAGAAAGTGCTAAATTTTACAGAAGAACACAAATGGAAGAATATATTTCTTTAGTACAAAAACTTGAATCTACTGACGAAGGGCATCTGAATCCATCGTTTGGCTCTGCGATTAATATTGTTAATTGCATTTTTGAGTTTCTGATGCAGAGAGGAAGTACGGAATACCTAAATGTATTAGGTTGTGATGGTAATAACGTCAATGCGGGGCATTAAGGTGGTGTAATTCATTTAATATAAGAGAGATTGAACAGGGCATTGCAATGGTTTATTTGTCTCCTGCACTTCAATGAATTGCCCTTTAGACACCTTCTGTGTCTAAAAACATCATGTTCACATAAAAAAATCGACTTTAGTAGCCATTTTTGGGCTGCCATTTTGTAATTTTGTTTCATTACTTCTATCTTGTAGCCCAAACATTTTTGACGCGAAATTTATACCCATCTGAGATATTCGGATACGGGTAAAGATAAAACAATTAAGATAAGTGAAAAGAAAACCTAAAAAAATCATGATTTTTGTTAAATAAATGTAGTTTGTTTATTTTTTAGTTTGCAGCAATTTGCGATACACCAGTCGAAAGAGCCGGTTTTGGACAATAAAAAATGTTCATTCTAACAATTTTAGCATTACGTCCGAAGTACGTATCATTCAACAGTATTGTCTAGTCCAGTCTGAAACTGGAGAGTCAGTGCGGTCCAGTATATCTAGTATAGTCCGGTCCAGTCAATTCGGTTAATCTATGTATTTCGGGAGTATAACAATTGTAACTCAATTCTACATACAGTCTTTCTTCTTTGCTTCCTTGACATTTTTAATGCTTGACGTTCTTTTCTTCCTTGTCATTCTCAATGCTAGACATTCCTTCCTTGCCATTCTTAACCCTTTTAGTCACGGTAGTAACCCACGTTACTACCTCGATTTCTTTGAATTTTAATTATTTACGTTCAAGTTAACGTATTCCGATCGGTCTTTTTGCTATTTTCTGTTACCTTAGTACTTAAAGAACATATCCAAATGACTAGAAATACATAATTGTTTATTGTTTACTTTATATAAATAAACAAACACAAAAAATCATGTTTTTTTGGAAAGAATTCATTTTTTACGCTATTTTGAAAGATATTGACTTGAAGTTCGGGGGTATATAGGTTTTTGGGGTCGCTGATTACGAATCCTGTGTCAGATTTATAAAATTCAAAATGGCGGATTCAATATGGCGGTCAGAAACATGTAAAAAATCGCCAATTTTGATGAAAATGCGTATTAGGGGGTTTTCGGGGTCGCTGATTACGAATCCGATGTCAGCTTTACGAAATTTAAAATGACGGATCCAAGATGGCTGATTCAAGATGGCGGTAATCGAGATGTAAAAAAGCGCGAATGGTGGTGAAAATGTGTATTTGGGGATTTCCGAAGTCGATAATTACGAATCCAATATCAGCTTTACGAAATTCAAAATGGCTGTGAGCAAGGTGTAAAAAATCGAGAGTTTTTTATGAAAACGCGTGTTAGGGAATTTTCAGCCTCGCTGAATATGAATTTTATGTTGATTATAGATAAGATGTTAAAGTTTCAAAATTCATCAGGAATTACATTTAAAATTTTTGTCCGCCATATGGGATCCGCCATCTTGAATTTAGAAAAACGAACCTCGGATTCGTTATCAGCTACCTTGAAAACCCCCGAGTAGCAATTTTTGTCCCAATCGAATTATATTTTAAATTTTTGTCCGCCATATTGGATCCGCCATCTTGAATTTCGAAAAACTAACCTCGGATTCGTAATCAGCGACCACAAAAACCCCCGAGTAACAAATTTCAGCTAAATTCGATAAGAGGAAAAATGTGTGACTCAAAGGGTTAACGCTTGACGTTCCTACCTTTCCTCATTCCGTTAACACATCAAGGAACTTTCGGGCAACAAAAAAAAAGAATTCCACCTCATCCAAGGAATTCAGCGGAGTCGACCCAATTCTACAAGGAGACTAGCCCTCAGGACCAACGCTTCCGGCCCAGCAAGTCCCAGAAGAGGAACACCTACAACTCGACACGGGCCGCACTTTATAACTTGAAAAGTGAGTATTTACATATATATATATATAATTTTTCTTCCTCTTCAATAATTTCTCTTTAATACGCCGAGTCACTCCATCAACTGTGTTTCTAAAAACTGATATCCTTCTCATACCTATCACTAACTCTTTCGTCAAATTTATCATAAATATAATGAGGTATTCTTTTTTTCAACAAGTCACTGGTTATTAAAAATCCCGAACCTCAGACAAAAAGAGAGCAGCCAGTCAGATATTTAAAAAACCTTAATTTCTTTTTTCCTCGATCCTTATATATATTTTTCCCTTAAGCTACACCTAAAGATTTCCGTATACACCCTGCGTTTTTGTGTATTTTTGCTGACCCTACCATTCGTCCTTGCGAGTGCAGCAGCATCTTTTCCCAGAATCCCGGTCTATCTGTCGACTTGCCCTTTCGGCGCTCAAATTTTGGCTATCAAGGCTTAACGTGTCGGGACTGAACTTCAACTTTAAGCACACTTTTCTCACTTTTCACACACTTGAGATCGAGTTCTCCGTTTTTATCGAGCATTTCTGCGAAATAAGATACCGAGATTGTGACAGTTGATAAGCTCATGTGAAAAATATATTTAAACCTCTTGCCAAATAGCACTATTTATTCCATTCATATTCCTCTGGAACATTCGGAATATTCTTAAAAAATATTCCATCCATATAACGGGAACGTTGAAATGTCCAAACTTTGAAATATTCCTGTGGCATTTTGCGGGAACATTAACATAAATTCAGAATTTATAGACTTTTGGTTGCATTAAAATGAAATGATTAAAAAATATTTGCATATATATATATATTTTTTTTTATTACTTTACGTCGACTTTTGTGAACCCACATGGGACTAGATCGCGACGGGACCTACAGTTTATGAAGGTGGAATCACCTGAGCTTTGGCGTTATTAGACACTTATAAACAAATTCAGAATATGTATATATATAACCCGAGTAGGACTCGAACATTAGGCCACTGCATAGAAACCCATGTTCAGAACCACTCAGTCACACACTCTATAGAAATAATTTGCAACCATAAGCAATATTATTTACCGCGATTCAATGAAGAAAAAACGTCATGTCTTTAAAGTGTTTTAATGAATTAGGCGTTAATATGCATAGCGAATAGAAGCGCTATTAAACTTTGCTATCAATTGTCAACGAGTGAAGTTAGAATATTAGAATATTACGAACATGTCTGTCGATTTTCTAACCTCTCTTCTTGACAATTGATAAGAAAATTTTCATCAGTTTTATAACGCTTCTAATTGCTATGCATATGAACGCGTAATTCGTTAAAACACTTTATGGACATGAACTTTTTTAATTCAGTCATGGTAAATGATGTTGCTTATGGTTGCAAATTATTTCAAAAGGATGTGTGGCTGAGTGAGTATAGGTTTCTTTGCAGAGCTATTTGCGTTAGTGTCATTTCCGGATAATCTAATAAGTCCATTGCTGTAATACTTTGGAAAGGAAGTTTTTTCGAAACCAACCTTTTTCTTCAGCTTCAATAGCTAAAGTATTTTCGACAATTTTTCGAATATGCATCCTTTGAAAGTTAATGTCAAAAATGTCCACATCGAAGTCAAGTCTTTTTCCATAAGTATTATTTTAAAATGACGCTATCCTAAAATAAAGTCTAACTTTAGGTAACAACTTATTATCAATTTTATGAGCAAGAAGCTGATACGTTTGTTTTAATAGGCCATGAACAGATTTTACACCCCAACGAATTTAAGAAATACAACCAGAAGTTGATTTGATTCCTCCGTCGTTAACTGCTTTCGCTTTCCTTTTAAGGCTGGCATTAATATTTTGAATTTGTGTCTTCGAAATTAGATTTTATATATCTGAAACGACGGTCAAGAACGAAAGCATCACCTTCTATTAAAAATGTTGAGAAACCATTTGGATTTTCCATAATAATTTTCAAAAAATCCGCATGATTTTGATTTGCGAGAAACGGCCCTACCATGTTAACGACATATCCATCAGTTGCACAGACCGTAAAAGGTTTGCAATGAGGTACTATCTTCTGACCAGAGAACGACTTTCTTTGGTATTCAGAATTAGTACTTTTTTTATGTCGAGCATATGTACCATCGCAAATCAAAAGAAAACTTGTTTTCTTGGTTATCAAGCAATTTTTTCGCCATTGTAGTAATGTGATTATTGATATTGTCACCCCTATTTAAAGCCCGTAAACCAAATTGAGTTAATAAGACGTCCCTTTCAAACGAGTTCAGAATACTCTCACAAAAGTCGGATACTGACTGTTCGTATTCTAGTTGAAACTTATTACTTTATTATAATTGCCTGTGCGTGGTTAGAAAAGAAATTCAACTGAAGCTTGAATAAGAAAACGCGATTTACTATTTCTTAACGAAATCGTCAAATCTTTTTTTTCATTTAGATCATCCCAAGTCAATCCTGTAAAGACTAGAAGTTGATTTTCTGATGAAGTTTTACCTTTCCTTTGATCTACTTAATCAAATAATATGGAACCACACTTAACAGTAGGAGTTTCCATCACTTTTGACAACTCTGCTACGCTAAGACTTGATGTGTTAGAGTGCACCTTTATAAGACTGAGATCTTCTTCGAAAAGTCTGTTCTGAAAAACGTGATTTTTGCAACATCTGTTGCTAACTGGAATATATATTTTTCTCTTTAAATATGATTGTATAAGAGCTTCTTCAGGAATTATCATCAGATTTCTTTTGAAAAACAAATGCAGCATGGGACTGTTCTTTGGAGAGGAATTTGAATATATTCTATATCACGCCTCGCCTTGCGGACTCCCCTCCTCTCTCTCGGGGCGGGTACTGAGTTGAATGCACGTCATAGCCGACTCAATATTCTTGGTAGGGTATTTCCGAGGACAATCATAGCAAGAAATCGGAAAATCAGAGATCGGAAGTTTCGCGGTCGTCATTTCCAACAACAGTTTCAGGCTCTATGTCCGAATCAGAGCTCATACTAATATTTACCAGCAAATCTGCTACATAGAAATATAACCTCAACAATTGAGTAAAATTATCTTTTATCACAGCAAATAGTGAAATTTCAAATATTTCAATAACACTTTCGATCAATTAACAATACTTCCATTCAGTATTTAAAGATATTGAATGCAATAACTAGATTCAATAAATATATAGTTTGTTAATAACCTTCTACTGATGAATCTTTGGTCTTCAGGTCAGTAAATTCCATGTATGTTATATTGATTCGTATTATGATGATTAAGGTCGTGTGTCTAACACACTGAAAATGTGAAATTTTATTATTTCGCCAGCTTTCCACGAAACAAAAATACCATTAATTTATTATATAAATATATAATATATTTATATGAACTATTAATTTAACTAGCTCAAATTTGTTGGGATATACATATATTGCGTGTATTCCAAACGTTAATTTTCGAGATTCATTAGAATCTGCATTTATCGAGGTTTTTCTAAAAATATACGGATTAGATTATGGTCCGTGGGGCAGTCGGTTTCGGACCACCTTTTAAAAAATGGTCGAAAACATTCTATTTGCTCTCTGAAAATTGTAGAACCACGAGCATGTACCTCTTCATCCAGCGAGCATTACAAAGCTCTGAATTCTATATATTATAAAATTACAATCTTGGAAAAAATTATTTTTAGTAAACACAAAGCCATTAAGGGAATTACCGTTTCCGAAATCGGTACGGGATTCATCCATGTTTTTTTAATTTTGCAAATAAAGTTATTCCACTAGTTTTGGGTCGCTGATTAAGTATCTGAGAAGATTTTCAAGTTAGAGAATCCATTATGGCGTATTTTCAGGTGAATTTCTGTTAACCAGGAGTTTAAAATTCCGCAATATTTTGTTGTATATGTGGTGGGTTGCACCCACCATATAAAAATGTGTAAGAAATATAATTAGTGCTATAAGCTGCAACACCTACTCAACAATGTGACTATATATTTGTGATGTAAGCTGCTACACCCATCTAACCGCAGGAAAAATAAAGCGAACATTGTCATTTTTAAAAGATCCCTTTACGCGGGCATGAATGGAGGAGACAAGGGAACTTATTGTCTGCTAAAGAAGCTAGAGTAAACTGTTGTTCACCTGGCGTAGTATTTTCTCTCAGAAAACAATGAAGCTCGTTGCATGGGCGCTGAATGACCTTAAAAATTATTCACAAAAAAAACGCATTAAAAATAATTTGATTATTAACTATATTACAAGATGGAATTTGATATTAGAAACTCTCTTCCTTTAATAATATAATATAAATATTGATATAAATTTGATGTTATCGAAGAGTAAATATATTTGCTAGCGTAACGTGAATAGTGCACATTTATTGTTATTTCTATAATTTTATTATTATTATTACCATAATCGGCTGCATACTTACACATCAATATCTGCGCAGCAATAAATAATATTCGAAATGATGGAAGAATATTCATTTAAACATGTAGCAAGTTTCAACATCATACGTGATGTTCGTTTTGTTATACTGAACTGAACATCCCCAATTGTTCTATCTAGTTCTGAAATTATAATAATTATGGTAGCTTTAAAAGGATTTAAACTTTGAAGCAGAAAAGTAGAAAGTAATCTATTTTACCTAATGCACCGTTACTTTTATAATAATTTATTCCATTTACAGTAAACTTATATTCCAGTTGTGGTAATTTGAATTTTTCATAGGATATGTCTCTCCATTTTGTAATCCCTAAGACGTAACTTATATCGGGAATATATAGCATTTGATAATGTTCTACTTCTAATGGCAGCGTTTGTAAATCTCTCAAAGCCATATTTGATAAGATTGTAGGTAAACACAATTTTATGTCATTCACTAGATAAAAATATGATTATATAACTTCTAATTAAATGTAATTTTTTTATACAATTTAAAAAAATTAATGTACAATAATTATTGTAGTCTAGAAATGATTATTGTATTAATGAATGAATAAAAATCAAACAAATTAGTATTTTAACCCTCCTGTGCACAAGGACGAGTATAGTCCAAACTACATTGTCTACATATGGGAAAAGAAAAACTCGTGCTGAGGAGGGTTAATATAATCACTTATACTAACACTAATTCAGTTGGTTCTTTAAAGAAATACTTTTAACAGGGGAAAATCCATAATTTTTTAAAAAGTAATAGTATTCTAGAACAAAGGGAGGTTAAAATTGAAAATATTTATGGAATTATCTTCCTTTGTCGAGATGTACTTGGATGGCCATAGAGTATCAGTGTATTTTTTATTGGTCGTAGTATTCTTTATGAATTTAACCTCCTGAATCCCAAATTTCGAAGATAGCTACGGATATGTGGGAAAGAACCAATAGTAATCATCGATTGTTTGTATAAAATCGCGATATTAACAACGTGAATGTCATTGTTGCTACAAACATAATAATGGATTTTATTATAGATTCGGTCTCTGGATACGAATATACAATACCAGATTTTTAATTCAAATTGCGAATCAAATATAGCGGCCGATTTTGGCAAAATTAAATGAAAAAGCTTAAAAGTAACTACTCGGGGGAATTTGGGGTCGCTGATTACGAATTAAATATCGTATTCTGAATATTTATAATAACCTTTTAATTCATGTAGTTCCACGGGTATTAGTTTTCAACCAGTTAATTTATTGTTTAAGAGCAATTCATTAGTCCACCAAGAGAATTATGAGACAGACAATTTTTAAGTGTACAATAAACAACGCATTTAGGTTTTATGGTAGCGAGAACATGTGTCGTTGTACAAATTCATTGGAAATGAAGAATATAATGAAGGGAAAAACAAATAAGATCAAGAGGAGCAGGAGCTCATCGTGCCAAGTTCTTATCAAACACCATAATCCCGTACGTACTCTATATCTATATAGGGTGGGCAAAAGGCATCGAAACACGTGTATAAGTTTTTATATAAAATATTTGTTACCCAGGTTAAGGTCATTTCCGTAGTAACTTTTGGCGCTGATTCTAATTGTGACCCTAGTTTTGGCCTTGTCGATGATCAAGGTTATGCCAAGGTCACCTTCGTTTTTTAAATGGCAAATCTCGTTTTCGATCTCGGCAATCGAAAGAGCAGAAAATTTTACATCAAATTTGTCTAATGAAAAAATTAGCAATGCGACTTTGGAAAGGTCAAAAATGAACGTTAAATGTCTGACAAACGTGTTTCTTAGGATACATAATATTGCTTCAGAAAAAATCGATGAATTATAAAAGTGTTGATCACATTGACTAGATGAACTTGATGTCAATTTTCGAGGTTGCTTGAAGGTCATAAGGCATTTTTTTTATTGGTGAACCCCATTTTTCACTGCAAAAGCTGTTTTTAACATTGGACTCTTAAATAATGGCACATGTTTGTATGAGCATGAGGATTTTTTACTTTCTCGACCTGATCATTCGAAGGTCATATCAAGGTAAAAAATTCCTTCATCTTACTTTTAGCGTTACCCGGAAACAACGACGTGGACGTAGTAAGTTCTGTCCCCTTCGGGTGCTTGATTATTGTGAGCCATCTTGCCGCTCACGTTGGGGTCATCGAAGACCGGACTTTTTTTAACTTTATTTATAATAATAATAATAATAACCAACACTGTAATCACCTACCTCATGGTTTGGGGCGTGGTTGTAGTGACATTTCACGCTTATCTGGTAGAGATTTGAGTAAAAAATTCTCACTTTTTGTACAGATTGAGCGACATAAGAAACCAATGTTGTTGTTAAAGTTATTATTGAAATAATAATAATGACAATAATAACAGCAATAATAAAAAATAATAATGTAGGAGCCCAAAGGGAATGATGCGTAACACAATACATATCTTCCCAAATGGCCTACTCTCACCTCCACGTGTGGTTATTAAAGACGGTGGGCCCTGGACTCTTAACAACCTTGCCAGAGATTGGGTACCCAACCCCAGTGGATGGCGAGGTAAGAGACAACCGAGAGAGGCATAACAACGGGGAGTAGGCTTATGGATTATATACTCAAGCTTATGGATTGATGTTTTTGTGTGTTTTAATAGAGAAATAAATACAATTATTATAATTAATATAACAATCAAGCGTAATTACAGCAGTAGCGTACAGGCGCAGCGATCACGTCGCAGAACCACGAGTAGGCATATTGCATGTATACAGGCGCATTCGGCCTTTTAGCAATAGACATATATATATATATATATATATATATATATATATATATATATATATATATATATATATATATATATATATATATATATATATATATATATATATATATATATATATATATACAACGCATATTTTTGTAAGAGTAGAAATAATTGTAGTATAAAAAGCAGATAATTTGTAAGTAGGTGAATTTATTGTTGAGATAATGATACGTAATGGGTTGTTTTGTTTATGTATTTTAGGTAATCCGTAAGCTTTGGATATGGTTGAACTATATGTTTTGAGTTTTTTGGCCAAATTTTCGGTTATATATTTTTTGGTTTGGAGTTTTTTAACGAAATCATTAACTTTCCTTTCTGTTGTTGCCGTATATTCATAACTGCTTGTTTCATATGTATTGGTGTCTATTAATAGTTCGTTCATTTTGTTAATATATTCTTTTTTGGACATTGCTACCGTCACGTTTCCTTTGTCAGCTCTTGTAAAGAATACGTCTTTGTTGGTTTTAAAAAACTTTTGCATTATTTTGTTGTAGTCTGATGTATTATCTATAGTGGTTGTGTGTTTATCGTTTTTCAAAAAATCTGTTATGTCATGTACACATTGGTTTCGCGTAAGGTTTTTATTATCGGTAACAATGTTTCCTTCATTATCCATTTCACCTTTAATGTTGTAGATTCCTTCTTCTATAGAAGCGATGAATTCTGGTGTTGGGAAGGAATTTTGATTTTGAAAAGAATGTTTTTGACCTAGTCCGACTATGTTGACAATTTCTTTTGGAATTTCTATATCAGTGAGATTTACAGACCATTTGTTCTGAATTTTAATTTTGTTATTTGTATTTCTGTTCTGGTAATATTTTTGTAGATTTAATTTGAGATTGAACTGAATACCTTCATTACAAAAGTATTTTTCGTAAATAGAGGCCGGTAGTTTTTGAATTATTGTTCTCCATATATGTAACTTTTGTGCTTTTAAAATCGTAATTTCTTCTATAATATCTTGTATCTATAGTTTTAAAAGTTTGTATTTGTAATTTTTAATTAGGTCTTTATGTTTATTAATTTGTATAGGTGAATGAAAACCGGTATTATGGGTGAATTTATTAAAAAGGATGTGTTTAGGAAGGAAATTATTTGATTTACATCTGAGTAAGAATATTCTTCTCGTAATTGATGCCGCTAACTTGTTGTTAATGATCTTCCATTCCTTAAGTAGCTTTGAAGTTTCTTTCCCAAAATTAGATCGAATCCAACTGTAGAATGTCATATCTCCAAGCTTGTGTATTAATATAAAAATAAATAAATCTTTCTTTCTTTTCTGACTCTTTCGTAAGTGAAATGTTCTTGAATTTTCTTGTATTTTATGTCAGATTTAATTGGTGTTAATAAATTAGACCATTAACGTTTCGGTAATTTATTTTGACCCTCTTCAGAATAGTATATATTTCTATACAAAAAATACAAAATAATATAAATTACAATAACAAAATTAATATTTCTGAAAAACTTTTCATAATGTTTTATTTTCGGTTTTATTTGAATTTTGAACTTGGGTTTTATGTAATTGATTTTGTTTCTGCTTACCTGTAGGATTTATGCTATTGTTTTTGTTTTGACATTATATGAGCCGGTTTTGAATTTTGGAACTGTAACACTGTAAAAAAATTATTTTTTTGAGTTTTCGCTCAGTAAGTAGAAAAAAAAAGAGAATGAAAGAGAAGAAACAATAAAACCGAGAAATCTTTAAAATTTTTACAAGCTTTACAAAACTATTGTAAAGTGACACAGATTAAAGCAGCAGAATTTAAGTCACTGATGTACCAAATCTTAAAAGGAGCAGCATTAAATTGGTGGTATTTTATGGAAACAGATGTAAACAGTTTAGAAGACTTTGAAAAAAGATTTAGAAAAAGATATTGGAACGAAGAGTCACAATATCAATTAAAGAAACAAATCGAATTTGGATATTTCAAATCTCAGCAAAATTCAAGCAGAGTCGAATACGCAATAGATCTGTGTAATAACATTAAGGAAACCAATATGTTATTAAGCACGAGAGAATTGATATCTCTTATCTCAAGACACTACGAGCAAGACATAAGAAATGCAATTATAAACCGAGATATAAGGGATTGTGATGAGTTGTTAGAAATTCTACAGAGGAGTGATATGGGCCCTTTGAATGGTCCAAAACAGAAAATCGAGATGCATATCGATCATAGTGGTGCACCGGAAGCTGAATCAGTCATCAATCTGTGCCCAGTGCGTCCCAGAGCTAACATACGAAATGAAAAACTCCGTATGTGGGAGGGAAGGCATATCGACAAGCCATTGCATGGACAATTCTTTCGAAATGTCCAACAACTTGGCTTGTCGGCAGATATGACCTTCTCGTTCTTAAGATCAGCCGGCTTGAAATCCGAGACCGAGGGTTTTATCTTCGCATGCCAGGATGGGGTCATCAATACCTTAGCGTATCGCCAGAACGTCTTACACCAGGCGGTACAGAGTACGCTTTGTAGATTGTGTAGATGTCATGCTGAGACTCTAATGCATCTTTTGGCAGCATGCCCAATATATGCAGTTTCAGCATACATCGAACGTCACAATGCGGCTCTTCGAGTGCTGTATTACCATCTTCGCAGCACTTATGGTATTGATGAAACCCCAGTTTTGCCGTACGTCCCCATTGATATTGAATCCGTAGTCGGGAACGAGTCGTGCCGAACACACTGGAATTACTCATTCCCGACGAGCAGGCAAATATCAGTCAATAAGCCTGACATCGTCGTTGTTGACTTCGAGGACAAATCCATCTTTGTCATCGAGTTTTCTGCACCAGCAGAGACAAATATAGTCAGCAAAGAGGATGAAAAACGGATAAAATATAAGGAACTCCAGTTCGAGATTCGCAGGCTGTATCGAGGATTCAAAATCAAGCTCGTCGTGCTGATAATTGGAGTGCTGGGAGGAATCAACTTTCCTCCAAAACATCAACAGCATTTCGGCCTGTGGAGAACATGCAAATTCCATCGCAGGCCGAATGCAGAAAGCACTGCTGCTGTGATCTCTCCGTCTACTGAGGTCACACGAGATCCTGTAACCACTTACCCGATGGTAGAGGGAGTTGTTACAGTTACAAAAGAAATGGACCAGTGCAGTCTGCAGCAGAGGAGATGGATATCGGAGCCACTTTTCTGCCGCAGACTGCACACGTGGATTATGGAGGGCCAAAAAAAAATAATAACGTCTTTATTGGCAATTACAAATAAGGCTACCATATAAAAATAATACAAAAATTCCAAAGGGCGAGTGACAGCAATAATTGTTTAACAGACTGACCGGGGAAATACTCCTCGAAAATTAGGAATTTTCATTTTTTTTTTGCATATTTCAGTAATTCGACATTGGTAAGTGCTCGTCTAGGCAATCTTATTTCGAACTGCTTTTTTTGTTTAAAGCTTTTCTCGCATGCATCGTGGAGACCAAAACCTTGTCTATGCGGCTTACGACGAAATCCTTTGCCTAAAGAAATATCTTCCATTTTCTTATTATGTCGTTTTGCTTCTTCTAATTATTATTGTGCTGCTTTCGAATCATTGACCGCTTTTCAAATACCAGCAGCAACACCATTTAATGCCCCGCTGCACTAAGGCCAGCAAAGTGGGGGATGAGAAAGGATAAAGCGCCACCTTGTTACATTGTTGGAGGTGTACTTAGAGTTCGTGGAATTTTCACCCTTTTTTACCTCCTGCTTACTCAAGAGTATCGCGAGCTTTCTGAAGTGCCGAATGATTAACTGTACGAGCACTTTACTTGGAACTATGGCATGTGAAATGGGTTTAACTACATTTTTTAGAGTAATAGAAGATTTCTTCTTTTTCTTTGTCAATTTCCGTGATAATCCCATACCAAGCTTTGACGTCGCTTTCATGATATTAGTAACGGAGTAAGCGGCCGATTTTTCAACAAAATTTGAGTTCTTAGCTAAGACTCGTTGCCAGGCTTTATCGGCTAGAACTCTGTCTGCAGAGTTTCTTGCAGCAATATTTTAGCGATTCTAAGAATATGCTGTATCGTGTTCTTTACATGCCGCGTCCAGCGGATCAATTCCAGCGTGTCCTGGAGCAAGTCTCTTGGTTAATTTAGTTTCCGGACCACGGTATTGATAACCAGGCACGTGAAGTTCAACAGGTAATGTATTTATAATTTTGTTTATCAAACCCCGATTACTATGTGCTTTACGTTTATGCATGATCATTGAGCGTTCAGTGTTGACATGAAACTGATAAAAAACATTTTTATACACGCTATTTATACTCAATCATCCAGTCGCGAAAAAGCCAGCACTGTATAAACATGAATTTTAAAGAACAACATAACAAGCTTCCGGTGACGAATTTCAATACTATTGTAAAGCAGGAAAAAATGAACAGACGACATGGAGCGTTACTTCCCAGCAGTATAAGGGCCGTGTTTTGCGGTCCCTCAAATTGCGGAAAACGAACACGCTACTTAGTATCATAGCACATCCCAATGGAGTGCGATTCGAAAATATATATGTATGTTTACTCCAAATCGTTAAATCAAGTAAGAGTATGAGTTTTTGACAAATTTGCTCGAACCGCTCTATAGTGTGCAGTACTTTCCTTTCAGCGAACATGAATTGGTAATAGCTCCGGAGAATACACTTCCAAATTCTCTCATGATTGTTATTGTAGATAAAAACCGAGCAATTAGCAGCGCAAGATTCAGAAAAGGATTCGACCAGAGAAGCAATTAAATGAAAACATAGATTGCTATAAATGGGTAACGATGGAGCCGAGCGAGCATTAATTGAAACATTCAAACCTGTTCTAGAACCTCATAGAATGCTCTTTAATATATCGCGAGAAAAAAAAGTACATTTCCAGACGCTGTTCCCATGAAACCTGAAAGTGAAATATACAAATTTGATAAATCGCCAAGATAAAATAAGATTGTCTTCTATGATGATGATGATGATGATGATGGTGATTTACAATATAAATCATTCGTCACTGCCAAGTCTTATGGTAATAACGATGATGAAGAAAATTATAATGAAATAAGTGAAAGAGAATCACTTACGAATAAATATCTCCATATGTTATATACGAATCGTAAAAAATATTTTGACAACCTCTACGGCTGTAGTAAGCAAGATGATAAGGTTATGATTGGCGATTCATTTATTCGTTTTGATAATGAAAATTTTAGTGTGAACAATGAGACCTATATATTAACTGCGGATTTACTCGAATTGCTCTTCAGAAAGGATCCTAACGAAGGTGTTATCAACCCTTCTGACAGACAAAATTATCGGAGCATCTTAACTTCGAACGCAGAAACCCTCCAGTAACAATTTTCCAGCAAATCCAATGATGTTTGAAGCAAAAAAAATGAGTGAAGGTTTTGACGCCATTCTCACAAAAGTATTAAAAATTGACGACATTTGCACTAAAAAACAACTATTCAAAACTTTTTTTTGACATATTCGTGTTCCTTGGCATTAAGACATAGAATTATTATGGTTTCCCAAACTTCAATACGTCTACAAACTTTGCAAAGCGAGTTTTATGCAGGACCGCCATTCCTACTATTTTCACCGCTTTTGTTACCGACACGCGCGACGCCAGTTGGAACGCCTCGCCGCCGAAGTGGTTAAAGACAGTGCCGGTCACATATAAGTTAAAGGATTATATAGATCAACACATCCAAGGCTGCTTCTATGAACAGGAACTTTAAAAAACCAAATACCTAGACGTATATCTCGTAAAAAAAGTTATTAAACGACGGAAAAATGAATTGTATGCAAGGTGGTTAGGATTTGATAGTTCTCACAATAGCTGGATAAGTACAATAGATATGTAACATGGGCTGGTAAACTTGTTTTCGACATCTGCAATGTTTCAGCTAGACACACATGCAACCATAAAACACACGTTCTATTTACACCAGCAGCCCATGTTGGACTTTCCCACATAGAAAAACGAGAAGTTTATGATACTAGTACCGATTAAGACGGACTAGACCAAGCGACAAAGAACCCTTGGCGTCATAGCTATCGTTTAAAACTTAAAATAAACTTCTCGAAGATCAAAGAAAGAAAACGAACGTCTATTGTCAATAAGATTAAACAGGAAACGTGGGACAGCTGATTATTAAGTATGACGTAATTCTCACGACAAAATTTCGAAAACAACATAGAAGGAATTATATGTGTTAACACAATAATTCCATATTTTTCTTAATTATAAGTAGCGATAACTTTCGTTATATGTGATTCTATATTATTCATTTTTCTATTCCTTGCAGTAACGAACATATTAAATAATACTTCATTTTACTGGTCTTATTACAAACGCAGCTACGCCCTATTATTGCCATTATTGTTAATATAATATATGCGCCGCGTTAATTCGTATGAAACCATAATTAGGATTCTTAATTCAACTAATTATAAAAATAATATTATCCTGTTATACACACACATATATATATATATATATTACTATAATATATTTGCGAGCGTTGCGCTGCCTGGAATTATAATTAGGTTTATCAAGTCACCTAATTATATACTATAATATTTGCGAGCGTTGCGCTGAGTTAATTTGAATGGAATTATAACTAGAATTATTGACTCAACAAATTATATTAATAATATTATCCTATTATACATATATATTACTACAATATTTTGCGAGCGTTGCGCTGTGTTAATTGGAATGGAATTACAATCAGAATTACTAACTCAACAAATTATATTAATAATATTATCCTATTTTACATATATATTACTATAATACTTGCGAGCGTTGCGCTGCGTTAATTCAAATAGAATTATAATTAGAATTATTAATAATATTACTTTCTTATTTTTACATATAATAATATTTGCGACCAGTGCGTCTACAATTATCATTTATTACAGATGTAGTTATTAATAACAAATCGGAGATCGTTAGGTGGGAGGAATGACAGAGCTATCTTTCCTTTCATTTTCCTAGGGCATTAGGTCCGCCCATTTTCTTCCCATTTATCCAATCTAAGACACAGTTCTTCCACCTCCACCAATGTAAAACCTTAAAATGTAAAGAAGGGGAAAACTCGAACTCGCAACCGAGTCGACGAGTTTGAGCCCTGGAAAAGAAAAGCCAGTTCTTCTTTACTCGTCTCTTCTCTATTTTCAACTAAAAATTCTAAAATTCGGTAAGACAAATTTTATATTTCACTTTTCAAAGAGAACTGCCTTTCTTCTTTTCCTCTTCCAAACCTTATTTTACTTTCCAACGATCTCTGACCGTGGATGCCGGACAATATCCGAGGTACCACTAGGAGACCGTTTTCCTCTTTAAATCCTTTACAACTTTTCTTTCCAACGATCTCTGACCGTGGATGCCGGACAATATCCGAGGTACCACTAGGAGATCGTTTTCCTCTTTAAATCCTTTACCACTTTTCTTTCCAACGATCTCTGACCGTGGATGCCGGACAATATCCGAGGTACCACTAGGAGATCGTTTTCCTCTTTAAATCCTTACAACTCTTCTTTCCAACGATCTCTGACCGTGGATGCCGGATAATGTCCGAGGTACCACTAAGAGGTCGTCTCCAATATTAATGCCTTCCAACTTTTCTCCATTTCTTAAGTCGTCCTCCCAACGAACTCATAATCAACTGAAATTATAATTGTTATCATAAAAATAAATATATTGTTGTTTGAATAGAAATAATTTTCCAATTGTTTTATTCCACAATTTTTCCCTAACCCGGTCGTCCCAAGGTAAGAGGGACGGATTCAATTTTTAATCATTCGTTGTTTTCCTCACAACGTAGTCCTTTTTCGCTGGACGTGACAAAGGACTTAATTTTTGGCGCAGTCGGTAGGACCGGGTTTGAAAAATTGTGGATGAATCGAATAATATGTTCTAATCTTATAATTTCTTACAGGAATATAATGTAGTTGCAACCTGCTAATTAATATTATATGTATAATAAAGTTTTTTCCCTTTCAGACAAATTACAGTGAAAAAAAAGGGTGTTTTAGCTATTCGACATAGCCAGTGTTCAAGTGCTAATATACTATTTCGCGTAAAAATAATATAATAAATCGCGAAGCTGCCAAGAGCAAAACCGCCGCTGAGTAAAGTCGACGCGCACACGCGATCGAAGTACCAATATTAAATTGTTACGAAGTTTTAATTTCCGCGCTAAAATAATAAATCGCGAAGCCGCCGTAAGAGCGAAGCCGCCGCAGAGCGAAGTCGTCGCGCACACGCGATCGAAGTACGAATATTAAATTATTAAAAAGGTTTAAATTTTCCGCGCTAAAATAATAAAACGCGAAGCCGCCAAAAGAGCGAAGCCGCCGCCGAGCGAAGTCGTCGCGCACACGCGTTCGAATCACAAATATTAAATTGTCAAAAAGTTAATTTCCCGCGTTAAAATAATAAATCGCGAAGCCGCCGTAAGAGCGAAGCCGCCGCAGAGCGAAGTCGTCGCGCACACGCGATCGAAGTACGAATATTAAATTATTAAAAAGGTTTAAATTTTCCGCGTAAAATAATATAAACGCGAAGTCGCCGAAAGAACGAAGCCGTCGCCGATCGAACAAAACTTACATTATATTGTATTAGATGTGATAATGATGATAATAAAAAAAAAAAAAAAATAAATTAAAACACGAAGTCTCGCGAAGTCGTGTAATAACTAATGATAGGGAATAGGAAAATTAAAGTTAATTTCAGCTTCTTAGTAAACTTATGAATGCGTAATTATAAGCTATACATTTAACAAAAAGAACGGTCAGTTCCGCAAACCTATTTCTTAAAACTATTATCAAAAATCCCAAGCAGGTTGCAACGCGTTTCAAGCTTTACATACATACATATATATATATATGTATATATATATAACTATTTACATGTGCAAATTTAATTGTAACTTCGAGAAATCGTTATGCCCACTGCGAGTACAACCCATTTTTTTTTCTCTTCTTAAAGCGTGATAAATGAGTGAAGACGGTAAACTCACTCGCAATAAATATAAAAATCTTAGCGAAGAAGAGAGAAAAACCGCGCTAGTAGATGGATTACCTCAGGTGAATCAGCGAAACTTAAACAGTATCGAAAGTGAACATATAGACCCATTTCAAGCTTCCAGGACGTTATCATATTCTCCTGCGAAACCTGCATATTCCGAACAAAACTCAAATCCGGTTCCTGAGTCTGTCGTAGAACTAACTCCATTTGGAAATCAATCGGATAATTCCAGTGAAGATCTGGAAAATTTAAACCAGTCCTCGTTTTCACTTTATTCAGCATCTACGGGTAAATACGAGTTTAACGCCTCCGCAATGGCAAGTAACCAATATTTAAGCATCCGAGATGCAGCCGATACAATACCTGTATTCTCCGGGTCTAGAGATGGATACACTTATACGGAATTCGCGACAGCTTGTAGTAACGCCTTAAAAATGATACCTAATGCAGCAGAACGCGCGCTCACCAAACTAACTCTTACTAGATTAAAAGGTGAAGCATATCGCACCATGCTTGGCAAAGATCCCGATACTATATCCGAGATGTTGAATATTCTAAAAGGGATTCATGGATCCCACATTTCTACAATAGAGGTATACGGAGAACTAGCTCTTTTATGCCAAGGAAATTCGGAACCTGCTGCAAGTTACTTTAATCGTGCCCGAGCAATCGGCTACAGATTGAAAGAAGCCTACAGACAAGATTCTACGGAATTATCAACCGAAAAAATCGCAGAACTAGAGCTTGCCTGCTGTAAAGCTTTTATTTTAGGATTGAAACCTGAAATTAATAATCGAATGACAACGCGTGATGACTTAAACGAAGCCGGGCCCCAGGCTATACAAATAGAAATTCAAATTGAAAATCGCAAACGACTAATTCCACAAGCGACTACCGTAAACATGGACTGCAATATCTGTAATAGTAACTTACATCAAACTATGCAATGTCCAATTTTAGTTAAGGAACCAAGTCACTGTCAACTATGCGACAGCACACGGAAAGAACGCTGGCGGACCTACCCGCCTTTCCGTAGTCGAGCTGCCCCCCCACTCCTTTGGCTCGTCAGATGTCTTGAATTTGGGCGGCTGAGTCTCCCAAAAGGTTGGGCGGGCAGGTGATCCACTTCGTGGGAAATCTGCTGCCACAAATAAAGGGCGAGCCGCGCGCGAACGCCTTACAGTCAAATATTGCATCATAGACGTATATGAATGCCATAAAATAACTATTTACCATTCTGTCGGGTTCCGAATAATAGTTTTGTATTTTAGTTTTGGCTATTTATATAAATAAGAGTATCAATATCTTATTGTTATAAATTATTGCAATAAATTATTGTTATTAATTTATAGCAATGAAAAAGAATTAAGTACTTTTGTAGTAAGATTTGCAAAAAAGTTGCCACTTATTAAATGACGTTAAGCTATAGCTATAAAAAAAACGACTGCACTGCTATAGTACTATTACGAAAAAACTACTAAAAACTACTGCAATATAATAGTGACACTACACAAATGAGTAGTATATTCGTAATACTACTAGTAGTGCAGTAGTTTTTGTTACTAGCTTATAAGCTCAAAGAAATGACTGATCAGAGGGTTTTTGATGTCGCTGAATACGAATCCGGTATTAGTTTTTCAAAATTCACAATGTCGGAACTGAGATAGTGGACAAAAATTCCAAAGATTGATCTAATATCACAAAAAGAACTACTCGGGGGTTTTTGGGGTTGCAGATTTCGAATCAGATATTACTTTTTCAAAATTCAGTAAAGCTATACAGATATGTATTACTATTTATTAAAAATTCTGTATCAATTTTTTAGGAAATTTACCATGGTCTTAAAAAGTAAACTTATTTTATATCTCAAGATTTCCAAAAAGAAAACCAATATTCAATTTATTTACCCAATGTAGAAATATAATTTATATATCCAAATGTAAGGAAACCAAAAATACAAATCAAATTTAGTTCGAAATCTAACAAGTATAACTTTATGTAGTAGTATTAAACAATAAGTAAAGCTATACCGAAGTTTATTTGCTAATGAATTATATACACGTTTATGTAGAATGTTGAATAAAACAAATGTTTAACCCTTTGAAGGGTACATTTTTGTTTACACGGAAATCAGCTGAAATTTGTTACTTGGGGGTTTTTGGGTCGCTGATTACGAAACTGTTATTAGATTTTCAAAATTCAAAATGGCGGATTCAATATGTCGACAAAATTTATTTTCCAAAATTTTCAACATTTTTTTTTGAAAAAACTAACGTGCGAAAAATTGTGAAAAAATATATCTTATAAAACTATGTATAAAGAATGTGTCGAAAAAATTTCAGAGTCCCAGCTGTCTACATTTCGGAGAAAACGATTTTTTTCTAAAACATACGCGTTTTTTCACCATTACTTATTTATAACAAACATGTAAATAAATAAATTTGTGCAATTTTTCACTAAATTCTAATAATTTATACTCCCAAGAGTCAAGAAAATATAGATATGCTCATATAAAATTAAAAAATAAATTAGAAATATTAAAAAAACTTAGATAAAAAAGGTGGTACATATTTGTACCATCGCTCCTTAAAGGGTTAAACTGTCAAAAAAAAAAAAAAAAAAAAAAAAAAAAATTCAAAATGGGAAATCCAAAAGAGCAGATCGAACAATGGAGTCGTTATCAGCGATCCCAAAAACTATTTAATACAGGGTATGACGAAAATTAAATTACTTTTAAAATGTCTGGTCTTAAACAATTAAAAGGCTTTTAAAGTTATGTCGTTAATATTGACATGTATGCGGATTTCGATTCAACTATTTCTCTCATAATTCTCATTAATTTCCGTCATTTCTTATTTTTAGCTTATATAAAGCTTATATGTTTAAATGCAACTCCTATGAAATCATGATTTTTATGAATTGAAATATCGAGAAAATCAACGTACTCGTAAAAGAATATGGATTGCAATACTCACTTTTTTTATTGTCCATGTAAAGACCACGAAATCTTAAGATCTATGAAACTGAAGAAAAGGGTATGATTAAAGGTAGGAGAGGGATTCCAGTCTTACTTTATTAGTGTCTTATATTATATGCATTCATTATACAGTTAATATTAATACGTGTAATCATTCATACATTTTCTCAATAAACTACATTACAAAATAGTTTGTGTAATTTTTAAGCAGATTGACTTAATTACATTAATAGCAGTTATTAAAATAAATTCACATTCACTTTAAACTACACATGTCCCGATAAAATGCGCTATTATAACATAAATCTCGTCGCAATATACTGCGTTTCTTCTTTTACGATAAACAGGCACGGTGTTGTATTTGGCAATTCTTTATATTTCACCGTTTTTGTCTTATGTACTTTATGAACAACGAATGCATGAACATGTTCATCAAAACTAATTTCTTTATAAATATTCATAAAGAACGCAATGTCATCATTTATTTTAAAAATTTTTATAATTTCACCAAATTGCTTTTCAAGAGTATCTATATTTGTAACAAGGAATGTGCCAATTTTATACGAAGTTCCGCTAATTTCAACTTTAGTAAAAAATGTATTATCTTTACACTGGGTATGGAGTTCAGGTACACAACCGCTGTTATCGAGAGATCCAAACGTAATGAAGTGTTCGAATTCCAGACTGTTTATCATTTGGCACATTTGCAGCATTTGCTTGGTCGCAATTGTTTTCAACAAATTTTTGCTGCAAGAGGTCGATTGAGCATTTGATTTCAACTGTCGATGACGAGCTTCACAACGCATGCTGGAGTAGTGTATACATGGTCCATTAGCTAATAACAAATTTGGATAGTGCGTTAATATGTGAAATTTCGGTTTTAATTGACTGTATAAAGTTACATATAATTTGTTATGTTTTTCAATCAATATTTTTAATACTTTGGCATCAGGACGTGTTATGCGAGGTGAAGTAACAATGTCCATAATTTGTCTCAAGCATTTGTAAAGTTGCCAGTGCTCATCGCAATCTGGAATTTTGTCCCCAATTAGCAACCCGAAATAGCGCACAAAACACAGCATTTCTGATGCGGACATTTTCAATGTTGTGCTGGTTTTTAATCTGTTGACGGTCAATGGTGGAGGTCGGTTTGAATTTTCAATATAACCAAACTCAAAATTTGCTAGCCTTGTATTTAAATCTTGTAGGGAAAAATATTCTTTCTTAAAGACGAACGTATTTATTAAGGCATGCATGTCGTATGATGCAACACCCTCAAAAACATCATGCATTACGTCGACGGTTACGTTGTCAAGAATATGAAAATCGGATATTTCGTGGAACACACACTTTTCTTTGATGCCGGTACTTGAAGGATCGTTACTTTTAACATCCTCTTCGTAATTTTCACGAGTTCTTAATG
This sequence comes from Trichopria drosophilae, assembly GCA_030407085.1. NCBI lineage: Eukaryota > Metazoa > Arthropoda > Insecta > Hymenoptera > Diapriidae > Trichopria > Trichopria drosophilae. Next base: position 103,447,510 of record CM059582.1, read on the forward strand.
TAAACACGTCTTCTACACCTAATGTACGTACTATCTCGTTATCTGTGATGTTACATATTCTGCAAAAATGTGAACTTGTAAAAGACTCAACAAAACCAAACAACCCATTTAAGCCCAAATTATCTCCTAAAATTAAAAGCAATTGGAATTTAACATTGATTGTTTCATTATCTACATTGATATGAATGCCACTATTTTGAACAAAATTTATTTCAGCGATGAGTTTTTTGAAGACTTTTGAATTGCTGGACATTTTTTTATCTTCAACATTAATCAATGTTGAAAATAGTATGCTACTTAAGCGTGAAGCAATGTGATTAGGCAGACATGCAATATACGCATACACTGCTCCAAATTTATTTTTACCCGCGTGACTGCCGAGAGCATTTCCGACTTCCAGATCGTCATAAAATAAGAAAATAGGAAGAAGGAATCCTTCGGCACTCTTTTTTGCGTATTTTGTCAGCCATAAGTCACCTTGAATTATATTTGATATTATATTTTTTTCTCTTTTTAAGCTCTCCATATATTCGACGATCTGTCGGAATACTCCGGGAATTTCCAAAAAAATTTTCAAAGTTTTACGTAATGGAACATGGATTGCATATAGTGGCTGTGGTACAAGAACTGATTCATTTTCCACAATTTTTTCTATGAAAGTGTCTCCAATAGAAAATTCTTCATATTTAATGAATCCTTTTTTTTCTAATAAATTGAACCTGAGCCTTTCCGTTCGTACATCATTAAAAACATTCTTGTATTTGTCAATGATTTTTGTTAAATCACACTCCTTCGTGGTACTATTTCCTTGCAGTAATTCCAGCAATTCTTTTTCTAACTGAGGCAAATAAGTATTTTTCAAAAAATTACGTACGTGATCAACAACGACTTGCACAATATTTCGAGGTAGGTTTGGGTCACCGTACAGCGCTAGAATAAATGTAATTATATGCTGGAGAATGTTTGGATCCATTTTTAAAAAATTATAATTATAATTGTATAAAACTATACATATACAACTTTAATACTTGAACGTAAACTATCTCAAACGCTTGAAAGCAATATATGAAACGCTTATCAATTAAATAATCACTTATCCATAAAACACATGAAACATGAAACACTTATCCATAAAACACTTATAAATTAAATAATCTCCTTATTTCTACTACGAATTTTACAGCGTTTACACAAGGTTTGATAGGATCATAACCATGTTGTCCATAAATTAGTTTATGGATGATGTGCCACACATAATCGCACAAATATGGCCACGTATTCAGTGCAACCAAGCACTTGAAGCAGGCTTCGATAGCTTGTAAAGGTCCAGCACACAAATACAGTTCCCCGTTCAGCACAACGTAAGAATGTCCAACTTCCAGATTGTCCCCGCAGAACACTACGTATGGGTGAACTGGAAGGCCACACGATTTTAATACTGCCTCGTGCTCTTCCTTTGCTGTGGTGAGGTTGTTCGAATCCTAAAACAAAAACGAATTTTATGGGAAACAAAACATTCGACAATATAAAATTGGTTTGAGTAAAGTATACGTTTCCGTTTATATAAAGTATCAAAGAAAAGAAGAATGCAATTTTTGGGAAATGGTACGTTATTTAACAATTATAAATGGATAAAATATGAAAGTGTACTTTCTTTCTTGTGAGACCTTAACGCATTGTTTTCTTTAGGAAAATTAGAAGATAGTGAGAAAAGCATTTGCAAAACGATGTAAATTCAATCAGTGCTATATCCATGAATACTGAAAACGTACTGAAAATTACCTATGAACGAATTAATCTCAAGAAATAAATTTTCGTACAGTTTTATTCTAGATATTTGTTCTGTCAATACATTTCTTTCAATGTAGGAATACAGCTAAAATTATATTTAACTTTATAAATTAACAAATACCGTAAAACGGGGTTGTTTCGCTCATGTAGGGTCAAGTCGCTCAATGGTAACCTTTTTTTTTAAAAAAAAAGGTAAATATCAGTATTTCTAGAGAGAAAACTCTAAGATTTTCAATTGTTTTTATTAACAGAAGTGTCAAAGTGAATTTTGAATGTATTGAAAAAAAGGTTATCGTTCACTGAAAAAAAAGTAGTTGTTTTGACTACTTTTTAACTACTCCAAACAGATCAATAAGTCCTCAACGGAATTTTATTAGTTGCAGTGACGACCATAAAGAAATTAAGTCAATTAAAATTGGAGATTATAATAATGAAATTCTGGAAGTTAATTTCACTAAATTTTTAAAAAATTACTGGCCTTTAACCACCCACTAAACTAAAAAGTATTCTTAATGATTGAAGATCAAGAAATTAAGAAGTATTCAGACCCGAAACGTTTTTAGTTGATTTAACTTCTTTACGGTCGTAACTGCAATTTGTAAAATGTTGTTGAAGCCTATCAAAACACGTAAAATAGTAAGATTTTCTATGAATTTTTGTAGAAATTATTTTAGTGGGCTTATTTTTAGTGGAGTTATTTACGGTTCCTTTTTTATCATATTTGCATGCATCTATGAGTTTTTTTTGCATGCTATTGCATTTTTTGATCTTAAATAATTGTGAATACTGGTTAAATATTTGCAACAATCAAATCTACTACTTAAAAATAGTAAAATTAAATACATCAACAGAGTTAGGCTAACTAAAAAAGTAGTTCTTTTTACTGCTTTCCTGTCAACTACCCAATGGTAGTTGAATTTGTCAGGCAGATTTTTTTCAGTGTTGAACGACTTTACCCTACATGAGCCAAATAACCCCGTTTGACGGTACGTTTAATCACCTTTATTCGTAAAATGAACGATCTCGAAATTAAGTCCTTGTCGAACGACGTATTACTGTCTTTATTTTTATTACTTTTTGGGAGCGTTACCATCAATGGCAGTAAATAGAGCGCAATAATTGAATCATGTTTTCCTGAAAACGGCGAAATTAAAGAATTACCTATATGGCATAATCATGATACCCTTCTTTCGTCACTGTATACATTTATGCATATTATTTGTGTATATTATTCGATATTATAAAGACCTCTACCTTCCGTCACGATTTGCTTATATTCGTTGAGGAATTCCTTGACATCTTTATTTTTTGACGTTTTCGAACTTTGAACGATATGAGGTGCAAAGCCGGGCCAAGAATCAACAAATAACGTCGAATGGCACGTTAAAAGTGGGGAACTGTTTGGATTACTTGTTACGAAATTTTTAATAATGACGTTAAAATCTGATTGAAGCTAAAAAGAAATATACGAATAATGCTTTAGTCAATGAATTCGAAAATAAATCTAAATAATTATAAGAAAAAATTATAAAGTTATTGTTCGCATAATACCAGGACAAGACCGAGTGGCATTTTCAAGCATGGGAACGTTTTCAAGTAACATTCAAACCCTATTGGTTTATTTTTTTTAATTTTTGATGGCAATAATAATGCATGGCGTTCTTGGAACGTTTCTTCCCATCGACGAATAGTGTCGCTTGCCGAAAACTGTTTAGGGTTCGTCAAAGAATCCCATGTATTCAGATGTGCTGGAAGTAAAATATTACATGTGCGATTATGACTGCATATTATTTACGTTCAATTTCCTGATAAATGTCAGAGTACCATTTTCTGATGCATCATCATTTTCTATTTCTGCGGAATCAGGCTTTAAAATGCCAGCTTTTCGAAGCTGTTCCCGCAAATATTTATATGTATTGTATAGTCCTCCACGTGCGCTAATAACCGTGGAATCAGTTTCGGAGCGACAATATGGAACGTATAATAAGTCCGGGTCTAGCGACGGGAACAACTCCATTACTTCGTTACACAGTTTGACAAACGTTGATTCTTTTATTCTACGACATAAAAAAAATATGAATTATGGGGTCACGTAACGTAAAATTACTAGTATAAAATGCAAATGTATAATTGTGCCTCGAAATCAAAAAGAAAAAACCAAAAACCTAGTAAATAAGTATATATTGAAAAAAAAGTGGTAAATATAGCTGTGTTTTGGCTTCAAATGTCGGACAAATGTCGTAAAAGAATTACCCTTTTCTTCGAGTCTGATTCAAATTAAGCTTGTCTTCATTCGGTCTGTCAATTATAAGTGAAATATGTCATGGCAAAAATGATACACATGTTAGGAATTTAAAAAGTTAATTTACCAATTAATTTCTAGTCGCCAGGACATTTTTCAATTTATTCATTTCCTAATACGTTTTCATAAGGAAAAATATGTAGGTATTGAATGTTTACTTAATATATCTATAATGTTATACTTAATAAGAAATAATTAATTTATTTCAACAAAAATATATATACAAATTAGGAATTCAGTAAGTGTGTATCAATTAATTTTTTCATCACAAAATCATTTATAATGCAATTATTCTGTACTCTTTCAACCATTAGGACAATTTGAATTACAGTCAAATGATTGTGCATACCAAGAAATTATAAACAAAGTTATGTTCCATAAAAGAATAAACATTCAACGCCACTTAAGGGGAGACTGCGACATTTTCAGCTATATGAAATACACTGTTAAAAAATTTGAAAAAATGATTTCTCTAGTAACTTTCGACGAGGAATACAGTGGTGCGAAAATAGTAAGTGGAAAAAATATTTGTGTCCCATAAAGTGTAGGGTGAAAAAAATATTGTGTTTTTGAATACATGCTTTTACATTTTTCTAAATTAATTTAAAAGTTAAAAAAATTAGGGTGAACAGAAAAACACATTTTCTAAATAATTACGGATGGATATTAAAAAATCCAATTTTTTTCGAAAAAAAATTTTTTTTATGGAAGAAAGCAACGTTTTTAATAGTAAAAAAAAAACTTACATTTTTTATTCTAGTACCACTGAATTCCACGTTAAAAATTACTCTAGAAATAATTTTTTCGACCCCTGCATTTTAACGCGAAAAAAATGTTTTTTCGAAAAAATGCTTCTACATTTTTCTAAATTAATTTAAAATTTCAAAAAAATTAGGGTAAACGTATAAGTACATTTTCTACATAACTACGGATAGATTTAAAAAAATTCAATTTTTTTCGAAAAAAAAATTTTTTCTATGGGTCAAAAACATTTTATACACTTTTTATTCTAGCACCACCAAAGATGTAATTTTTTCTATTTTTTTAAAGGTGTATTTCACATAGCTGAAAATGTCGCAGTCCCCTTAAGAAAATGTTTGAACTAAAATCAATCATCCGTAAGGAATCATTACGCATGACATTTTCTGCATACAAAACATCCTCGTATAAAACATTTAAAAATTAAAAAAATATATGTATGTATGTAAATGATGCAAAGAAAAAGTAACATTTGATTTGTAGTAGTAATAATAATTAAAACCATATTCATGATACCAAAATATATTTTCGACAATTTATCAATTCTTATTGATTTCCTTGCAAGCAATTTTTCATACAATCAAGTAAGACATTTTAGGGTCAATTTTCAATAGAAAACATGGATATAGCCACATTTATAAGAAAAGAATGCCTAAAAAATATTAAAAATCAACATTCAACAATGTTACACTTTTTATTCTAGCACCACTGAATTCCTCGTAAAAAAATTACTAAAGAAATAATGTTTCCAAATTTTTTAAAGGTGTATTTCATAGAGTTGATTTTGAAGGTGGTGCTTCCCCTTAACGTACTTGAAAATGTAGCAGAACCCTCCCCTTAAGAAAATGTTAGGAATGAAATAAATAATCTATAAGGAACCATTACACATAACTTTTTTTATCGAATCAGAAATATGGAATGAGATTCTTTGTATAATACATTCGCATCTAAATTTGATTCTCGATGACTAATATATTTACTTTATGTGTGGAATTTTTATAGTGTTGCTGACTAAAATGTATATTATAAATGTAAATATAGCAGAAATGTAATGTGACACTCTTCGTATAAATGTTTTATATGAAGAATGTCATATTTCATTTCTGCTTCGATAAAGACCTGTCATGTGTAATGATTCCTTATAGATTATTTATGTCAAACCGAACATCATTTTCCTAAGTAGCAGTAATTAAACTGTTAGTAATGAAGAATGCTAATCCATTCTACTCATCACTACTGAATTTCACACATAAAATATACATTTAAGTCAGCGATACTGAAATTCAGATGTAAAGGTTTTATACGAAGAATGTTATACCACATTTCTGCTTCGATAAATAAATCTCATGTTTAATGATTGCTTAGACTATTTATTTCAATCCTAGAAAAATTTTTTTAAGTGGAAGTAATTAAACTGTTACTAATGAAGGACTTAATGCATTGTAGTCATCACTACTAAATTTCACACATAACATATTATTTTTAGTCAGCGATACTGAAATTCAGATGTAAATATCTTATACGACGTATGTCAAATTACATTTTTGCTTCGATACAGATCTGTCATGTGTAATGGTTCCTTATAGCTTATTTATTTCAGCCTAACATTTCCTTAAGTGGCAGAAATGAAACATTTTTTTAAACACCTAATACATCCTGATTATCACTAGCGAATTATAAAATATCATAACATATACATAAAGAATACAGAAAACAGAAAAATATAAATATTATATACGCAGAATGTTTTATTATATTTTCATTATATGCAATTTTTCATCTACAATAGAATTAATTTTTTAAATTGATTATCTTTACTTATTCCTACTTGTAACACAAAAATTCTGATAACGAATTCATATGGCCTTATGGATTTTATTTAATGCACAGTTAGTGTTCAACTTCAAATTTTGTCGAACATGAATATGATATTTATACTATGCAAATACAGTATCATACACATATGTATCGATTTTTACATTTGAAAATAGTAATCATAAATATCTGTCAAATTTCTGGTCTAACATAACATTTGCACCATTTTAATCGCTAAGTATGACAATCCTACTTACAAATTGCAAACCATTGCCACATATATAATATACGAATTAAATTCTGTTCGTTTTTGATTATTATAACTTACTTAAATGTGACAGGATCTTTTGATAATTCTCTCATGATTATCAATTCTTTCAGTCTGGCATAGTCGACTCCTTTACCGTGAAGGAATTTTCCTAATATGATCCTTCCACTTAAATTTGACGGGTCATTTAAAAACTTAAATAAGTCATTATTTTTGAATGAGAAAGTATCATCTGAAAGTGTTAAATATATACATATGAGACGATCCACGTCAACCGGATCAGTGCTACGGCCAAAATTTGAAGTAACCAAAAAAATCGACTAAGGGCTCATTTTAAAGCTTAAGGCATCTACTTTCGAATGCCGAAGGCGCCTTTGCAGAATTCAATATGGCAGCTCCAATATGGCGCCAGAAAACTGCGAATATCGGTGAAAAAAATTTAAAAACGTATCTAAAATAAAAAATTACTCCATATTTATAGTGCTATATATGTTTTTCGATGTATTTTGACGCCCTAAACACGAATCGGGCGTTAGAATTTAGCTATTACCTCTTATTTTTTTTCTAACCTCAAAAAACTGGAAAAAGGGAGTAAAAATGTGGGTAAATTTACGAAAAAAAAGCAGAAACCTAAATTTTTCGTATCCTTCTCTTCTTTTATAAGAGGATAGAACGGTTGAATCCAAATCAACCGCCGGAATCAAGGTAACACGTCCCAGCCGTTTCTAACCTCAAAAAAATCAATCACCAATCAATATTTTCAATCTAATTCTAGGCTAAAGGTTCTGAGAAATCGAACAAAATATGTTTAATAGTTTTCGATGTCGCTGATTACGAATTCGGTATCATATCTTTGAATTTCAAAACGGCGGCTCAAATATGGCGGATGATTAATCGAAAAATTCAATTTTCGGAAATGTAAAAAATACTGTCGCATTTTTCTCGAAATTCTGAATAAAAGTACCTTTCGTGATTTTCTTCTAAAATCTATCGCTTCCAAGGAAAAAAATACCGAAGTTTATCCTTAAATTAGAATTCATATGGTTCTAAGGGTTTTCGGAGCCGCTGATTATACAGTCCTGAAAATTTTCTACATTTTTAAACTTAATCTTAATGCCTTCCTATGTATTTGGTACTAAAAAGCCGAAGAGAAAAAAATCCGTGAGCCCGTCACTCAAACGTGATCTCTAACACGGAAAAGTTATTTTGCACGAACTTCATATTTGTTTCGTTTCTCGCAAGCAAAATGTGCCGAGCGAAACTATGAGTAGAGCGGCCTCGGCTAGCTGGATCTATTCGTTTTAACAGGCTGTTCATTTCCAGTAACGACTTCTTTACGATAGTTTTTTTTTCTAAGATCTTGGGTGTTCTCATAATATCGATTTATATTTAATAACGGTCCTTTTCCTCAGTATGGGAAACAATAGCGACGATGGAGACAAAACACAAAAGTTGCATTCAAAAAGGTGTGTTAACCCATTAAATGTAGACAGTCATAATGGCATAAATTTAAGGAATATCTCTCAAAATGTATTGAAAGCTTTTCCAAATCTACATCCGAAATCAAAAATATGCCAAAATTGTAGGAAACTATTTTACGAATTACAAAAAAACGACTCTCGGTATAGTAATGTTACTGATTCTGATAATTTGGAAAATGTTACGGAAAACAATTCTCTTGATAGTAGCGTTACTGATTCTGAAGCCCAACACGAACCTGCCGCGAAGAAGGTTTGCAAATCTAGAACAGAAGCTTTAGAAGAACTTTTACATGGATTAAAGACTAAATTCAATAGTTTATCGCAAAATGATCCTATGCGAAAGTCTATACTTACAATCGCACCAGACTGTTGGAGTGTCCGTGAAATCGCAGAAGAATTTGGTTGTTCTTATAGAATCGCACTTCAATCTAAGGATTTAAAACAATCAGGTGGTGTATTAGCTACTCCTCCCGTTAAAAAAGGTAAAAGTTTAGACGAAAACATAGTCTCTCAAGTAATTGAATTTTATGAATCTGAAGATAATAGTCGGATAATGCCTAATAAAAAAGATTGTATTTCCGTAAAAATTGATGGTCAAAAAGTTCTTCAACAAAAGCATTTGCTTCTTTATGACATTAAAATTTTATACAGAATGTTTAAGGAAAAGTACCCACAGCATACTATTGGTGTATCTAAATTTTCTGAACTGCGCCCTAAATGGTGTGTTGTTGCTGGGAGTTCAGGAACACATAGCGTATGTGTTTGCACGATACATCAAAATGTTAAAACAATGATTGATGCTGTAAACTTAAAGATGCTAACCGAAGATTCTGAACGTCAATTAAACGATTATAAAGATTGCATAAATTTCATTTTATGTACAAAGAGTACTGTTGACTGTTTTTTGTTGAATTGTCCAAAATGTCTTAAAATGGAAGAATTTTCGGATCTTGTTTTACGATTATTGGAAAAAAACAACAGAGAGCAGGTAATATTCAGTACGTGGCAATCCACAGATCGATGCAGACTCGTGCAACAATGTCTTTCCGCCGAAGATTTTGTTGAAGAATTGTGCAATCGTTTTAAAAACCTTATCCCTCATCACTTCATAGCAACAGCTCAGTCTGAATTTTTTTCAAATAAGAAAGAAAATTTACGTGATGATGAAGTGTTGGTATACTGTGATTTCGCTGAAAATTTTGCTTACGTTGTACAGGATGCAGCACAGGCTTTTCATTACAACAACGACCAGTGTACTGTATTTCCTGTCGTAATTTATTATCGATCTAAAAATGAAATAAAACATTACAGCATTATATTACTCTCCGATAGCACAAAACATGACGCAGCAGCAGTTTATTTGATGCAAGAAAAAGTAACACCAGTTATAAAAACATTATGTCCAAAAGTTAAAAAAGTATTTTACTCATCCGATGGTGCTAAACAACATTTTAAGAACAAAACTCAAATGAACTTTTTGATGCATCATAAACTCGATTTTAATATTGATGCTGAATGGCACTGCAGCGGTACTGCGCATGGTAAATGTGCTTGTGATGGTCTTGGAGCATGTTTCAAATGTGCAGCGACTCGTTTCAGCTTACAAGCATCTCCGAATGACGCCATTTTAAATTCACTGTCACTCTTCACTTGGGCAAAGTCAAGATTCAAAAACATACAGTTTTTTCACTACAACAAAGAAGATCATAAAAAAATAACACAAAAACTCAATAAACGATTCCCTGACCCACCTTCAGTGCCGAAAATTCAAACGTGTCATGCATTTATCCCTAATGCCGGCAACAAGCTTGAAATTAAAAAGTACTCAAAAGCAAAAAATGGACATTTTATGCAATATTAATAACTTACTTTACATCTTGCCTTAATTGGCCGGATCACCCTTCGATCTTGCCTTAATTGGCCGGATCACCATTCGATCTTGCCTTAATTGGCCGGATCACCCTTCGATCTTGCCTTTGCCGGCTGGTTCACCAATCGATCTTGCCTTTACTGGCTGGTTCACCATTCGATCTTGCCTTTGCTGGCTGGTTCACCATTCGATCTTGCCTTTGCTGGCTGGTTCACCATTCGATCTTGCCTTTGCCGGCTGGTTCACCATTCGATCTTGCCTTAGTTGGCCGGATCACCATTCGATCTTGCCTTTGCTGGCTGGTTCACCATTCGATCTTGCCTTTGCCGGCTGGTTCACCATTCGATCTTGCCTTAATTGGCCGGATCACCATTCGATCTTGCCTTTGCTGGCTGGTTCACCATTCGATCTTGCCTTTGCCGGCTGGTTCACCATTCGATCTTGCCTTAATTGGCCGGATCACCATTCGATCTTGCCTTTGCTGGCTGGTTCACCATTCGATCTTGCCTTTGCCGGCTGGTTCACCATTCGATCTTGCCTTAATTGGCCGGATCACCATTCGATCTTGCCTTTGCTGGCTGGTTCACCATTCGATCTTGCCTTTGCTGGCTGGTTCACCATTCGATCTTGCCTTTGCTGGCTGGTTCACCATTCGATCTTGCCTTAATTGGCCGGATCACCCTTCGATCTTGCCTTTGCCGGCTGGTTCACCATTCGATCTTGCCTTAATTGGCCGGATCACCATTCGATCTTGCCTTAATTGGCCGGATCACCCTTCGATCTTGCCTTAATTGGCTGGTTCACCATTCGATCTTGCCTTTGCTGGCTGGTTCACCATTCGATCTTGCCTTTGCCGGCTGGTTCACCATTCGATCTTGCCTTAATTGGCCGGATCTCCCTTCGTCTCTTCATTTGCTGGCCGGGTCACCATTCGATCTTGCCTTTACTGGCCAGGTCACCCTTCGATTTAGTCTTTGGTGGGTGGGTCATCTTTCGATCGTACCTTCGCTGGTTGGGACACATTTTTACTCCCTTTTTCCAGTTTTTTGAGGTTAGAAAAAAAATTAGAGGTAGTAGCTAAATTCTAACGCCGGATTCGTGTTTAGTGCGTCAAAATACATCGAAAAACATATATAGCACTATAAATATGGAGTAATTTTTTATTTTAGATACGTTTTTAAATTTTTTTCACCGATATTCGCAGTTTTCTGGCGCCATATTGGAGCTGCCATATTGAATTCTGCAAAGGCGCCTTCGGCATTCGAAAGTAGATGCCTTAAGCTTTAAAATGAGCCCTTAGTCGATTTTTTTGGTTACTTCAAATTTTGGCCGTAGCACTGATCCGGTTGACGTGGATCGTCTCATATATATTATAAAAGATTGAAAAATAAATATTTATTAAGAAATAAAAATAATGGTTCAAACTTCTTATGTTCCTAACAATCGGAACGTCTGTTTCATATCGAGGTCTTTTTACCACTTGGGTATCAGCATTATTGTTATTTTCTGCAAACAAAATATTACATATTCTGTACAATCATTAAGCATTTTTAAAACTATACATTTGTAACAGAATATTACCGAAGTCACTTTCTCTAACTGACATGACTTCATCAGTGGAATCATCTGCAACTTCGGAATCGATTTCCATTGCACTCATGATCTATCTTTTCTTTTCAACATAAAACACATACTATGAAATACATCGCCAATAACATAAAAGTTTTAAAAAGATTATGTTTATAACTGTTGCAATGTTAGTTATAGGTTAGGGAACGAAAAGTAGGTGTGTAGATTAAAGTAAGGAAAAATTTAAAGTATATAACATAAATAGTAAGAATAAATTTTGTTTGGAGATATATTTGAATACTTACTGCAGAAATGATGTCACATTAATAAATCCACATGTCAAAACAAAACTTCGTGTCACTATATATGTGTTCACATATGTACGTATACCGGTATGTAGCTCGATATGCCGGATGCCGCCAACGTTGCCAACTCTTGGTATGTATAATACCTCACATAACAGGTGGCGCTCTCGCCTACACTTTCGACAACTAACTCACTCAATTTGGGCGACCAGTTCTCCCAATTTGCGAGAGAAGCTTTTCCACATGAACGTTGCCATGCCGAACTATGATTGGCAACGCTGCCGGCACTATTGGGTGATTCGATCTCACAACGTTCTTTCCGTGCACACAGCATACAGCCAAGACCTGCCAGAAACGTGAGAAGTCCGGAAATCGAGAAAATCTCGAAACTCAGGGAAAACGCGACACATGTCAATTATGCAACAAAAATGGACATTTAGCCCGTGACTGCCGAACCCAAGGAAAAAGATGTCAATATTGTAACCAACTAGGCCACGCAGCTAGAGTATGTCCCAAGCGACTTTCAAATCAAGTCTGCGACCTATGCCGGCGCACCGGACATTTAGCTCGTGACTGTAATTACGGAACTCCAGTCAGAATTTTACAACCCAGTTGTCAAGTTTGCGGGAAACTTGGTCACACTTCAAATTATTGTAGGGTAAGCCCACCTTGTCAATATTGTATGCAACAAGGACACTCTGCGAAAAATTGCCCACGAATATCAGAACAACAATTACCGCGCTGTCAGTACTGCAATCAGAGTGGACATACGGCAAACCAATGTTCCCAAATATCCAAACGACAAGGGATCCGAGAAGCCTGCAGTTATTGCAAGAAACCTGGCCATACTATAGAATCATGTTTTGCGCGAAATCGGCAAACCAAAGTCTCTAACAACGGCCCACGAAACTCGGGAAACTTTCCAAGCCTCCCTCGTCGGGAGGCCATGCAACCTCAAACATCGCCGCGTGCCAACATTCGGATGATCGAATATCCCATGGAACAGGAATAATACAACCAGTGAAGCTAACCATAGATCGAGAATCTCCATCTATAAGGATAAACTGTCCCGATCCAATAGTACTATTATTAGATTCGGGAGCTGGCCCATGTATAATTAAGCAAAGATTTATCAATCCAAAAACAATCGATCAAACTCATGTACTTAAATTACTCGGAATCTCACCACAATATGTACCTACCAAGGGACAAACATTCTTAACCATATTTGATTACCAAGTAGAATTTCATGTGGTATCAGACGACTTTCCAATTTATCAAGACGGAATCATAGGGACATCGTTTTTATCCCAACACAAGGCTAAGATTAACTGGGAAAAAAAATGCTTAGAGCTCGGCAATTACGAGTACCCATTTTTTACCCCACCTCCTGCCTTTGTTATACCTTCACGATCTAGACAGATTGTTTACACACGAGTAGCAAACAGCGAGATAACGCATGGTTATATGCCTTTAATAAACTTGCCTAAAGGAATATTTATGGGAAATGCGATAGTAGAAAACCGGAATGGAAAAGCTTATGCACCATTAATCAACACAACGGACGTGCCCTTTTCTTACTTACCCGTTCGGATCACACTAGAGGAAGTAAGTAAAATAGAATGTAACGAAACAAAACTTACCAAACGGAAACGTGTCACTCGTCGTAGAAAAAGGGCTAGACTAAAAATATCATCTACTAGGATACTCAAAATACAACCTGTATCCCGCCAACAGAAAATTAAGGAACTGCTGCGTTTGGATCATTTGAATCAAGAAGAACGTGAAGAAATAGACATCTTACTAACCCAAAGCGCAGACAGATTCTACATACCAGGAGAGTCTCTACCTTCAACGCATCTAACACAACACGAAATTCGTACAACCGACGAAGTACCTATTTACAAACGCCAATACCGTTTCCCTAGAAATTTGCGAGAGGAAATTAATCGCCAAGTTGAAGATTTACTGATGAACAATATAATCCAACCGTCACAATCGCCCTACAATACTCCTATTTGGATTGTTCCAAAAAAAGAGGATAGCAAAGGAAACAAAAGATGGCGATTAGTATTGGATTTCCGAGCACTAAACGAGAAGACTATCGGTAACGCATATCCGTTACCTAATATCTCAGAAATATTGGATCAACTAGGAGGAGCCCAATACTTCTCAATATTTGATCTTGCATCCGGTTTCCACCAAATTCCAATGAGCAAAAGGGATCAACATAAAACTGCATTTTCCACTGACCTCGGTCATTGGGAATTCGCAAGAATGCCTTTCGGTTTAAAAAATGCTCCGGCCACGTTTATGAATTTAATGAACGTAGTATTGACCGGACTACAAGGAATAGAGTTATTTGTATACTTGGACGATATTGTAATATATGCCAAGACTCTGCAAGAACACCGCAAAAAGTTCTTGAATCTTGTACACAGATTACGGGAAGCAAATCTGCAACTACAAGCAGATAAATGCGAATTCTTGAGGCACGAAGTTACATATCTTGGTCATTTAATCACCCAAGAAGGACTTAAACCAGATCACAAAAAAATCGAAGCAGTTGCAAAATTTCCAACTCCCAAAAACGTCAAGGGCATTCGAGAGTTTCTAGGTCTCACAGGTTATTATCGACGATTTATCGATAAATACGCCAGAATTTCAAAACCACTAACTAAACTATTGGAAAAGGATCGACTGTTTGAATGGACGGAAACTCAACAATTGGCTTTCGACACACTTCGTCAGAAATTGTGCGAAGAGCCTGTACTCCGATATCCAGACTTTGAAAAACCTTTTGTAGTTACCACCGATGCGAGCGGGTATGCAATCGGTGGAATTCTTAGTCAAGGACCCATAGGCTCAGATCGTCCTTGCGCGTATGCGTCAAGGGTGCTAAACGCAGCTGAACTTAACTATTCAACTTACGAAAAAGAAGCTTTAGCAATAATGTTTTGCGTCCAACATTTCAGACCCTATCTTTACGGCCAGAAATTTACTATCGTAACCGACCATCAGCCGCTAGTATGGATGCGAACCTCTAGAGATCCCACGTCTCGCCTCACGCGATGGCGACTCAAACTAGAAGAATATGAATTTGATATAAAATATAAAGCGGGAAAAAGAAACGTAAATGCTGACGCCTTATCACGCAACCCAGCAGTTGAAACGATCTCTACCATCCCCTCGGAAATGCTAGGGCTCGACGATGCATTTCCTCACTCAAATGTGGCGAATGAACGTAAAACAACTGAGAAAATAAAAACCATACGTCAGGATTTGCCAACTAGGCGTTCTAAAAGGATCAGTAAACCTTCAATAATCGGACAACAGTATCGAAAGAGTATCGACCAAAAGAAGGAAAAAGCCATAAAAAAGGCTAACAAGGAATCACTGCCAACTAATTCGGCCAGTAAAAATAGTAAAGATATTGATGTTGTAGATCCACCTTCTGAAGCTATTCTCACGCCAGACTGTGGTCCAAATTGCGGACGACCACAAATAGAAACCGATGTCCCAGCTACCGAAATCAATGCTGCCGACATTGAGGAAATTGGTTCTGAATACCACCTCATAAATGGTGAAAAGGAAAATAACCACCTCCACCATTCGGAGGACGAATTAAGTGACAAGACAAGAAATTGTACGGATCAAGAAAGTGAAGACGATGGTGAATTAGACACGATAGAGAAGCTCATATCAAGCCAAAACATTTTTGAAACACGAGATAGTTTGATGATACGTAAAGACAATTCTGTATTTTTTTTTGATGAAGCCGGAAAGCCGATTGGCTCCGGTACCCAAGAATACACAAGGAAACGAGATCTAAGCGATTTCGGTCCCGGAGTAATTAGTACCATAAAACCCTTAAGGTTAGGCACCAAACAACATTTCGGCTTCTATTTGCCAGCTCTCAACCCCAATCTGGACATGAACAAGTTCCTAGCTGCATTTCTCAGGTGCAGCAAAAGACTAACTGAATTCCTGGAATCGTACAAAATTCAAAGCTTAAGCATCCCTTGCATCGATTTCCCCAACCGAGCAGATTGGCACAAAGCCCAAGAAATCTTAATATCGCGTCTTAAATCAATTGACACTAAAATTTACATATGTTTAGGGTTAGTAAAACAACCTCAGATTTCAGAGCGATTTGACCTCATCAAGGAAATGCATAATTCAGTAATAGGGGGTCACAAGGGAGTGACTAAAACCTACCATCTATTAAGAAGAAATTATTATTGGGAAAATATGAAGGAGGATATACAAGTCTACATAGGACAATGCCTCCAGTGCAAATTAAAAAAATTAGTTCGCGTAAAAACTCGCATGCCTATGGCTATAACAGATACTCCCGGCACCGCATTCGAAAAGGTAGCACTAGATCTAGTCGGACCCTTTCCACCTACCGATAACGGAAATCGGTGGATTTTGACAATGCAATGCCTGCTTACGAAATACTTTATAGGAGTAGCGTTACCCGACGCAACCGCCCCCACTGTAGCGGACGCGTTTCTAAAACGACTCGTATGTGTATTTGGCCCCCCAAAAATAGTTTTAACTGATCAAGGTAAAAATTTTTTATCAAATCTGATTAAAATATTAGCCAAACGACTTCGCATTCGACAATTAAGGACCACCGCCTTTCATCCTCAAACTAATGGATCTTTAGAACGATCCCACACTACGCTCGTGGAATACCTACGTCAATTTATAGATAAGGATTATGAATGGGATAACTGGGTGGAACTTGCGATGTTCTCATACAATTCCAGCGTCCACGAAGGAACCAAGAGAACACCTTTCGAATTAGTATACGCGAAAAATCCGATAATCCCCTCTGATCGACCCCTTCCCCAGTATGAGCGAATAGAAACATATGATAATTATCTAGTAAGGTTACTCGTTAGATTAGACGCCCTTCACAAAGAGGCACGCGAAAATCTTCAAATAGCAAAAGGAAGATCAAAACTATATTATGACAAGAAATTACATCCTGTCGAATTTGTTGCCGGAGATTACGTATTTTTAAGGAAGGGTATCAAATTCGGAAAATTGGGTGACTTGCAAGAGGGACCTTATCGAATTCTCGAAGTGTTTAATGATAAGAATATCAAATTAAAAATCGGAAGGAAGGAAATGATCGTGTCAGCTGATCGTCTTATACCATCCGCCGCCCGAGAGCCCGACTCACGGCTCCCTAATGTTCAACATTGATTTGATACTAATCTAGTTTTATTCCTTTGTTGTTTGTTTAGTGAAAGAAAAAAGGAGAATTGAACTTATTGATCGTCGATTTTTTTTTTCTACATATATCTATATATAGACACATACTGAGTAATTGCATGTATATACGTGCGTAAGTGTATACGTAAAGATACTTATACATTTGTACATACCAATATTTGTATAAATATATCTAGATATATTATAAAAAGAAAACAGACGAGAGAAATATGGAAGATAAAGGGCACATCATATACGCCGCAGGAGATGAACCCCCGGCGTCGCGCTTAGACGCACAACTTCATAGGTGGAGAATTCCCCACCTTAAGGGCCAGGGGCCCAAGGCCAGGAAAAAGGGAGTACGGGAGCAAAAATGCCGTTCTAGGAGGAACGAAGTCGCTGCAAGAGATCAGGTTTTAGCCGATCTATATGAAGACAATCCGGAACCTTCCTATGCACGTAGCCAACCACAACGCAGGACTACCGGGCAGTTGCCCGCAAAAGGAGACGGACGTAAAAAGCATCCTCGCAGAAAAGCTATTCCACTAAGGGAAATCAATTCAGGATCCGATAAGCGGAATGCATCCGGTTACAGTCCTCATCGAACGCGGAAGGACAAAAGATCTCCGCTTCCTGAACACAAAGAGAATGAAATCTCACATCTGAAACTAAAGGATACCGGGGCCATCCCGAAAGATTCCAGCTATTTACGACGCTCAAACGTACCAGTTTATGATGATACTGTAGAAGATCCCTCACTACCGACTAGAGGGGACTTGAGGAAATGTAAACGGGCAACTCTCTACGTTGACCTGAAAGATCCATATTTTGGATTGAAAAATATGCGACCAGAACAATTGCGTGATCATGCGCCACCAAGACCACCACCTCTACCCTTTCCAGAAGAACCTTGGGAAACTGCGAGCATGCAAGGAGATGCATGTACCATTCCAATGTCAACGCCGCCTCGTATGCCCATTTCATTGGAAAACGAACCGTCATCTACGCGTGACTCCATAGAGATAGTTGGTTGTGCGAAACAATACATTGTTTTAGAAAGGTCAAATTGGGTGTCCGATACTAGCAAGGACTCAGAAATCGAGAAGAACATTGGAGCCACATTGGGCATCGAAGAAAAACGAAATCCAACCCCTACGAGTGAAATCGTTGAGTTCCAACCGTCGATGCCAATCACCGATGTGAAAGACTTATCCATGATATCTGATCATCAGATGTCGGAAGACTCACTATCGATCGACGAACATGGATCAGAAGCCTCGGGTCACAATAGTATATCCAACAATGATGTTGTAAGAACTATAGACCATCTTCTTAAAACCATCAGTAACGATGTGGAAAAGAACGTCAAACCAAAGGAATTATCACCAAAAATGCGTCTAACTGGAAAAGCGAGAAAAAGATACCAAAGGGTTCGACAGTTTTTGAGCAAAAGTAGCTCCAGAACCTCTTCAATGAATAGCCTTTCGGAACAACGCCCTCTGCCTCCCGTTCACGCGGATTTCATTCCAAAATTTTGTCCCGCCTGCGGATTCGGTATGTCCCTAGTATACGAGATAGACAAAGATTGCAAATTCTGCCCCAAGTGCGGTCACCGACTAAATTAAATATCACCTGACTAAAAGCCTATTCGAAGGAAGCTTGCATAGATCGGAATAATTATGGATAAAGAGACATACAAGATACAACGCACTTACGAATTAATTGATAACATTAGACATATATATGACTTCAAAATGACGATTAATAACACTAACAGACAGACGTACGTATTCATTAAGATTATTATATCACTCGAATGTTTAGTTGTTATATTTACGTATTTTTCACCATTTATAAATTTAGATTAAATATATGTATATGTAATTCCTTGTTGTTACGTAGCAAATAGAAAATTGTATCTTTTAGTGCACAATGCGAAACCAGTCGATCAAGAGATCTTCAAGAACATCAACAATGTCTTTCTTG
The DNA here is from genome assembly GCA_030407085.1 of Trichopria drosophilae. Classification (NCBI taxonomy): domain Eukaryota; kingdom Metazoa; phylum Arthropoda; class Insecta; order Hymenoptera; family Diapriidae; genus Trichopria; species Trichopria drosophilae. The sequence goes on from CM059582.1 coordinate 103,466,882, forward strand.
CCAATTTTAGTCAGCTCACTCATCGTGGTAATGAATCCTCGTGTCCACGGATTAATAGCATACGATTGTGGCACGCCTAATGCTAACATGACGGTAATATCGCTGACTCAAATTGGAGACTGCGATATACCTGAACCTCGGGTGGATAAAACCGCCGTCTATATACAATTACTACAAATTCTCAACTATGGGAACGTCCACATCAGAACTTGTAGAATAGACGTATTTCGTGAAGTCACTCACTGCGGGATGCACAGTCACAGTTCCGCCGTAGCCCAGGGTATCGCTGAATACGTGAAAGATGTTAGTCGTGAAGAATGCAACCGAATGCATGAAAGTGGACGTCTCGTCTTTGGTTCCACCATCTTGGACGGACTGAAGAAAAATGGTACTACTGGATTCAGCACTGGTCTCGCAGGTCGAGTTGGTTTCGACGCAAAATGCCAGGGTACTCATTATACCGATCCATACGGTTCTTGGGACGATGTCATCGTGCAAGCTCGGGTTAAAATCACCCTCTCTGATTACGATGCTCAAACGCATCTACAGTCAAATCAAGTGATATTGAACACCGGCACTCGATGTCCTATTGATCGTGGAATGTGTCTAGACTCTTTTGGTAGCACAGCATTTTGGGACAACATTCCCACGGACTCTTGTAAATTCAACAGATACGGAGTTTTATATCAGGGTCCCGCCTCTAAACTGGTGGACGTGTCCAATACTTTCGCGGAAACCATATACACTGTTATCAGTCAAGATCTTACTTTCGCATTAGCAGTGGGCGGTTCAAAAACACTATGCGGTTATAATATAATAAAAACAGAGCATCCTAAATTGTTCATCTTAGAAGGACAAAAGGAACGATTCTTTAACTCTCCTGCTCCACCGCGAACTCACGACATGGATCTTTTCGCATATGTAAATAGTAAATTTATATATGTAGAAAAACACGTAAAAACTCAAGTGACTAATCTTTACCGAGACATCTTGCTGCACCGTTGTGCCCTAGAACAAGATCTTCTAAGGAACGCTCAAGCACTTGCAATCGTTAAACCTGAGGAGTTTGCCTACACATATAAAAGGGGGCCAGGATACATGGCAATAACCACCGGAGAAGTCATCCGACTCATTAAATGCGTAGTGGTCGAAGTTAGACGCGCTACGACAGAAAAGTGTTATAACGAGTTACCAGTGTATAAGGGAGAAACTTTAATGTTCCGCACCCCACGAACTCATATTCTAAAATCCGTAGGGTATGAAGTGCCTTGCAACAATGTATTACCACAAATGTTTCAACTAGAAGGACTGTGGTTCAAGGTATTCCCAACGTTAGTTGAAAGTCGAGCCCCACACATCATGTCTCCGCAATCTAGAGACACGTGGAAATACCAGAGCCCTGGAAATCTCGCTCGCCAAGGAATATACACTTCGGAAGATTTAGATAGATTAAGGGACTACATTATGAGTCCTTTTGAACAACCGGCCATCGTGAATCATCTGATACGTACCGTCAGGGGCGAAGGCGATAACTCGGCAGGGTTATCAGTTGGAGGTCTATTGGATACGGAAACGTTGCAACGAATAGCAGACTCAACCTGGAACCGTCTTTGGTTAGGTTTCAGTAACTTCGGAACTTACAGCGCCGGCTTTTTAGGCATCATCTTAATTGCCAAGATCCTAAAATTCTTAATAGATACCGCGATACATTTATTCGCTTTGCAAAGGGCGTTTGGTTGGTCTCTATACTTATTGGGTGCTGTCATGGATTCAGTATCCAACGTTCTATTACATCTACGATCATCATCCAAAACAAGAGAAACCGATTCCACAGCTCCTAAGGAACCAAGGGAAGAAACCAGAGCTTTATATCCAAGTGATCAGTTAGATGGGGTAATTATACAATCTGCCGCTACCCCCGCGTCGGAAATATCCAGACCATATGGACTTTCGTAAGATGGTTAATAAAGAACTTCACATTTTAATTGACTAAAGTTATGATAATTAGAGTGAATATAAACACAGTGAGTGGACTAGCAAGTGAGTGACTAATTAATGGCACAGTCAAGAAAGGCTAAGGTGCACCGGGTAACATGAATAACGGACTATAAGATAATCTGTAGCGTAATAACCATAAGAATTAGTTATAAATAATTTTAGTACCACTAATTGTTCCAAAACTATTAATAAATTAATTTTTAAATAATAAAACAAACGAAATTGCTACATTAGTACAGTCTAGCTTATATTCGAGATTTATTTCTGGTAAATAACTTCCCCGAAATCAATCTTAAAGAGGGGAGGTGTAACATGGGCTGGTAAAGTTGTTTTCGACATCTGCAATGTTTCAGCTAGACACACATGCAACCATAAAACACACGTTCTATTTACACCAGCAGCCCATGTTGGACTTTCCCACATAGAAAAACGAGAAGTTTATGATACTAGTACCGATTAAGACGGACTAGACCAAGCGACAAAGAACCCTTGGCGTCATAGCTATCGTTTAAAACTTAAAATAAACTTCTCGAAGATCAAAGAAAGAAAACGAACGTCTATTGTCAATAAGATTAAACAGGAAACGTGGGACAGCTGATTATTAAGTATGACGTAATTCTCACGACAAAATTTCGAAAACAACATAGAAGGAATTATATGTGTTAACACAATAATTCCATATTTTTCTTAATTATAAGTAGCGATAACTTTCGTTATATGTGATTCTATATTATTCATTTTTCTATTCCTTGCAGTAACGAACATATTAAATAATACTTCATTTTACTGGTCTTATTACAAACGCAGCTACGCCCTATTATTGCCATTATTGTTAATATAATATATGCGCCGCGTTAATTCGTATGAAACCATAATTAGGATTCTTAATTCAACTAATTATAAAAATAATATTATCCTGTTATACACACACACACATATATATATATATATATATATATATTACTATAATATATTTGCGAGCGTTGCGCTGCCTGGAATTATAATTAGGTTTATCAAGTCACCTAATTATATACTATAATATTTGCGAGCGTTGCGCTGAGTTAATTTGAATGGAATTATAACTAGAATTATTGACTCAACAAATTATATTAATAATATTATCCTATTATACATATATATTACTACAATATTTTGCGAGCGTTGCGCTGTGTTAATTGGAATGGAATTACAATCAGAATTACTAACTCAACAAATTATATTAATAATATTATCCTATTTTACATATATATTACTATAATACTTGCGAGCGTTGCGCTGCGTTAATTCAAATAGAATTATAATTAGAATTATTAATAATATTACTTTCTTATTTTTACATATAATAATATTTGCGACCAGTGCGTCTACAATTATCATTTATTACAGATGTAGTTATTAATAACAAATCGGAGATCGTTAGGTGGGAGGAATGACAGAGCTATCTTTCCTTTCATTTTCCTAGGGCATTAGGTCCGCCCATTTTCTTCCCATTTATCCAATCTAAGACACAGTTCTTCCACCTCCACCAATGTAAAACCTTAAAATGTAAAGAAGGGGAAAACTCGAACTCGCAACCGAGTCGACGAGTTTGAGCCCTGGAAAAGAAAAGCCAGTTCTTCTTTACTCGTCTCTTCTCTATTTTCAACTAAAAATTCTAAAATTCGGTAAGACAAATTTTATATTTCACTTTTCAAAGAGAACTGCCTTTCTTCTTTTCCTCTTCCAAACCTTATTTTACTTTCCAACGATCTCTGACCGTGGATGCCGGACAATATCCGAGGTACCACTAGGAGACCGTTTTCCTCTTTAAATCCTTTACAACTTTTCTTTCCAACGATCTCTGACCGTGGATGCCGGACAATATCCGAGGTACCACTAGGAGATCGTTTTCCTCTTTAAATCCTTTACCACTTTTCTTTCCAACGATCTCTGACCGTGGATGCCGGACAATATCCGAGGTACCACTAGGAGATCGTTTTCCTCTTTAAATCCTTACAACTCTTCTTTCCAACGATCTCTGACCGTGGATGCCGGATAATGTCCGAGGTACCACTAAGAGGTCGTCTCCAATATTAATGCCTTCCAACTTTTCTCCATTTCTTAAGTCGTCCTCCCAACGAACTCATAATCAACTGAAATTATAATTGTTATCATAAAAATAAATATATTGTTGTTTGAATAGAAATAATTTTCCAATTGTTTTATTCCACAATTTTTCCCTAACCCGGTCGTCCCAAGGTAAGAGGGACGGATTCAATTTTTAATCATTCGTTGTTTTCCTCACAACGTAGTCCTTTTTCGCTGGACGTGACAGATATGTAAAGGGTATCCCGGGTTAAGTACATCAAAATGCCACCCCTCTCAAAAATCGAAATAAACATTTTAGATCCATTTCATGAGTCTTCAAACAAATTATGAAACGGTCCGTTCCCCCCTCATTACACCCCCCTCCCCCTGGGGGTCCGAAAATCCACTGTTTTTATGCCATTTTTTTTTCTCCGTTACGGTACCATAAAAAAATTTGAAAAAATGCATGAATATACCTCATTCGACCTTCTTTCACGTGATTTTTTTTACCTCCCAGAATTTAATTTGAGGGCTCCAAAAAAATGTCTGAAATTTAAAAATCGATTTTTTGGCATTTCAGAGCAATGTACGAAAAATTTTATTTTTCCGTTTTAGAGACCAAACATCGATATACTATCATGAATTATTTGAGATTTTTCCTAGTGGTGGTTCTCACCGATTTTTTAAATCTTACATATTTTCAAACGATTTTTGTCCTATTATAACGGTAATACATGTTTCATATAAACTAGTTATAATATTTTATTATTGATATGCATTCTAATTATTTTTATATAAGTCAACTGAGCTATTTGAGTACAACCATTTCGGCCATTTTGTATTAACAGCCTATTATGACAGATACAATACTTTTTCCTCGATTTTTCATGACTTTTTTATTGAGCTAAGTGCCTATATTTTTAAAATTTTAATTTATTATACTCAAAGCCAAAATTTTAGGTAACCTCAAACTTGTCGATTTTCAAATTCTATAGTATTCACCGTAATATATTTTCCTTAGGGATTTCTTTAATATCAGTTTATGGAATGCTCGGTTTTTTGGTAGTAAAATGTTCCTTTTGATAATTATAAATAACGGATTGTTAAGTTTTAGATTATACTGTACTCAATCAGATATATATATATATATATATATATATATATATATATATATATATATATATATATATATATATATATATATACATTTATTCATATTTCATACATACTTATATTAAGAACATCACAAATAAACAACTGTTATTTGTTATTATTTGATGAAATTCTTGCTTATTTGGAAGTAAAATGTGAAGTAAAAACTGCAAGGATTGACAGATTGGTAAATAGGCAGTATAGTGATGAGCTATGTTGCATCAATACTGTTGTCCGAAAACAATAAACAATTATGATTCGCGTGGGATAATATTTTAATCCTGTGGTTTTATCATGCCATTCCCCGTAAAATCTGTCATTTTACCCTTTTTCCGTTTTTCTTATTTCCACTTCTTTCGATATCACCGCCTTTTCCTGCAAAGTCAATATCTCCCTTCCTTACCTTCTACGATGTGCGCAAGATAGCGCCGTTATCTTACGTGCCATTGTTATTTTTAGTTCGTTCCTTTTTCCATCTTTTGTTCAGGTAGTTTGGTAAAGAAACTTAGTAAGTAACAATTTGAAGGAACCATGAATGATGCGACAATTTTAGAACACGTCATTAAAGATCCACATGGAATATCCACAATACTGAAACCAGGAGACATTTTTATTTTAGACCGCGGGTTTCGTGACGTCGCCGATATTTTGAAAGCTAAAGGTTATCAGGTATTTATGCCTGCATTAAAGGGAAAACGTAAACAATTGACATCTAGAGAATCGAACGAGTCCCGTTTTGTTACGAAACTGCGGTGGGTTGTCGAAGCTGTGCATGGAATCATTGGTCAAAAAATAAATTGGTACATAATCAGATATTTAACATGTCTCTACCCGATGCTGGAACATATTGCCAAGTAACTTGTATGCTTTACAATTTATTTGGCAAGCGTCTAAATTCAGATGTCGGTAATCTGCAAATTGTTGTAGATCGAATGTTTCTTACAAAAAGATTATGACAACATTTTAGATAAAAAGATTTCTGACGACAATTATAACCAGAAAACAGTCCCATTTAAGGAGATATCATCTTCAGAACTTGTTGAATTTCCTGAATGAACACTCGAAGATTTAAAGCTATTTTTTACTGGATCCTACCAGCTTTCTCAAGCCATATCTTATCTACGTGAAATGCTTGAAAAGGATAGTAACACTCTTTTGTAAAGTTACTTAATAGAAGAGCCGGGTATAATCTGATTTGAGGTGAAATCTAGGCATTTTAATAGAAAAAGATACAAATGTTATATTCATTACGACACCAGTAATGCTGGAATTGATACTATTAAAGGTTACTGTTGTGATTGCGCTAACGGCTTACGTACAGTCGGATGCTGCTCGCACGTTGCTGCACTAATTTATTTTTTATCCTACGGAAGGTATTTGTCGAAAACGATTAGACTTGCAGAGACGTTAACCAATTTGTTTGATATTGATAATCTATGCCCAATAATAAATGAAGACAGCGATGAAGATTAGCATATATATGTATGTATAAAATGCGATTTTATAAATGTATTTGGATTTAGTAAAATTTAAAATATAAAATCTTAAAAATTCATTATTTATAATCATCAAAAGGAACATTTTACTGCCAAAAAACCGAGCATTCCATAAACTCATTTTAAAGAAATCCCTACTGAAAGATACTACGGTGAATACTATCATACTATAGAATTTGAAAATCGACATGTTTGAGGTTACCTAAAATGTTGGCTTTGAGTATAATAAATTAAAATTTTAAAAATATAGGCACTTAGCTCAATAAAAAAGTCATGAAAAATCGAGGAAAAAAGTATTTTATCTGTCATAATAGGCTGTTTATACAAAATGGCCGAAATGTTTGCACTTAAATAGTTCAGTTGACTTACATAAAAATAATTAGAATGCATATTAATAATAAAATATTATAACTAGTTTATATGAAACAAGTATTGCCGTTAAAATAGGACAAAAATCGTTTGAAAATACGTAAGATTTAAAAAATCGGTGGGAACCACCACTCGGAAAAATCTGAAATAATTCATGATAGTATATCGATATTTGGTCTCTAAAACGGAAAAATAAAATTGTTTGTACATTGCTCTGAAATGCCAAAAAAAAATCGATTTTTAAGTTTCAGAAATTTTTTCGGTGCCCTAGAAATAAATTCTGGGAGGTAAAAAAAATCACGTAAAAGAAGGTCGAATGAAGTATACTATGAATTTTTTTAAATTTTTATATGATACCGTATCGGAGAAAAAAAATATGGCATGAAAACAGTGGATTTTCGGACCCCCAGAGGGAGGGGGGGGGGGGTAATGAGGGGGGAAAGGACCTTCATAATTTGTTTGAAGGCTCTAAATGGATCTAAAATGTTTATTTCGATTTTTGAGAGGAGGGGCATTTTGATGTGCTTAACCCGGGATACCCTTTGAATAAAGTTTATTTTGAATAAAAACATAATTTATCTATTTCTCTGTATTTTTATTCGTTTTTACAAAACTCTATATCTGAGATTTCACCGCTAGCACATTCAACTGCTTTAACAGTCCAGCAGGGCTTTATCGTTAATGAATTGCGATAACAGCCGTTCGGGTAAGTATGTTTGGAATTCATTATCGATGTGGACTCGTATTTTCGTCCCATACTTCGTCTCCACCTGCTTAATAGCAGTACTATTAATTTGTTGAAAGTCCATTCTTTCTCTCTCTCTCTCTCGTCCTTTCTGTAAAAGTAGATAAAAATATGATTCAGTTTTCATTATTAATAAATAATTTATATACCATATTTAAGGGAAATTTATTTCCTATGTACCTCGAAGATAAAATATATTTTTTAATATCTCGGTCGGATATTTTTTTTTTAAGCGACGACGACTACTTGCTGCTGCTGCTGGTTAGTTCTGGAATGAATGTAACATTCGCGTATGACTACTTTATAGTAGATTCCTCAAACCCCACCACAGAGTTTTTTCAATTCTAATGCTATACATACGGGGATATTTTCTCATTAAGCCCTCCTACTGCTTATTTTCCCCATCTACTCGCTGGTCACTAATTCTCTTGATACTATAATGTCCCCATGGAAGAGTGTCAGTGGTATTAGGGAGAAGATATCGCTTGTCATCTAGAGCACTTAGAGCAATTTTTGTCTGCATCTTACTTCGCAAATTATGAAGATGAGAAGGAATGAGGCATTGTTCTCGAGTTACAGGCGTTTTTTCATGCAAAACACTTACATAATCGTCAAACATTATGGTTGTCTTTATAACTGCAGCCTTCACACCTTTGCCCTCTTTATAGCATCTTGATTTTCAATTCTTATGCTGTATATTTTGTTGCGTAAGCCTACAAATTCTGTCATAATCCTACTGTTACACTCATCCTTCATAAGACCAACCTGTTTTCTATTGACACGTGGCATGTTAAATTGATTATTGTTAGGATAATCAGACGTATCAAATCGACGAATATTTTGTTTCATTGACTCATGCATATAATAATAATAATAATAATAATAATAGTAATGATAGACGTCTTTATTGGTCACGTCTTTTTTCCATCCACCTTATTGGTAGAACAGGATACCAGCTGGCCAGACACCCCCTACCTTCCCCCATGGCGCCAGACATTGAGGTAGGTCATGGTTTGTCATGAGGTCATTGTTGTCAAATGATCCTTGTTCCTGAACATGAAGTACCTACGAATGGTGAAAAGAAAACAGTGAAAACGCCCGAAACGTTGCTTTCAAGATTGGACGAGGAACTGTCAAATATTCTCCACGATGAAAATAACGGATCTTTCAACGATCGTCATTGTACAATAAAAATCAAAGACAGAGAAGCTGCTAGGATTTTCTATGAAGGTAGAAAACTCGCAAGATATATACAAACGCTTCAACGTGACTTACATTTTTTTTCCAAAAATCTGTACGATGAAAAAGAAATAAACAATAAGACTACGAATAATAATACTAGTAACAGCGAAGATGCTGCAAGTATGAAACGAGAGGAACAATATCAACCTGATCATACTCGGCGTGAGAACGACTCATCGAAAGCGGAATCAAACAAAAATCGTAAACATATTCCACCTTCTATTTCTATCCCTGAAATAGTTAAGAGCCTTGAAATTGATGAATCATCTGCAACGCTCGAAACGTATATCCTGGGATAACGAAGGTGTCGTTAATATTGACGGTTATGATATCATAGGATTCGATATCGTCGAACTCGTCAACGATGCAACACGCTTGCGAAAATCTGTAAATCCCGTTGGTCGCGAAGACTTTATTCGTGCACTTCGGGCAGATCGTATTCCCACACGTTCCATCGGTAATAAAAACTTTTGGAAACATACTTCTACCCCGCGATTTAGTAAAAAATCTCGAGAGATTATAAACGCAGCGAGATTTGGAAAGAAAAATTTGGCCGAAAATATTGACAACAACGACGTCGACGACGACGACGAAAAACGAGAAGAAGCTAACAAGAGCCAGATGAAATGGCTGGGTCTCGAAATGTAATCGTAGATAAGATCGAAAGTGTTTATTACGACCCTTCACATCCTGTTAGCTACTCGGGTGCTCGAAATGTTAGGCAATTTTTTATGAAGCATGGAGTGTCACCGGATGATGTTCAAGAGTGGCTAAACGCACAAGACGCGTATACACGTATATACGCCATTTTCAACGTTTAAGATATGACGTCACAAATGTCGATGACCTCTGGGAAGCAGACCTTGTTGATCTGAGATCGTTGAAAACGTACAACGATAACAAATGTTACATTCTCGTTGTCATAGACGTGTTAAGCAAATACGTATGGGTCGAATCATTACGCGATAAAAGTTCACACGAGGTTCTCGCAGGTTTTAAGAGAATTCTGGAACGAAAGAATAAGCGAATCCCTGTCACTCTTCAAACAGATCGTCGTAAAGAATTTGTTGGTAAACAAGTACAGAATTATCTACGAGAGGGTAACATTCGGTTTCGAGTAACACGCAGCCACCCTGATGTAAAAGCAGCGATTGTAGAACGCTTCAGTGGAACGCTTAAAGAGCGTATATGGCGCTATTTTACACGTAACAATACCAGACGATACGTAGACGTTATGCAAACAATTGTCGATGCTTACAATAATACTTTACATTCGAGTATAAAAACGACCCCTGCTTCAGTTACATTATTCAATGCACATATTGCCCGGCGAAATATTGAGTCGCGATATCCTGTAAAGTACACATAAACGTATAAGTATCAGGTAGGCGATAACGTTCGAATCAGTAGTGCAAAAAATACCTTTAAGAAAGGATATGAACGAGGGTGGAGCGAGGAAATGTTTCATATAAAGAGTGTCTTAAAACGCCAAAACCTCTTTGTGTACGAGCTAGAAGACTTGAGTGGAGAAGATATCGAGGGTTACTTTTATCCACAAGAGCTGGGCGCAGTCTCAAAAAATAGAACAGAACAAGAATTTAAAATGGATAGTGTCATCCGGACTAGAGGCCAAGGCTCGAAAAAGAAAGTCTTTATAAGCTGGGTAGGCTATCCTGAACAATTTAATTCGTGGATACCTGCAGCAAATTGAGAAAATCTGTAAAATGCATCAGTCACAAGCAGACGAATTTTTTATAGTTTTACCGAGCAACAGCAGTATGAAGTACTTTCCCGACAACACTACGACGAGATTTACAACAGTACTTCCCAAAAAAATTCAGTTGACCGGTGCCTGGTTAGAAGGTTTATCGGAAATTCATGTTCCTTACAGTGTTGTTCATATAAAACGAGATAATTGTGCTTTTGAATTTGGAACCATAGATATATCCACGGATGGAGCGCGCGTTATTGACAAATCGTCTGTAAATATACCCGAAGGTTTTTACAGAGACGTATATGATTTTGTCGACGCGATTAATGAAAATTTGAAATCGGTGTATGGGTCGGAGTCTGTTCACTTACAATTTAAATATACAAAATCACGAGGTGGCTTTGTTACCGCCCATTGCGCACAAAAAGATTGCAAAAAAGTTTACTTTTTTATGTTTCATAGTTCTGTAAATAAGATTCTCGGATTTCCTGTTATACAAATACATACCATTTACTAAATACTGACTGCGATAAAGAAATTCTCATAAGGAAACATTACTATCCAGCTAGTTTGTCGGCCATACCCGATCAGCTATTTGTGTACACAGACATTTGTGAGCCCAACGTGGTCGGTGATTCTCAAGTGTCATTACTACGTATAGTTAACGTTGGTGGTAAAAATTATAATTACGGTGAAACTATTGTGAAGCATTTTTCACCACCAAATTATGTTCCTCTCCTCGCGAAATATTTTCGAGAGATTACAATCGATGTAAGAGATCACGCAGGTGCAGCAATACCATTCGAGTACGGGACGTTGACAATCACTCTACATTTTAAGCGACAGTATTAAAGAACGATAAAAATTCGCATTGAGCAACGAAATGTTCGATCATTATATATCGTACTACGAAGATCAAACTGGTGGTGGTGGAGTTCGAGAAATTCGCAGCGTTTATGTCAGATCTGTGGATCAACGGGGTCATGGAATAGGTGGAAGGATTATTCAGACGCATTCATCCTTTGCTCAGGAGGGGTGCGACAGCAGTTGGAAAAGAAGCCTTGCCTACAGGAATAAATGTACTCGAAGATGTTGGTGAACACAACGTGACTTTGAAAGAATCATTAAGAAATCGAGCAAAGGAGTCTGGTAGAATGCTTGCAAATAAAGCAAAAGATAAGTTTTCCAAAGTGATGTCTGGTTTGGTTTATAACAGTGTGTTCCATAATCAGCCTGCTCAGTATTCGATTGTTAATACGTCAACGCGCGTCGCGAAATGTCGTCGTTGTCAGAATAATAAGTTACGAAAGACAAAAACTGGTCGTATTTCGAAACAAAAGGTACAGAAGGGTAAAAAGACGAAGACGACAAGGAAGAAAAAGAAGACATCCAAGAGAAAAAGTAGTGTAAAGCAGACGTCTAGAAAACTAAAACGTAATAACTTAACGAGGGGTATATTTGGGGATAATTAAAAAGTAATAATGTCTTTCCTTCATTCACACTCGTCCGAGTGCATGAAATCGGAGCTCGACATCTTCACGATTCCACCGACCCAGACAACCATCGAGAGCTTGCACTGGGTACATTATAAGCCCGTGTCATCGTTGACGGATGACTCACCGATTGAATTTGTCGTGCTCGGTCATGGTGAAGAGTACATTGATCTTGCGCACAATGATTAGTCTCAAAGCAAGAATTCAACATAGTCACGCAGAGGATAATACTAAAGTTGCACCGGTGAATAATTTCTTACATTCAATGTTCAATCAAGTCGATGTTTTCTTTAATCAAAAGTTGGTATCACCACCCAGTAATACCTATGCGTACCGGTCGTATATAGAGACATTGCCAATCAGTGGACCCGCTGCAAAATCGTCCCACTTGACATCGACACTATGGTACACCCAACCGCAGAATATCTGTCGCCGTAATTTACGTCGACTTGAGAAAATGGCAACAGCGCTTGAGTGATTTACTGAATGCACTACAAACTACAGCCCTATCGATACGATGCGAGACACACACAGGAACGCACACAGTCAAACGTATTTTGTTTTTCTATCTCTCTCGCTCTGTCACTCTCTCTCTCTCTCCCTCCCTCGTGATTACGCTGACTTAACCAGTTTCACATGGGGAACTGGTCCGTTTCTTTCCAGGAGACGATCTTCGCCAACTCCATTGTCGTGGATATGTTTATCAGGTTAGTTCTGTACTAAATATATTATCTTGGCATTTTTTATTTATTTCTTTATTGAGCATAAGCGGGCCAGACCGCCACTAATCTGAAAAAATTTAAATAAAATAATTTTAATTAAAAATAATTAAAAATAATTAAACTACTTGAAGTAGTGGAAAAAGAAATATAATGCTTAAAAAATGCACGTAATGGATATAGGCATATATGTATGCAAATATACATCCAAATTTGCTTGCTGTTTGCTTGGAATGTGGTTCTTTGTGGGTTATGTTTTCTTTTTAAGGATATACCTGCCAGACCAGCACATGGGATCCGAGAAGAGACGACAGCAATCTCCCACACGACTGTGTGGGACCAGATCGTCAACGCCTTCTGCTTGAGCGCTGAATTGCTGAAGCAATGATTTGAGCGTTTGATAGAGACTTGCCAGCCTGTTTTCTTCCTAGGGAATGATCCTTGCAACTCGACAACTTCATTATTATCGACGTTATTGTCAGGTTAGTTCTAAAGAAAATATATTAAAGTCTCCTGTCATTTTTTACTTACAACGCCCATGCGATTCGAGCCAAAAAGTGAACTTAGGTTCACATGCAGTTTCACGGTGTGGAATAGATGTTCAGAGTTACCATCGCCATTGCCGAAGGAACGCTGCAGTAAGACTTGATAACTCCGCTTCTTCTCAGGGGATGATTTCCGCAGTTCTACAACTCCGTTATCGTCTACGTGCGTGTCAGGTTCGTTTTAAGGTGTACACAAATATGAAAATATAATGTCATATTTTATTTATTAATTATGCGTAAAAGGGCTTGGCCGCCCGTAGATACGCATGTGTTTAAATGTGCAAATTTGATTTGGCATTTGCGTCAAAGAAAGAGATGCTTTGTAAGCTGTCTTTTTTCAAGGACACACCTGCCAGATCGGCTCATAGGGAACACCAAGCGGCAAGAAGCTCTCATCTCCACGCCTGTGTCGGATGGCTTATCTGAGTCCCCAAAGCCGTCGTCAGATGCATTTGCCGAAACTGAATCAATAGAGGAAAGACGGCAGTGAGGAATCTTGACAGGAATCATCCGTACACCCAACCGCAGAATATCTGTCGCCGTAATTTACGCCTAGTTCGGAAAATGGCAACATGGCTTGAGTAATTTATCATTCTACCCCATAAAGCCACCAAACCATGACACGATGATAAACACGTGCATATGTGTGATTTAAATGATGGCCTTCTATATCTCGCTCGCTCTATCACGCACCCTCTTGCCCTCTCTTTCACCGCGGGTATCTGCGTGCCTGACCTAGGTCAACTTCTCTTTACCGTTTCTTCCCAGGGGATGATCTCCGCAGTTCTCCAATCCTGTTGTGGTCGTCAACGTGCTTGTCAGGTTGGTTGTAAATTAAGCATATTTTAAAATGAAACTTTAATTACTTTTTTAACTATCTATAAATCATAAAGTATATAATGACATTTTTTTCAAATTAATAATTAATGAATGGAAAAAATATATACATAAATGCTAAAATAAAAAGATATATCCATATACCTAAATATGTAAAGATCACTTGCCATTTGCTCGAAAGAATGTGATTCTTGGTGGGTTATGTCTTTTTTCAAGGACACACCTGCCAGACCGGTTCAAAGGGATCATTGTGCGCCAAGAATCTCTCATCTCCTTGCCTGTGTGGAATAGATGTTTATAGTTACAGTCACCATCGTCAGCTTCAATTGCAGAAAGATCGCTACAACTCCGCTTCTTCTCAGGGGATGATTTCCGCAGTTCTGAGACTCCGCTGTCGTCAACGTGCTTGACAGGTTAGTTATCATGTGCAAAAAAATATAATGTCGTCTATTTTATTTATTAATTATGCGTAAAAGGGCTTGACTGCCCATAGATACGCATGTGTTGAAATGTGCAAATTTGATTTGGCATTTGCGGCAAAGAAAGAGATGCTTTGTAAGGTATGTCTTTTTTCAGGGACATACCTGCCAGATCCGCTCATAGGGAACGCCAAGCAGCAAGAAGCTCTCGTTTTATACAAAATAGACGGGCATCGATGCCCTACAACAAGAGAAAAGATTAGAAGGCTAAAAAATCTTTTCATAACACTAAAAAGCGTCCAAATTGTAATATCGTACCCTACTATTCTTTATATTCTTCAGACCTTATGTCAATGTTCCATGATTATGTGCCTCGAATAAAATCAGGATTATGCAACTAATATTTTTATGTCCTAGTTTGCAGAGCCCGTGTATACTTTTGGTGGACAATGATGATCCATGCTTCTTACACTCGCCGTTGACAACTTCAAAATCTTTAGAGCACAACTGGAACAAAGGTGTGTGACCGAAAAAATCAGCTGCAGTTCAATTTTTCGCAACACATGTCGATCAAAAAGGACCGGTTGACACAAGCAATACTTACATGGCAACATCGATGCGAAAATTGCGAATGCAAAATGCGACATAATGCAAGAAATGTCACATAATCAAGAAATCTTTTCTACAAAGAAGACATTTTTTACAGATATGGAACAGCAGAGGCAACTGCAGATTCTTGCAAAACGGGTTCCCTTTTTCAACAATTTTCTTCTCGCAGCCTAATTCTTTTCTATCGCCCTCAGAAAGCTCAGAAACTTTCAGATTAGGTTCGCCTTTTCATTACTTCTCTTCTCGCAGCCCAATTCTTTTCTCTCGCTCTTAGAAATCCTCAATACTCTAATGTCGTGTCCCACGTTTCATGAATTCTGTACTCGCAGCCCAATTCTCACTGGTCGCTTTCAGAAAGCCTCCAAATTTCTATATCGTCTCTGCCTTTTCAACAATTTTCTTCTCGCAGTCTAATTCTTTTTTCTCGCTCTTAGAAATCTTCATAACTTTGATGTCGTGTCCCGCGTTTCATGAATTCTGTTCTCGCAGCCCAATTCTCACTGGTCGCTTTCACAAAGCCTTCAAATTTCAATGTCTGTCCGCCTTTTCAACAATTTTCTTCTCGCAGACTAATTCTGCTCTCTCGCTTTCAGAAAGCTCAGAAACTTTCAGATTGGGTTCGCATTTTCATTACTTCTCCTCTCACAGCCCTATTCTTTTCTCTTGCTCTTAGAAATCCTCAATACTCTAATGTCGTGTCCCACTTTTCATTAATCCTGTTCTCGCAGCCCAATTCTCACTGGTCGCTTTCAGAAAGCCTTCAAATTTCAATGTCGTGTCCGCCTTTTCAACAATTTTCTTCTCGCAGCCCAATTCTTTTCTCTCGCTCTTAGAAATCCTCAATACTCTAATGTCGTGTCCCACGTTTCATGAATTCTGTTCTCGCAGCCCAATTCTCACTGGTCGCTTTCAGAAAGCCTTCAAATTTCAATGTCGTGTCCGCCTTTTCAACAATTTTCTTCTCGCAGCCTAATTCTGATCTCTCGCTCTCAGAAAGCTCAGAAACTTTCAGATTGGGTTCGCCTTTTCATTACTTCTCCTCTCGCAGCCCAATTCTTTTCTCTCGCTCTTAGAAATCCTCAATACTCTAATGTCCTGTCCCACTTATTATTAATTCTGGTCTCGCAGTGCAATTCTTTCTGGTCGCTTTCAAAAAGCCTCCAAATTTCAATGTCGTATCTGCCTTTTCAACAATACTCTTCTCGCAGCCCAATTATTTCCTGTTGCTCTAAGAGAGCTCCCAAACTTTCATATCGGGTTCGCCTCTTCATTAGTTCTCTTCTCACTGTCCAATTCTTTCCTTTCGATGTTAGTCATAACAACATTACTAGACTACATTTAAGATAATGTTATAAATTATTGTTGATTTATTAGAAATTTTAAAGTACATCTTGTATGTATTTTATTTGTTAAGGGACGGAATGGTGCGTTCAAGTAATTAAATAAATATGGAAATAAATATATAAATATCCAGGCTTATTTTTCTTTTATTCTCCTGTCGCTATAATTGAAGGTAAATTTATTGTAAAATTAAATTACATAATTTCATTAAAATATTTCATTATGTTTTTCCAAATATGTTCGGGTATGTATTTGTAATTTTGAAAAAAAATGAACAATGTCGCATGTTAGAGTCATTTGTCTAAAAAGGTCTGGAGAGAGAACATTTTTGATAAGTGACTGTTACCTGATGCAGATATTATTTTGTTTTAACTACAAACTTCAGAGCAATTGGTATATCAACATTTTTAACCGTGCTAATAAACGCCAATAATTTTTTTCTGCATCGTCGTAAATATGGCGTTTACTCCGACAAAGGTATGTAGTTCTGTACTAAAAATTACTTTAAAATCATATGATAAATCATATGAGATTTTTGTTTTTTCATCAGATACTGCACTATTTCTGTTTGATTTTTCATATTATTGTTAATTCTGAGAATATCATGAGAAATGTAATTAAAATTTTCTTCAATCATCTGAGATATTAAAGCGATAATAAAAATCTCATATGATCTAACGAAAATTTTCACCAGGGTTAGCAATTATTTTATTAGGAGTATTATTATCCATTCTTGCCTAGTGTGTATGTTTTTGAAAATCGTGATGATCGCCATGCAATGTCATTCGTTCCTTACAACCAATCAAGTGCACGCAGAAAGAGAAGGCGCGAATTTTAAATTTGATTAAAGTTATTGCGATGAAAAGCGCAACATATTTGTATGATCAAACGAACTTACCTGTAACAGACGTTCGATCATAATTATTCTAAGTGCCTCGTTTGTTCGAAGATAATTGAAGAAATAAATAATGAATGTAGAATATTACTTTTTTTTGATAACGAATACAGATGTGCTAAAATAACAAGTGTAAACAAATTTTTTACCCACACATTTGCTTTAACCCAAAAATTCGCCTTTCCGATAAAATTGCTACTACATTTTTCTCAATTAACGCTTTGTGTCATAGTGTTCCCCACAGGGAACACCTTTTGTCCGTTGGATTTTCTCACCTCACGGATTATTTTTTCATTATTTTTACTTCGCATTTAATTTTCTACATAGCTCAGGCATTGGTATAACAAATTTATGATATTTTGGGCAACAATTTACTAATTTCAAATAATTATAAGCAGTATAATACTAAAAAACAACGATTTTTTTAAAAAGAAATCGTTTGTGAAAAACTATCTCCCGTAACCATGAAGAGGAAAATATCAATTCTTATTTTTTTTCGGTCGCTGATTACGAATCCAAGCCTAGAATTTCGAAATTCAAGATGGCGGACTCATAATGTTAAATATTCATCGATTTTTGTAATTTTTATCATCCTTTAGTATTTGAGTCTCTGATGACGAATCTACAATCAGATTCTCAAAATTCAAAATGGCGGCTTCAAAATGGCAGACGCCTACTCTAAATTTTCAAATTTCAGAAATGAAAAAAATATCACCGTTTTCTAAGCAGAATTACTAAGAAACAATATCTCTTGCAATTTTTATCTAAATTGAACTGATTCCGAGAAAAAATTACCTGACTTACCAAAATTTATGTTGTGCCACTGCATTACAAAAATTTCGAGAACTTTTCTTTTGGAAACAATGCGATCTAGCTGCTAATCACAAGAGACACTTTCTCTTAGCAATTTTGGTTAGAATATGATAGAATTTTTTCCATTTTCAAAATCTGTAACTCTAGAGATGTCGTTCATTCGCCAATTCTAAGCCGCCATTTTGGATTTCGAAAACCTAACCATGAATGCGTAATCAGCTTTCTTAAAAAACTTTGTATACCAAACTTCAAATAAATCGGATATACATATAATGAAAATCGTGACACAAAGGGTTAAGGGGAGGCACCACCCTCAAACCAACTTTATGAACACCTTAAACAAAATCTGAAAACATCATTTATTAAGTCATTTTTGACTGGGAATATAGTGGTGCTAGAATGAAAAGTGTAAGAAATTATTTTTACCTATAAATTGTAGATTAAAAAAAAGTTGTATTTTTTAAATAATGTGCTACATTTTTTTAAATTAATTTAAACATTCCAAAAAAATTAGGGTGAACATAAAAACAAATTTTAAAAATAATGACGTATGAATTTTTAAAAAAATCCATATTATTCGAAAAAATAATTTTTTATAGAATAAAACAATTGTTTTAAAGGTCAAAAAATATTTTTACATTTTTTATTCTAGCAACACTCAATTCCACGTTAAAAGTTACTCAAGAAATAAATTTTTCGACCCCAACAATTTCTCGTGAAAAAAAAGTTTTTTCTTGAAGAAATGCTTGTACATTTTTCGAAATTAAGGGGCCTCGAGTCGGATCGGTCGATAAAGTAGCAATCAATACGTTAAAAAATGTTAATTAAAAATAACTGAATCGGTTTTTTAAAATTCGGCCGCCATAAAGGCAATTCTAACCACTATATACGATCTCCTAAAAAATATCAAAGAAATTTATCGTGAAATGATCGAGAATTTTCTTAAATAAGTAAAAATCATCTATTTACGAAAATTCGCGGTCAATTCACTATAAATGTCTTTGATATTTTTTAAGAGATCATATATAGTGGTTACATTGCCTTTGTGGTGGCCGAATTTTTAAAAACCGATTCAGTTATTCTTAACGTAGATTACTACCTTATCGACCGACTGGAGCCCCCTTAATGTAAAAATTCACAAAAATTAGGGTGAATATAAGAACACATTTTATAAATAATTACGCATGAATTTTAAAAAATTCCATGTTTTAAAAAAAAAAGAAACAAAATTTCTTTTTTTGGTCAAAAAAATTTTTTACACTTTTCATTCTTGCACCATTAAATCCCACACCAAAATTACTAAAATAATTTTTTTTAATTTTTTAAGGGTGTATTTCATACAGCTGATTTTGAGGGTGGTGCCTCCCCGTAATTTAAAAATTCTAAAAAATTACAGTGAAGATAAAAACACATTTTCTACATAATTACAGATGGATTTTAAACGATTCTACTTTACTTTTATTTTTTTTTATGGGTAAAACTTCCATTATTTTTATCTCGACATAGACTTTCGAAGGGACCAAATTTCATTTCTTCATGAGACCTTATATATACGTCGTTTTTTATATAAACGCTATTATTAATATTGATTAATGTAATTTTCCGTTAGTAATATATATCTGCAATTTACAGGAAAATCTTGCAAAGCTGAGTGCATTAAAAGATGCTGGACGGAACACCGGAGAGATTGCCCTGCAGCTTGGATGCTCGGTGAGGACGGTTCAACGCTGGTTCGCTAGAACGGAACAAGATAATCAGTTTGTCGATCTCCGTTCTACGAACAGTGGCAGGAAGCCAATTCTCACCGAGCAAAATTGTGAAACAATTGTGGTAGCAGTGCAGCGGGACCCCTTCAGGCCAGTGGGCAGATTGCCCGAAGAATTGGGCCTACCAGTTTCCGACGACACCGTCTGGAGGACACTTGAGTGTAGGTTATTTAAGGTGTCTTGCCTCCCTTTCGGGTTTAAGGCACCCCCCCCCCCCCATGGGGGAATGGGGCCAAATTTTAGTGATGCGCCAGCACCGCTGGTTGTGCACACTTAAAAAAGATATACAACAAGTCAGCTACCACATTTATTAGCAACAAGCTGCCTGCCTTGATGCTTCTGTTGGTTCAGAGAACCTTTCTAACGTTGCCACGGCCCGCTAGAGGCCAACCCTTTCTGCGGTTACTGCCTGCACGGACACGGCACGCCGTAGCGCTCCCCCGTGTGGAACCCGCCGGCAGGGGCTTGACACCGCACCCTAGCTCCCCAGTACGGTGGGTCTCTCGAGTCGTTTCACGATCAGGCATTCGTCGGCACAGACCAGCCGAACGATCGGGTCCGTGAGGTCGTCAATTCTCAAAACTTGCTAAGAGAAGCGGATCTTTCAAAAGCATTGCTCCTCTTCGAGCTCGGGCACTTCGACCCCTCACTCTTCCACAATTAAATTGTGGACGGAGATAACCCGCTCCGCTCTCTTCCACAAGTCCCCTGCGGGGACCGTCTGGAGGACAGTGAAAAAGGCTGCCTTCTCCTACAGGCCTGCTGCTACGAAGCCAAGCCTGACAGATAGGTACCGACGCGAAAGGGTAATATTCGCTCACCGTTATCTGCCATTGTCAGATCAAACATGGAGGTCTGTCGTCTTCATGGACGAAAAGACCTTCAGTTCTGATAAGGACGGACGACATCATGTCTGGCGTCTGACCGGTACCAGATACAGGCCTGAAAATATGATACCATCTACCTCAAGTGGAAGGAGAACTGTTGCCTTCTGGGGTTGGTTGTACCCGGCGATTAGGAACGTTATCCCCTACCCGATTATCCAACCATCACAATCGCAGAAGACAACAGTAGCATCCACACTGCCAGGGTGGTGCGTGAGTGGTATCATGATCATCCTGATCTGGTGAGGTTGGACTGGCCTGCGAAGTCGCCCGATCTTAACATAATTGAAAATGTTTGGTCTCACATGGTCAGAGAATGGCGACCGAATTTGCCTCATCGCGTCGATGAAGTTAAAGCCAGGGCAAGAGACGGCTGAGAGAGCCTCCGAGGAGCAGCTGGACAACAATTTTGTGCCACCCTATCTGCTTCTATGAACCGCAGACTTCGTGCGGTCATAGAAGCAGAAGGACATTCAATTAACTATTGATATGTAAATATTGTAGATGTCGTAAATAACTTGTAAATAATAAAAGTATTGTACATATTACACATATTGTGATGACATTTGATTATATTTTAGTTGTATTGAATTCAGTATTAAATTCACTAATTGGCATCTCCACAGTGCCATGAACCCTCGACGAAACCAAATTTGTTTTTTTACATTAGCACTAATTTTTTTTTTTCTTTTTAATATACTTTATAAATAGCTGATTTGGCACAGGCTGGGGTGGATGATACGGTTGCGTTTCAGTTTCTTCATTCGGAACACACAAATATTGGTATCGGATAAGAACCACGATTGTTTCGTCGAAAAACTGCATTGTCCAATCTGTGGAAGATACATACCCAAAATATTTGTAGGTTGAAATGTATCGAGAAATATTTTTACTTACTTCTTTCTGATATTAGATATCGTCAGATCTTTTTTCTTAATCCCCAATTTAGCTGTCTTTAGAAGTGCAGAAATAAGCAACGTTGACAGGGCTACCGCTTATAGCGAATTCTAGACTTTACACCGAAGTCGCACCGGTGCAGGGGTGGAATCGTGCATCGAAATGTTGGTAACAATAATTGTTGCAATTCCTAGATTCCTGCTGGAATTGAAATTTTTGATGGATTATCAACATTTAATGGAATAAAATTAAATTATAATTTATCTATTCATTCATCTCTTTACGCGAAAGTTCATCCACGGTGCAGAAGTGCAACACTGGGGCAAGGCCTAGAATTCGCTATTATTAAACCACAAGAGGGAGCCTCCTTACTAAGGCGCGAAAATTAAAAAATCGGAGTTACTTTCTCGCAAATTTTAACAGCTTAACACATAAGAAATTTCTAAAATCAAAAGCGAGTAATGAAGTTTGCTATTCGTGACGATTTAATAATAAATAATAAGTAGTAATAAATTAATTTAAAATAAATTGTATTTTAAGCAATATCAGATGAAGCCTGATAGAAATTAAGTTTTCATTTGTTTCATCAGTAGCCTTGAAGCCATTTGTATTAAACAAAACACATTCAGGATTAACTCACTCATTAGAAAGAACCTCAAAATGAAGAGAAATTATCCGTAAGTATTAATTACAGTACATTAATTAATTACGAGTAATTCAAATACAGTTTTAAATATATATGTCTTTTTTTCTTTATAGGATTACGACAAAGCAGCACAAGTGGCTAAGGTGGATAGCCAGCGCCAATGAGTGCATCCGTGAGAGGTGGGACCTCAACGGATGCTCAGAAATGGAGATGCAGGATACTCACATCCTGTGGCATTCCATAGAATGTATACTAAACGATATGGGGGAAAAATGTCCACATGGCAAAATGCGTGCATCAGTGGAAGGATGTAAGTATAACATCATCAAGTTCTACAAACGTTAAAAAATGAATGTTTTTAAGAAAATTTTAATTTACTTTTTTTCAGATAATGGACATGATGATGGCAAACACCCCAAATTTCCGAAAAAAAGCCGGGGATATAAAATGTCCATTCCATGAAATTTTGGAATGTCAAGCATCGGATGACTACCGATTTTATTACAAATTTCTGGAACATAAACAAGGTTTATCGGATTAAACAATTATTATTTATAAAATTAAATAATGTACAATTATATATACAATAATCTTTAAATTGTAAGAAATAAAAATTTTAAAACGAATTTATTGTCCTTTTATTTATTTCAATAAACAAACGGTGTTACAATTGTTTATTTTTTATTTATTTATTTATTTAAATAGGTATAATAACCCTTTGTTGTACAGATATATATTCAATAAACAAGCGGTGTTACAATTGTGAAGCTTTCTGGAAGCAAAAGGTAAGAATTGGCTTTGAAAAGCAAATAAATGTAATGTAAACGACGATATTAAAATTATCAAATTTTCTAAGAGCGAAGATAAAGAATTGGGCAGCGACAAAAGAATTAATAAAGAGGGGATCACGATATTGAAATTTGGAGGCTTTCTGAAAGCGACCAGTGAGAATTGGGCTGCGAGAACAGAATTAATGAAAAGTGGGACACGACATTAGAGTATTGAGGATTTCTAAGAGCGAGAGAAAAGAATTGGGCTGCGAGAGGATAAGTAATGAAAAGGCGAACCCAATCTGAAAGTTTCTGAGCTTTCTGAAAGCGAGAGAGCAGAATTAGTCTGCGAGAAGAAAATTGTTGAAAAGGCGGACACGACATTGAAATTTGAAGGCTTTCTGAAAGCGACCAGTGAGAATTGGGCTGCGAGAACAGGATTAATGAAAAGTGGGACACGACATTAGAGTATTGAGGATTTCTAAGAGCGAGAGAAAAGAATTGGGCTGCGAGAGGAGAAGTAATGAAAAGGCGAACCCAAGCTGAAAGTTTCTGAGCTTTCTGAAAGCGACCAGTGAGAATTGGGCTGCGAGTACAGAATTCATGAAACGTGGGACACGACATTAGAGTATTGAGGACTTCTAAGAGCGAGAGAAAAGAATTGGGCTGCGAGTGGAGAAGTAATGAAAAGGCGAACCCAATCTGAAAGTTTCTGAGCTTTCTGAGGGCGATAGAAAAGAATTAGGCTGCGAGAAGAATATTGTTGAAAAGGCGGACACGACATTGAAATTTGAAGGCTTTCTGAAAGCGACCAGTGAGAATTGGGCTGCGAGGACAGAATTCACGAAACGTGGGACACGACATCAAAGTTATGAAGATTTCTAAGAGCGAGAGAAAAGAATTAGGCTGCGAGAAGAAAATTGTTGAAAAGGCAGAGACGATATTGAAATTTGGAGGCTTTCTGAAAGCGACCAGTGAGAATTGGGCTGCGAGAACAGAATTCATGAAAAGTGGGACACGACATTAGAGTATTGAGGATTTCTAAGAGCGAGAGAAAAGAATTGGGCTGCGAGAAGAGAATTATTGAAAAAGGGAACCCGTTTTGCAAGAATCTGCAGTTGCCTCTGCTGTTCCATATCTGTAAAAAATTTCTTCTTTGTAGAAAAGATTTCTTGATTATGTGACATTTCTTGCATTATGTCGCATTTTGCATTCGCAATTTTCGGATCGATGTTGCCATGTAAGTCTTGCCTGTGTCAACCGGTCCTTTTTGATCGACATGTGTTGCGAAAAGTTGAACTGCAGCTGATTTTTTCGGTCACACACCTTTATTCCAGTTGTGCTCTAAAGATTTTGAAGTTGTCGACGGCGAGTGTAAGAAGCATGGATCATCATTGTCCACCAAAAGTATACACGGGCTCTGCAAACTAGGACATAAAAATATTAGTTGCATAATCCTGATTTTATTCGAGGCACATAATCATGGAACATTGACATAAGGACTGAAGAATATAAAGAATAGTAGGGTACGATATTAAAATTTGGACGCTTTTTAGTGTTACGAAAAGATTTTTTAGCCTTCTAATCTTTTCTCTTGTTGTAGGGCATCGATGCCCGTCTATTTTGTATAAAACGAGAGCTTCTTGCTGCTTGGCGTTCCCTATGAGCGGATCTGGCAGGTATGTCCCTGAAAAAAGACATACCTTACAAAGCATCTCTTTCTTTGCCGCAAATGCCAAATCAAATTTGCACATTTCAACACATGCGTATCTATGGGCAGTCAAGCCCTTTTACGCATAATTAATAAATAAAATAAACGACATTATATTTTTTTGCACATGATAACTAACCTGACAAGCACGTTGACGACAGCGGAGTCTTAGAACTGCGGAAATCATCCCCTGAGAAGAAGCGGAGTTGTAGCGATCTTTCTGCAATTGAAGCTGACGATGGTGACGGTAACTATAAACATCTATTCCACACAGGCAAGGAGATGAGAGATTCTTGGCGCACAATGATCCCTTTGAACCGGTCTGGCAGGTGTGTCCTTGAAAAAAGACATAACCCACCAAGAATCACATTCTTTCGAGCAAATGGCAAGTGATCTTTACATATTTAGGTATATGGATATATCTTTTTATTTTAGCATTTATGTATATATTTTTTTCATTCATTAATTATTAATTTGAAAAAAATGTTATTATATACTTTATGATTTACAGATAGTTAAAAAAGTAATTAAAATTTCATTTTAAAATATGCTTAATTTACAACCAACCTGACAAGCACGTTGACGACCACAACAGGATTGGAGAACTGCGGAGATCATCCCCTGGGAAGAAACGGTAAAGAGAAGTTGACATAGGTCAGGCACGCAGATACCCGCGGTGAAAGAGAGGGCAAGAGGGTGCGTGATAGAGCGAGCAAGATATAGAAGGCCATCATTAAATCACACATATGCACGTGTTTATCATCGTGTCATGGTTTGGTGGCTTTATGGGGTAGAATGATAAATTACTCAAGCCATGTTGCCATTTTCCGAACTAGGCGTAAATTACGGCGACAGATATTCTGCGGTTGGGTGTACGGATGATTCCTGTCAAGATTCCTCACTGCCGTCTTTCCTCTATTGATTCAGTTTCGGCAAATGCATCTGACGACGGCTTTGGGGACTCAGATAAGCCATCCGACACAGGCGTGGAGATGAGAGCTTCTTGCCGCTTGGTGTTCCCTATGAGCCGATCTGGCAGGTGTGTCCTTGAAAAAAGACAGCTTACAAAGCATCTCTTTCTTTGCCGCAAATGCCAAATCAAATTTGCACATTTAAACACATGCGTATCTACGGGCGGCCAAGCCCTTTTACGCATAATTAATAAATAAAATATGACATTATATTCTCATATTTGTGTACACCTTAAAACGAACCTGACACGCACGTAGACGATAACGGAGTTGTAGAACTGCGGAAATCATCCCCTGAGAAGAAGCGGAGTTATCAAGTCTTACTGCAGCGTTCCTTCGGCAATGGCGATGGTAACTCTGAACATCTATTCCACACCGTGAAACTGCATGTGAACCTAAGTTCACTTTTTGGCTCGAATCGCATGGGCGTTGTAAGTAAAAAATGACAGGAGACTTTAATATATTTTCTTTAGAACTAACCTGACAATAACGTCGATAATAATGAAGTTGTCGAGTTGCAACGATCATTCCCTAGGAAGAAAACAGGCTGGCAAGTCTCTATCAAACGCTCAAATCATTGCTTCAGCAATTCAGCGCTCAAGCAGAAGGCGTTGACGATCTGGTCCCACACAGTCGTGTGGGAGATTGCTGTCGTCTCTTCTCGGATCCCATGTGCTGGTCTGGCAGGTATATCCTTAAAAAGAAAACATAACCCACAAAGAACCACATTCCAAGCAAACAGCAAGCAAATTTGGATGTATATTTGCATACATATATGCCTATATCCATTACGTGCATTTTTTAAGCATTATATTTCTTTTTCCACTACTTCAAGTATATTATTTTATTTAAATTTTTTCAGATTAGTGGCGGTCTGGCCCGCTTATGCTCAATAAAGAAATAAATAAAAAATGCCAAGATAATATATTTAGTACAGAACTAACCTGATAAACATATCCACGACAATGGAGTTAGCGAAGATCGTCTCCTGGAAAGAAACGGACCAGTTCCCCATGTGAAACTGGTTAAGTCAGCGTAATCACGAGGGAGGGAGAGAGAGAGAGAGAGTGACAGAGCGAGAGAGATAGAAAAACAAAATACGTTTGACTGTGTGCGTTCCTGTGTGTGTCTCGCATCGTATCGATAGGGCTGTAGTTTGTAGTGCATTCAGTAAATCACTCAAGCGCTGTTGCCATTTTCTCAAGTCGACGTAAATTATGGCGACAGATATTCTGCGGTTGGGTGTACAAGGACACGGGAAATCATATGGATGGATTAACGACACGAAATGATAATGTCGGCCTCGTTAAGCGTAAAAAATATACGAAAAATTCACAGATAGTGGATCTTACTGGTTATTTGCACAGCGACTGTTTCAATCAAGACAAATTTATGTTAAACGGTGTCCAAATACGATTACGCCTT
Organism: Trichopria drosophilae; assembly: GCA_030407085.1. Lineage (NCBI taxonomy): Eukaryota > Metazoa > Arthropoda > Insecta > Hymenoptera > Diapriidae > Trichopria > Trichopria drosophilae. The sequence continues at coordinate 103,494,403 of CM059582.1, forward strand.
GTTCGTTCTAAAGATGCTTTCTCGCTCATGGATGAATTCGTCGATGGATAATTTTCAGTCAACATTAGCGATATTACGTTACTCGTAAGAAGAGCCAAAATAAATCCTGGAATTCTTCTCGCACATGCAAAAACTCTGGCAAATACGACGGCAAAGTATCCACTTACCAGAGTCGAGGTGAAATCATTTGTACTGCATAACGGGATACTCGGCGATACACTCGACAACGTTATACTAGGTCAATTGCCGAAAAGAGTAGTTATCGGTTTCGTTGATAATAAAGCTTTCAATGGAGATCGTCTTCTTAATCCTTTCAATTTTCCAAATTACGGTATTAACTTTTTATCACTATACGTCGACGGCACACAAATTCCTAGTAGGCCTCTGCAGCCAAACTTTACAAAAACATCTAAACTTTTCGTAGAAACATACCACACTTTATTTTCTGGCACTGGCATTCATTTTATGAATGAAGGAAATTAAATATCGAGCGAAAAATTCGCCAACGGCTATTGTCTGTTTGTTTTTGATTTAACTTTGGATCTTTTCGCAACTTACGCTACTCATTAGACCTCGTAAGGAGTGGTTGCCTGCGAATAGAAGTACGATTCGACGCTGCTCTTGAAAACACAGTAAATTGTATAGTTTACGGTGAATATGACAACGTTTTGGAAATCGATTCTTCCCGTCAAATTATTACAGATTACAATGCTTAAAGTTGTAATAGGAGAGGGGTACTTATGACTTAGTCCCAAAATACTATCTTGCTACGAACTTTGATGTCAGTTGTTCGTTTCATGTTGCACCACAAACATCGACTATGTGTTTTGTAATAGGCATTCAAGGTTTCTTGAATAAAAAGCATGCTTTTACACCAAAAGAAATTGCGATTGTTTGTATCGAGAAAAATTATATCGGTCATTGGGTTCTCAGATCTTCTGATAATTTTGTGAAACTACCTGTAAATTTACGCAAGACAAACTCGTATCTCTCGCTATATCATCAAGGTATCGAGTGGTTTGATGGTGATACAGATGCGACTAAAATATATCAAATACTGCAAGAGATTATTCGCGAGTCGTTCTGTGTTTATATACGAAGACATCAAAAGAAACAATTTTTGGAGAAAATCATTACTCGACCTATTGAAAATTTGGAAGACGATGTCAATGCACCGAGATTTACGCAACTCAACACATACGAAGCTTTTTGCATATATCACGGAATCAAGAAACCTGGTAAATACGTATGCGCATTGAATAACTCGTTAAAACTTCGAAAGTGGATAGTGTCACATATAAACGAGGACCAGGAAAAATGTTCACCAAGACCATGTGTACCGTCTTTGTCTACGAATATCAGTTACAAACCCACTAGCGACATTTGTAGTACGTCGAAAGAAAAACCTATCAATGAACTCGAAAGATCTGATACAAGCCCTGCAACTTATTCCGGGGAGGACAAGAGGTGTATTTCCGGCGTATCTGATTCCCCGGGTGTGGACGAAACCGGCATCTATAATAGCGAATACGGGCGATCATACAAAACCTGGCACTCACTGGGTCTCTTCTTACGTCAATGAATTTGTCAACGGAATTTTCTTTAACAATTATGGATCGCAGCCATTCATCTCACATCACATTCATCGCCTGCGAAGAAACTGTAAAACGATCCGATGGAGTGACAAGTGTCTTCAAAGTTTTACTTCTTCTGTGTGTCGTCAATACTGTGTTATGTTTTTGCATACTATGGCTAATAGTTATACTTTACATGATTTTTATAAAAACTTCTCCAATAATACTAGACTATATTGTAAAGAAATGATACAATCAGTTTTCGTAAAAATTATATTGTCGGAAAAAACAACAGAACGGTGTATGCGTTAATTGTATAATTGAACGAACTTACCTGTAAGTGAAGTTCGATTTAAATTGTATGAGCGCCTCCTCCGAAAAGATCAATTATAGTATTCCTACTTCATGCCAAAATCTCCACAATTTTAAAGATAAAAACGTGTGACAAACATCCGTGCTTTGTCACCACGAACCACGTCCCCAGCGCTCCAACTGTCATTTCTTCAAAGGATTGCCGTAATGTAAAGGGTTTATCTAATATATTAAATAACGGGCTTCTATTATTTGGGTGGGTTATTGATCTTTTCGGAGGAGGCGCTCATACAATTTAAATCGAACTTCACTTACAGGTAAGTTCGTTCAATTATACAATTGTATTTCGCGCCTCCTCCTCAAGATCAATTATAGATGTTTAAAGAGATCATTACGGCAATAAAACCAATTAATCGATAAATTTGGTCTTACAAATTTTGTATGTATTATCTGTGTATTTCAATATTACACCGATGCAGCATAAAGACAATTAAACGCATTAAAGATGCAACTTTTCAAAAAATGCATAACTACACAATTTTAATTTAAATAAGAATCTTCAATTAATTATTTTCTTGAATTATCAAGAGTCGACAAAGCAAAAGATTCGTTACCTGGGATTATATCCCAATCGTAAAATTTTGCAAACGCTGACGATTGTTTTGACCAACCAGCGGTTTTTCTAATCGTATCTAACCCTATACCTAATCGCTTAGCAGCTGATGTTGCTGCGTGGCGTATACTGTGCCTTGAATATATTCTTGTATCTATACCAGCCTCTGATAAAGAGTCCTTAACCCACCTACTTAACGTTTGAGGTGACACACTATTGAAGGGTTTTCTCGTAGAAACAAATAGTTTTTTAACAGATCCTCGTAACTGCGCAGTCTTCTCCAAATATTTTTTAAGCGTGATTGCTGGACAAATTCTTATATCGCTTTAAAAAGGCATTACTAGTAGTGGTTGAGATATGTTTTGTTTTGATGTTTTGATGCGCACAGGAATCGCAATTTCTAATTTCGAATCATATTCAAAAATATTATCAATTTCAATTAACGAAAATGTTTACATTCTATGTGCAGTTATAATTGCTAAAAGTGTAATTAATTTTTTAGAGAGAGATTCTAATCATCATTGAAATTTGTTAAAAAATAATCCAATACAATCTTTCGATCTCAAGTATGCTCATATCTAGGACGCGCCGGTCTTAATTTAAAAATTCCCTTAAAAAATCGCTTCATGCATGGGTCCTGTGCTATATAATTGTCTGTTATAAGTGAAATTGCAGATCTGAAAGAATTTAACGAGCTATATGATAGATTCTTCTTAAATTGCTCGGTTAAAAATTCTAGAATCTGCGGTGTTGAAGATGCATACAAATTGTAAGACTTTCCTGTACAAAACAACCACCACTTGTGCAGCGCGACGTCATAGTTTTTCAAGGTCGAACTGCTTAACGATGCGATCCATATCTTAAGGCTCTTCCATAACGGGTGAGGATTCCTGTCGCCCGATGTCAAAAGCCCGATGATCTTAATGATTCAGATATTAATAACTTTTGATAAAACGGGTACCATGGCTGAGCTGGCCATTCAGGTACTACCACTATACCGTAAGCTTTATCTTTCTTAATTTTTCGTAAGACTCTCAAAATTATACTAAAAGGTGGAAATGCATAAAAGAAAAATTCGCTCCAATCTATCGTAAAAGCGTCAATAGCCTCAGACTCGGGATCTCTTTTCCACGAAATATAACGTTTGCATTTTTTATTTGATCTGCTTGCAAAAATGTCAATATCTGGGAATGCAAATTTTCTAGTAAGTAATCTAAAGGTTTCATTAGATAGTTCGAATGCAGTTTCTGATTCGAATTTACGCGATTCAAAATCTGCTTCATAATTTTCTTTGGAGCTAATGTATGATGCGAAAATCCAAATATTACGTTCTTCGCACCATTGCCAAATTAGTCGCGTGATATTATTTAAATTTTGATGCTGAATTCCTCCTTGCCTGTTTACATACGAAATAGCTGTCGTATTATCTATCCTCATTAGAATATTGCAGTTGTGTAAACATTCCACAAAGGAGATCAAAGCAAAAAATGCAGCCTTTAATTCTAAATAATTAATCTGCAGTTCCTTTTCTTCTTTTAACCAAAACCCATTAGCTTTTAAATTTCCACATACAGCTCCCCACCCGGATAGAGATGCATCAGAAAATATTTCTAAGGCAAATTCTGGAGAATTAATGGAGCTGAATCCTGAATCTATATGGTCTTGCAACCATTTAATATCATCCTTATCATAATCCAATATCATCATAGCATCATAGTTATAATCATTCCTTGATAGTTCCAGAAACTTCTGACGTTCAAAATTTTTTGTATTTAATAGCAGGGCAACAAGATATAAGCGAACCAATAAAGTGGACAAAATCTCGAATCTTACAAGATTGTAATTTACCGTATTCGTGAAGTAATTTCTTTATTGACATTTTTCTTTTATCCGTAATTGTGAATGTCATGGATACTGAATTAAAGACGAAACCTAAAAATGTACAAGTTTGGATAGGCTCACTTTGACATTTTTGTCTACTGATGATAAAACCGAGGTATATTAACAATCTCCTAGTCTTATTAAAATTCAGAAAACATTCTTCATAAGTATTACCGATTAATAAAAAATCGTCTAAATACATGACTGATTGAAACCCTACTTTTCGTAAAAATTGAACTATAGGTTTCATAATTTTTGTAAAAACAAAAGGAGCCGTAGTTAACCCGAATGGTAAACATGTAAATTCATACAAAATACCTTCATATTGGAATCTTAAAAATTTTCGGTGTGATTTATCAACTGGTACAAGGTAGTAAGCGTCCTTTAAATCTAAGGACGTCATAAAAGAATTTTGTTCCAATAACCGCATTGCTACCTTGAAGTCTTCTAGTTTAAAATTTGCTGTCTAAGCGAAATTATTTAGATTTTTAAGATTCAAAATAAGTCTGTACGTTCCACCTTGCTTTGATAAAATGAAAATATTAGAAATAAATTGATCCTTATCAGGTACACATCGTTCAATAGCACCTTTCTCTATTAGTGTAGTGTATCAATTAACGGTGATATTATTTTCTTTTGATGTTCAGAAAATTCCGTAGTATTCAAACTTGAACGTTTAGGAACAGATTTAAAGGGGATCTTATAACCTCGAACCCAACATAATATTTTATAGTTCAAAGTAATATTTTTCCATGCATCATAGAATAGTGATGATCGACCACCAATATAACATGTTTTGGAGGTCGAGACGGGCCCTTGAAGTTTTTTGAACTCTTCGTATTATAGCCCTTTTGCGCTTTAAAGTCTTCTGCTGCCTGATCAACAATTTTTGCCGTTTTTAATTCTTCGGATAATTTTGTCCCAAATAGAAATTTATCTGCAGAAGATGTGCTCAAAGTTTCCTTCAAGGACACATTATTGACATTCGACAAAATAAGACTTCTGCGAATGGATGTTTCGTCATGTATCGCATCTGTTAATACGCGGCATACGTCATTTAAATTTTCAATAATTGGAATATCCTCAACTGAATCCTTTTCAACAATCGATGAGATAGCCTTTGCAATACCTGCTACACAAGATACCAATTTTTCATGCTTATGCACTATTCTACTATCTCTAGATCGTGCAATTTCAGTCATTGATCGCCGAACTTCTGGATTCATCTGTGGGGGGTTCTAAAAAACCGCAATTTTTTGGCGGAGGATATTTCTTTATTAAAGTTTTTATTTCATCAGCAGAAAGTCCTAATTTTAATATATCTGACCAACGAATAGCAAAGTCACAGTGAACTGGAGATGGTTACACGACTTAATATCCGCGCGACAAAATATCCGCGGCCAAATATCCGCAGACAAAATATCCGCGCGACAAAAAATCCTCAGACAAATATAAGTATGTGAACCGCGTAATTCCAGGACATTCTATATATCTTTTGATTAGTCCCGTAACTATCATTTTTTCAGATGGATATATATAAACACGTAATGTGGTCATTTCGCGGACCCGATTTTTTTATATATAACTCGTCTATGTATCGGTCATTTTGCGGACTTCGGGAAAAATTAAATTTGGTCTATTTGGATCTTATCAAGCTAAACTAGGCTGCGTGCGCTGGGGGGCTCTGCCCCCCAGACCCCCCGCTAAAAACTATCCTAACCCATCCCTACCAAACCCCGCCTAGACCTAGTTGTGCCTAAAGTTTGGTGCGAAATTATGTTCCCTATAGCAAAAACATAGGGTCCGCATAATGCCCATCATGTATAAAAAAAAAGTCCTCGAAATTACCAGAAAAATACTTTCTTTTCGCGGATGGTCCGCGAAATTACCGATCTGTTTAAAAAAAGTCCGCAAAATTACCACAAAACATATATATACATATATATATATATATAAAATTGCCGTCCCTCCATTTCGCGGACCTTCTTTAGTCATACAAAATTTAAATATGTATTCGTCATTTTGCGGACTTTACTACTATAGTTTAAATGAGGTTTTGCGTTAAAGAATATGAGACCCCCCCCCCACACCCCCCCCCCCCCGAAAAACTATCCTAACCTAACTAACCCTACTTTCTGCCTAGAACCCATTACAGGTTCCAGACCCATATATTTTTTATCGCGGATATTCTGTCCACGTATATGTTGTTGCACGGATATTTTGTCGCAAGGATATTTTGTCGTGCGGATATTTTGTCGCGGATATTTTGTCCGCGGATATTAAATCGTGTCACCCTGGAGATGCCATAATGCGTTCCTCTGCTATACGTTTTTAAATGTCCAAGTACATTTCGAATCTCGTCACTTAGCTGCTTTTCGCCCTCTGTTTGACCGTCGTTTGTAGGTAGTGCCCGGGAGTGCCCCGCCTCCGAAACTGAGTCGTTTTTCCTACCTCCAATGACATTTTTCGTTGATTGTTCAATGTCTTTATTTATTAACCCCAGCGATAATGTTGACGCAGATTTCGGATGTACATTTTGAACAGCATCATTGGTCCCTGTATATTCCAATGAATAATTGGACTCGTCGTCTCTCCTCCGATCCTCTGCTGGAGATATGCTTCTACTGCTGTAGCGACTTCTGCCTATCAGAAAGAAAACCCCGTGTTTTTTAAAAAACTCGTACGAAATAGGTTCGACGATAATGATATATTGATTTCAAGTAATATCATATTTCCAATAAACATTCTCATACAAAATAGGTTTGTTGAGTTCCAAATAAGTAAATTTACTAAAAACTCGAACAAAATAGGTTTGTCGAGTGCGTGCTGATGAGACATATCTTTAAAAGGAAATGCCTTCGTATTGTAAATACTGATAATGACGTTACTGTCATGATATGCTAACCTCAAAATTCATCAATTTTAATCGCATAAAATTGTTAAAGAATCAAGAAGACGATGTAATAATATTTCAATTACAATACTTCCTGTAACAGCCCTTACGATAGTCGGACGATATGCCGGTTGACAATGAACGTGAACGTTGTCTATGGTGTAACCTCCTTTTATCCATACGCTTCACTTTCTTCTTCAGTTTTTTCAAGTCTCTAAAATGACTTTGCATTCATCCTGGGATGATGATGAAACATCTCGGTGACTACGTTTACCCATTATTGTTGAACGCCGATATACGTATGGTTCTTTCGGCACAAAGAAAGAGAATGACAGTTGGAGCGCTGGGGACGTGGTTCGTAGTGACAAAGCACGGGTGTTTGTCACATGTTTTTATCTTTAAAATTGTGGAGATTTTGGCATGAAGTAGGGATACTACAATTGATCTTGAGGAGGAGGCGCGAAATATAATCGTAATCCTAATCACGGTGGGCAATATAGTGCAAAATGTAATCAAATATATATATTTAAAACTTTTTATTTTTAAAATAAAATTTGAATTGATTAAATGTGAGTTTTTATTTCATTCCTTTCAATAAGCTTTTCGCGACTTCGTAAGCTAGCGGGAGCGACTTCGCGAGCTTATCTCCGCGGCTTCGCAATCTGACCGTCGCAGGCCGCGGCTACGTAAGATTACTTTCGCAGACCGCGGCTAAGCAAGCTCATTTCCCGCGGTTTTACAAAGCTTACCTTCAATGCTACATAATTAAAGATGTAGTATAACAACTTTTTTTTATTTATTAAAATTTCATATGTTTTAACTGAGTATATGTTGGATAAATAATTTTGAAGCTGTGAAAGATCTAAGCTATCTTATTTTTTATTTCGTCGGTATCTACGTTACAAATTGTTTGGACGTAATTCGTAAACATGCGAACGTCTACTCAAATACACTTGAAAGTCACGTCTGTGGAAAAATTAAATATTTACTTAATGATAGTTTTAAAATTCTCAATATAACGGGTACGGAGTAAGGGAATAAATAAGTAGAACACTGTATAATATAGATTCTATAAAATTAGTGTATTAGAAACGATGAGAAGTATACATGTATTTTTTTTTATCTCTTTTAAACAAAATTATATTTTGTTTCATTTATTAAAATGTCCATATTAAAAGTAATCAATTCCTTTAGAACAATATTCAAATACGAAGAAAATGACTCCGAAAGTCTAGTTTTAATATTATCGCTTAAACTGTCTCTAATTTCGTATATAATGTTCCGAATTCGTAATTCGCTCGGTAAACTTTGAAAGTTCATTGCATACAAGTGTTGTCGAATTTCGTCGATAATTACAATTTTGCACCTGTTCACTTCGTCACAAATTTCACTCAATCGAAATAAACGTTCATTAATGCAAGGAATTACGATTTTTAAAATATCATATGTTGATTTTTGCATCACTATGGATGGTGTGTAAAATTTCTTGTCTGTTATTTTCACTTCACTTTCATTTTTCACACTGGAGGATGACGTTGCGAAATCAGTTTTGATTTTCTTCGATTCTAGCTCTTTCTTCGTATAACCGTCCTGGATAATTTTATCGAAAACAATTGCTTTCTTATTATAGCAGGTAGTAAAGAGAATTTTGAATTCCTTGAACTCCCTCTTTTTATCCCGGAACGTCGATTTCGAAAACACATTTTCGAAAAAATAATCTCCTATACTTTCTGCGTGGTCTGCAAACTGTTTCCAGCTAGTCGGTCCTATACTGAATCCGTTATTAGCATTGTGACTGTTCAACAATTTCACTATTGGCACAAATTTTCCCTTATGATTTGCCGACAGTCCTAGGTAAATCGCTTTACCAGCAGACTTATTCAACGGATACATTGTTCCGAGAGGCAATGTAGTCGTTTGACGAAATTCGGACATCGCATTCGGTAATGCTCGAGACATTCGCACTCTTTTCACCGAAGATTTTTTCTTGTCACTATACACTGAACTATCAATCGTTGCAACTTCTTCGTTCAAAAACTCATCCGTGATACTCTCAGACTCGTGAAAGAACTCTACTGGAATATTTTCAATGCTCTCCATCTTATCAGACACTTGTTTCACCGACCAACTTGCACTTTTTTCTCTGATATGTCTTTACTAAACCACTGTAGCTATACGAATGGAAAATGTGAGATGAGAAATTAGTATCTAACTATATAGTTTGAATCAAAGTGATAGAGGGAGGAGAGGGGGTGGCTGGGGATGAATCATTATCGTTATTTGAAAGTTTATCGTAAATACAGGATATCTTACCGATGCAGGGTTGCCAGAAATACTACCACTGTTTCGATCATTCGGTAGGTATGGAGGGGCGTTGACGTAAATAAATACTTCGTATGCTGGTGTAACGAGCACTTCTCTTACAGTGGAGTATACGAATTTAACCTAGTAACAAGTGGTTCGAGAACAAATGGAGTTTGTCATAGATATTGAGTGGCTCTTGAATAAACGTGAACAGTTTTCGCCGAAGGAGATCGCAATCGTTTGTATACATTCCGATATTACGTGTCACTGAATTATCGAATCAACTGAGCAGTATGCAGAACTTTCCGAAAAGTCAAGAAAAATAAATAATCGATTGTCAAAGAATTAGCCCGGTATCGAGTGGTTTGACGGAGATTCAAACCTTGAAAAAGTAGTATGTATTTTCCGAGAAGTGTGCAGAGATGCAATTCATATTTATGTGAACGGTCAAGAAAAACAACTATATCTCGAAAATACTCTTTCTAGAAAAATTATCAACTTGAAAAATCATGAAGATTCTGCGTTTACTCCTCTTTCTGCGACCAATATATGCGATAAAGAATATATATATATATATACATATATATATATATCTGACTCACATACATACACACATACACACATACACACGCGTGCGCACGCACGCACAAACATACACGCACACACACACTCTTCATTCTCACTCGTACACACAGTAGAATTTTCTAAATCGTGACGAATACATGCAAACACAGATCAGGTCCCTGCTTGCAGCCTCTTGAGAGATTCAACGTTAAAAATTTATTTCACATATGCTATCTCTCTCTCATTCTTACTTCTCGCTTACCCACTTAAACGTAGACATCATGACTCCACCGTAGCGATTTTTTTTTAATTCTGATAGTATTCGATGGAGTACCGTGATAGAAAACTCAAATTTATGTTATATATATATATATATATATCTGACACACACACACACACACATATATATATATATATATATATATATATATATATATATATATATATATATATATATATATATATATATATATATATAGTGAGAGAGAGAGAGGGAGAGAATCACGTTACACTCGTCTAAATAGGATAAATCCATTGATCGAAACAACAAAACCATGACCTATCTCAAGGTCGTCAAATCAAGGGGCACGGGTGTAGCTGAAGGAAGCGAAAGTAGGTAAAAATAAAAACAATGACCTAGGTCAAAGTCACAAAAACAAAACACGACCTACATCAAGGTCACCAAGAACGAACTTATCGAGTCTGCAGACGGGGTCAATAACCTCTCAGGGAGTGTCTGGTCAGAAGACCATGACCTACCTTAAGGTCGGACCTTGCCAGGAACAGTCGACGAACTTAAGGGGTCAATGACCTCATAACTAACCATGACCTACCTCAATGTCTGGCGCCATGGGGGAAGGTAGGGGGCGTCTGGACTCCTGGTATCCTATTCTACTAATACACAATAAGAGGATGGAAAAATGCTTCCACGGCATTTTATGGACATCGGGTGAAATTCCCTATTACACGAGATTGGAGAGGTTAAAACGTCGGCTGTGAAACTGTCGACGAATTTATGTGAAAGATGAAGAAAAGAGAATGTGGTTGATGCAACTTCTTAACATGCGGAGTGTATACTGCACTGAGCCCACCTGCCCATCATTGAACATACTTCGTGAGCAGACGTAATTCACAGGATGTTTGAATCATCCACTTTGCATTTGTGTTGTACCCGTTTGTGCAGTCAACAATGCGTTAGCGCTAAAAGTATGGTTGCTAAGAGCAACGAAGACAAGTCAGGACAAATGCGTCGATGAAGTAGATAATAATTTAATAAGCACTTTGTATATCATACTAAAGAATATATATTCATAATTATCTGCGTATTTTTTCATTTAATGGATTTTAAATGAAAGACGAAATTAATCTGAAGGTGTCCATGGACTTGATAAATAAAGTATTATAATAATTTATGAGCATTATGTAAATTATGATAAAGAATATATACTTGTATACCTACAATTACCTGTATGTCTATTTTATTTCATTCAAGATCTATGGATTAATTTACTGATTGAGAACGATCACTCTCTAAATTTAAATAAGTAAAACTTCACTTATTCTAAGTGTACGTGCATCTATTCATGAGTATCTATTCACTTACTCAATAAGAGAAGATTACTTATAACGTAGAATAAGTGGATTTTCACTTATTCTCACAAATGTGTGTTTAAAGTAAATAAATATACACGTTAACAATTGTTGAACTTGTAATTGAATTAAAAGTTAAATGATATATCTGTTAAAGCATTCATAATTAAGAAAACGTCGTTCTAAGTACGACCTATCACCGTACCACGTCATATCATGCAAGGGAGATTGGCACGTTAACCTCAAACTTCAGTCGGTATCTAGCAACTCATAGCGAAACGAAATGAAACTAATTCATATTAGTCCCCATCATCGTAGTCATCGTTGTCCTCGACCTCGTCTTCGTCATTGTTGTCGACCTCGTCTTCGTTGTTGTCGTCGTCATCGTCACCGTCGTAATATAAGCTATTACGACCAAAGAATACTTATATTACCCATACAGCACAGGCATGTTTTGTTATATATCGGAAACGTTTCAGAAATGTTTCCGTGAAAATGTGAAATCATTTCGGATACATAACGGATATACGTCTGAAACGTATCGGAAACCTTTTAAATTAGTATCCATGGCCGTTTTAGATAGTTCCGAAAACATAACGATAAGCTGTTTGTTACATTACAGAAACGTAAAGGAAATATAACGGAGACATAATTGGGTAAACTGTGTTTTATTATGGAAATGTAACTGGGAGATATCGGACACGTTACAGTTATGTAGCGGAAATATAACTGTAATGTAACGGCCACATAACGGGGGTGTTTAGTAATATGAAAAACAGGCTATTCCCCCACCAATATATAGCCTGTACAAATTTCCGCGAGCGACGAATGAGTCAGTTGGCTCGAGATCGCGCTACCGAATTCTTGTAAATATTGTTACGACCCAGTGAACATCTCGAACGAGATATTAACTGAATTGCAACAAGGGCGTGTAACTCAGTAGAATTACTGGGTTCTTTAGGTGAGTGGGGGCTACTGATGACACAGGAAAGTCGGGAATAAGGGTACAATAAGGAAACACTTTATTTGGTTGAAATTAATTAATTTATTGCTGGTTCGATAACATTTCTTTAGGTGTACAAAGTGGTGTTGTTGGATGAGGGGAAAGAGGGATAAGGGAGGTTCTATTAAGGGGAAAAATTCCTCAGCAGTCTGTCGCTCATTTTCCTCCAGGATAAGGTGAACGACCTGTGGCAAGTTTGGGCGCTGACACTTTTGTCCTGCTCGACGGCGTTTGACTGAAAAATATTTGTTTCTTTTTAGATATTCATTTTTTTATTTTAGAACTCGCGAAAGTGAGAAAACAAAATATTATAAAACTAATCAATTGTATTGTTCATTTAGTTAACGCTCTGCTAGAAATCTTTGGAACATCGAATGTGAGGAAGGTATTTCCCTAAGAATTGGTCTTTAATATTAAATATATATTTATATTGTCTCTATTTTTAGAATTAAAAAAGATGAGTTATTTAGGAAAATATAATGATAAAAACAGGAATATTAGTCGCGTGAGAGGGGCGACTTCGTCTCGGTGGGCTGTGCGCAATATGTAGGAGAGAAGGAGCTGTGGTTTCGCAGGCCTACCCGCTATGCCACAAAAGAAAAGGGGGGGGGGGTGCGATTTCGCAGGCCGACCCGCTATGTCGCAAAGGGAAAAGGTTTGTGTGATTTCGCAGGCCTACCCGCTATGTCACGGAAAGGAAGGAAGTGCGCTTTCGCAGGCCGACCCGCTATGTCGCAAAGGGAAAAGGTTGGTGTGATTTCGCAGGCCTACCCGCTATGTCGCAAATGGAAAAGGTTGGCGTGATTTCGCAGGCCTACCCGCTATGTCACGAAAGGAAAGGAGAAGAGAGGGATCATTTGTTTATTTATAAAATAAAGAGATACTTACCATTTCTTTTCGCTGGTCCCTTTTTGAACGGCGATCAGTTGTTCCGACGGACTCGTTCTATGGAAATTGGTTGCTTGGCCAGATGAACTTCTGTGACTGAAGAACTTTAATTCTTCTCGTGGTAGAGCAGACGAAGTAGTCTGCATCGTCCGGAAAATCTCCCCACGATCCTCTACTATGATTCCTACTATTCTCTAGTTTTCTCTGGTCTCTCTAGTCCACTCTCTGGTCTACACTCTGTCTGCTCTCTGGTACTCTCTAGTCTACACTCTGTCTTTCTAGTCTTCACTCTGTCTGATTTTCTGTACGCGACATTGTATTTATGGTGAGCCATAGTTTTATCCCCGCTTTGAGTTTTTCCCCTTCTATTTTGAAAATGGTGGATTTGTGTGTTGGACAGGTTTTGGAAATAGGCCAAGGAGGAAGCATGCATTAACTAATGCTTTTACATTATTGTTATAACATACGGTGTCGTAGATAGCTATTTAGAACGTACTCGTTTTCTCTTTTATTCTTAGAAAAGTCAAAAACCGGTAACTTGATAGATATAAGAAAAGTTTTTCGGCTTAGGCAACACGAGCCATCTTCTGATTTATGGCTAATGAAAGTTAAAAGAAGGTCTAATTTGAAACGGTTTCGTTCCAACATGCTACGTCTACGTGATCTCAACGCTATATTAAAAAAAAGGAACTCGTTTGTCCGATACCGACATACAATTACGACAATTTTCGGATTTGTCAATACATACAAAAAAAAGGGTAATCGCGCTAGTTACGGAGACGTAACAATATTACGTATCCGAAAATAAATTGTTAATTTGAGAAGTGCAGACATTGTGCTCTTTTTATTGCATTATACTTTCAAATCTATTAAATATTAAGAAACATAGTTGTTTATGGCTTAAATTAAAAAGAATAATAAGATCGACAATCAACGGGATTGGGTGATCGTCGCGTATGTGTATCGGAAAGACGGAAATTTCTTCGCGTGTGCGAGTGTGAAACTCTTTATGCTAAAAATCGAATAAAGAAAGTGTTGCGGAAATTTTACAGGGGGCAAGCACGTTATATTTCTTACGTGCAACTGGAATATAACCGATACGTAACAAACGTAACAAACGTGAATTTCGTTACGTAACACGGTGATGACGGTGACATTTGCGGAATGACAACAGAAACATAACGGATCTATTTGCTTCCTTAGTTACTGAATGTAACGGAAATATAATGTTTTTGTAACGTTATATAAATACATTAACCTATATTTCCTGTAAACAACTTTTTTACATACTGTAAAAAAATTTTTGAATTTTCACTACGTTTATGGTTGAAAGAAAATTAATTATTTATTTAAAGTGTATTAGGTTATAGAACATTGTGGTTTATAGAAATATAGGTTAGTGTGTTTATAAAACGTTACAAAAATATTTTCAAATGTTTCAAGTCGGCTATATATTTAATAGGTTTTTGCATACTGTAAAAAAATTAGTGTATTTTCACTACATTTATGATTGAAAATAAATTAATATTTAAACATACATGAAATATAAGAAAAACTAAATGTTGAATATAAGAATTACAAACCTCAATCTTTGCTAGTTTTTGTTTTTTTTTCTTCCAGTCTATTTATCTTTTTCTAATATTCACTCTCTCCAATAATCCAATATTCACTCTCCAATAATTGAACGATAATCTGGATCGCAATAAATCAGTTAATTCAATTAATGTTTGATGTGTTTACATTTTTCGTTGCCATTGCATACAAATGAAAGTAGTATAGAGTCACACTGTCACACTAGACTGTACTAGCGGCAATCTTGAATTCCTGCCACCTAGTGACCATCTACTGAACTTCATTATTCAAACGTACATGAAGATCGTATTGCTCATGACAACCAAATATAGTGACCTGTTGAAAATTAAATTAGCAGATTTGCGATCCGACCTATTAATAAACTATTGGAATTACAAAAAATCTATAAATCTACAATTTACAAAAGGTTATTGTAATATGAAAAAGATGTGCAATTCAGATTTGAAAGATAAATAGATTTAAAAAAAACGAAAACTTGCAAAGATCGAGGTATGTAATTCTTATATTCAATATATTTCTTTTTTCTTGTATTTCGTGTATGTGTCAATATAATTAATTTATTTTCAATCAATAACGTAGTGAAAATACAATGATTTTTTTTGTACAGTACGCGAAAACCTATTAAATATAGCCGCCTTGAAATGTTTTGAAAATATTTTTATAACGTTTTATAAACTCACCAACCTATATTTCCTATTAACCACAAAGTTCTATAACCTAATATACTTTTAATTAAAAATATAAAGTTATTTTTTGTGATATAACTATACCGTGGTAACCCCAAAAAATAGCTTTATATAAATAATTGATTTATTTCCAACCATAAAGATAGTGAAAATACACTGATTTTTTTACAGTACGCAAAAAATTTGTCGTTTACAGGAAATATAGACTAATGAATTTATATAACATTACAAAAACATTTTCAAAACGTTTCAAGTCAACAATGTTTATAATAGATTTCTGTAATGTTTTTAAAATTTTACAACACGAAAATTTTCGAAAACATTACAGAAACGTATTATAAACATTGCAGATGTGAAACGGTTTTTGAATAGTACGAGCGCTATTTCCTAGAAACGACAATGTTTTCTAACTTAATTTACATCCAACGTCATTAATTCTCGGTGAATATTCCACAGTTGTTATCAAGACATCTTCATGTCACTCGTGCAATCGTAATTACTACCTCATCGACTGAGTTGACAACAGTACCCGTATGAGGATTCCATTCGAATCAGTCGGTAAGGCAGTAATCTTTGTTAAAAAACATAAATTAAAAATGATTGAATTGATTTAGCATATTCGGACGGGTTGCATGTCTTTTTTTTATATATATACAAAATCGCAAAGATTTAAGTAAAAGCTGATAATAAACGAAAAAATATGTTCGGTATCCCACTGTGTCGCAAATGATCAAATGAAAATTGCGAAATCAATCGCAGAGTTGATTTGACTATTAAAAGTAGGGTGAGCGGATACTGAAGAGGAGGAGATGTTGGACGTACGAATGAATGATGTGGATATGTGGGAGAGGGCTTCCTAGACGTCAATGGTTGCGATGTTGGTGGCGGTGGTTATGGTAGTGGTGGTGCTGATGATTGAAGGGGCGGGGGGGGGGGGGGTGGGAGGTAGCGGTGGTAGGGTTGGTGGTTGATGAAAGGATGTATGTTTGAAGTGGAAGGTAGTGGGGGAGGTGGTGGGGGTGATACGTGTGATGAAGATGTTGGATTGCTGATTGTTGGGTAATTATTGGGTTTTTTTAATTGCAGGTGGAATGGTGAAGGTAAATTAGAGAAACGGTGAGGAATATACATACAGTGAGAAGTATTATTATTAGAAGCAATTAATGAGGTATTATGTGCTTGATGATAACGGCAGCTACAATTGCAGTCACGTCCAGCAGTTACCCTGTCCAACATCTCTTGGTGCTGCGAAGCTTCACAATTGGTGTTTCCAAAGTCCGCTTTGATGTTGAACTCGATGTACTGAAAAATAAATATATCCCTGCGAATTAGGTAAATGCGTATGCATCAGCGCGTTCGTGCATGCGTGCGTATGTGTGTGTGCGTGTGCGTGTGTGTGTGCGTGTGCGTGTGCGTGTGCGTATTCTCTTTTAGCTTCGGGTGTAGTTGGTTTAACATTTTTTACGGCAGGGAGATAAGAGATTTCATATGATCGATCATTGTTATTTCGACGTAAAACGTGTATGGCTCTGTTCATAGACTTGTGCCCTTTCTTACAATTCGCATCAGACCACTAGAGCACCGAATGTTTCAGATTTACATCGTAAGCAGCATTGGACGTTTGTGTCAGTCCTTCCTGTTCCAGGAGGTTTAAAAACCTGGCGCTGAAGTGTGAAAAAGAAAGGCTCTGCATGTCTTGGTCTGTGTACATTTCGAATGGATTAAGCTCATACTGTTAACATACTAGGATGTCGCTTTTGTCGACCACGTAATTTTGCACCTTATTTCTGCTCTCGACGAAGGCCGAGTAGACGCCGTCACGTTGGAAAGAGATAGGGCTAACATTACTGCAGCAGATAGATGGTCGAAGCCTCCGCTGTTAAGACCAATAAAAAGAAATTTGTAATAAAATGCACCTGATTTGCGGAGACCCAGACCAGGTCTATAATGCTACGGACCTTTAAGTCTAGATATGTTATTTGAGCGGGAGTGTCACTGGGCGCACGACCATTTACTAAAACTAAATTATTAAAAAACATAAAGTCATACAAAAATTTATCACGAGGACTAGAATCGCTGGTTTTATTAACTATATTCATTACGTTTTCTTCAAATAAATGCGGAAAAACACACTCAAGATCGAGGTCACCCGTTCATTAGTTGAAGTCCCCTCCAAGGATAATAATACTATCCGGATATTTAGGTAGGCAAGAGTCTTGCACAATTTGGAGAGTAGAGAGGTGAAGCACAACATCGCACGTGGGCGGAAAATAAAAAGAGCCGTAAATTACTGCAAGCAGATAAGTTTTCACCAATAGAAAAATCCAATATGGGGAGCATTCGATCATTTCGGACGAGCCCCACCGTGTGAAGCTGAAACTAGAAAGTGGTCTCTTGTGTCTGCGATATAATTGCTGCCTCCATGCACCGGGTCTCGGAGAAGTTTAGAATCCTATTTTGTCTATTTTTAATAGCTATAGAAACATTTAAAGGGCCATGTATATTTCGGAAGGTAATGGCTAGTGAAGCGTCTTGCTGGGACCTTAAACGGTTGATTATGCTTGGCTGCGAGTTCCAGAGACGTGGCGAGAGGTTCCAATCGATCCGTTTGGGCTCTATGAACAGCCCGGAAGCACTTATGGCTGGTAGATGGGACTACTATGATTCGGTTTTGTAAGTGGATTGGGAAATGGAGTATGATGGCCTTGCAGTAAATGGGGTAGAAGCGTCCGAGAGATCTGTTTCCATAGCTTGGGGTGGTATTTCTATATTATCTACTCAGCTACATATTTTTGCATTGTGTGTGACCAAACCAGCCAAGCACCATCTATCCGCATCTTCTGATATTTTCTTTCCACCACCCTCTTTAACTCATTAGACTTTGCCTTTTTGACGAGTATTCTAGCATGGAAGTCAGTACAACGCTCTCTTTCCGTCAAGTCACCGTCAGTAGAAATTTGTTTGTTCGCTAAAAATTGTTTTCTTGAAATCATAATATGAGACTTGACTTTACACGATAGTAACATTACTAGAATAATTGGTGGCTCTTTTTGAATAAAGTAGGATTTCATCTATATTGGTGAGCCTGAATACCTCAGAAAAAAATTTTTCAACACTTGTGATGACATCGCCTAGGTATCTTCAGCCCAAAATTTTTTATATTTATCTTTTATAGTTTTATTTTGCTTCTCGAGTTTCGTCGACATCTTCAATATTTGAGCGTCCTTTTCTGCTAGCTCTTGTCTTAATTCCTAATTTCTCATCAATTTTATTAAAGCTCTTACAATAAAGTCCGAAATAGATTCTTGGAATTTCTCGTCCATGTCCAGTGCTTTGAGTATATTTAACGCAGACCCTTTAAGTATTTGAGGGTTGGCGCGATGTTTTTAGTGGAGAAAGTTTATGAGTGATCATATGAAAACTCAGGAGAGGAAACGTTTTTGGAACGCGTAAAAAATTCGGGTACTTGTCTGGTGTTCGGCTCTCTATACGCTAGCCATTTTGTCGCTTTCGACGGCCGGCCGGCAACTACTGGAAGCGATTTATCTATACGTATCGATCACTTCCACCGTCCAGTCAGGAGCACCCGCGTAGGTAGTGGGGTGGGTATGGGGAGGTAGTGGGCGTAGCCGAACTCTCCTCCTGCATGAGCGGGAATGCGTTATCCGATACGTGCTGCCTCTCGCAGAACGAATACGAACTGGACGAAAGACTACGTGGCGAATCCTGTGTCATTGGATGTAGCCAAGAAAAGGTGCGAATGAGCTGCTCAAAAGGCGTAATTTTCGCACATGTGGATTTTTTTTTTAATTAAAAAAAAAAATAAAAAAAATCTCACCTACGGCCTCGTAGGACAGGGGATCATTGGGCCTCCAGCCAGCAAGTTGTAAAAAATGTCTCGTGTATGCCTTTTATTCTGTGTCGTGTAGCATGCACCAGCAATCAAGTACGACGTCTGGGAGGTTAGAATCTGACCTCTCTGATTTAATGCAATTTAATTACCTCCGCACTAAACTGAAGGCCAAACATCATCCAATTTAGTACCCACGTTTAACATATCTGACAATTTACAGACTACAAACAACAAATAGAACGAATAATTTCCATCTAAGATTGAAGAGCCAATTTAAACGCATGCATATCGGTTGGACAACGGAAATGTATTCATATAGCTATTTATTTATATAACAATATAATTATATTATTCAATTATAATTCATTCGTCGATTTCCGTTTTTCGCCTTATAATTATATTATAAAACTTTTATACTCCAATTAATATTTATGTAGTATGATAGTACAGATTAGTATGAAATATTATATGATTATATACATTAGAACATTTAAATATTTCTTACGTTCATCTAGAGTTTTGTCCACATTTTGATTCATTGTGAACTTATTATTCTGCCGGGTAGACTTAAAATCGATCACAAACTCAATATAATAAGTAACGAAGTATAGCTCTTCAGTAATATATCTCGACATCTCTTTAAATATAAAACATTCGTCTTTGCATAAAAAACATATTTCTAAAACGTTCATTATGCTGCACATGGTCTGTCAAATAAAATAGTAGTTATTATTATATACAATCTAAAAATCTAGATATTATCCTTGTAGAAATAGCTCTTTATTCTAACGAATTACATGCGTGCCATGCGTGTAATAGAAGTGTCTTATTAAACTGTAGGTTACCTAAATGGATAATTTTAAAACAATCTATCTCTTGCGTCTTCACGCTCCATTTAAAACATGCACAGTAATACGAGATTCCCGTTTTCAGGTTTGGAATGAGCCAGCAAAAGACCCCCTCTCGGCGAGTTTCGTGCCATAAAACGCGTCGTCCACTTTGCGCGGAGTTTTCGGCGGGAATGCGGGCGACAGGAAAAGAAAAGCGTTATATACTATACATACTAAACCCCCTACCTGTTTCGTAATAAATAACCTTACCCACTCAAAAGTGAAACTAGAGGTGCAAAACTGCTGGAATTATTACCAGTAAAAACATTTGCCGGTAGTAGACACGTGTGAGATGTGATTTCATAGGGAGTCAAAAAAACTCGTGGCGACGCTTTGAGCGTTTCTTTTTTCGACATGGCAAAACTAGTTATCCGAGTGTAACCGCAGCCGATGCTCGAGAATGACACCAATTTTTTTTGCCTCAATAGATAAAAGAAACGGAAGTTTTTATAATCTAGGAAACAAAAAAAAATATTTTAATAATACTAAGACAAAGGTTATCCAGAACTGAAATTGATTCTACTTGCGAATACAATGTTGTAGTCCGGTCTCCTTGCCAATAGTTCCCTGCACTTCGTCAAGGTGATGAGCCTGATAGTAGTTCGTGAGACTACTGCACAATGCACTCACTCAAAAGGCCAACCGTCGTAAATAGCAACCGCAAACAGACTGCAACAAGTTGGTCAATCCACACCCTCGCCGATGGTTGAGATAATTCACCCATAGCACGTCGCCCGCAAGAAAAAAGAACAATCGATCAACTCCCTTCTTTGAGGGAAAGGATCTCAATTCCTTTCTTGAATACATAAATGAATAACAGGAAGTACACAACGTTACATTGGCATAGCCATGGCGAGGAGAATCCTACGTGCTTCGTCGCTAAGCGCCCTCGTTGTTCAGGAACTTCGAAGGCACTTTTCAAGCTTGGGAAGAATTCGCGGACGCTGTAAGAACATTCTTTATGCTGTCGAAGTGTCTGTATTCTAAAGAATCAATTAAACGATCTCTACTTCCACCTGACACCAACGCTACGGTTACATGTGCGAGATATTCTCGATCAGATACAAACGGCATAAGACTACGAGATCGCCCTGAAAGATGTCAATAAGGAGTTAACCGAATCCTCCCTGCGACCGACAGCCGGAATCAGTCCTTCAGCAAAATATAACATGCGTACTTTCGGAAATGCAAAGTATTGAAGCATAGAAAATAGACTATATAAAAAATCTAGTTTTACATGTTATGGATAATCTGGTGTGCGGAAAAATTGCGAAACCATGCCAACTGAAAGTAAAAATGTTAGTCCTATCGGATAATATTTACTATTCCCGCAACATCCTGTTACCCACTCAAGGTAGCTGGCTTACTGTAGCCAATAGAATACTTCTTCTTTACGCAGTACCATCAATCTATCTACTAATCTGAAAGATTAAGTTACTTACAGCTTGAAAGTATAATAGTCAATAGTGGAGAGATAAAGATAATAGTGGAGTGATGAAGGTATTTGCCGAAAAAGCACCCTCACATTGTTAACTCGGCCATAAGCAATAATGCATAATTTTCGTACTAAGAAAATGTTCTTCGTCCCTGTTGGCCGTCGAAAAAAATAAGAAGTTAGAAAAATGGTAATTCGAACAATTCTGTCAAAACTGCAGCAGGATGCGACTACAGAAAGCAGGGATAGAAAGATAGACCCATGCTTTTTCGGTATTCCGGTGCTACATTGTCAAGCCACTTTTCAGGGGAAAAGTAGACGATGCAATTTAGTCGTGTGTTGAAGACTGTTCTCAAATCGGAACATTGATCGAAAACTGCGGTACAGGAGATAAAGTACACGACCCTACCCATTAACCCATTAACGCATTAAGGCCCGAGTGAACCGATTTTTCATGTTGAATTGCTCACTGTATTTCCAAAAATGTATGTATGCTTTGACAACCTATCACTTTCTATGTTTTAAGGTCTTTCTTTCGAATGCCACTGAGAAATTTTGAAAAAAAACAACATTTAACCTGAACTTTTAACACAAATATATAAAAAAGACGAAACTTTCTTAATATTCTTTTTACAAATTCATATTTTTTATGAGAACGGAGAGAGAGAGAGAGAGAGAGAGAGAGAGAGAGAGAGAGAGAGAGAGAGAGAGAGAGAGAGAGAGAGGGAGGGAGGGAGAGAGAGAGAGAGACAGAGAGAGGGAGAGAGAGAGTAACTGATCGGTTGGAAACAAGTTTATTATTGCCCTGGCCACAGCGCGCCAAAAGTCAAAACAGCACCCTGTCGTTACAGTATTTCGGGCAGAATGCGGCGATACAATATAAGTTGCTATCTCTGCAACGTGATAGCATAACGCAAACATATCAATACTACACATAGAACTTTTAAAAGAAAGGGAAGAAAAATACACGACATATGTAATATCAAATAACGAAGATGTTGGTACGTGGGGTAGGAAGTGACAGACGAGAGGAATGATGACGAGATGATCGACGAACGGACTCGCTTGTTGGGATGAACCTATAGGGCAGATAGGAAGGCTGAGAGATAGTAATGATTTGATGCGTGAGATTTCTGAGGAAATGTTGCCGCTTTGATGCAACATTAAGCCAGTTCTCTTTCTTACGATGCGACGCTGGTCGCTTATCACGCCGTAAGCGATGTACACACCGAAAGGCAACGTTCTGAAGGCGTTGCAGCTTGGTGTTGAGAGAAGCTGACAAGTCAGCGATAACAAGGGGTGCCTAATCAAGATGTGGAATAACTAACCAATTCGCAAGAGAAAGCTTAATGGATGAAGGGAGAAAAGCACCACGATATCTTAACCTGTTCACGACACTTTGAACTCTCGAAGAGACGGCGCTGATGTGGCGATTCCACGTTAGATCGAAAGTAATTGTTATACCCAGGTCCTTTACTTCACGTGAGCAGAGGATCATATCCGTCCCAACGATGATCTGCGGTAAGGTAAGATCATTGATGTTAGCAAGATTTTGTGAGGAACTGAGGATAACGGCCTATGTTTTATGCGTATTTAATGTGAGCCCGAAATCACGGGACCACTTTACTAATTCAGCAATATCGCTATTCATATTGCGTATTGTTTCGCTTAAGCTGCTTATTGGTGTCGTTAGATAAAATTGCGTATCGTAGGTAAAGATGATGGTTGTATTAAGACAATAACGAAGCCTGCGAAACAGGGTATTGATGACGATAATGAATAATATCGGTCCTAGGCTCGAGCCTAGGGGCACACCAGATGTGATATTCTGACTGCAGGGTCTGAAGTTAAGCAGTCTAAACCAATTATTTTATGAGAACGGTCAGATAAGTATGAGTGTAGCCATTTCAACGCTAGCTCATCAAATCTAATGTCATGAAGACAAGTCAAAATTACGGAATGATTTAGCGTGTAGAAAGCTTTCGAGAAATCAAACAGCACTAGAATAGTGACTTCCCCGTAATCAAACCCCAAACGTACGTCATCCATGAGATGTAACAGTGTAGTTTGGGTACAGTAGAACCTACGATATCGCAAACGGTCGGTTCCAGCCTACCTACGATATCGCCAAAAGAAACCCCTTCTCCTTGTACCCCTTCTCTATATACCTCGCGCCCCTATTTCGGAGACGCGCATGCGCTTCTCTATATGTATGTGTGTACGTATGTAATGCACAGACGATGGTGGGGGAAAAAATTTTCCCTCTTTTGGCGATATAAGAGGTTCTTCATTTGCGATATCATGGGTTTGGCGATATCGGAGTTTGCGATATCGTAGGTTCTACTGTACTGTGAAATCTTCGGAATCCACACTGCCTAGAATGTAATATGCGATTTTTCTCCAAGTACATGGTGATTTGCTGAGTAATACGGGAGTCGATAACCTTGGAGAGATGAGGGCGGTTTGCAATTGGGCGAGTATTGGAAAACTTAATGGATTTACCTTTTTCTTCAGTGGGATAATGTACGATGATTTCCAGATGGGCAGAAAATGCCCAGTAATGAATGAGAGATTAAAAATTGCGGTTAAATATGGTGCTATGCTTGAGAACAAGGGTTTAAGATGTTTTAAAGGAAGATGATCAGGGCTAAGTCCCGCAATTTCTACGCAACTAGATTTAGATTATGGAGAACTTCTTGACATTGTATTGGGGAAAAGGTAAAAGTTGGATACGAAATAAGCAGTGGCCGCTTAATGATGTTGTTGAGACTCACGAGATCACATAACGGATGAGCAGAGGATATCTGTACGAAGTGGCAGTTAAGTATGGTAGATGAAAAATGAGGAAGGGCAGACTGAGCCGACTCATTTGCAAGTCCTGATCTACGAAGGCAGGACCAAAGTTTTGTTAATGTGTTTTTGATATCACAGAGCATATATCTTCCATAAAAGAAGCTGACTAAGCATTCGCTTCGCAGACAGGTACAATTTATCACGCTCTTTAATTCTAGCTCTTATTGCGGACGAAAGCCACGGCACAGAGCGATGCAAGATACGTTTAGTGACAAATGGCTGATGTCGGTTTAAGACTTCCGTGATACATTCATATAAAATATTAACACTATGCGTACATTCATTATTTTCAGTATTTTCATAGCTAATTTCGCAGTGATTATGATCTAATAACAAAAGATTAGGAAGCTTGAGTTTCAGAAGCGCAGAAAATTCCCTATCCACGGCTAAATAATTTCATTTGCAAAGTTGCGGTAGGTAATAATTTGAGGGTTGCAATTGAGGTTGTCAAATTCATACCAATCGTTATAAGGCAATGACCCGCTGCGTAAGGAGTTGAAGATGTAAAAAAGCTTTTAACCTTTTCACCGGAATCCACAATCATAACATCAAACTGTAATGATGATAAACCAAAATGGTGTGTTGGTCTAAAGGGAACACACATACTTAAAATCGAATATATTATCTAACAAGTTACAATTTAAGTCTCCGATTACTGTTGTATATTCAATGCTTCAGTCGGTTGAGAAGTAATGTGTAGCGAAAGTAAAATACTATAGACCGAAACTTTAACAAGTGTCTTACATTATCCACACATGACTACCCCATACCGATGTTCTATTCACGAACTGCTGTGAGCAACTGCCACCTTACTAATCCTCACACTCGAAGCGATCAACACTTGCTTCAATGCACACGTAGGCATTCATACATGTACACACTTGTCTCTACATACAACACCGACCCAACAGTTACAATCAAATTTTTATATGCAGAAATATAAGAATTAAACTTCACTAAAAATTCGGCAAAAACGTGACACCCAAGGCATCGATACATGATGATAAGTAACAAATTTCTCGAGGATGTTTTAATATCCAAAAAAGATATTGTGAGGCATTAATATTATCGTTTACTGAACATTCTACGAAAGAAACTGTTATAGTCATCATCCCACACAGGACGATACAAACAAGTAAACAATCACAAATACTACACATAATCGACACCGTCAACAGTTAGTCGGCGGCCTGTGCCGTAGCAGGCGCATCGCAAACATTGTCTTATGTTCATTCAAGACAATATTGACGAAGCGTCGACCATGGAAAAACCATTCACGGTGTCGATAACTACCGACTGATGTCGGTAGCAGTCCCAAATTCGTACCTTCACCCAGCAAGGTTTCCTGAATTATCCGCAATGGAAATAATCAGAAAAAGTTGCCGGACGGGGATTCGAACTTACGACCTAAGGAACGTTCAGTTTACGAGGCGAGCATGCTAACCACTTAACCATCGCGTTTCCTAAAAAATGTGGAACGCTTCATGATTTTGCGTGTCATCCTTGCGCAGGGGCCATGCTAATCTTCTCTGTATCGCTCCAATTTTAGTATATGTACTGCCGAAGCAAAATGCGCGACGTAAAGAACTGTTGATGGAGATGAACCGTGATGCAAGATACGATGACTAGTTAGTCGTTATTATTTGGTGGGTGAGATTTCCCAGAAAATAGAGTCTTCTGGATGAGATGGACAACCAGTTGGTTTGACGACTGAGAGGTGTAACGTCGTGACGTCTTATACGATAGATAAACTTCAGGGCATTATTCTGCAACAGTTGCAATGTAATGTTTAATTAGCCCGAGAGATCTGCAGTGACAAGAATGGCATAGTTGAGATGCGGGATGACTAATGCATTTACGAGTGAGAGTTTGGTGGAAGATGGAAGGAATGATCCGTAAAATTTAAGTCCATAGAGGACATCGTGAACCTTAGATGAAACGGTACTAACATGACGATTTCAGCACAGGTCGGATTAAATTATTACACCAAGATCTTTCACTTGATTGGAAAATGGCATCGGTCCCTACATAGATTTGAGCCAGGTTTAAGTTTTTAATAATGGCAAGTTTGTGGGTAGAGCCAATGATAATAGCTTGTGTTTGGCGGATGTTAAGCGTGAGCCCATAAACGCAGGACCACTTAACAAGCTCATTAATGCCATTATTAATTTTTTGCAAGGTCTCGTTTATGCAACTGATTGGGATGATATATAGACAAGTAGAATTGCGTGTCATCGGCAAATATAATAGTAGAATCTCGGTAGTACTGGAGCCTCGCAAATAAGGTGTTTATGATAATAAACAAAATTGGACTCAAGCTAGTGCCTTGTGGGACACCTGATGTGGTATAATCTGGGTGTGAGGCTTGCCCATCTAGACCAATAATCGAATGGCTGCGCATCGACAGGAATGAATGCATCCACCTTAGCGCTGAATCTTCAAAACCTAAGGCTCGTAAACAAGTAAGTATAATTTGATGGCTCAGAGAATCGAAGGCCTTTGAGAAATCGAACAAAACCAAGGTAGTCCTGTCGATACCCAACCAAATATAATCCAAAAGATGTAGTAAAGCTGTTTGCATGCTGTGATACCGGCGGAATCCGCACTGTTTAGCATGTAGTAGTTAGTTGCTCTCCAGAAACGAATGATTTGTTGCGTGGCAAGTGAATCAATTACTTTGGATAGATGAGGTGGATTTGCGATAGGTCGAGTATCTGTGGTAGCTAGAGGGTTGGTGATTTTCTTAAGTAGTACAATATATGATGATCAAATGGAGGAAAAGGTACACATGGTGAATGATAGATTGAAAATGGCTGTTAAGTATGGAGTTATGACAGGAAAAAGCTGCTTTAGATGTATATATACATATTTTTCTACACGTAAAAAATATCACTCATTATTCTTTGCAGTAACATGATTATTTTAGAACGCGTACAAATGAGTAAAATTGTAATCTCTTTATTATTTGTTATAGTATATACTATTATACTATTATATACATGAGTGCAAGTATTTGTAGAAGTATTTAGAATTATTAATTGAGCTGTGCTGTAAATCAAATATTGTTATAATGACCTTAAAAGGGACTAAATAATAAAGAGATTACAATTGGGGCTCGCGTTATTTTCTTTTCTATAAAGCATAAGTAATGAAAATAACGAAAAAAAGTGATGAATGGAGAAATCACGTCCGTAAAGTAAACTGAGCGAGAGACACAGAAGATTTGATTTATCATTCCTGCACATATAAGAGAGCGATCAAGAAAAAAACCATAATATTTGAAGCATCAAATTTATTTACATTTAAAAACATAAATCATCATATGTTTGATAATTATCGATAGAGTAGTTTTCAATTTGCTCTACTTGCACTTCGTGGTCCAGCGAAGCCAATAGAAACATAAAAGTTATAAAAAATAGTTAAAAAATAGAATGAAAGACATTTTCTGGAGAAGTTGAAGAAAATTGGTTGTAAATTGATAAAAATACCGATTGTTTAATAAAGTATACGTCAACGAATTTTCCATTCAAATAAAATTACATGGGCTTCCACCTTAGGTTTTCTACTTCCTCGGATTTAATATTTTGCATATTTTTGTTTTTACTTAACTACCTGTTTACTAAGCAAACTTCAAGAATGATATATCATAGAAATTACGCTGAAAATAGCTGAAATTTGTTACTCGAGAATTTGCGGAATTTTTCCCCTTTTTGAAAATGGTTGATTTGTGTGTTGGTCAGGTTTTGGAAATGGGCCAAGGAGGAAGCACGCATTAACTAATGCTTTTACATTGTTGTTATAAGATAAAGTGTAGTAGATAGCCCTTTAGAACGTAACCGTTTTCTCTTTATTAACTTGTATTTTTAAGAAAAGTTAAAAAGCGGGCGTCTTGATAGTCATGACCTCAATTATCGAAAGTTTTTCAAAGAAAAGAGCATTGCGGTAAGGTGAATCGATTGTTTTCGAATTAATGACGGAAGATCGTAGTAAAACCGGTTGCACCTTTGCGGTGAAGTTTTCAGCTTGGGCAACGCGTGTCATCCTCTGATTCACGGATAATAAAGGTTTAAAGAAAATCTTATTTGAAGCGGGTACGTTCTAACATGCTACGCGGTCTGAACGCTATATTATAATAAAAGGGACTATTTGTCCGATATCGACATAAAATTACGACAGTTTTCGGATTGTGAACGCATACAAACAAAGGCTAGTTATGGCGACATAACATTTCTATAAGCTTCGCTTGACCATCCAGTGCAAGTACAGCAAGTTTTAAATTATTCTATCGATAATTATCAAAGATATGATTAATTATGGTTTAAAATGTAATTGGATTGGATGATTCAAATATTATAGTTTTTAATTTTTAGCTTGAAAATTAAAAGTCGTACAAAAAAAGTGTATTGAAAACAATTTTTAACAAATTCGATTATCTTGTTACGTCCCCGTAACTAGCGCGATTACCCTTTTTTTGAATGCATTCCCAAATCCGAAAATGTTCGTAATTGTATGTCGGTATCGGACAAACGAGTCCCTTTTTTTAATATAGCGTTGAGATCACGTAGACGCAGCATGTTAGAACGTAACCGCTTCAAATTATACTTCCTTTTAACTTTTATTAGCCATAAACGAAAAACTTTTCTTATAACTATCAAGTTACCGCTTTTTGACTTTTCTAAAAATAAAAGAGAAAACGGGTACGTTCTAAACAGCTATCTACTACACCGTATCTTATAACAATAATGTAAAAGCAAGAGTTAATGCGTGCTTCCTCCTTGGCCTATTTCCAAAACCTGTCCAACATACAAATCCCCCATTTTCAAAATAGAAGGGGAAAAACTCAAAGCGGGGATAAAACTATGGCCCACCATAAATACGCTGGCGCGTACAGAGAATCGGACTAGAGAGGGTTCTAGTGGACTAGAGAGGACTAGAGAAGACTAGAGAATAGTAGTGAATCATTCTCGGACTAGACAATGGTAGGAATCATAGAGGATCGTGGGGAGATTTTCCGGGCGATGCAGACTAGATCGTCTGCTCTACCACAAGAAGAATTCAAGTTCTTCAGTTAGAGAAGTTCATCTGGCCAAGCAACCGAGATCCACAGAACAAGTCCGTCGTTCAGCAGACCACAGGCTCCGAAAAACTCCAGGGAAGAATACAGGACGCCCATTCATTTGGAACAGCTGATCGCCGTTCAAAAAGGGACCAGCGAAAAGAAATAAGTAAGTATCTCTTTATTTTATAAATAAACAAATGATCCCTCTCTTCTCCTTTCCTTTCGTGACATAGCGGGTAGGCCTGCGAAATCACGCCAACCTTTTCCCTTTGCGACATAGCGGGTCGGCCTGCGAAATCGCACCCCCCCCCCCCCTTTTCTTTTGTGGCATAGCGGGTAGGCCTGCGAAACCACAGCTCCTTCTTTCCTACATATTGCGCACAGCCCACCGAGACGAAGTCGCCCCTCTCAAGCGACTAATATTCCTGTTATTATCATTATTTTTTCTAAATAACTGATCTTTTTTAATTCTAAAAATAGAGACAATATAAATATATATTTAATATTAAAGATGCATTCTTAGGGAAATACCTTCCTCACATTCGATGTTCCAAAGATTTTTAGTAGAGCGTTAACTAAATGACCAATTATTCGCGTGCGAGCGACACCTGTAGCTTGAAAATGCGTTTCTCGGCACTGGGACGATTCCTATTTTTCGGCGCTTGAATCAAAGGTTCGTTCATGGTCCTCTTTTTCTGTGGTAGGACGCCCATCTATCGAAATATGTTCGCAAATTCCGGAAAGCGGGAACACATGTCCGGCCTCTTAGTTCCGTTCTGTCTTTTGAACCAAGCGAACCTGCTTCGCCAACTCTAACTAAAACGTGCTTTTTTTTCATCCGTATAAAAGTGTAAATCGGTGGAATTACACGCAGTTACAACTGCTCGTGTTTCCGCGGAAAGTGTATAATTCGCCAGAAATAAAATAGCTCTGATACGAATATATTATTCTAACTTTCTCCTCTCACGATTCCTGATCTTCGCCTAACCAGCCTGTATCCGAGTGCTACGAGATCAGCCTGCCTGATTTCTCTACGCAGACACCAATATAATTGAATAGTTTTATAATATTTTGTTTTCTCACTTTCGCGAGTTCTAAAACATAAAACGACAAAAAGGAATTTTTCTTTGACCGTATGTAAGAATAATTAAATTTAAAATTAAAAGTTATTTCTTGGGGTTTCGGTCTCTCGTACTGTAAAATAAATATTTTGAAGGTAAGTAAATAAAAATAAATAAGGTCGTAATGTCAACCAACGAAATATGCGATAATAAGTTAAATTTGAAAATTAAATTTTTGGAGATAATATCGCGAACTAAATTTTGATTAAACCACGGAATATAAGGAGTTAAGATTAGTATTTAAGTAACAGATTTAGTTTCCCTCTAGCGATATTATTTAAAAAGACTATTTTTGAAATATAACACGTTTCGAAAATAGAAGTTTTACATGCGAATGGCTTGGAAAGGGCTCATGATTAGCATATTCACAGGTCGCAAATGAGCCACTTTATAAGAACTGCGTAATATTCAAACCACAGGTTCATAGAGATTTACAAGAAGGCTTTATAATTAGAGCTTCCCAAAAATATAATGATTTTAATGAAAGTGCTAAAAGTCACGAAGGGCATAATATTTATCTATATAGAATAAGGCAAAGTTAGAGTCAATTATTCATTCAATCGTATTCTGTGGTGTTCATGTAATACCGCTTCGAATGGAAAAACGCTGAAGAATGATGTTCAGACTTTTTTATTCGCGAACTTTCCGATGCCAGGCAAATTAGCCTCGGCGAGAGTAATTCGACCGAACCTAGTGGCCATTTTAGTGGAAGTAACTTCCGAAGAGGATACATTTTGAATATTGTCATCAAAGAAATCGGCCTTTAAAATTACAAAGATTTATATTAACTCCGACTGCACCGATAAGGAACTTTTTGTGGCCTTTCAAGCCAGAGAAGCTCGTCGTGCCGCCATTGCTAAAGGCCATTCATTTAGAAAAAAGGCAACGACATCGCCATCAACAATGTCTGGTTCAAATGGTCCGAAACTGACCAGGATTTCTTGTTGCGCGAAAATGAACCAGTCCCTAAAAGGAGGACCTCTTACTCGAGCGCATTACAGCAGAGCTCATCAGGAACAGCAACAGAAGTGTGCATTGACTGAGAGCATGCCTACGCGAAAACAAGCTTTTTGAAGTCTCCCCATAAACGTTGCTTGTAATTCGTCACTAAAGGTCCTAAAAATTCTATTCTAGAATGCGCGCGGTTTATTAAATATAAAAAATGATGCATTTTTTAGCACGTACAAAATTATTAATTTTTTTTTGTAAAGTCGGTTCTTTAGATCCATATAGCGACTTCCCACAAATGTTTGAAGATTCGTCAGTCCTCATGTGCAGACAGTCACAGGACGACGGTGTAACAGCCGTGGAGCTTTCTGGCCGAATTTATGCAGAAAATTAATTTCGATTTATTAAATGGACATTGTACAAGTCATGTTCCGGCACACTTTACTTTACTTGATCATAGGTGCTTACGGTGAGCTTCAATTGAGTTCAACCCAATAGTTCTTGCACCTCACGGTTTTTTGTAGGCATATTTTCAGATTTGTCTCCCGGTTATTTTCAGCCATAAATGACAATAATCGACAGAGGGAAACTCAAAATGTCTTGATTTTTAGCATTTTTTTAAAGGTTGTAAATAATTTTATCAAAATAACGTTTAGATCTATTTTTTTTTACATGAACGTTTAGATTTTGACTTTAGAAAAATAATCCCAAAATGTTTTTATTACTTTTTTATGTTAAAACTCAAAATATTTACAAAAATACGCAAAAACCCTTTTTTTTATGGGGGGGGGGGTTGTAAATATAATTTGTCCCAGGCATCTTGCGACTAAACAGCTAAAGAATAAATTAAGCGTAAAGAATAAATTGAGCCTTTCGAACATACGTTTTAAAGAAAACATCTAGTTCAATTTGTTTCAACTTTCACATATTGTTGATTATATTGTGCTACAAATGTCGATAGAAAAATCTGAGAAAACGAGTTCGAGTAGACGAATTTCCGAACAATTTTTTAAAAAAGAAATCTATCTATTATATTTACAAAGTTATAAAGTTTTGAAGTATACAGGTTTTACGTATGTTTATTTATCGCATGTTGCACTCCATAGAAGAATACAATTTTCTTGTCGCGGAATCAACAGGAATTTGTTACTCGAGGGTTTTTGGGGTCGTTGATTACGAATCTAATATTAGATTTTCAAAATTCAAAATGTTGCTGTATGCCGACGACCTGACTAGTTTTGCTTACTGCCAGCGGATCTACGTAGGAAATTAATTTTGGTATCGAATTACTGCCACGAAAATCAGGATAATTCAAGAGCCTCCTAAGTCTACCAAGAAGCACTCCGGCTTACCATATTCACATACAACACGGTACCCGCACCTAGCGGTGGGAATCCTCTCGAGAATTACCAAATGGGCAGCAAAAATCCTTAATCTGCAGGGTCACAAACTGACCAAGATTCTATAGTTGCCTCTAAACCCGTTAAGGACCAAACGCACATAAATTTAATATGAAATTTGTCAGTGATTTTTTGTATTAAAAGGCAATGAAAAAATTGTTGGAATGGACGTTTTTAATTGCTCAAACTCCGCTTATGTGGTTGGTGTATCGCAAATTGCTGCAAATTAAAAAGTTAGATTTTTTCAGATTTTTTTTTCACTTCTCGTAATTTTTTATCATTACTCTTATCCAAATATCTCAAATGGGTATAAATTTCGCGTCAAAAATGTTTGGGCTAGAAGATCAAAGTAATGAAAAAAAAAATTTTTCGAAATGGCAACTCAAAAATGGCTACTAAAGTCCATTTTATTGTTCAAAATCATAGTCGCGTGTTACGACCGGCGGGTCGTACACCACCGCGTTTTCATAATTATCTATAATAATTAACTCTCTATATCGCGTATATTGGGGATTAAGTTATATTTTACTTGTTTGAATAAATATCGTATTAACGACATACGATATTTATTCCATCCGGTGTAGAGTCGCAACCGCGAGACCGGATGGACACACAATGGGCATAAGCAATATCAATTTTTTGAAAAAGTAAGCACTTTACGTGGGAACCTGCAAACATCGACAAGTCACACGAGTGGCCTTAGCTTCCAAAATGCTGAAATCAGCAGTCGAGCGAGTGGCGATTTGGTCGCTACGGACTTCGACGAGAGACACTTCGATTTCTCGCGCGGACTCGGAAGCATCAAGAGAATTATCCTTCCCTCCGAGAGTCGACACTCGGGGAAGCGGAATCACGGTAAATTCAACATGCGCGCCCGTGGTTCGATACAGCGCGCCGATAAAAATCGCGAGTGCTGGTTCGGGAGTAATATTCGTAGGTGGATTAAACACGTCTACTTATATATCTGTGTTTGATTTTCCCGATCCTGTTACCATGTGATTGAGGACTTCGAAAGTCCTCTGGTGTCAGAATCCTGCCTGGTACCAAAAATCGAATTCTTAACACGTATACTCTCTCGGCTCTATAATGAAAATGCAATCGGCTGACTAGAATGAAATCACTTTAAAGGACCCCGCAGGAAATCATAGGAAAATGGCTCTCAGTCGAATGTCTTGAAACTGGGGGAAAATAATAGTTCATATCATGTAGATCAAAAGTGTCCGTAGGCCCGAAGTCCCTAGATGGCTAGTTTTTGAGTTACAGCCACTTGAAACTGCCAATTTTCGCAAATTGCAGAATGGTGATCCTCGAATTTTCGGTCGATCGCACCTTATTCTAAGTGATGTACGGTCAAGGAAATAGATATATAATCTGTCATTATATGCAATCTATATACAACTGTTTTAAATTATATATAGTTATATACAATCGATATATATATCATTGGTATATAATTACATAATATAATTACTTTTATTTACCTATTGTTACAACTGTACGCTACTAAGTGTGGTTTGTAGACGTGCACCCACACACACACTCACACAATAAATGTCTGTATATTTTATTAACATACTAATTATTAAGTAATTATATACCAATTATATACAGGGTGGCCGATTTATCTGAAGACATCGAAATATCTCGAGAACTATGCACAGAATCAAAAAAGTTGTCGGATGAAAGTTGTTCGACACGAAGGAAGGCATCCAGTGATAATTAAATTTACCCCCTCCCCCATCCCCTGGGGGTGGAGTGGGGGCAAAAACAATAAAACTTAAATGGGAACCCCCAGTTTTTAATGCAGATTTGGATTCTCCGGAAAAAAGTACACCAATTTGACCTAGGAGCTATTGCATTTTGGTTCACAGGTGGCGCTGTAATCGATAAAAATCCAAATTTATCCGAAGACATCGAAATATCTCGAGAACTATGCCCAGAATCAAAAAAGTTGTCGGATGAAAGTTGTTCGACACGAAGGGGGGCATCCAGTGATAATGAAATTTACCCCCTCCCCATCTTCTGGGGGTGGAGTGGGGGCAAAAACAATAAAACTTAAATGGGAACCCCCAGTTTTTAATGCAGATTTGGATTCTCCGGAAAAAAGTACACGAATTTGACCTAGGAGCTATTGCATTTTGGTTCACAGGTGGCGCTGTAATCGATAAAAATCCAAATTTATCCGAAGACATTGAAATACCTCGAGAACTAGGCACAGAATCAAAAAAGTTGTCGGATGAAAGTTGTTCGACACGAAGGGGGGCATCCAGTAATAATGAAATTTACCCCCTCCCCCATCCCCTGGGGGTGGAGTGGGGGCAAAAACAATAAAACTTAAATAGGAACCCCCAGTTTTTATTGCAGATTTGGATTCTCCAATATTGACAATTTTCGCCCGCGTAGCGGATATGGAATACGGTCATTCTAACAAAGCCGGGAAAAAATACATTTAGCGTTACCCATGATAGAATCATATGTGCAGAAATTTCTGCGCAAGCAGTTCTTATGCGTTCCACCATGTTTTCACGAGTCGTTGGTACTTGTTCATAAACCTTACCTTTTAGGTAACCCCATAGGAAGAAATCCAGAGATGTTAGATCAGGTGACCTCGCAGGCCAATTAATGGGGCCACCTCTACCAATCCACCTACCATTGTAATCACGGTCTAGTATTTCCCTTGCTGCTCTTGAAAAATGTGCCGGGCAACCATCATGCTGAAACCACATTGTCCGTCGGACGTCCACAGCAACATCCTCAAGTAGTAATGGTACTTCTTGTTCTAGGAAATCTCGATATTTTGTTCCATTCAAATTACCTTCAATGAAATAAGGACCAATGAGTTTATTTCCTATGATTCCACACCAAACGTTCACCGACCAAGGACGTTGATGATTAACTTGTCGTAACCAATGGGGATTTTCTACGCTCCAATAATGCATATTATGCCTATTGATGCCACCATGGTTCGTGAATGTAGATTCATCTGAAAATAATACATTAGCAAAGAAATTGTGGTTCGTTTGCATTTTTTGAAATGCCCATTCACAAAACACCACGCGGTTATGAAAATCATCGCCATCTAGTTCCTGGTGCAGTGAAATGTGATATGGGTGAAACTTATGACGATGCAATATTCTTTGAATACTGTCTCTGGAAATGCCGGAATCGCGATGTAATTGTCGTGGGCTTACATGTGGATTTTGGTGAATAGCTTTATATTATATTAAATATATTAAATATATTAATATTATATTTATATTAAATACTTCGTTAGCTTCTCCTGTAACGGTTAAATTTAATAATTTAATAATTTAATAATTTAAATTTAAATAACGGTTAAACTTCGCTTCCTTTTTTTCATTTGTACGCTGCCATCAGAGTGAAAGGCATTCACAACTTTGTAAAAAAAAGAACGCGAGCGAGCATTATCTGGAAAACGCTCAGCATACAACGCAACATCATCGTCAATATTCCTCTTACATTCACCATAAATAAGAATCATTTCGATTTTTTCGGGAACTGTAGCAGGATTCATTTTTAACTTGCAATTCGATTTAAGCAATGAAGGGTAGACAAAAAATAGTCACGTAAACGGAAAGTTGTTATTCTAAAAGCAAAGTGACCTCCGACCGAATTACTACCAATACAATGGACTTCAAAACAGTCTTACACTGAGAGACCGTAAATACTAAATTTTAATATGGGGATTAGAAAGTCGCCATATCCATTTACTTCCCTTCAGGAAAGTAGAGAAAAATGTAGGTGAACTGGTTACGTGTGACTCAACTTATGTATAAAATGATATGCTACTTTATTTTCGAGTTATGTCGCCCTCTAGCGTTATATAACAGAACCGGCGCCGGTGATGGCCGAAATGCAAGCGATGTACATGTATGAAACCACGTGAGTTCTCTCGGCGTCCGGTAGATGGCGACGAAATCCCCAAATGAAGTAAGAGTTTCGTTTTGTTTAATAGAAGCTGGTTTGACCGTCAATGCTCAGCTTATTTATTCTCATTTCGGAAAAAACATACAGAGAGAGAATGAATGAGCTGAGTGAAGGGACATGACGCGTTTTTTAATGGATTGCGTGATGTCCTCTTTTTGTTTATTAAATAATAAATTTAAAACCTAAAATGTAATTTTATTGAAAGTAGAAAACTTATTTATAAAATTGCTTCCATATTGTATGCACAATTTTTATGTAATCAGTTTTGATTTTTAATATGAAGAATATCAATTATTCATAATCTTAATTTTTCGAATGGACATAATTAAAATTTCATATTCAGAATAACAATTTTCGCAATTGATATTACTAAATTCTAATATTAGAATTTTTAATATTAAATTTTCATAAAGGGATCAAATTGTCCCTATATGCCCCCTGGATGCCCCCCTTCGTGTCGAACAACTTTCATCCGACAACTTTTTTGATTCTGTGCATAGTTCTCGAGGTATTTCAATGTCTTCAGATAAATTTGGATTTTTAACGATTACAGCGCCACCTGTGAACCAAAATGCAATAGCTCCTAGGTCAAATTCGTGTACTTTTTTCCGGAGAATCCAAATCGGCAATAAAAACTGGGGGTTCCTATTTAAGTTTTATTGTTATTGCTCCCACTCCACCTCCAGGGGATGGGGGAGGGGGTAAATTTCATTATCACTGGATGCCCCCCTTCGTGTCGAACAACTTTCATCCGACAACTTTTTTGATTCTGTGCATAGTTCTCGAGATATTTCGATGTCTTCAGATAAATCGGCCACCCTGTATATACACATATGCATTTACAGCGATCGTCCGATAGTTTCGACGGCGAAGCTCATTTTCTTTCTCCCGGCTATCCGACGTAATTTTTTATCAGGTCATAATTTTCCATTCTTTACCACTTTTTTCAAATCCACGTGAGAAGTTTAAAATTGCAAAATATGCATAGAAACAAAAATCATCGCCGAAAAATATTAAAAACTGTAAGACAAAATACATTTGTAATAGTCAAATTTTACGTTTTTTTCGCTAAACAGAGTTTGAGCCTTTATTAATAAATACTAAATTTTAATATGTAATATTAGACTTTTGCATAGAAAATTAAAAAACATTTACCATTAGTAGTACACTTCTTAGACATGCCCAAAAAAGTATATGGGTGCATATATGTATTAGTATATATATACTTGGTTGCGGATCTGCGTCGAAACGACGCAGTAAATAGATGGAATGATTGCACCTCTCCTTGCATATAAAATGTATATTTGAAATGCAGATTTCCATTATTTTGGAAGTAATGTTGAAATAATTATGAAATAATAATCATTAATATGCATATTTACATGGATATAATTTTTTTTTGTAAATGGACTTCTTATAATTTCGGCAGGTTTCCGATTGTTCTTTGCTTTATTTACTCATCAACAATCATCTAAAAGTTGTTAAGGGCTTTATCAACAAACAACTTTGATTTTTTAAAATATTTATCGACAGTTGACAATGGAAAACAATGTAAATCCACATTATTACAGAAAAGTTTAGAATTTCTGTATATTCTTTACCAATAAATTGTTATAAACAATTATTTTTTATACACAAAAAAAAACGGGTATTTTATTCTTGACATATCGTACTTCCAATGGTTAGCATCTAATTTTTCCCGTAATATCGATGGGCGCAGCCAGATTTCCCCTAAAACTACTTTTGACAAAATTGTTGATAATAAATTATTATAAACAAGTATTTTTTAAAAATCAAAATACAGGGTGTTACGATCCGTCGATCGTAGATCATCTACATTCTACTAATAATTATACGTATATCTTATAGCTACTAATAATTTCTACGTATCACAATAAAGTAAGGTAACGCCGCGCATCCGGTCTCATGTGACGACATGGGATCCTTCCCGAACAATTCGGTTAAATGCATTTCGGGAAGCAATCAGCATTTTTCGGCTGGGAACCTGCAGAAATCGGCAATTCGCAGGCCTCGACGATGGTCGCCTGCTCACGAAAACTACAAGTTCAGCAGGGCCCCAGGCCAGGAAATGCTGACGGTGTGTGAGAACGACGTCGATCCGTCCACGGACACGTGGACGGATCTCGAGGAAGTGGGCTCTCAAGACAGACAGTTTTTAGCTGCGGAACGAGTAACTTCGTCGGCTCGTGTCCGCAAAGCTCGTAGTAACCAACTTCGAGCGGAACGCCGGAAATTATAAGTGCGCGCTCCGGTGTTCGACTTCGCGCGCCATTAGAATAACAACAAGTTCGCGTTTGTATTCGAGTTAACGCGAGATCGCGAAGGGACGCGGGTGCTGGACCGCCTAATAAAACATATACTATTTGGACATCTTTTGTGTCATTCACACCCCCTTCTTCCCCTTCGCGCCTATTACGCATGACCGCACCGTACGTAACATATAAATATTTTGGTGTCAGAAGTGGGATCACGAGCGTGTTCGGGCAAAATAAATTTTTTCTAGACTTTGAACTTTTAAGCCCGCCCCGTGATCTTCGGATCCACACGTCCTGACGTGGATCACCTTCGCGCAAGTGAAAACAAAAAGTGCGAAAATAAAAAGTCAAAAGACAAAGTGGAAAGACTATACAAGTGACCTTTAGGATCATTCAACTGTAGCAGCTCACGACCAGTATCTCAGAGAAGGACAGGATGACTATCTGGCCAATCTGGTGGACAGCAGTCTTCGGCATAGCTGTCTTCGGAGCCAACGATCCACATCCACGAGGGTAAGTCGCTACATTCTCCACTCAGTGCATACTTATCGTTCGCCCTACATATGTATATTCTATTGCATTTATGCGGTATAACTTTGTCCGCGTACACTGCATCTTCGCGAGTCGAGAAATCTTTCGCGATTGAATGAGCAAGGCTCGCAACGTACTCGGGTCACCTGTGGTTAATAAAATCAGGAATCGCAACCGTACCGCGTACGAAAACGAATCAAACACGTCCGACTTGTCGAACGCGAACCGATCGGGATCTCCCGAAGATTGGACTGAGGGCCCAGATCGAAAATTCGTCATGGCGGAAGCGGGCGCGAACGCGGGGCTGGAGCCGACGCCGACGTCGACACTAACGCTATGTCCGTCGGCAAAGGACGTAATTTATACAATTCCCGATTTCTACGGAAATCGTGAAACATATGCGAAATTTGCAAGCGCGTGCAAAGGGGCGCTGGCTTTATTAACCGACGCTAGCAAGCCGCTATTCAATTTCCTCCTAAGAGGAAAGTTAAAGGGCCGCGCAGAACGATGTATTTCAATACTCGACGAGCTTGGAAGCGTCGAGGAGCTTTTGGTCCAATTGAACAAAACCTACGGGGGACACGAAAGCCCCCACATGTTCCTAGGCAGAATCCCCGGTTTGATCCAGAAACCCGCGGAATCTGTCGAAGATTTAGGAAATCGCGTAACGGATCTGTGTGCGGCCGGAGTCGCGGCCGCGAAAGCCGCGACTAACTTTTCTGCGGAGTGTCGTGATACTCTCGCGAAAGAGATCGAGGACGGGTGCCTTAAGCAGTTCGTCGTCGGGTTGCGCGGACTGATGGAGTTTAGAGTCCAAAATGCGCGACTGAGAACGCTAGGAGAGGCCACGGAGCTCGCGATTAGCTTTGATCGCCAGTTCTCCGCAAAAGATGCCACGACAACCGAAACCCAGCCAAACCACCGTACCGAACCGCCAAGACGCGCATTCGCACGCGTCGTTACTGCGTGCGACGAGACTCGCTATCTAGACGAGTGCAGTTTTCCCGATTCTAATACGGACACGTGTCCGTACTGCGAAAGGTCGGGCCAGGACGAAAACGACTGCCCGGCGCGATTAGAAAATGAGACACTGTGCACTCATTGTAAGCGAATTGGTCATACGCGCGAGCGCTGTATCACGTTACGGCAAGATCTTCAAAAGACTCAGCCGTGCACCCAAGTACCTCTGAGGCGTAATGAAGATTACTCGCATAGTAGGAATCGGGAAAAACCCGGGAAAAAGGCGCCAGCGAATCGAAATACGCCTCGATTCGAAAAAAACAGTGCCCGACCGTAATACTCGTCAGCCCCAGAATAGCGCGCGCCAAGGAAAAAACCGAAATCGAATCGGCAGCTCTAGAGGACATTTAAACTCGAAAAGCGCTCGGGCCACGACTGGAGGTCCGAGCGTTCCGGATGTCCAGTCTCAGAATCCACCCAGAAAGGTGCATATTCTGAGAGGAAGCGAGCAGCGGTCCGTCTCGGGACTGCTGACTACGCTCAATGTCCGAGACTAAAAATCTCCAGCCCGGAATTACATTTTTCCGACGCGACGTTCTTAGTAGACACCGGCGCGGAAATCAATATTATTAAATTATCTAAGTTAAGACGCGACATGTTTCCCGACCTAGACGTTCATTGCGAATTGAGCGGAATCGGGGAGGGGATAACGCGCACTATCGAATGCGCGAAAATAAGTTTCAATGATTTAATCATCGAAACTCAAATCGTTACAGACAATTTTCCCATCTCCGAGGACGGAATTCTAGGCGATCCGTTTTTGCGACAGAACGCCGTGAAAATCGATTACGCGGACGAAATGTTCCATTTAGGCAATCGAAAAATGCCTTTTGCGGACACGCAATTTGTTGAGTTGCCCCCGCGCACAAGGAAAGTAATCCGCGTGCAAAATCGGTAACGACGTAAAGACGGGAGTGCTGCCAAAAATCGACACGATCGATGGAGTTTATTTAGAGCCCTCGTCAATAATTATAACGGATACGCGATTGCAGTAGCGGTAAATACCCACGAGGAATCAGTACGCGTAAAAATCCCCGTAGTAAATCCCGGGCCGTGCGACTTCGAGAGCGAGCAGAGTTCCGAAATCGAGCAGGAACGAGCAACGCCGCGACGCGCGAAAGTCCGTGCAACGAAACAGCATCGAGAGCAAGACAACACCCGAGCTGAGAAGGTGTTGGCGCTCATGGATTTAAGTGACTTATCGCGGGAAGAACAAGAGCACGTGCGCGCTCTTGTTACAAAACACGCGGGTCGTTTCCATTTACCGGGTGAACCGCTAAAGGCGACGTCAATCTTTTCGCACAGAATACACACCGTCGACGATATTCCGGTGCGTGTGAAACGATTTCGCCACCCTCCTGTGATTAACCAGGAGATGCAGCGGCTTGTACTAGAGCAGCTGAACGCTGGAATCATACGACACTCGAATTCGCCATATGTCTCCCCAGCCTGGGTCGTGCCGAAGAAGGCAGGCCCGAATGGCGAGAAAAAGTGGAGGCTCGTGATCGACTTTCGTGATTTAAACGAAAAGACGATCGGCGATGCCTACCCAATCCCGAATATCGCTGAAATTTTCGATCAGCTGAGCCAAGCGAAATACTTTACTACGCTTAATATGAAGTCGGGATTCCATCAAATAATGATGGACGAGAGAGATGCCCACAAAACGGTATTCTCTACGATAAACGGGCATTTCGAATACGTTCGAATGCCCATGGGCATTAAAAATGGCCCTGGATCATTTCAGAGGCTTCTGGATTTGGTTTTAACCGGTCTGCAAGGCACTGAAATGCTAGTCTATCCAGATGATCTTGTCATCTCAAGAAATTCGATAGACTAATGAAACGGCTAGCTGCAGCGAATCTTTCGCTAGAGCCTCAAAAGTGCAAATTCTTACAGAAAGAGGCCAGCTATCTCGGACACATAATCTCCGAGAACACCGTGAAACCTGATCCAAAAAAAATCGCTGCCGTGAAAAACTTTCCACAACCCAAAAATCCAAAACAAATCAAACAGTTTTTGGGCCTCGCCGGATACTACAGGCGATTCGTGGAAGATTTCTCGAAGATCGCAAGTCCGTTAGTTTTCCTGCTGAGAGAAACGGTTCCTTTTGATTGGACGGACGAACAAACCACGGCCTTCGAATTATTAAAAGAAAGGCTGTGTTCGGCTCCGATCCTCCAACTGCCAAATTTCGAGCAGCCCTTCGTTGTGAACACGGACGCCTCCGGGTACGCACTAGGTGCAGTCCTGTCACAAGGTGAAGAGGGGAAGGAGAGACCGATAGCTAATGCTTCCAGAACTTTGCGAGGTGCAGAGGTTCGATACCCCACGTGCGATAAGGAAATGCTCGCCGTAGTTTTTGGTATAGAACAATTCCGA
Source organism: Trichopria drosophilae (assembly GCA_030407085.1). Classification (NCBI taxonomy): domain Eukaryota; kingdom Metazoa; phylum Arthropoda; class Insecta; order Hymenoptera; family Diapriidae; genus Trichopria; species Trichopria drosophilae. The sequence goes on from CM059582.1 coordinate 103,538,020, forward strand.
CCATATCTATACGGTCGCCAGTTCACGATCTATAGTGATCACGAACCTTTAAAATACCTCAAAACGATGAAGAACCTCACAATTCGGCTTCATCATTTACGCAATAAATTGGAAGACTACGATTACGTAGCCAAGTATAAGCCCGGAAAGGAAAATGCAAATGCGGACGCATTGTCGAGAAATCGAACGGATGGTGTTTATATCGACAGTAGCGATCAGAAGGAGGACATGGAACACCCTGTCGTACAGACTGTACTACCCCTACGGAAGAAAAAACCCGTAGAGCGAGGGTTCAAGAGAAAGAAGGAATTCCACCAATACAACACTCGAAAACGATCGGATTCGAGTTCGGGAAATCCTGCAGACAAAAAACTACATCGGAACAATGACAACACTATTGCCACGAGTACCGAGGTCGATGAGATAACTGACAAGTCGGAAAACAAGAAAAATTTGCAACGGAAGCCGAAAGGGTCGTCCGTAAGCAAATATTGGGGTTGGCGATTAGTTGATCCCGCCGCGCGATCATCTCCACAGACGGTCAGTGAACCCTGGAGAACGCGGTCGGGTAAAGTATATAAAAAATCGACTACACCATCGGCGTCGCATACGCAACGGACCGAAGATCGAATACTCGCGAAAAACCACCCCTCTACGCCGAACAAGGCGAACGAATCACATGTAGATTCGACGGCAATCACGGACACGGATTCCATTGCCGAACATTCCGCCAGTTCTCCGAAATTAGTGTCAGATATCGACAAATTCATAGATAATCGAACTAAAGATTATCGTACTCGGTGGGAAGATAGGATGGGTACTTTACCAGTCGGAATGATCATACCCGAAACGGGCGAATTTTCGTTCGATACCGATCATGTCAGCAGGATGGAGGACAAAAAACTTTCCTCCCCGGAAAATAACATACGAGGTGAATCTCCTAGAAAACAGGAAAAAACCACTACAGCAAAGATGCTAGGAACCGCTCGCATCATCGTCCGAGCCACATTGGCAATTCAGGTACCCCTTCTCCGCGTCACTTAGTCAAAGAACGCGAACAAGCGTGCGAGAAGGATAGCGCTACCCCAGCAACATACGGGTCGAGCAGCGAGAGGAACTTCACGTCAATGGATGCTAATGCATCCCATGGCCGATCGAGTGGGACTGACGTTCAATTGCCCCCACTCCGGTCAACGAAGAGAGCCACATTAAGACGCGTGACGTTTCTTGCAGTTCGAAACGAACTCAACTTTCCGCGCACCCCTCTCCTCCACTCTCCGTGCACGAAACGCAATGCCAGAAAGACGTGACGTCAGACAAAGCTCCGTTGTTAAACTATCAGCAGTCGGAGCACTCTGCTGAACCATATGAAATTCTGATGAGAGACGAAGGAGTCGTAACTGACGGCAACTGCCTATTCGACTCACTCATCAAGGTTCAGCAGGTGACAATGTCACCGGACGATCTGCGAAGGCTTCTCCTGCTTCGAGGTAATTTTGACATTATTGCCGAACCCGGTCGAGCGCGCAACGTCTTACTCGCGCAGTATGAATACGGCGATGACAATCATATCAGCCTATTCGCGCATCTCTACGGCGTAAATATCTGCGTTATTATGATCATCGAGATGAACAAACCAGATATTTCCACGTGCGAGTCTCCGATAAAGCGAGATGGCATCACCTGCATCTCGAGAGACAGCACTATACGCCATATCTAAAACAGAGTGGCTCAGAGCAGTTCCATCAGCCTCGAGGATCTCCTGATCCAGGGGGAGGCTCCTCCAAAAACACGCACTCGGAGCCATCGGAAAGCGACCATGATAATTCCAAGGGAAGCGCACCGGAGACTCAGCCACTGCCCGCATCGTCTGCAATCGAGACAGAGGCAAATAATACCTCCGATTCACCAGAAGCACCGGAAAATCATCCATTGCCGACATCTTCCACTGAGGCAGAGGCAATCAGTATCAGTGACTCACCAAACGAACAGCAGAATGCGCCCGAAAAAGGCGAACCGATCGTGAAATTTTCAAATCGTCATCTGACGAGTGAAAAGGGCAACGTCGCCTATTTTACGACGACCGACCGTCAGTTAGATAGCGAAGTCGGAAAGCTGCTTCGCGAAAAAAGGCGCGTAAGCATCGAGCAATTACCTGCTCAAGACGCTCCAAAAATTGGCGAAATAATAGTAACCAACGTTGGAAAATATACGATGTTCGCGCTTCTAATCAAGCAATACATTGACGAAAGAGCATCGATGTCCGCAATAACGTCGTGTATTAAAGCGCTAAATAGGCACATTCTGACAGCTCAAATCAGCGCAATACATGTCGGGTATGACTTCGACATGATTCCCAAACAAAGCTGGCCGACTATTACTGAGCTTTTCCGAAAATGGATAAAATACAGAAAAACAATCGTATTCTTCAAAGATTCCTTGGCTGTACCAGCTGACCGCGAGCGATATCTGTTAGTTAGAGAACATCATTGCTCTGCGAGTGGTGGCCATAAAGGAATTAAGAAAACATACCGCCGACTTTCACGCACCCATTATTGGAGGAATATGAGAGCCGACGTGGCAGAAGTAATCAACAGGTGTGGCATCTGTCAAGGCAAAAAGACATTATGAAACAAAACTAGACTAACTATGATCATAACGGATACACCAGCAGATGCCTTTGACAAGGTATCAATAGACATCTGGGGTCCAACAACGGTATCAGAATTGGGAAACAGGTTCGTCCTTACAATGCAGGACTTACTGACCAAATACTCATTGGCAGTACCCCTCCCCGATATTACAGCCGAGACAATAGCAAAGGGAATCGCCAAACATCTCATCTGCAAATATGGCGCTCCGCGAGCACTCCTTACTGATCAGGGAAAAAATCTTGTCTAGCGTCATTTGCGAGCTTACACGTCTGTTCAGGATATCGAAACTGAGAACGACAGCATATCATCCGCAGTCAAATGGAAGTATTGAAAGGAGTCACCATGTGCTTGCCGAGTACTTTAGGTGCTACGTTAAGAAGCGCGAAAGATGGGACGAATACATTCCATATGCGATGCTGGCGTATAATACCAGCGTACATGAAGGTACTAATTACACCCCGCAAGAGCTGGTATTTGGCAAAATTGCCCGATGTCTGTCGAGCACGTCGCCGAGAGATTTACTACCAACGTACTCAGGTTACCTCGGAGAGCTCGCAGCAACTCTCGAGGAAATTCGAACATTAGCCGCGCTGAATCTCACACAGGCAAAATATCGGTCCAAAGCCTACTACGATCAGAAGCTAAACGTATATCACTTCCACGTAGGCGAGATGGTAATGCTGGCTAAAAAACCAAGCCATGGAAAGTGGGACGACACGTTCGTAGGACCCTATGAGATACTCGAGGTTCTACAACCGCGTAACGTATGCCTAGAAATAGACGAGTCTCATACAAAAGTAGTACATGTCGATAAACTGAAAAGGGGATATGACCCCCTTATATTCGACGGCGAAGAGAACTCGTACGATAAACGAAGTTCGTCGTTCGAAGAATTTAAAAAAAAAGGGGGAATTCTGTAACGAGAATAAGCGCAAGGAGGTGAACCTTCATAAATTATCGGCCTCCGTTTTGTGCGGTGCTTCGTAGGCACCCGCCTCGATGACGCGGCGCCCCACCCTCGTGCTACGCATAAACAATACAGTCCCATACATGGGACTAGCCACGCACCGTAGCTGACGAAGGACTGCGCGATGAGCTTCCCCCTCTTCCGCGCGAAGAGGGAAGGGACAGCTCGAGATGAAACCTGGGATGAACGACGTAGAGGGTAGGAGATCCCCTCGCCTCTCCACCCCTCGTCGCTAGATTCCTCTCTTCCTGCTTCTTACCTTTTGCGGGGCTGTAACGGCGACCTGGACCATCCACGGGATCGCGAGAGGAAGGTTTGATCCGTAATAAGAAGCGAAGCGGAAGAGAAGCTGCGAGAGATCGCCACCTGGAAAGGAGCGACCCCCAACCCTTAACTAAATGAATTTTATGTTCGCCATGCGACTCGGCGCATTCTCTTTTACAAATCTACGACCCACGTATGCGGAATATGCGGAATCCATCTAATTGTAAAATGATGCAGGCAGGCCGATGGTATGTTAAGAATTAATTTCAAGATGCAATATTCTACTTGAAAAATAAAGGAATACGTGTTTGTTAACATTTTTATAAACAATTTTTTTTGCATTGTTTAGAAAAAATTATTACTTCAAATTTTGTCAATAAGACAAATTTTTATAAGTTTCTTATTCAGATGCTCTGAATTTACTTACTTTTTCTCATGCCCTGGATCTTTTTCTTGCATTTTTCATACTTTTTAAAAATATGAATTTTAAATGGATTCGACTTATAAGTGGTGAAAAAATAAAATTTCTAAAGTGATAAACAATATGAATGTTTAATTGTTCGACACGCTATCATTTTGTAGGTCGAAAATGATAAAGAAACAAAAGTAAAGAACTCAAAATAAATTTGGTGATTCCCTTTAAACTTCTGAATGTATATTTATACATTGCACTGAACAGATAAAAAACACAGGGATGTACTGGTTTGGAACTTTAATCCCATGATTCGTGCTACATAATGGAAAATTCGTTAGTAGCATAGAATCTGAATCTACTTCAGACAAACGCGATATAACTATTAGAAAATAATGGATATACATATCGAGGAAACTTATTGTTAGTCATATAACAAATTTTCAACATTATTACCGATTTCGGTGAATCTATAAAAAAGAATCTATACATAAATATGCACAGATTCTTTTTTAAACTAGTTAGTCCAGGTTGTAGTGTTCTCTTTCATGAAATGGATACACTTATCGAATGAATATGTCATTTATTAAGAAATAGATACAGAAAAATAAACGCGTCTCGTGCAAGACTTTGAGTTTAATCACATTGGGCCACGGTGCCCTGTCATAGATACCTCCAACCGATATCGGTAATCGAATTGCAACGTACATTCACTCTATTCACACAATCAAAATTAATGTCAAAATTTCACATATTATTACGCCTCGAGAATCTTATGGTCGAGTTATGGCGTTAGTCTTTTCCGGATGAAGTCTCTAATCGATGCTATTAGGCAATTAGCTTCTCACTGATTTGTATCGATTCGAGTATAATTGTAATAATACAGATCACCTGTTATTCCCGAAGATGATGATGATCGTAGATGCAACTTACAGCATACCAGTGGATGAATCGTATCCTTGAACCCTTTTGTGAAAGACACGTGGTTGGATAGACTTGCCGTGGTGCGAGTGAGGTTAGGTTCTTCAATCTGTCACTTTTTCTCCCTATGGAGCCCATTTCTCATTGAACATTGATTTTTTGAACGACAAAATTAATGCCAACAATTTATTTTGCCACGTGGACTTCCTTGGAATCCGTTTCACCACGTTTAAAATTACCCAAACGGAGAAAGGATTTCCGACGCTGATCTTGATTCGTCGACTGACGTTATTAAATTTTGGAAGCTGGGCACTCTTCTCCTTCGACACAGCAGCTAGATCGGCGTATCGTTGTTTGAACTATAAAATAGGTTCACCATGAACACTTCAACAATGATTTGTTGACACCTTCAAAACTCACCCAACTGGTACAAACGTTGCCACCGTCCTTGCCCTGCGGCTGTCACATCGGAAAAGAGAGCGAGGTATCCCACTTTTCCTCTTTTATTTCCTCGTAACCGTTTTGCCACTTTTCGTACTTTTAAATCCGGCGGAAATACAAAATTTCGAAGCGCACTTTACCTCGACGGTAAACGAATTCGCCATGACGTCACAAAACGATACAAACACGCTGTATTATCGGACGCGTCACACCTTTCGACCCACGCACTCTCCGCCGACGCAAAATAGTCCCACCAGGCGCTAGTGTCGCAGATCGGACATTAGTCGTTCTCGCGCGAAATTCAAATACCATTAAACGCATTATAGACAACTGACAATATTCCTACAATTATCCCCCTAGCGCTGAGACTTTTCAAGGAGCATCGGTACGGCTCTCACACCAATATTTACTATAATGAGATCAGAATCCTAATCACTAATCAATTTACTAATAAAATACCCACAACTTACTTAGATATTGAGGCATTCGCGTCAGGAGATTCAGCAGACACTATATAGTATTTTCGTAAACTCATCCGGTTATAAGTACCTTTGATCACCTCTTCATTATCTGCATTACTCAATTCGAACGCGTTTTCTCCAACATTTCTTATAATGCGATATGGACCCTCATACAAATCAAAAAATTTATAAATCATTTTTTGAGTAGCATCAGACAGCCTAGGCACCCGAATTAAGACTAGATCGCCGACACCCAATTTAATCTTACTTATTACTTTCTGTGATCGACACCGAGCGTCAAAAGCACTCTTTAGATTTTCTTTCGCGAACCGTAGTTGAATTTCATGAGAGATGGGTTGAGCTTTTAACAACGGAAATATTTCTACCAACCTCTCTGGCACAGATTTACCATAATGCAATTGATACGGAATACATTTAGTGCTTCTATGCATGGTTACATTAAGGCAATCCTCTATTCGAGGTATAAATTTAGCCCATGATTGGTGTTGCTGTGAACAGAAAGTTCGGAATAACCTCCCTAACTCGCGCATTGACCTCTCGACGGGGTTAGATTGAGGATGCCTAATAGAGGAGAATATTACCGCTATCCCATTTTCTAATAACCCCCTTTTCCACGCTGGTGAGGTAAATTGCGTCCCATGGTCGCTAAGTATCTTTTTCGGGACTCCAATCTTTTTCAAATAGAGTTCATTGAGCTTCTTGAGACAAATTCTAGTAGTAGCCCTGCTAATGGGATATAGGGTGATTAATTTCGAAAACAAATCCTGCACCACGAAGATATAGCGTGCTCCACCAACTGAACTGGGCAATGGACCATAAAAGTCCACTGAAACCACATCATTCGGACACTCCGATTCTACAAAGCTGTAAGCCCCCTCCATGCAACAATTTAAAGGTTTAACCCTTTGACAGGTGTCACAACTACGCGTGAACTTTTTTACACTCTGCCTCATCCCTTTCCAGAAAAAATACTGATTCAAATAAGCTAACATTTTATATCCACCCGCGTGGCCTAACTGATTATGACTAGTAGCTAATATGGTTAGAACCAAACATTCAGGGACAAATATCTTCCAAATATCCGTATTTTTTCCTTGACAACACACAATACCAAATTGCTCACAGGTCTTCATCTGACTACGAGGATCATCTCTATATCTCTGAATGGTCTCATCCCTCGATTGCAACTCAGCCAGATTTTTTAAATCATCGACCAGTTCAGGCCTCCTTATCAACTTACTAATCACCCGCATATTGCTATTCCCATTTGACACGTATCCCCCATCCTGTGTCCCGAATATTTGATTAGTTGCCTGATCAAATATTCATTATCACCAGCATTCACAACCCGATCTGCGAAATTCCGACTGAAGAAGTCTTCTACTACGTTGTCTTTACCTTTGCAGTGCTTTATCTCGTAAACGTATTCCTCCAGAAATAGCAGCCATCGAGTCAGTCTCGCATTTCGGTAAGGCGTCGAAACCAAAAATGTTAAGGCCTCATGATCCGTAAGGATCTGGAATTTCGCCCCCAACAGATACATACGGAACTTTAACAACGAATATATGACAGCAAGCAACTCCTTCTCTGTCGTATTATAATTCATCTCACATTTAGTCAAAAGTCTAGTAGTCAGAGAAACAATCCTATGTTCGCCTTCTTCATCTATTTAGTATAGAATACCACTTACTCCAACGTCACTTGCATCTGTTTGCAACCTAAATGGGACGTCAGGCATGTAATGAGACAAGGTCACGGTATTTACGAAATTAGCTTTAAGATCCTCGAACGCTCGAGTATGCTTATCCGTCCACCTCCAGTCACTTTTACTACTCAGCAAATCTCGGAAAGGCGCAATATAATCCGCGTGTCTAAAGCTAAAGCGTCGGTAATAGCCACAGACCCCCATGAATGCTTGAAGCTGCTTTCTGTTGCAGGGCACCGGGAAAGTCCTGATAGCGATTACTTTTTCGGGATCTGTGTCTATCCCCTTTGCTGACAAAATATAGCCGAGAAAGTTGACGGATTTTTTTAAAAAACTTCTATTTCTCCAGGCTAATTGTAAATCCAACCTCCCGCAATCTACAAAATAACCGATATAAGTGACGAATGTGCTCATTGAACGTTCGAGAAGCTATTACTCCATCATCTATATACCACATGATAAACTCAAGAAACTCCCTCCCTAAAGCAATACCTAAAGCCCTAATGAACCCACTACCCGCGGTCTTGAGGCCAAAAGGTATTCTAGTGAATTGGTAAAGTACTCCTCCATGCAAAAACGCAGTGTACTGTTTTGACGCCTCGACTAACGGTATTTGCCAATACCCCTTTACTAAGTCTATTGTTGACAAGTATTTCAGCCCCTCGAATTTTTGGAGCAACTCCTCGACTAGGGGAGGCGATTCGTTATCGGCAACCACAATATTATTAATATGCCGTGCATCCAGACAGAGACGAATTTCTCCATTTTTCTTTTTAACAATACGCAGCGGATTGCAATAAGGACTTCTTGACCTTTCAATTATTCCCTGTTGCAGCATTTTCTGAATCTCACGATCGACTTCTTCACGCTGATGGATGGGTACGGGGTATGACTTACGAACGAAAGGGTGATTCTCCTTCACTTCTATCGCATGTCTATAATTTTTAATACACCCCGGATTACGCGAGAAAACATCACGACTTTGGAGCAGGAGGTTTCGCACCTCTTCTCTTTGCTCATCATCTACGGATTGTAATTCATCAACATATACGTTTATTTCAGACTCCGAAATGATTTCCTCATCCTCCAGTGGCAACCCAACTCCGTCGAAAGTCTTCTCGTTCCATCCCCCAATCCCTAATTGATTGATATCGACCGTTCTAGACTCAACGCCATCTTCACTTTCGTCAGATACACCCGCGTGGTACCACAACACTTGGTTGATTCTTTTAGTTTCAATGGCCATGTCGTTCTTAAAAAGGGTATTGGCGCGAAAAACGACCATTTCCGTGGGCAGTTTCTCTCCAAAAAGGTAAACACATTCTTTTTCTAAATCGACTACACCTCGATGACGCTTTAGCCAGTCAACACCCACAATAACGTCATTAGATAACCCAGGTACGATTAAAAAAGGGTCTGATATCTCAACATCATTTATCACTACTGTCAACTGTACTTGCTTTTGAATTTTCGTTGGTTTGCGCCCTACTGCGGTATATAAGGAAAACTTCGTCACTGGTAACTCATGAAGTACGATATTTTGACTAATCTCATCATAAAAAGTTTGTGAAATACAAGTGACTTCACTCCCCGTATCCAACAGTATCGCAGCTTCCCTTTGTAGTATCATGGCTTTAACCCGTGGGCTAACTATCCGCCTTACATCATCACCACCATCTACTTTTGGTTCATTCCCTTCGATAACATCCCAGCACAGTTCTTCGATAAATTCTGAAGATACCTTTAACGATCGAATATTACTTGTGGAGGGGTTATCGCTATAATTTATATTGTTACTATGACCTACGCTATTGTTACCACGCGAACTATCTGTCCGGTTATCGTTTTGTCGTACGGGAGCATTGACATTTTGGATCGGTCTCTCATTTTCTCTTCTTCTCCAATTTTCTTGATTTCCCGGCTTTATAGGAGGACCTGGCTTATTTTGCCCTTGAAATACTCTCCGGTCATTGTTCGCCCCATCTCTCACGAATCCATTAAAATTTTTTACATCACACGACTTCGAGATATGGTCTTCTTTATAACTTTCCGTTGAAGATTCGTCAACTCTAATCAACGATTTAATAATATTCTTTGTTTGAGAATAGTCAATTGTAGCAAGGATATCTCGAACGCGTGAAGGCAACTGTTTTACTATAGTATAATTAATCTCATAATCGTCTAATTTTGGAGAAAAATAACGCGAAGCACGCAGCTGCTCAATGAAATATTGTTGTAACGAATTATCACGCGATAAAAATCTACGACTGGTCCACTCACTCTTAAATTTAGCACGCGATTCAATAGAGTAGAATTCTTTTAAAAAAATTTCTTTAAACTCCATGTAACTCGTGGCAGGGTGTAACCGCACATCATACCACATTTTTGCTGCTCCTTTTAACGAATCTTCCAAAATTAGAGGCTTTAAATTCTCTGTTACATTTCGTTTAATGAAATATTTTTCTAACTCCTCGATAAATTTCATCGGATTATCCTTAGACCCATCAAATACCGGCAAAACAAAATTAGATTGGTTATATTGTAGCTGTAATAATAAATTAGCGATTAAACTACTATCATCATTTGTATTGTTTACAGCATTGAGTGGATTACTTTGTTCATTATTTGAACCAGGTCTATTATTATTATTTTGAACAGGAACCGACTCAACACTTGTGTTATGATTCGATTGTCCTTGATTACCAACACATTCCTCTAAAGCTTGTCGTGTTTTTTGATTTTCATCGCGTAATCTCTGAATCTCCTGCGTGAGTGCCCCAATTCTATCTTTTGTTGAACTATCCGGAGTTCCTTTATTTTTAGCACAATTTTGCAATTGCTGTCGAAGCAACTCATTTTCATTATCAGCTGATTTGAGCTGTACACGCAATCTTTCCATCTCTTCCTTTAATCCCTCCATATTCTGTTCTAATTCAAGTACTTTTCCTTTACCTCAAATAATGAAATTTTGAATCTTTATGTTTAAGAAAAAAATTATTTTGATCATAATTCCACGATGGTACAAAAGAAAAATATGAAAAATTGTTATTTTCATGTACTTTTTTTGTAAATAAGTATTTTTTGGCTACATTTAGACAGTAATAGTATCCGAACTACTTTGAAGAAGATGAAATTATCTGCGTAAAGTGAGCATCTCTTGAAGTTTCTACGATGAATAATTGTTGAAGAGTTGCCGTCTGAAGTTTCAAGCAAAAAAGTAAATATTAGTAACAATTGCAGTTTTTGTGTAAAAACAAGCGTGCAAATTTTTGTTAAAAATCGGTTATCTACTGATATTGAAATTGAATTATTAATAATAATAGTAATAATAATAACAAAAGAAATAAAGGGGGCCAAATTTCACACTGATGCTGATCTGGTAGGGATTTTATACAAAAAATTTTCACTTTTCGGCAGATTGAGCGAGATCAAAAACAAATGTTGCTGTTAAAAGTTGTTATTTACGTAATAATAATAACAATAAGAACAACAATAACAATAATTTGAACAATTAAAATGATTATAATTTATTACATTCCTTTACACCCATCCAATCTATTCGAAAAAACATTTTTACATAAAAAAATACAAATTTACAAATCATCAAAAAAATGATGAAAAAGTGAGGAATTTAGTTTCATATTGTTGTTGATTTATTATTATTATTAATATTATTTATAAATATTATATTTTTAAATATTAACTATTTATAAACAGTATCTACTTAGTAATTTTGTTATGGGAATATTATTACATCATTTTCATTATAAGAAAGAAATGAGAGGAAGTTCATTCCCTTCAAAACATAATTTAAAAAAGTTAAAAATAATTAAAGTTCGCAATTTCTACGGTTCATAAATAGTTTATAACAAACAGGCTTTAAAAAAAACAACACTCCTCTATCGAGATTTGAAAATATATACATAGCTTCTAGAAAAAATTGCGATATTCGCTTCATATAAGTTACTACTTATAGCTTAAAAGGTAGTAAATTCAAATACGATTTTCTAGAAAACGATTGAGTATTGCATCGATCTTTCTGATAATCAAAAGGGTGGTAAGTATGTGCGATATTATGAGAAAGTTTCAATAAAATCGGTGAAAATCATCGCACCAGAGGTTCCCTTGTGAGAGAATGAGATGACAGCCTTTTACATTCTTGCCCCCCCCTCTCTCTCTCTCTCTCTCTCTCTCTCTCTCTCTCTTTCTGCTCCCGTATATGCCGCGCCGCCTCGAGTCCATACCCTTCATATATATACAGGGTGAGGCTGGTAGAAGTGAACATAGGGAAACCCATGTTAAGGCTACGCGCCTCGTGATTGGTCGATTCCGGTGGAACGTCGCTTGTCCTCCGATTGGCTGTGAACGGTCATATGCGTCAGACGTAATTTAGAGCCACAAGAATGTAAACAAAATACTGCAAGCTTTGGATTGTTTTAAAACTATCCTGCTTTAAAATAGTTTATTCTTGCCCACTCTTGGCAATTGTTTTTTGAAAACCTTTCAACTTATCGGCTGCATCCGGTTGTAACAAAAGTAGAAGATTCACGAACTGTGTCTTGAATTTGGGATTATGTTACACATTTCATGGATTTGACACATTTTACATAAGCCCAAAATGTGGTTATGTCACACAAGAGATTTGCTACTTCTTTTCGAGTTTCTTTTTTTATTAAAATATCATTTTACAGCCAGATAATTTTAAAACAATCCAAAGCTTGCAGTATTTTGTTTACATTCTTGTGGCTCTAAATTACGTGTGACGGGTAGAAGTGAACATAGGGAAACCCATGTTAAGGCTACGCGCCTCGTGAACAAGCGACGTTCAACCGGAATCGACCAATCACGAGGCGCGTAGCCTTAACATGGGCTTCCCTATGTTCACTTCTACCAGACTCACCCTGTATATATATATATATATTTGAGATTACGCCTTCAATTTGAACTTTTTATCATATTAAGTGTATTTTTTATAAGCTACTAATCCCCTAGAATGTGCGTCCACTTCGATATTGGCGCAACGATTGTCGCATAATCAAAAAAAAAAAGGATAAAATCGGCTTGTTTTTCACCTCACACCTACATGATGTGTAGATGTGTTAGTCGTCACGATAAAAACGTTTATTGCATCGTTTCGATAACGCTAACGCACAAAACGGAGTGGACGTTCATTCCTGACACTTGGCGGATTACATTGAACCCATTTTTATGCAAATTAATTATGTTTTCGAGGCGTAATCTGCAAATTGCGACTTGAAGCGGGTAATGGCGACACAAGCGAAAGATTTGACATATATCAGTTCCGCGTTTTTCGGTGAGGTGGAGACCAAAGCGAATGTCAGGATCGTAGGTATTCTAGGGCGCTTCCCAGGGCCCCGCGAGCATGTGCACGCATACATATGTAACTTGCATGTATGAATATGTCTACATTCATGTGCGTATGAATGAATCGCATGAATCCAACATTCTAGGGGATTAGTAGCTTATAAAAAATACACTTAATAAGATAAAAAGTTAAAATTGAAGGCGTAATCTGCAAAGGAGTTTTACTTCCGTTTTGGTAGTTCCACAATGGCCACCGCGGCGCTCAAGGGCATCAGAAGAACACCCACGTACCTTTGTATTTAAACTCTGTACCTTGTATTTAAAGTCCCTGGCACTACGAACTTCCAAACTTCTGAAGTGTTCATCTAAAGGCTAGCACTAGCGCCAGATCGAAATTGATTTCGATCCCCCGTTCTCGAAGCCAACAAACTAATATCCATTCGGAAGTGAGCACCCACGCTATTGCACATATCCATGCCGGACCGTTATATAATTTCTTTCTTGGTGGTAATTTAATACTACCTTACATGGGATGTGTCTCATCCGGAGCACCCACGCTTTGGCATATCGCCCGGACGGGCTGATCTTTAACCTGTAATGCTTGGTAATGTATTTAACTTTCGTAGACTGAATGTTTCCTGATATGGGGGGGGGGGGTGCCACAGCTAAAGCACCCACGAAGTTACATATAACCCTGACGGCTTAATGGCAAATTACAATAATTGATCAAATGTGGTTACTTATCTCATGTTGACGTTCCCTTAAATGGGATATCGCTCACCACAAGGTCCGAAATGTAAGCCTCCCGGTGGTCCCCAGGTATCAATAACACGTTTTCGATCACAGTCATTCTCTTTCATGTCAATGCTTAAATTTGTTTAAAAGTGGTTATGATCTGTTTTACTTATAACAAACAAATAGTGCTGTGAAAATTTCACTATAACTTTCCTGAAAATTGTTATATGGTTTTGTAAAATGTGTCCCCATGTTTTAAAAAATAAATGTAAGTACAGAATACATGCCATTTGCAGTACAAAAAAATTAAATGTAGATGCAGACAATCGTTCTACAATTTCGATTACTTTTAGGCTATGGATTCTGTGTACACTATTATTACTGATTTTAAATTATCAGATTTGAACTTAACATCAATTGTCTTAACTACTTTCAGTATTAAATGCGCATCATCAGTAATATGCGATAATCAAAACTTTTTTTTTACATCGTTAAAATAACCAATCATATCAATTTATAATTTTCCATAATAATTTTAACTGTTTTGAGTTTTATAAAATAAATATTATTAAGTTAATATTTTTATTCTTACTTTTTATGAGTGACTCATTCGCTAAGAGTGAACATTTCGCCATTTTTATATAAAATTTCTATTAAAAAATTTAATTACTTGCATATATCTAAACTTTAAATTTTAATTTTTATAATCTTTTATTTTGTGGAAAAAATACGTCGATTTTACACTTTTTCGAAGAATGACCCATATAGTGCCTATGACCAAAAGGAGATATTGGTCCCTGTATTGGGAGGCGTCTGCTACGCAGCATTACCGCCTTAGTCGAAGAGATCCCTTCCATGGAAGAGAGTGCCCCTATTGGCATTCACGTTTCTAGTCCCGACCGGGTCAGTCTGTCTGATCACTATCCTAAGCATCGAATTCAAGCCGAAATCAACCTCGCCAGGTATACTTTTTTTCTCATATGTTATATCTCTTGATGTGCCTTTGTTTTCTTGTCTTTGATTTTTTGGTCCTTCGAGCCAGATTAATTATTAACCAGCAATTTACACCTGGAATTTTGTTCACAAATTAGCCTATATTCCCAGCTGACCTCCCAGACACTCACTTTCGCCACCGCAAAGGTCGGTACATCGTTCGTCTTCCCTTTAAAACTCAGCTATCCTGAATTTTTGAAAACGCTCTTCGAATATTAAATCATTTGCACATAATATCGATATCTAATAATGAGATAGAGCTCGTACCCATTTATTACCCCCCCCCCCCTCCCCCAGCATGGAATGGTCAAAAAGATGAACTTGTCTATAAAGCTACGAGTTGTTTTTGTTGGATTTTCTCGAATTTAATTTAGATTTCAGCGCATATTATAACAGAAACATGATGATATTTTAATTTATCAGTCGACCATCGTAACGTACGGTATATCATGCGCATTCTTTTTGTCATTGCGCATAATTCCTCAGCTATTAACCGATTATAGACATGCTTATCGTGTGACGATAGAGCCGCTTACTAAAGGAAGTATGTGGATGATGTCTTCGTTGGGGATAGGGGGGCTGGTAGCATCGAGCATTCCCCAAAGCAGCTTAGCAAGTACGCGTCTCTGCATGGTGGGCGGCTATCAAAACAGTGGGTAATCCAGACATATAAGCTTTCCAGCAAATACTGAAAAACTAATGCATGATACCATTATAATTTATCACAAATCTGTGCTAACGCTTCGATTATCCTGAAATCCTTCATAGGATTTTTTTTCATTTCAAACTTCCAATGTCGATGCTTAGTCATTAGCAAGCGCATCATTCTGTCGTAAAGTGATTGATCTCTTTGAACTCTCTCTGAAAACTCTTTAATCCACGTGGGTTGCTATCATAAATTGTTCTCCTGGAAACATTTCTCGTGCCAGAGTTATGGGACACAATACTCCAATGGGATGGCAAACTACTTCGACCACAACTTGTTAAGTGGAATTACTTATCCAGTCACTATTAGGTCTTACGGAGATTAGAATATTCCCAATGTAAAGAAACCTTCTCAAACTCAGAGATTAAGATTCGTGGGTTTTGTGATGCATCATGATTGGTCATGGTCACCGCAGTATACGTCCGCCTGCTACGAGTCTGGATGACCGTGTCACTACTTCAGTCCTATGGTCGAAAACGAAATGCACCTCCTTAAAGCGTGTTTTGATTCCGCGACTGGAGTATCCACTGTTGTTATTGCTAGGCTCGTGACCAAGATTACTAAAATTCTCGAATGGGCATCTCAGTTCGTGTTACAAGAACGGAACCACATACCTGTTTACCTGTTTACCTATGTACCAATAATACATACCTACATTTGCTATTATCCATCTCGATGGAAGGATTAGATTCAAAATCGTGTTTGTTTCAGTCAGGAAACTCTTCGTCACGCTATCTGGAAACATGTGTCCTGCACAACACCTCCAGCTTGGAGTACTCGAGGTTACTACTCGGTTGCAGTGCTCGACCACTGCCATCTGCAGAATTAAGTGGCATAACCTTGTGGTCGAATGGTCCATCCTGGCTCGTCGCACCACCATCCAACTGGCCTTATGACTCGCTAGATACAATTCAGAACTTCACGCAAGTACTCGAACCGTGAGCAAAACTCCTCCAGGAGCTGTTCGTGTAGACTCTCAGGCAGATGACTGGGATCTACTTTCACGATACTTTTTCCTATTACCTCGTGGTGCCAAAGCGTCGGCAAAGCCTTCAGAGGAACTACTTCGCATCCGGCAACTTCTTCACTTATTCTATCGGAGCTGACTGGAGCCAGCGTTAGTGGATTGAAGTAGCCCAACCGCGACATTTTGGAGGGGATATCGATGGTTTGCGGTATCGTCGAAGCACGCCAGCGTCAAGTAGCCCTTTGTGATTACTACCATTCTTCGACAATCCAGATGAGTTTCGTGTTTGTGGCCAATTGGAAAACTCGCCGATTTCGTAAGACTAAGTATATTGATATTTTTCCAAAACACATTATCTACTCTTACCATTTAAGACGCGCATGATCGAACCCTTCATGGTAGCAGGAGGCAACTTTTTCCTATGTTAGCAGCATTTATTGGATCTCAGAGGGTGCTAGTTCGATCCTTTATCCTAAAGTGTGTGACATGAACTCGATATAGTAGAGAGCGTGCTCAACAAATACTGGACCAGTCTCTTTCCTCCAGGGTTAAGGCTTAGCAATCCTACCCTCATACCGGGGTAAGCAGACTTCTCGACATATGTAATTCACTTAGCATTATAACAGAATATACCTCTAATTCAGTTTTTACTGCTTATCGCGGTTTTACTTCTCGATGGGGTAGTCGTTCTGCCATTACTACGCTAGCGGCGCGGGGCCTTGTGAAGAGGGCTGAATTATGTTATAGTTGTCACTTTTATAACAACCTTGCCCGGTCTTGTAATTGGGTTCGGTGCGGTTGGGGTGGCAATTGTGGAGCGAACCTGAGAGAGCAGCTAAGATGCTCAGAAACCTCTTCTGTAAATGGTCGAAGCAGTTGAGCGAACTCGAGAATATACTAGCCAATGACAGCACTACGTGGAAATTTAATCCCCCTTCTCCCCTTTTGGGAGAAAATGAAACTCCTCGCGCAAATTGAAACAGTTCCTAATTCGCAGCCATTATGTCCAATAACAGATGACCCATTCCACCTGGGCGCTCTGACCCCAAGCCATTTTCTCCTTGGCCAATCCACCGCCACAACTCCAAAGCCGAGTCTACAACACCAGGCAACCAACCTACGATGTTATATTTGTTACGATGGCAAATACTTTACCAGCCCCCCCCCTCCCTCATTCTGTAAGGTACCTTTGGTTCTAAATCATTAAAAGATATTTCTCGATCGTTGTATTTAAATTACATAACAAGGAAGTTTTTTGGCGGAAATCGGTCGCTATATTTTAAGTAAAATTAATTAAATGTATTCTTTACTAAAGTTGTCATTACGGCAACTTCAGTAAAAAATGTATTGAACATTTCGTCCTTGAGTGTGCATAGGACTTTTCAATAAGGTTCTGCAAATTCATCCTTAGGCGTTTTTTCTATCAATCTACAACAATGTCGTCCAAATCCGGATGCTTAGGATTTTGCCAATGTTTTTCATCTTTCTTACTGAACGTCTAACGATCAGTGTGCATAACCTTATTAAAAAGTCCTATGCGCACTCAAGGACAAAATGTTCAATATATTGTTTACTAAGATTGCCTTAACGACAACTTCAGTAAAGAACATATTTCATTAATTTTACTTAAAAGTATAGTGACCGATTTCCGCCGAGAAACTGCCCTTGATCCTGATTGATGAGTGTCATCCACAACAAAATGACCCCTCGGGCGAGTGCTAGTTCTATATTCAGGTTAGAACGGCCTTGTTAAGATTGACAAAGTGCAGCTTCTCCGTCAACACTAAACCAGTTGTTAAAATACGCCCACTGTTGATTAGAAGCAGAGTCTCCTTGTTTTTTTTTAAATTGTTCGGTTCTTATATAAACAAGGCGGGCGGAAATGTTAAAAGTAAAGAAAATTAACACGCACAAAATATAGCCGAATAATATTTATTGATTGTACACTTGTCTAATACAGCTAAATAAAACAATATAATCAATGAAAGGAGGGATCCCTCCCATGATGCGCGCTGCTTATTTAATAACATAACAAATTAATGTTAGGATAGTATTTTTATAGTATAGAATTAGTCAAGTATTTTATTTATTTATTTATTTATTCATAAAACATTTGATAACAAAAAGTAATTAATTTAACCATTTCTATAATAAACAAGAACCTAATATTGTTCAGTTTACCATTTTCCGATATTTAAGTACGCATCATCGTACATAACCTCAGATACCCGGTACTTCAGTTTCATACTTATATAGTCAATTTAAACATTAGCGAACAGTGAAATAGACATAATAAAATAAATTAAAAGAAAATAACCTCTTTCCTTACTAAAAAAAATTATTGCATGGCCCTTTTCACAATGTTCTGAATTGGAAAAGTAAAACTCTGCGAGCTACAGCTTTTCACATTCTTATGTTAACTACTATTATACTTTTTAACTATTTTTACCATTTCTTCATGATTCCGTTAACCTTTTTTTATCTGAGTGTAGAAAACACATATTTTACAAATGCATCACGGTGACTTAAGGGTTTTAACATGTTTACGATATTTTACATTGCACTTTATCTTCAATGTTATTGATGTATCGAGCCATTTTCCATTTTTTCCTCAAATATCTCAGAAACTCAGTACGCTTCTTTTCATATTCATTTCAGATTGCAGAGTAACTTCTGCGCATCATTCTTTGCGCCTTCGTGAAAATGAAACGACATGTTACGCTTTTTAGAGATATTAGCCTCAATAACGCCAATTTAATAGCTAGTTTAGAGTTCCAAATAAGACATACTGATCCAAATATTTCTCTTGCGGAGCATGTCATTTGTAGGATTAAATAATGATTGTAAGGAATATAGAGAATATTATAGAGATAATCTAGTGAGACTCTCATTAAAATGACCTTTGCAAGGGCTCTAAGAGCTTTGTCTGCAAAAATTGAAATGATACTCTCACTTGATTCTCATGTCGGCGACAACAATAGATCATGTTTCCATTGTAACATAGACAATACTTGCCTTTATAAGATCGACAAGACACACCCACACACCGAAGGGCCCGATTCGGCGTCGTATATAGCTTGCACACTTGCTGCAACTTACACGGGGAACCACGGGTCCCTCTAGCTGCAAGCCCAAACGGTCAAGAAAGAAATGTGCCACGCCGAAACTTGAAGTAAGACAATCCATAAGATCGTGACTCACACGCGCACACAATAATACACGTGCCCCAAATTGCCGAGGTCACGAATAGGTCAAAGGGGTGAGTGATTCGTGGAAGATGGCATGTGGCCAACAACAAGTGCAGGTGTCAATCGCGAAGGAACGATGATCTCATCGAGATCTACCATATAAAAAGGGGCAATCGCATTGTCCGAAGGCAGAGTTGCGTCGTGTACGATCGAGAGAAGATCTCCGAAAGAGTCGCACCGTGTATGCTCGAGAGAGGATCTCTGAGGGAGAGTCGCCCCGCGTACCTAAGTTAGCATATCGCTAGGTACATAGTCGCCGGAGTTCAATCGCAAGTCGCGCCGGGTCTCGACGAATTCGGTTCAAGACCCGGGAACTTGCAGACTTTGCGTCTCACGAAATCTACACGGGACTTTAATCCGCGACTCTCCACGAATCAATGACTTTATACGGGACTTAGTACCTACACACCCGTCCGTTCTGAAACTGTACGACCTACGGTTGGCATCTATTTCTTATATAATAAAGTTATTATTCTTTAGTTCACCGCTATTTTGTCACTTGGGTTGTCGATCCCCTTTATGCGGAAGAACCCAAATAAACGATTCTCAGCTACCGAGAATCAATTCTGTAACTCCTGATCTTTGAAAGTAATCAATAAATTACGAGAACATTAAATCGAAACATAAAAAATTGTGGCAGCGGTAGGATCCGCAAGTGACTGGTGAACCTTTCAAGTACGAACCAAATCAGAACGGGTAAGGAGTCCAGTTCGCGTAAAATAACTTTCCGTACAGAAATTGGGAACGAATACGAGCTGTTTCGCGACTCAGCTATCCAGGATTCATTGCTCCAGAACGCGGAGGAGTAATGCGAACAAGTAAAGTTCACGAGGGCGCTTCACTATCCTGAGGGACTGTCCAGTAACTTGAGGAAGCTCAACGCAACAAATAGAGCAGAGAAGACATCGGGGACGCTGATCGCCTACTTCATGAGCGCTGCTACGTAAGTAAATTTGCAATTCTGCACAAATTTTCTCAAAAAAAAAACTTTGGAATAATTTATTAATCTTATGCTCAGAATCGTAATTAAATTTCACGAACAGAAAAGAGAGAAAATTTGTAAACTATTTAACGATTGTTTTGAATTTTATGAACCTTGAAATATTATTCATTTTGAAATACTATTACAATTCATTTTGAAATACTATTACAATTCATTTTAAAACACTATTACAATTCATTTTGAAACACTATTACAATTAATTTTGAAAAACTATTCCAATTAATGTTGGAATGCTATTCCAATTAACTTTGAAATATTGTATTAATTAATTCCGAAATATTATTTTAACTAACTCTGCAATATTATTGCAACTAACTTTGAATATTATCAAAATTACGATTTGTTACATCCCGCGAATTTTTCTATTTTCCGATTAGCGAATGTAAAAAAAAAATTTTTGAATACAAAAAAGAGGTAATCAGAGATTAACAATAGCGAATTTCGAAACGATACAAAAAAAATGGGGGATAGTAAAAGCGGAATAACGACAAGGGTCCACCAAGTGGCCTCCGCGAGTCCGATATATATGGTAGCGCGACCACCATCAATTGTGGAAGCAGTGAGCAGTGTGCCGGATTTGACGGCACGCGCGAAAAATTCGCAGACTTCGAAAGTGCGTGTCGCGACGGATTCATATTATTATCGGCCGACAAAACCCGAATCTATCTACATATGATGAGGAAAAAGCTGACCGGGAAAGCGAAAACTTTGTGTGAAAAGATTTCAACATACGGAACAGTAGAAGCCTTTCTTGCCATCTAAAATCTTCCTATGGCATTTCTAGTGATCCGCCCAAGTTGCTAGCGGGATTAAAAAATACTTACCCCGGACCCTGCGAAAGTTTAGAAGAGTTTGGTTACAGTCCATTACACGATTATCGCGCTCTCAAGAAAGCCATAAACGCGTCGAGAGATTTTGACGCAGTTGCCGGTCAGAGGTTATTAGCTTTGGCAAATCGTGACGGTAGGGACCATTTTATTTACTAGGCGAAAGGTCGTATGGAAGTACGCCTCACGTAGCTGAATCCAGAAACGCTCCAGGCTGCTGTAGAACACGCTGGAAAACTAACCAAAAAATACAGCGCGAAAGACACAGGATCCGATCCTATGCTGGTAGGTCGCGGAGAAAGATTTTATCAAGCGTCTGCTCATCTAGTTTCGAAAGGTCCGCAATATCAGCGCGACTATTTGGACCGGCCAGGGCGCTGCGAAATCAATCCTGAATGGCGAAATTATAATGACATACAATGCAGTTATTGTAAAAGAATAGGGCACTCTCGGAAACAATGTCGAACTCTGAAAAACAGGCATTTCGATACCCTGGACTTGGTGTGATCGCATAGGTCACCCTAGAGATAATTGTCGCGCGCAAAGATTCAATCAACTAAAATGCGAGTTTTTCCAGCAAATGGGTCACGCCAGTGAAACATGTTTCTTTACAAACAGGGTGAAAAAAATTATTTTGGAAGGAAAATTTCAGGATAGGTCAAAAAATAGGTTTGTAGAAAATAACCAAACTCCTTTTAATAACGAACGCCGTAGAGAAAACCTGGGGGACGAATCGAAATTCCGGAATGACCGAAATAGGGAAAGCCTCCCAAGTTTCTCTGGGAATCGTTCGTTCTCGTGAAATTACCATTCGTGTCATCGGACTAATGATTGATGGCTGAGAAACAAATACGGGAATAATCTAAACACCAATAAACGGGAAAACAATTCATCCGATAGTCACAATTACCATCATTTAAACTTCAGGAGCGCTCGACAGCAACCAGCAACAGTGCTACATATGCTAGGTTGTGCGGAAGTACCACTTAATGAAGAAATCATGGAGTTGCAAATAGTGGAAGATGACTTCCCTATCGATGAAGATGGAATCATGGGGAATCCTTTTTTCCGAACTTTAGGAGCAAAAATCGATTACGAACAAGATCGCGTATATATGAGAAATGATAAGATTCCGTTTATTAATGAAGAGTTCATACGGATTTCGCCAAGAAGTCGCAGAGTAGTTCGCGTAGAAGTTCTAAATAACTTAGACTTCGGATTTGTACCGAAAGTAAACATCTGCTATGGTTTATTTTTCGGTAATGCCTTGGTAAAAATCGCGATGGATACGCATATCTTTATGTCATAAATACGAATGACTATGAAATCAAATTTACCATCCCACAAATCGAACTGCATGAATGCGAAGTAGCAGAACATATATAAAGATAAAATCATATTACAAAAACGATGCAGGATCTCGAGAATTATGAAGATATTCGGGAAAAACAAAATCACGCAAAAATACAAGTGACTTTGGGACACGATAGTCAGAGAAATGACGATGTTTTGAATCGGATAAATGTGGACGGGTTATCGGACGAGGAAAGAAAACATCTGAAGAATTTGGTTCACGACTACGCTCTCATGTTTCATCTACCGGGTGAACCGTTGGGCGCGACTTCCGTATTCAAACACCGTATTCATACCATAAACGATGTGCCGATACGAGCTAAACACTTCCAGCACCCACTCTCTATAAAAACGGAAGTGCACCGACAAGTGGACGAGCAGCTCAAGGCGGGATTGATGAAACCGTCCTTGTCTCCATACGACTGTCCTGCCTGGGTGGTCCTTCAGAAACCAGGCCCTAACGGCGAAAAGCGATGGCGGTTAGTTAGTAAATCGATTTCCGCAATATCAATGAAAAAACAATTGGGGATGCTTATCCAATTCCGAATATTACGGACGTTTTGGACCAATTAGGGCAGTCCGTGTATTTTACAACTCTCGACCTTAAACCTGGGTTCCATCAGATAATGATGGATGAGCGCGACGCACACAAAACTGCGTTTTCTACCCCAAACGGTAACTATCAATACGTAAGGATCTAGTATTAAGTGGTTTACAAGGGATAGAGCTGCTAGAATATCTCGATGAGATAATTATTTACGCTAAAAATTTCCACGAACATGAGGTTAAATTTAAATTGTTGAGGGATTCTCAAAAATCGCTCACCCGTTAATTATCTTTTTACATCAGTATGTCGAGTTTACATGGCGTGCCGAGTATGACTCAAGGATCTCTTATGTAATAGACCAATCTTACAGCTACCAAATTTCGACGAGCCATTCGTTGTCACTACGGACGCCTCGGAAGTGGCAATTGGCGCTATTTTATCGCAAGGCAAGATTGGTGAGGATCTACCAGTTGCCTACGCATCAAGAAGTTTGAAAGGAGCAGAAATCCGATACACTGCATCGGAAAAGGAAATGCTAGCTGCCGTGTTCGCCGTAGAACAGTTCCGTCCATATTTGTATGATCGGAAATTCATTCTCGTAACGGATCATGAACCACTAAGATCCCTTAAAACTATGAAGGATATGAATTTGAGACTACACCGTTTTCGCATAAAATTAGAAGATTACGAATACGATGTGGTATATAAAGAGGGGAAATGTAATGTCAACGCGGACGCATTATCACGTAACCCAATCGATATATCCGACCTCGAGAATTAAAACGACGACGAAATTGATTTGGACGACAATAAAATAAATAAAGAGAAAAAACGATAAAAAAATTAAGAAACGCACGAAAAACTGAAAAATCTTGTATGCCAATTAAAGGCGACAAAAATGAAAAAGAAAACAAAAAATGATCAAAAAAAAACGTTAAGATATTATGAGTCTCAGATACTGACGGGTCGGAAAATCCTACTCCGAAAAAAACGGGGTAAGGAGTCCGACGAAGAAACCGATACGTATGGAGATGTTGAAGACAACGTGACTGACTGCGACAAAGAGAGCCAGAGATCCAATGTAGAAATGCTGGGAGTTAAAAAGACTGTTCGAAAGAAATACATAACCCTGGTCGAAAAACTCGAATTGCCAGCCTACATGAAATTAGGAAATGATAAAGGAAAAACTCGGTCGAGACAGCAAGATGGAACAACTTCAATGAAAAAACCTCCTGCACCGGCGAAGAAAAAACAAAGTAAACAATACATAACGGAAGTAGAAAAACTACAAGTGCCGGATTATTTAAAAATTGATCCTTCAGTAAAGCGAACTCGAACAAAAGAAAAACCCAAAATAATAAAAAATGAAGTAGTATCCGAAGCAGAGATAAATTTAAACTATAAGAAACGGTTAGCTGATGTTCGAAACCGTTGGAGGGAAATAGAAGGATTCCCTACTGAGGACGAACTTACATCACAATCGGATACAGAAACCACGTATTCCGAAATGGATGAACTAAGCGTCAGAGAAAACTCGAAGAAAACGACGAAAATGAAAAATCGAAAGAATCATACGCAGGACAACGAGGGCCTAGAAGATTCATGGTCGTCGGATTTTTCCCTCGATCCACCCGAAGAAACTATACTTTCTAACTATATTTACTTCCCTATTCGACGCTCAAGGAGAAGGGCCCATCTAAAAACAGTCCGACGGGCCGAAGCAAGCAGCCGAACGGAGTCCTCGCAACTCCAAGAGGGTTTCCCCCTTCTTACTCGCAAGCGCTGAGAGCTAGAGAATCTACCGTCGATGGAGAGAGACACGCTCACTCGAGCACCGACGAACTGCCCGGAGATCAGGACAAAACGAAAATTTTCGACGAGTCGATGGAGCTCCACGAAATCCCCGTTGAGCCCAACGAAATCGAAAAAAGCTAAATGCAGGTCGACGAGACGACCATGCGTGCGTCTGAGAACGATGTATTGTCTCGACATTTAAATTATTCACTCTCAAACTCATGTATGGAACCCTACAAAACTCTAAAGGAATATACTGATGTGGCGAAAGACGGGAATTGCCTTTTTACCTCCTAAATCAAATTGCAACAGTTAAACATGAGCCCTCCAGAACTAAGAGAAGACCTGAAGGACAGCGATTTTCTATGATCCTGTGCCGAACATGTGCGTGCATTTTCCATACTGGAATCTACATCGGAATGCGCAACGATAATATCTTAACGATATTCGCACGACATTTCAATACAAATATTTGCGTACATGAGCATAGTCCGATAGATAAAACACAATTTTATCACATATAACCGGAAAATGCATACCAAACGCACCATCTACATCTGGAAAGGTTACACTACACCCCACACTTGCCCGAGTACGCAACGGCGCCGATTGAGGCAGGTCACAATCCCAACGTCTCGACGACGATCACCCCACACAGTAACGTGGAGGGAATGGCCCCAAACGTAAACAGAAGATCTACGGTCCCATAGAAGCTGGGAGAAATGAAGACTTTTACGAGCCTGTCGATTCTAAATTAAGAATAAATACTACCAATGATCACGTATTCTGTAAAAAGGGACATATTGTCTACTTCAACACGGCTAATGGGCATTTAGATAGCGAAATCGGTCTAGGCCTCGTCGAACAACGATTACTTAATCCCGACGAATTGTCGCTCAAACGATTGAAAATCGGTGAAATGACTCTTCGGACTTGTCGTTAAACAAGACCTTGATGATCGAGCCTTAAAATCAAACTTTGTCAAATCCATCAATGTATTGGATGCCCTTTTAACCAAATTTGAGATTTCGCCCATAATAATCGGGTAGGATTGCGAAATGTTCCGACATATTCAAGGGCGAGATATCCAAGATACAATACAATCACTAATTGGCCGACGAGAACTAATGCTTACCTTTTGTAAGGACAACTGTTCCATACCACCGGTAAGCGAGCGATTCGCGATAGTAAAAGAACACCATGATTCGGTTATAGGGAGTCACAAAGGAGTGACATCTTCGCTTAGGCGAAAAGTTTTTCTGGCGGAACATAAAAAGTGACGTCACGGAATACGTAAAAGATGTGCCGGATGTCAAAGGAAAAAACTCGTGCGCTTAAAAACACGGTTACCGATGGTCATTACAGACAAACCACGAAACGCGTTTGACAAAGTGACCCTTGATATTTGAAGACCAACAGACATCATTGAGAGTGGAAATCGGTATGTATTAACCATACAAGACTTACTCACGAAAATTCCCTTGGAATTCCGCTAGCGGAGGCATCGCCAGTAGAAGTCGCGAAAGCGTTTGCAAAACATTGCAGTTTTGGAGCCCCTGTATCTATTCTTACCAACCAAGGTTGTTGCTTTATCACAAAGATTATGAAAGAATTTGCGAAAATTTTAAAAATTAAAACGTTCGTGACATCTGCTTACCACCCGCAAAGAACAGGAGCCTAGAAAGAAGCCACCAGGTGATGATAGACTACCTAAAGAATTTTGTCGAGAAACGTAGCGATTGGGACATTTGGCTTCCGTTCGCCATGTTTTCATAGAACACGAGCGTTCACGAAGGGACAAACTATTCGCCACACGAGCTTGGATATAGGACCATCGCACGATTACCACGTGCACACGCCACCTGCGAGAAGCTCATTACATATGACGATTATTTGTCGGAATTGACCGAGAGAATCACGGAGGCACGCACATTAGCCGCGATGAATCTCTCACAAATCAAACATCGGTCGAAAATGTATTATGACCGAAAATTGAATATTTGCCATTTTCACGAAGGTGAAATGGTATTATTATTAAAAGAACCCCGGAAGGGCAAGGTGGACGAGGAATACACTGGATCCTATGAAATTATCGAAATATGAGGCCCACGAAATATAAAATTACGAATAAATGCACGCAAAAACAACATAGTACACATTGATAAAGTAAATAAGAACCATGACCCGTTGGTGGATATTTCTTTTTAGAAAATTAATATAAGATGTAGAAAAATATATATTGAAACGATAATAAACAAAAAAAATAACAAGACAGTGGTACTGATGTGGAGTGTTAAGTGCGTATAATATAAATAGACTTCCGAACACAGACCGCGTTACGGGTAGCCCGGCGTCCGAACGAGACAAGGCGCTATAGGGCTATAGCGGGCTCTTGGCGACGCGTGATATAACCACTTTTTTTTTGCATGCACACTACGGGATGCGCCATAACATGTCACTTTATAAGTAATTATATGTAATAAAATTTTTCCATTTCAAATTATATTATTTGAATTAAAATAATTTTAAATGTTAACACTAACAATTTTTGTTCTTTTTCAATAATTTTGAATTCGAACAGTAGCACATTTTCTTTTCCAAATTTAATAACATTTTTTGTTCTTTCTTTCTCAAACTTTAACTTTAAAAAATTTTCTTTTCCAATTAAAAAACTTTTTTTTTGAACTTTAGTATCAATAATAAATATTCATTTTCAAATTAATAAAAAAAACAGGCCTTTGTAAAACTAAATAAATGCATCGCAGAGTGCACGTCATTCCCGCAAATTAGTTCCATTAACGCATTTTCAGGAGAATGTGTTGTCGGGAAAAAATCCTCACACAAGCAATACGATACTGGGCATAAATGTGCATATCTTCGACTAATCCTAAGTTGTATAAAATGCAAATAGACGTCCGGTCGTAGTTGTAGCGATAACCGCAGATTGATAATGAGCGCGTATATTTCGTAGTTAGTCGGAGCTGCACTTCTAATTTCAGACAGTTCAGAGGTAAACGACTTGGGCACTGGGTGAAAACGGAATCTTCATGTAGACGTGATAGAGTTAGCTGCGACGAATCAGAGTCGTAATACGAAGCCAGACCATTTCTTCGGCATAATTCCGCGTATTTTTCGACAATGGAAGGTCTTAAACGCTCCCAGTAGTCCGTTTCAAATTTTTCACAAAGACCAAATACTCCTCCATTGTCCAATATAGTTTTCAGCTGCCCTAACCAATTCGCAGTACGTGGAGACGGCGAATTATAAACTAGTTCGTGTAAACGCATTAATAAAATTCTGAGTATCCTAGACGCAGTCATTCTAAGGACTTTGACCACCCATTTAACAGCTCGGTTCAGGATGTCCACTGCAATAGGAAGGAGCCCCAACTGCAGTCTAATCAGATATGAGGGTGTGCTTCTGGCTAAGTTAAATAACCTCTTAAAAAATGGCAAACTGCACACCTTCCAGTTTACCCAGATATCTTAAAGCCCAAAATGGCGCTGCATAAAGTAGAACGGAGGTTATCATAGCACTATAAATTTTAAAATAAGCGTCCCAAGTATCGATTTTAGCGGCCGTAACGATTGCTAATACTGAGGCCGACGCAGCGCATGTTCTAGAGATAACGTCCTCGCATGGCTTCAGCCCTAACCCAGAAGAGGAGAACACGACTCCCAGGTAACGACATCCATTAACAACCTCAATCCGACAATCATTATACCGAAAAACATTTGAATCAGAGTAGAGTTAACCCGCTCTTCTAAAGCACATGATCTTAGTTTTGTCGGTATTTACGGTGAGATCGATCAGGGTACAGTACTCGGCAAGAAGAGTCAGCTTTCTGCGCAGGTCGTAGGAAGAGAACCAAAAAATCGTGAGATCATCCGCATACACTAACATCAATAGATCGTACGATGTTACATCTACACCGCAGGCGCCTCTCTCCCTGAAAAAAAGTGATATCCGAGAGGTACAAAATAAAGAGCAGCGGACTCAGAATTTCGCCCTGTAATACTCCTGTGGTAAATTTCAAATCAGAAGAGAAAGCGTTATCGGTTTGAGTAAAAACGGAAGCGGTATGCTACATGGCACTTAGTACTCTTACAAATTTCGCACTTAAGCCAAGACTAAGCACTTTCTTCCATAGCAGTACGTGAGATACAGAGTCCACGAATAAACTGTATAATTTCGACTTTTCACGACGGATCATGATCTGTATAGTAGCAAACATAGCAAAAATATTATCCTCTCACTTCGAAACCCCGTTTGTTCCTCTGGCAAAATACATGCTTTAGAAGCCCATTCAGTCAGGTGTGTACAGAGTATCTGCGAACAAGTTTTTGAAAGAGCACTAGAAATCGCAATCATTTGGTAATGAGCCGGTTTCTCTCGAGGTCCTTTTTTGTACAAAAAGAATAGGGACGCACGGGCCCAATCTGTTTGGAAATGTTGCCCGCAAAAAAATTGAATTAAAAAAGTCAAAGAGAAGGGATTGTCAGGGACTATCGAGCAACTTAAAAATTTCAGCCTACAGCCAGTCCGGTCCTATAGCCTTCCCAACCTACAACCTCTGTATACTATTAGATAACTCAGTAAGCGTAAAAGGCGAGTATAACGAGGGATCAACATCTACAAGGAAAGATACGGAGGAATCTCCTACTAGCGGAAAAATCTTTGCCTAATAAGCCCCCCAAGACTATCAAAACGAACGATCCAACACTCGGTCTTATACGGAAGGAGCGTACCACATTCGACAATTCCCCGGAATCATGCACGGCTGTGAATTTGCTTGTAATTGACAGGACGTGAGATCGTTTTTTGCCTCTAATTAGTTCTAAATAATTCTTTTTGACAGTCTTAAATAATTGGACCGAGCCTGAACAATGTGAGTTCTTTCTCAATGAGAGATTGTAATTTTTCTTAGCGGCGACACAGTCTTTATCGAACAAAGCTTTACTGTAATGTGGCTAAAAGAAAGTGCTAATTATTCTTGTAAAAATAAAATTTTTGTTAGTGCTGCAGTATCACGCAGAGCATTAATTAAGAAGTTATAGTTAGATTCGATTGAGTAAGAGTGTCGCGTTATCAGCCGAAGTGCGACAATAGAAAAATGTCCCGAATCCGTATAAAATGGTGTAGTGGTTGATATGATAGAAATCACTAACTAGTTCATGAAGCAAATATATGGTTTATTGAGCAGTATCAAAATGGAGTTAAAGTATTACATTATTAACGTACAGCATTAACGTATTTAATTAGAAACGGTAATAGTTTCTTGATGTGCGTTTCCTCTCGCTTACCAGAGCAGACTGGCCCTTTGGCGCGTCGCGCGGCGAACTATACGAAACCCGCAAAAAAGAGCAGCAATACTGCCATCTGTAGTTGACAGGATCAATGTTTAAACAATAACTAGTTCATTTAGAATTTCGCGGTACGTTACCGACATTGACAGATTTTTACCGTCAACGACCGATCATCATTTACATATCATAATATTCCGCCCCCCCCCCCCCCCCCGCAAGACCCACTGGAGCTCGTAATGTATCTGATTTACATTATTGTTAACTTATTAATACTAAATAAAGAACCCAAATCTAAGCGATTTTAGATACTGAATCGTCTAAGTCTATCGGCAACAACGCGAGCTGACTTAACGGCCGAACGAACTCTGACTGCGAAGTACGAACCGTAACGACCCGCGGTAGAGAATCAATCCCAGGGTGACAATTTATTATGCGAGCAAGAGGCCACTTAGCCGGAGGTAAGTTAGGCCGCTTGAGAATTACTAATTGACCTACACGAATAGAATTCTTGCAATCGCCATTTTGACCGCTGCTGCAGCGAGAGCAGGGAATCTGACGACCATAGACGCCAAAAATGTTCATAAATTTGCCGAATTAGTTGCCAACGTGACATGCGGTTTACGGGCGTTTGTAATAATGAATGTTCAAGGACGGAATTCAATGGGGCACCGATCAAAAAATGGCCCGGTATGAGCGCATCGAGATCGTCTATATCATTTGACAGCGGTCCAAGAGGACGGGAGTTCAAAGCGCATTCGATTTCGCATAAAATCGTAGTGCATTCGTCGAAGGTAGGTGTGTGGTCCTCAAAACCCGCTTTAAATGAAACTTTACGCATTTGACACCGGCCTCCCAGATGCCACCAAAATGTGGCGACAACGGAGGGATTAGTTGCCAAGAGGTGCTGTCCATTGAGAGAGGATCCTGAAAGTCGCTAGTTGCGATAGCTTCATTGAAGGCATTGTCGAGATCCCGCTTTGCTCCTACGAAATTAGTGCCACGGTCGCTATATATGCAACTGGGTAAACCACGCCGCGATGTGAAGCGCTTGTATGCCGCAATAAAGACGACCGCGGAACAGTTTGAGACTTACTCAATGTGCACTGCTTTGACATCGAGACATTCAAAAAGAACAATGTATGCTGGGAGAGATTTGTGACCGCGTCCATGATGCAAAGAAAAAACCGGGCTTTTGCGTGCAACCGGTTGATTTGCTTGCAAAGCTACGCGTTCTGGCGACAGCTTGCTGATTTGAAGCAAGCGAAATACGCGTGTCACTGCGTTCTCGATTTCGTCCACCGTGAGTGATCTAAATGAAGATTTTTTCCTTATGCGCTTATGCCATTGTAGTATATATGCAGTTACGCGCAGAATTCTCAGCGAAGAAGAAGCTCTCTCTGCGATACAGTCGAATGTGCAAAGCGAATCAGTGATTACCGTATATACTTGAACTTTAAGCTCTAAGACGTAACCCGCGTCATGTGAGGCTAAGAGGAAAGATCGATGCGAGGGAGAGGCAGCTGAGGTGATTGATGAGATGGGTCGTTCCGGGTCGGAGTTGCTGGAATCTTTTCATCATACTTGTTGCAAAAGCGACTCTTGAATGTCGCCAACAGCATCCAGATAAATAGTTTCGGTAGTGTCGACGAGAGATTCAGAGAAGTATGGATGCCGTTTCTCGATATCCGTTGCCATTTGATTAATTCGAGTATGTCGATGACGACACTCTTGCCATACTCTTTCTAAATAATTCATCCGAACTTTCATTTTACCAACTGAGATTTGATGTGACGTCGTCAAACCTTCGATAGCATGTTGAGTGTCGCATACCAGAGCCGACTGGCCCTTAGGCGCGTCGCGCGGCGAACTATACGAAACCCGGAAAAAAAAGCAGCAATATTGCCATCTGTAGTTGACAGGATCAATGTTTAAATAATAACTCGTTAATTTAGAATTTCGCGGTACGTTACCGACATTGACAAATTTTTACCGTATCAACGACCGATCTTCATTTACATATCATAACATTTATGTTATGTCTTTATCGTTCACATTTGTACTTAATCTTAATTGACAAAATGTACATTCCCGTCATTCGACCGTAAAAATTTAGCTATAGATAAAGTCCCTTGGAGAGTAGAAAACTCTCTGGGGATACAATTATCTGTGCGCAAATATAGACACACGCACACGGGCAGATGGTCCGAGCCGTAAAGATCGTCTCTTGTATTCAGATCATGCACGAACGGAAGGTGGGACGCGGAGATCCACGCAAGATCTACTACACTATATCCATTATTACCAAGATACGTAAAATGTGCGGGGCTATCGGTGGGGAATGGTCGTTTAACAAAATAAAATTATTTGTACGCATAAAATCGAGCAAAAGATTACATCGTCTGTTGTACTGCTTATCATGTGATTTCTTTATCTCATTAATAGAAGAATTTTCAAATATTTCTGGAAAGTCTAAGTTATCATCTAATATTCCAACTGTTGAATTAAAATCCCCACTGAGAAGAAACACACAGCCGAAGTACTGGGCTTTCAAAGAGTCTATGTTTTTAGAGAAAAATAAACAAATCCTATTATTAAATTGAGCGGCTGAGTTTTAATTAAATAAAAAATCCAGCTAGCTTTCCAGAAAAAAGCTTTGAAGTGCCGTTATCTATATACTTTACTCGATCTTCTGTTTCACACCCAGTTACAGACAGATAAAAAATACCGAAAGATGAATAAAAAGAGTTATTCGCAATATTGAAAATTCCACAAGCATTCCAAAACGCGATTTTCAATATATCGTTAGAAGAAGTAGAGTGCGGTGAGTTCAAAAACTTTGCGTGACTTATCGGCGTGGAACGTACTGATAGTGATGATTGAGGACGAAGACTGGAACCATCTAAAAAGGCTAACTCTGAAAACTGGATGAACCATCCATATGCGAAGTGCTGCTTGGCGAACGACGTTGAGAAAAAGCCACAGGAGTTCGATTGAACAGCAGGTGCAGAATGTATTCGGCCTGTTGCTTGGCAAGGAATAGTAAAATATTGATCTTCGTCGGACCAACTAAACCAGACATTATTAACGGCAATACTATTGGCTTTTCTTTTAAAAGATTGATTTTTTAAAGTATCCGTACAATGTGCCACTCGTGCCTTACAAGCTATTACTCGTTCCCTGTCTGTTAAATCGTTCGAAATAAAGAATTTCGTATCTTACAGGACTGTTTTTTTTGAGGAAAAAATGGAGATCTTGACGTCCTTCGAAATAAACTCCACCAGGATGGTAGACGGGTTTCTACGGATAAATTTTGCACTAGCCACCACATCTTGGTATAAAAACTTGGTCGATAAAAAATTAGCAGCCACTTCTTTTGTCGGGCGCAGACCAGGTTCAATTCCGGAGATAAGAATGTTTTTCCTCTTCAATATCTTGTCTTGCAGTTCGACTTTATCTGCCAGCTTTTTTAGAGAAGATTCGTAAAATTGTACCTATTTCTCAAGGGTAGCAAGCCTCCCCGAAAATTCATTTTTCATTTCGAGCAGAGTATTATTGACTGCCGAAATGTCGGATTTACAGCTGCCAATTTCTTGTGACAGCGTACGAGTCGACTCCGAAATAGAGGTTTGAATATCTGCCCGCAAGTGAGCCAGAGCCACTCCTGAGATCATATTGGCAGATGCGCTTAAGGGCGGTATATTGGTGTAATCGTTCGAAGACGTTCTTCGCACTCAGAGAGACGGAAGAAGTATCCGCTCTTCTGTGCCAGTCGAAAAGGTACCCTTTTTTTTCTTAACTTGTCGAGCCTGTGCCTGTGCCTGTAGTACTTGTGTACAAGTCGATCTAATTGCTTGCAATAGCAGGACGGCTGCTTGTGGGAGTTGGACGATTTAGCAGGGATCACTGGCCCTCCTTCCTACCAATTAAATGTTTAGAAGGTATGTCCGCCTGATTAAGCGAGTCTGAGGTGAAATTTCTTCGGGAATGTGCTGCGTACATTTTAACTAGGAGGTGGTGACGTCTGAAGTGCAAAAATGATAAGAAATTGCCACCAATTACCGGCACGTACAAAACTCTTCTTGACACGTGCGAAACTATTAATAAATTTCAAATAAAAGTGCCATCAAGCCGCTACATCTCGTAATGCTTCTGAAAATAAATTTCAGACGTTCCGTCAAACCTGATCAAAAACTGAATTATGAAATGTCGATATAGGATTCGAGACCGGACTTAAGCGAGACAAAAGCAAAACACTGCAATTAATATAAATAGAGCTAAGGAAATAGAGGAAAACTAGACTTAAAAAATTTAAATACAGAAGACAGAAACAGCATTGCGTGACTAATTCGTAACTATGAAGCACAATTTTATTTACGGGGAGATAAACTGGCTTCTACGCAAAAAATTAAACACAAAATTGAAACAACGGATAACATACCAATCAACGTCAAACAATATCAAAATCTTCATAGAGTTGAAGAATTATTAAAAAATAACCTCATTCAAAACTAGGAATCGACCTATAATAGTCTTGTACGGATTGTGCACAAAATATCGGACGAAAATGTCAACAAACGGTGGCGTATGGTGGTCGGCATTTCGTAAGCTAAATGAAAAAAGAATAAAGGACGCATACCCCATAACTAATATCACATATATCCTCTATAAGCTGTAGGGTGCTAAATATTTTTCCATCCTTGATTTAGCGAACGGTTTTCACCAAATTCCCCTCAATGAAAAAGATATCCGTAAAACGGCGTTTTCAATCACCTATGGACATTACGAGTTTACCCGAATGCCTTTTGGGCATACAAACGGCCCGGCAACCTTTCAAAGATTGATGGATAGGATCCTCACTGGATTACAAGGAATCGAAATGTTTGTTTACATGCACGATATCATCGTATACGCGAATTCACTTGCAGAACACGAACGTAAAATGCAAAAACTATTGAGAAGATTAAAAGAAGCATGATTTGCCTTACAGCCGGAAAAATGTAAATTTCTACGCAAAGAAATTATTTATCTCAGACATATTATCTCGAAGGAACGTGTCGTTCCAAACCTGTATAAAGTTAAAGCTGTAAAACAATGTCCTGTCCTAAAAACTAGGAAAAACATAAAGCAGTTTTTAGGGGTATTGGGGTGCTATCGTAGATTCATCCCAGATTTTGCTAAACTTTCAAAACCATTAACCCAATTATTTAAAAAGGATTTACCATTTAATTGGACAGACTCTCTGCAAGAAGAGAATCATTCGAACATCTGCGCGATAAATCGTATTCAAAACCTATCTTACAATATCCCGATTTTTCGGAACCTTTTGTTGTTCCAACCGATGCATCTAATTATGCAGTAGGCGGAGTACTTAATCAAGGGAAGATAGGGGAAGATCTCCCAATAGATAATGCCTCGCGAACATTGAATGACTCGGAAATTAAATACTCCATAATACAAAAAGAATTGCTGGCAAACCTGTTGTCGGTAGAACATTTTAGTCCTTACGTCTATGGTAGATAATTTACAGTTGTAACTTATCATCGACCCTTAATATGGCTAAATAGCATAAAAAATCCAAACTCTCTTTTGGCTAGATGGAAAACTAGATTAAATGAATATGATTATAAAATCGTCTACAAATCTGGGAAAAAAATTTGAATGCCGACGCTCTATCGCAAAATCCTTGCGAAAATAGGAATATTTTATAATAAATTCAGATAGCTCGATTCAAAACAAACAAATCGAGCTCTTAATTGAGCAATCGCTGAGAACTTTCGGGGAAATATCGGATGTCTTTGAGAGATCGAACTGTTCATCTGGTGATGGAACGATCGCCGCCGCGGATGACTCTTCGAAGGATGGTGTGAATGAAAGTGTGAATGATGTGAAAAGTGTCGAGGTTGTGTATGTGTTTCGTAATCAAGTGAAAACAGGGAGTGACACACCAATAAAACACTCAGTTGCACGGTTCAGGATTATTATTGTTTTAGAAACGGAGCGACAAAATCGCTGATGACGATATCCGATACGCTAAAATTCACGCGGGACGACCGAGCAAATTCTGGATATACGACTTGGAGAACAATACACGACTCACACGACTCTCGAACACAAAATCAATTTCACTAAATCGATTGAGAGGGCGACCTCTCGTACCCGCAAAAACCGGTAAGGACTATCCACAGAGTCGCAGAGCTATCTTGAGCTATCTTTTGACTTCGGTCGTTTGGCGAAATTACAGAGCCGGGTACCGATATTTAAACAGAATATCGTCCGAATCAGCGAACTTACTACCCGGAACAATTCGCTCCAACCCGAAATGGACTTGATTACGACGAAGTGAAGTTTCGGTCGTCAGACGCGGTTCGTTTTGCTACTATTTTTATATGTGGTCTTGTCGCTGCCGATGCGAAAGGCGATCTGATCTCCATCACGCCACCAAACAAGAAAAATTGAACATCGGACATGGTAATAAGAACAATAATTCAAATCCGTATTTTCTTATCGACTTAATAGATTTCGCCATCACCGACTTTGTATGTCCGCACGGCTGCGGCCAATTTCCGGTGCATTTGCGGTGTAGGAAACCCGCAGTAAACCTATACCCAGTTCCAGTACAACAATTATACATATATTGGAAGGCATGTGTGATGATATTCGAAACTACGTCAAAGGTTGTGAAAGTTGCCAAAAAAAAAAAGTTAGTTCGCATAAAATCCAGAGCCCCGATGATCATAACTGATACACCTTCAACAGCCTTTGAAAAAATCGAAATGGACATCGTAGGTCCACTACCTATCACTTATTCCGGAAACAGATTCATATTAACTATGAATGCAATGTTGCCTAAGTAAATATTCGGTTGCTGTTCCTCTTTCTAACGTCGAAGCTCCCACCATAGCCGTCGCATTTGTCGATGAATATATCTGTCAATTTGGTTGCCCACTAGTTGTTCTAACACATCAAGGAAAACACTTTTTTAGTCAGATCATGGAAAAGGTTGCTGCTATTTTCCAAATAAAGAAATCAAAATCTAGTGCATTCCATCCGCAGATAATAGGATCATTAGAACGTAGCCATCACACCCTTCTCGAATATTTGAAACATTATACAAATGGTAAGGACTGGGATAAATGGCTGAAATACGCTGTTTTCGTATAATACTTCTGTTCACGAGGGAACTCAATTTACACCTCATGAACTTGTCTACGGCGCTAAAGCAATCATTCCATCTGAATTTTCTTTCCGCAAAATCCAACTTACATGTAATATGTATATCGATTCCCTTCTCTCTAAACTATCAGAAACACAAGGATTAGCGAATTCCCGGTTGCAAGTTGCAAAAGGAACGTCAAAAAGAATATACGATCAAAAAACGAATCCTCAAATTTTGGAAGAAGGCGAATATGTGTACTTGCTAAACGAACCACGACAGGGAAAATTTGATGATTATTGTAAAGGTCCCTTTGAATACTGCGGATTCTTAATGATTTAAATGTTGAAATTGATATAGGAAATACAAAAAATTGTCTATACTAACAAATTAAAAAGAGCTTCACGCGTATGCTGTTCACGATCAACATGTGTTCTTACGCCAATATCGTGCTAGTGGCAACCCTGCGCCCATCGATGGCGCCATCTACAAGCGAAACTACGGATCTCTTTTCCGATTGCCCACGCGGGCACTCTCGAAGAGGTAGTAATCGCGCTCGGATGTACAGCTACGCAAAAATCGAAGCGCGATCTCAGAACGACGCGACGCTACGCCTCCTCGCGACGATTCGCAGTCCAGGAATCAAAACTCTTATCAACCGTTTCGCCAGCGAAAATTGTAAAAACCCTAGTGCTTACGAAACAAAATTCGCGTTTCAATAAATTAGCAGTTCAAGTAAAGATTCGAATCCCAAAATTCAATACAGTCCACTCAATCTCCCGATCCGATCCTGAACCGGCAACCCTCGCGAGTGAATATTGAAAGTGTATTCGATTCAATTCATTCGCAAACATATGCAGTGATAATTTTTTTTCTTTTTCTTCTCAGTTTTAAGTTCTGGTTTTATATTATGTAAAATAAGAATTTCTTTTTAGGTTAATTTAATCATTTCTATATTTATAACAGAAATGAAATAAAATAAAATAACCTTTTAATTGTGTAATGTACAATTTTAGCCGAATTTAATATTTTTCCTTGTTCAACTATTTATCTAAATTTACAGTTTCCCTCTGAAAAATTAGAAAAAAAAACGATTGAATCCACATTTTATTACTACAACGCGGAAATGTTCGGAGTCGCGGGTGGATTCTTCTCAAAGCGGACTATATATTCCGAGAGACTCCGCGAGACTGAGCGCGCTCGGGCGTGATGGTGCGCCTTCGAGCCTGCGCGACTCACGCAACGGAGGGGGCTCGGCCCGACTCGGGGGCTTTACCGCGGCGACGCTCTCGACGGGGTCATGACGAGCATCATCTCCGGGACCTTCGTGCTGGGGAACGACACGTAGCGCTGAAAAGTGCCCCGTGCGTTCCCAGTTTTCAAGTCGTCTCGGGCTCGGCGCATAGGGCGAGAGAGGGAGAGACAAGCGGTGTAGTCGCCGAGGACCGATCCTCGGTAACTCCTAGTGCGCACTGCGGCACTGCATGTGGGGGAAATCTAGTGGAGACGCACTCCGGTGCGACCTGGCCATCTTCATGAGGGGGGGGGGGGCATAAAAGAGGTGGCTTACCATCACAGCGACGGCTATGAGACAACGTGCGACTGTAACAGATGGCGCGGAGTTCGGTAAGAGTGCCCATCTATGACTAATTTTGTAAGTAAGTAAGTAAGTAAGTAAGTAAGTAAGTAATGTTTATTTTGCCATGGGATTGCAATTCCTTGTGGCAATAAGATAAATACAATGTAGAGTTTTTAATACAAAATAAAAATATATTACCGTTGACTCTATATAATTCAAGTTATATTAAAATAATAATTATAGTGATATAAGTCAATAAAAAATTACACAATACAACATAATTGAACCATTGGTTTACGCCTAATATAAATACTAATGAACCTAGATTTGTCATAAGACTGTCCATATAACAAGCATGAAATACCCGAGCTGTAACTTATATACTTCATAATTATAAATCAATTTGATTTTTAGCTTGTCGTAGGATTATCACAGGAAAAAAGATGACGAAATAGATGGGGTTTGAAGGTAGCGATTGATGTAATGTTACGAATGTCAGGTGGCAGGGACTCCCAAAGTCTAATGCCATAAACTCTAAATGAGCGTTCAAGGGCAACAGTACGATACGAGGGAAGGATAAATTTAGAAGATGAAGAAGCAAGGTTTTGGGACAGGGTATGTGACGAAGAGGTGTCCATTGCATCGTCCATGGCTGATGTTTTATGCCCTAAATTGATGAGACAGCAATTTGTATCAGGCTTTCCCACGATATAAATTTTGGCACAACTCGGATTAAAGAAAGATTTACAGGTGCTGCAGTGAAAAGCTGTAGTAACCAAAGTTGCATTATTGCACCGTTTGCATGACACCCTATCCATCTTTATGTACTTTTAAATACGATGCGTCAATACAACCGGAACGCGAAATTATTTACAATTTTCACTTGACGTATAATTAGCAATGTAAAATCGGTAAAGCTTCGACGTAAACAATAATAGTAACAATTTAGACGAATCGACAAAGCAATGCCAATGACATAAACAAAACAAGAAAATAAATAAATAAACGGTAAATATAAATTAGTATAAAAATATAAATTATACTAAAGCCGATGCAATGAAAAAATAAGTGGCTGTAGACAGCATTCCACTGCAAATATTAGCTGTTCAGCGGTCTCAGTAAATTTTCACCCGATCAGTATTTGGATCTGCTGGTGTGATCGTGTAATTAGTACATATGTTAATGGTGCTGTATTGTATTTGTACACGATGAATAATCCGCGCATGCGCCACCACACTCTATCCAGAATAACCAGTCCGAAATCAAGGCAGAAAAATCCTATTAAAACCAGCACTTTGGGAGCCCACTATACAAAGCTTTTTAAGCACTAAATGCAGAATTTTTAGGGTCACCATTTAGTTGTAACTGAAACAAAATACTCGACTCGAGCAGGAAGATATTTATGAAATACAAATGAATAATTTAGAGCGTTGAGAACAACGTGCGGGTTATTCATCGTCTAATGACCAACTGATATTAAACTTTGTCACAATAATAAATACGTACTATTTAAAATTTAGATTTAATTGATTTACAATCGTGCATGTTCATCATTTTCAAAGCAAATTCTTTGATTAATGAGGTATACTATTACAGGTAGTAAGATTTATTTTCGCCTTTATAATTCAGTAATTCATTAAATGTCAGATATCAATGTTATCAATTACATGTTTTATTAAACGAGTTACCATCGCAAGGTGTGTACTAATGTACTTAGTTTATTACTACTACTTACTTATATTTAATATATTTAATACTACTTAGCTTGTTATTTTTAAAGAAAACGATATTTGCATCTCGTTTTCTTTTGATACCAGGGGGGATTCTGTGACAAGTAGGGCACTTGTTTATTCAAATTGAAAGAAAATTCAACAGACGTCGGTGGGTACCGATTTCCCCCTTTACCGGCTGTCAAATTGTGTTGATAAATATTAGATATAAATAAACCTAATTATGATTAATTATAACAAGCCAGAATAGGATCAATGATACTTATTTATACGTCTTTCCTTTTCGCGGGCCCTCCGCGAAATGACGAAATGTCCGTGAAATGACTGATCTATACAAAATTTGATCCGGGAACGCGATGGTTAAGTGGTTAGCATGCTCGCCTCGTAAACTGAACGTTCGTTAGGTCGTAAGTTCGAATTCCCGTCCGGCAACTTGTCTGATTGTTTCCATTGCGGATAATTCAGGAAACCTTGCTGGGCGAAGGTACGAATTTGGGCCTACTACCGACATCAGTCGGTAGTTATCGACACCGTGAATGGTTTTTCTGTGGTCGACGCTTCGTCAATATTGTCTTGAATGAAAAAGAAGACAATGTTTGCGATGCGTCTGTTACGGCACAGGCCGCCGACTAACTGTTGACGGTGTCGATTATGTGTAGTATTTGTGATTGTTTACTTGTTCGTATCGTCCTGTGTGGGATGACGACTAAGCCTTGCCCGATTAGCCATAGATGGCATGCAGTTGGCAAGTAAATCTGACCAATCTGACCAATGTACAAAATTTGATCCTCAAAATGACCAAAAAACATATATATATTATGTCTAAATATAGAATATTATTTTTGGTTTGAAGCTTGCCCTAAGCAAGCCGTTAGTAGTTTCCGGCGAAAATGGTGCCCTCTTTATTTTGGCGCAATTCACAGTTGCGCGTTATCCGGTCCCTCGCGATCCGTTTAATCTTTTCGCGGCAGCCGAACAATCAAGATCGTGTCCGAATAAGGTGTATCTAACGCAACGACGCGACGCGCTAAACCACGCTTGTCCAAATTAACGAAAATTGTTTCGCGAGTGTTTGACTGTTATCTCAGCTTTTGGATTACCGAGCCTCTGGGTTTAAGGTGTATGAATAAACTGTGAAAGAGTTTAGTGAGACCATTCTCTTTTTTTTTGGGGGGGGAAATCAACCTGCATTTCATCCCGTTCCCCGAACCTGAACCACCACCTCTACGTTTCTGCTCCATAATCGAACAGAAAAGTTTTGGCGATCCTGCCAGGATCGGTTCGGACGCTACGGATTCGTGAAGTGCAATTTTCAGTGTGTCATAAATCTAAAAAAAGCATAAAAGTGAATTTTTTCCACGTTTCGAACATTCTGGAAAAACGTGATCGAAAATTGGACCCCCTCTGGCACCCCGCCGCACCTGGGACTCGACGCGTCTGAACGCCCCACTTCGAGCCTGCGTTTCCCCGCACCGCACACTCTTCGGCATCTACCTCGCTGCCATTCCGCACCGAGAAGGGAGTTCTCTCTACGAGTCTGCGCTGTCCCACACCGCACACTCCTTCGTGCTCATTCTGCTGTCGCACGTTGCCAAGGAAGGACGCCTCTCTTCAACTCTGCACTGTCTCGTCGCTCGCTGTTCGTTCCCGATTTTCTGCACGCTCGCTGCCTCTTCGTTTTTGGGAACACTTAGCTTCTTCAACATTGTGTTCGTTCAAGGACAATCCAGTCAGCTGTCGTCATCTCATTCATAAACTTTAGGCTGCCATCAGTTCAGCATTATGGCCGACAACGAAGCTTCGAATACTTTCGAGAATTTGCTTCCAATTCAAGAGTCACTTTTTGAAAGTATTCATCAAGCTCGATCATCGATCCCGTCACCACCCGATCGATCTGCACCGAAACTAAGAGTTCGTTTGGCATATGTACAAACGACTTGGACACGATGCCGTGAAGTGCACGATCAATTGCTGCAACTTGCAGTCGCACTGGAAAGACGTCATCCATACTTCAGTCAAAATCGTTTTTTGACCGAGGAAATGATCTATTTGGATACCCTTGCGGAACTTGAAGAGGCCATAGAGACGCTCACCACCAGTTGTGCCGCTCTGCAAATCGATGATAGGTTTGGTCATACTCAAGGTCAACGAATTCAACCTCGTTCAACTATTCAGCTGCCACGCATCGAGCTGCCCAGATTCACCGGCGAGTATAATAAGTGGGACTCTTTTTGTGATTTGTTTAAATCTTTAGTATTCAATGACACCGGTCTGGATAATGTTCGGAAGTTTTTATATTT
Source organism: Trichopria drosophilae (assembly GCA_030407085.1). Lineage (NCBI taxonomy): Eukaryota > Metazoa > Arthropoda > Insecta > Hymenoptera > Diapriidae > Trichopria > Trichopria drosophilae. Next base: position 103,581,432 of record CM059582.1, read on the forward strand.
AAAATCTGCACTTTCTGGCGAGCCTTTAAATATGATTTCGCATCTGGAATGCACTAACGATAATTTCACCGTAGCTTGGGATGCACTCGAATCGCATTATGCAAATAAGCGGTGCATAATCGATAACCATTTACGGGATTTATTTTCTTTACCGATTTTACGTCGTGAATCAGCTTCGGAATTCCGCGACTTTTATAGTAGAATTGTCGCAATTGTCGGTGCATTAGAGTCCATCGGCGAACCAGTTAAAGAGTGGAATTCGATATTAGTATATTTAATAACGTCGAAACTTGATCCAGTTTCACGTAGAGACTGGTTAATAAGTCTGGGTTCTACAAAAGTATATCCTAAGTTTGATGACTTAAAATTATTTATTCGAAATCGTAGTTACGGGTTACAGGCGTCTTGCTCCGACCCCTCGCGCGACACTGGATCGGTTAAAAATAATAAGTACGTTTCGAAATCATCACCTCTAAAGTCAGTGATATCTCATGCTACGAATCCTACGCACAAACCGTGTCCAATTTGTGCCTCTTCCGAACATCTTATCTACCGATGTAAGCGATTTCAAAATATGTCCGTCTCATCTCGTAATGATTTTGTCAAACGTCATCATTTATGTGTTAATTGTTTAGGTACGCATAATTCGGCGACATGTACTAGCGTCGTAACATGTTTTGTGTGCAAACGAAAGCACCATACTTTGCTGCATAGAGAGCTGGCTCCCGGATCGGAGTCCTTACCGGTTACCGCGAGTCACCCCTCTCCTAAGACAACTCTTTCCACTACCTCCCACTCCGTCGACTCCGAAGTGGTACTCACGCATCTTACTTCCAATCAGCCTGTCAGGCCGGCGTGCATTCTACTAGCAACGGCTCGTGTACGTATCCGCTCCGAGTGCGGTCGGTCTCTCATTGCACGCGCGCTACTTGATCAGGGCTCGACTTGGACCCTTATTACGGATGATTTGGCAAACGCCCTTAAGGCACGATCTGTCCGCGTCACCACGTCGGTCACCGGGATAGGAGGTGCATCCGCGGGTTCGATTAATAGGGCTGCAGAAATTTATTTTTCGTCCGTTCACGGTGATGAGCCCATGTTCCGCACTCATGCGCTTGTTATGAAGACACTTACGCCATACGTGCCGACATCTGCGCTCTCACTTACGCAATGGCCGCGTCTGTCTGGCCTGCAATTAGCAGACCCCGAACTCTCGAGCTCCGATCCAATTAACATAATTATCGGTTCCGATCTATACGGGTCCCTTCTCCTGGACGGACTCATTAAAGGTTCACGCGGAGAACCAACGGCTCAAAATACGGTGCTGGGTTGGGTCCTCTCCGGATGGACGACATCTCCCTCTGATAGAATTTTGTCTAGCCTCTACGTTCATAATTGCGATGAGCACTCGCAGCTCAACAGTACGCTCATGAAATTCTGGGAAATCGAATCGATTCCTACGAAAACTTCTGTCTCTCCTGAAGATCAACAATGTGAGCAGCATTTTATATCTACTCATTATCGAGACGCGAGTGGACGATACGTTGTTCGCCTCCCGTTTCGCCACGACTCGGTGAATATTGGTGAATCGCGACGCACTGCAGTGTCATCGTTTACCTCGCTAGAGAAACGTCTATCAAACCGTCCGGATGATTCGAAAGCGTATCATGATTTCATGGATGATTATGAGCGCCAAGGACACATGACACGAGTTGACGCGAATAGTAGTATGCAACCGACTGTATACCTTCCCCACCACGGCGTGAAAAAGGAAACTAGCACCACGACAAAACTACGAGTCGTGTTCAACGCGTCGCATATTACAACCAACGGTACGTCCCTAAATGATCACCTTCTTCCGGGACCTAAACTTCAGGCCGAGTTGGGCCACGTTCTGCTACGGTGGCGAACGTTTCAGTTCGCATATTGCGCGGACATAACCCAAATGTATCGCCAGATTTTGGTTGACCCGCAAGATCGCGATTATCAGCGCGTCCTCTGGCGAAATTCTCTGTCCAACCCGATCGCGGATTTCCGACTTAATACAGTCACTTTCGGTGTGTCCAGCGCTCCGTATCTCGCCCTTCGCGTGCTAGGACAGCTGGCCAATGACAATAACGATTGCTTTCCGGACGCCGTAGATGTCTTACGTCACGGTCTGTACGTCGACGACGTATTATTCGGAGCTAACGATTTCGCGACTTTGCGACGTATTCGTGATGAGCTCATCTCCGTGTTGGGTTCCGCAGGCTTCTCTTTACGTAAGTGGGCCAGTAACTCGCCTGAGTTGTTGTGTGACCTTGATCCGTCAAATCATGGGCTCGCCTGGGACAGACCACTCCAAGAGGATGAAGGCATCAAGATCCTTGGTGTCTCTTGGTCCCCCCCCCCCAGTCAAGGATCAATACCGTTTCAAGGTTGATGTCCCACCGCTTAAAGAGCTTACCAAACGTACGCTACTCTCGATTATCGCAAAGCTCTACGATCCTTTAGGTTGGGTCGCGCCGGTTATTGTTACCGCCAAAATACTTATCCAAAAGCTCTGGCTACTCTCTCTCGACTGGGACGACCCGATTCCAGATGATATACGTATCCAATGGACCAATTTTTACTGCACTCTCCCTGCATTGAACGATTTCGCCATACCACGGTGGACAGGACAAATTCCAGACCAAACGACTTGCGAGTTGCACGGATTCTCAGACGCGTCGAGCTCCGCATATTCTGCCGTCGTATACATCCGTGTAGCATGCCAAGATTCGGTGAATGTTATTTTGTTGACGAGTCGTACCAAAGTTGCACCTGTCAAGCAATTAAGCATTCCGCGCCTCGAATTGTGCGCTGCGGTGTTACTGTCAAGATTGCTTGATTTTGTGCGCAAAATTCAACAGTTCGCACTCTTACCAGTCCATTGTTGGTCCGACGCAACGATTGTGCTCCATTGGCTACAGCAGTCTCCCACTAAATGGAAGACATTCGTTGCCAATCGCGTCTCAGAAGTTCAAACACTACTTCCCACAGCGCGCTGGCATCACGTCCTCGGAACAGAAAATCCGGCTGACATCGGGTCGCGCGGCTGTTCTGCTCCTGAATTGTTAATGTCGTCATTATGGACCTCTGGACCTCCTTGGCTCGCATTACCTCCAGAAGCTTGGCCGCGTTCTACGCCCACGCTCGATGACAGCGCTCCACTCGAAAGCCGAGTCCTCGTCGCGACGACGGTGATTCCGCATAATGAGACCCTCTCCACTCTTTCCGAACGAATTTCGACTTGGAAACGACTGACTCGTGTCCTTGCATATGCGATGCGTTGGCGGCGACGCATGTCCAACTCTGACCTACGAGGACCTCTTACATCCTCCGAAATTCAGCTAGCAACGCTTACAGTTTTTAAATGGCTGCAATCTATGTTGTTTTCTGACGAACTAGCCCGTTTGCGGGCCAGCTCACCAATCTCAGCCAAAAGCTCGTTGGCTGCTCTCCATCCTTTTCTGGATACTGAAGAGCTCCTTAGGGTTGGAGGCCGTTTACACAACTCGGATCTCTCTCCGAGTGTAAAGCATCCGATCGTTCTTCGCGCGCACCCGGTGGTCCGCAAATTCGTCACATATACGCATAGTAGATGTCTCCATGGAGGTATCCGAGTTATGCTCCAAACTTTGCAGCAGACTGTTTGGATCCTTCAAGCGAAGAAAATAATCCGCTCAGTCATTAATCAATGCGTGACCTGCGCGCGCCTCCGTGCAATAGTAGGCTCGCAACAGATGGGGAACCTTCCAGTCCCACGAGTCACGCGCCCTCTGCGCCCGTTCTTCCATTGCGGTGTGGACTACGCTGGTCCCATCCAAGTTCGAATCGCTGGCGGCCGCGGACGAAGGGCGCATGCTGGATATATTGCGCTATTTGTTTGCTTCGCCATCAAGGCGATCCATATAGAACTGGTATCCGATTATTCGGCAGCCGCGTTCATCGCCGCGTTCAAGCGTTTCACCTCACGACGAGGAACACCCAGCTGCATGTACAGTGATAGGGGCACGACTTTCGTAGGTGCTAACACTGAATTGTCGCAGGCATTCGAAAACGCAATAAAGGACGATGAGTTTCGAGATCTCCTTGCTACCGATGGAACTACTTGGAAAATCCTGCCTCCGGCTTCCCCCCACTTCGGCGGACTGTGGGAGGCTGGTGTCAAGAGCACCAAGTTTCATTTGAAACGAGTTCTTGGGGAACACACTCCGACCTTCGAGGAGATGATGACTGTCTTGTGCCAAATAGAAGCCGTCTTAAATTCGCGCCCTATTGGCCCACTATCTGACGATATCGATGATTTGGAGACGCTCACTCCAGGACACTTCCTAATCGGCGGTCCTTTAAATGCTGTTCCTGAAGAATCCCTCCTAACCGTCTCGAAAAACAGACTGTCACGATGGCAAGCGTGCCAACAAATGTACGAACGTTTTTGGCAATTATGGTCCGCGGATTACCTGCTCTCTCTGCAGCAAAGGACAAAGTGGCAGTTCGCGAAAGAGCCTATAGTTGAAGGACAGCTAGTGCTTGTAAAGCGTCCAAATTTACCGCCGACAAAATGGCCACTAGCGCGGGTGATAAAGTGCCATCCGGGTACCGACGGCCTCACACGCGTTGTTACGCTCCGAACTAAGTCGTCTACTCTCACACGGCCGATAACCCAGATCGCGCGTTTGCCGATAGATTTAGAGGGTTCGTAAGTTAAGTTTGTTGCGAGCCCTGCGAGGCTCACGGGGGGCGGTATGTCTAAATATAGAATATTATTTTTGGTTTGAAGCTTGCCCTAAGCAAGCCGTTAGTAGTTTCCGGCGAAAATGGTGCCCTCTTTATTTTGGCGCAATTCACAGTTGCGCGTTATCCGGTCCCTCGCGATCCGTTTAATCTTTTCGCGGCAGCCGAACAATCAAGATCGTGTCCGAATAAGGTGTATCTAACGCAACGACGCGACGCGCTAAACCACGCTTGTCCAAATTAACGAAAATTGTTTCGCGAGTGTTTGACTGTTATCTCAGCTTTTGGATTACCGAGCCTCTGGGTTTAAGGTGTATGAATAAACTGTGAAAGAGTTTAGTGAGACCATTCTCTTTTTTTTTTTTTGGGGAAATCAACCTGCATTTCATCCCGTTCCCCGAACCTGAACCACCACCTCTACGTTTCTGCTCCATAATCGAACATATTATATATATATATATATATATATATATATATATATATATATATATATATATATATATATATATGCACACACACATACGTGTGTGTCTGACTATCAAAAGTATTCGACGGCTTAATTTTTGACCAATCTTATTGAATCTTATTTATCTGCGCAAATAATTGAGGGTCAACTATCATTTTTTTTCTGGGGTCTTCTTGGGATGTCCAGAAAAGGTTCAAAATGTTAACAAGGCGTGACGCGGCCATTTTGATATTCTCAAATTCGAAAAACCACCAATTTTGAACTAAAATCCTAATTCTTGTTAGAGGAAATCGCTGATCGTTTCCAATTTTTTTCTGGGGGCTTCTTGATATATCCAGAAAAGGTTCAAAATGTGAAAATCCGCGTCGCGGCCATTTTTAAATTCTAACATTCGAAAAACCACCAATTTTGAACTAAATTCCTTATTCTCGTTAGAGAAAATCGCTTATCATTTCCAATTTTGTTCTGGAGGCTTCTTGGTATATCTAGACAAGGATCAATATGTTTACAAAGTGCAACGCGGCCATTTTGAAATTCTGAAATCCGAAAACCCACCAATTTTGATCTAAAATCCGAATTCTTGTTAGAGGAAATCGCTGATCGTTTCCAATTTTTTTTCTGGGGGCTTCTTGCGATGTCCAGAAAAGGTTCAAAATGTTTACAACGCGCGACGCGGCCATTTTAGAATTCTAAAATCCGAAAAACCACCAATTTTGAACTAAATTCCTAATTCTTGTCAGAGGAAATCGCTGATCGTTTCCAATTTTGGGGGGGGGGGGGCTTTTTGGGACGTCCAGAACAGGTTCAAAATGTTTACAAAGTTGTAATTCTGTAATGAGAATTTTCATCTTAACGTGCATCTATCATAACCATTTACACAGGCTGGCTTTACGTGCATCTATTAAACAAGTGACAGACGATTCGAACGTACTGAACATTTTCGCTTGACGGTACGTGGCGAAGTGGCTTAAGACGTTGCCGCTAGGCGCTTTCGTCATTTCAGTCATGTGCATAGATTCAATCTCGATACAGAAGTACATCTCGATTTGGTATAATAGACGACCGTTGAGTAACACAATTACGACTTGTGGATACGATAGGTGGCATGATATACCATCCGAATTCTTGGACATATAATTCGGCAGTTTCTCTGCTATAAACTTGTCAACATCGATTTCTTTGTCACTAGAAAGCACTTGTAAAATTATACTAAACCGTTCCAGTAAACGCCCTTCGATATGGCAAATTCGCGCTACAATTGCAGGTGTATCAAAAAAACTTCTGGCTGTATTGCGGGTATTTGTGTTTCCTACGCCTTGCTTCACTAAATCTACAATAATACCAAGCTCCTTCTTCAAATCATCTTGAAACTGAGATTTTCTTGCTTCTTTCAAACTTTCATTTGTTTCTCCCCTAGCACTGCTTAATTTGAAATCTGTGTTATAGGCAATACGGAGTAAACATTCCATAAACCGTATTTGGCAATGTTCTGTTTAGACCAAGCTTAAAAAATTCAGTTTTCCGCGATAATTTGTCCACAGTACTTAATTTATTCATTTGCGTCGGAGTAGCGTCACAAATATTGCGCGAATTTGATGATTTCTGTTCAGTGATAGCGTTGCACGTTTTACCGTCGATCATTGTACGTTCAAGGATATGTGCCACAGAAAATATAACGTCATCAAATTCCACCACAGTGGGAGCAATATTGTTCATTTCATTTGTATAAAAAGTATATTCCTTCTGCTTGTTGACTGTATTTTCTTTCATAAATGTAAATTTTATAGGACGGCAAAATCGAACTGAAGATGGACCATTATTCATCCATTTAGAATGATGGTTCTGTTTCAATTCTAACGGAACAAAAGTTATTACAAATACAGACTGATGACAGTCATAATCTGGGCCACTGTTTCGTGGTGTACTTTGTAGAACTTGTTGTCTGGAAGCCCCATCCATCCCCCATCTACTGTGCAAAACAAATGACTTATTATTTAATGCCATCACAACATCAGTTGGTAATGATAACATCAAACGTTCTACGGTGTGATCAAGCAGAGACTGCAATTCTATATACAGGGTGATTCTCCATTGAATGACTTCCAGTTAACAGTAGATTCTGTGATAAATTCAAAGAACATTTTTCCTATGAAAAAATTTGTGCGATGTATAGTTTTCAAATTATTTAGCATTAAAGTCAGCCAATAGGAACAGGAGTTGCTTGATTGTCGCGACGATTTCATTGTCAGCGAACATGTAAATGGGGGATGGATGGGGCTTCCAGACAACAAGTTCTACAAAGTACACCACGAAACAGTGGCCCAGATCATGACTGTCATCAGTCTGTATTTGTAATAACTTTTGTTCTGTTAGAATTGAAACAGAACAATCATTCTAAATGGATGAATAATGGTCCATCTTCAGTTCGATTTTGCCGTCCTATAAAGTTTACATTCACGAAAGAAAATACAGTCAACAAGCAGAAGGAATATACTTTTTATACAAATGAAATGAACAATATTGCTCCCACTGTGGTGGAATATGGTATTGCTTATAACATGGATTTCAAGTTAAGCAGTGCTAGGGGAGACGACAATAAAAGTTTGAAACAAGCAAGAAAATTTCAGATTCAAAATGATTTGAAGAAGGAACTTGGTATTATTGTAGAGGTAGTGAATCAAGGCGTAGGAAACACAAATACCGGCAATACAGCCAGACATTTTTTTGATAAACCTACAATTCTAGCGCGAATTTGCTATATCGAAGTACGTTTAGTGAAACGGTTTAGTACAATTTTACAAGTGCTCTCTAGTGACAAGGAAATCGATGTTGACAAGTTTAGAACATATAGCAGAGAAACTGCCGAATTATATTTCCAAGAAAACGGATGGTATTTCATGCCACATATCGTATCCACAAGTCGTAATTGTGTTACTCAACGGTCGTCTATTATACAAAATCGAGATGTACTTCTGTACCGAGATTGAATCTATGCACATTTATCACAGAATCTACTGTTAACCGGATGTCATTCAATAGAGAATCACCCTGTATACTCCATTCTCAGTAATGTTAATGTTATTGGGATAACACCGGTTTTTAGCGTACACAATAGGGGAGTAAGGGGGACAAAACTTTTATTGCCAAATAAAATTTGATTGTGTTTACGAAGATCCACATATTCTTCTTTGGCTAGATTCAAATATATATATATAAATACAACTTATATATAAATATAACTTATATATAAATATAACTTATATATATAACTTAATATAAATATATACATAACTTATATATATATATATATATATATATATATATATATATATATATATATATATATATATATATATATATATATATATATATAAACACGTAATGTGGTCATTTCGCGGACCCGATTTTTGTATATATAACTCGTCTATGTATCGGTCATTTTGCGGACTTCGGGAAAAATTAAATTTGGTCTATTTGGATCTTATCAAGCTTAACTAGGCTGCGTGCGCTGGGGGGCTCTGCCCCCCAGACCCCCCGCTAAAAACTATCCTAACCCAACCCTACCAAACCTCGCCTAGACCTAGTTGTGCCTAAAGTTTGGTGCGAAATTATGTTCCCTATAGCAAAAACATAGGGTCCGCATAATGCCCATCATGTATTAAAAAAAAGTCCTCGAAATGACCAGAAAAATACTTTCTTTTCGCGGACAGTCCGCGAAATGACAAAAAGTCCGCAAAATGACCAATCTGTTTAAAAAAAAGTCCGCAAAATTACCACAAAACATATATATATAAATATATACAAATATTTGTATTTATATATATATATATATATATATATATATATATACAAATATATACAAGTATATATACAGGGTGATCCAAAAGTCCCGGAACAGCAAAATATCTCAGCGGGAGTGCATTTTCGAGGAAAATGTTTCAGACAAAAGTTTCAGGATTTTTCCCTGGCTATTTAATGGCGATATTGAATTTGACCTTGAACATGACCTTGAAGGTTATTTCAAGGTCAAGTTAATTTTTTTAAATGGGAACCCCTATTTTTTTTCATGGATTCTGAAAGAGCGGGAAATTCTACGTCCGAGTATGATATGATCGATTTTTCCGGCAAGGTCATTTTAAGGTGAAACTTAAAACTCCCGTAACGGCGAAATATCTCAGAGGGTGTGCATTTCTTTGGAAATTGTTTCAGACAAAAGTTTAAGGATTTTTCCTGGGATATTTAATGGTAGCACAGAATTTGACCTTGAAGGTTATTTCAAGGTCAAATTTGTTTTTTTTAATGGAAACTGCTATTTTTTTTCACGGATTCGGAGAGAGCACAAAATTTTACGTCCAAATATGCTATGGCCGTTTTTTTCGGCAATGTCATTTCAAGGCCAAACTTAAAACTCCCGGAACAGCGAATTAACTCAGCAAGAGGCACCATTGAATTTAACCTTGAAAATTACCTTGAGGCTTATTCTAAGCTCAAGACTATTTTTTTTTAATTGGAACCCCGTTTTATTTTCGTAATGTTTCCAGAGTTTCCAGAGTGCAATGCATTATCATTGTTCCCGGATAAAAATATACATTTTTTTTTTTACATCCGATACGTTTATAAATACCGTATGTATGGGTAACATTTTTACATTGTTTCCAATGCTACCGCCGGCTTTAGCATTACCCAAGATGTACCGCGTGGAGGTAGCACGGTCGGGTTTACACCTCTTCGGGGTGCTTTGTTCAGGTGGTTCCCCTCGCCGTCACCTGTGCGTGTGCGTGTGCGTGTGCGTGTGTGTGTGTGGGTGTCCCCAGACAGTTAAGGCAAGATGGGTATACTAAGATTTTGATGAAATTATGTATCTTACTAAAGCTTATGCTCAAAGTGATTGCCATGAACTTCTTGGCAATATCCCAAGCGATTATAAAAAGTCGATACGACTTTTTTAATCATATCTGGTTCTATAGCCGCGATCTCATCCCGTATTCGTTGTTTTACTTCCTCAATATTCACCGGTTTCGTTCGATACACTCTATCTTTGAGATAACCCCATAGAAAATAGTCAAGGGGCGTAAGATCCGGAGATCTTGGTGGCCATTCTATTACACCCCTTCGACCTATCCACCGTTCTGCGAATACATCACTCAAATAATTGCGAACATCTGTTGCATAATGGGGTGCTGCACCATCTTGCTGAAACCAAGTCTGATCGAAATCCTCGCCTACAATAACCTGAATAGCAGGGATGATGTCGCCCCTCAACATATCGTGGTATTTTTGACCAGTAAGGGTACCCTCGATGAAGAAGGGCCCAACTACCGCATTGTTTATAATACCTGCCCATACGTTTACTTTTTCAGGATATTGAGTAGAACGACTATCGACCATCCAATTAGGATTGGTTTCACTCCAATAAGACATGTTATGTCTATTGATTGCCCCATTTAAGAAGAATGTAGCTTCATCAGAAAATACGATGCGATTCAAGAAACCGGCATCAGCATCTATTCGATTCATCATTAATTCCGCAAACTGTAGGCGTCTATCAGGATCGTCTTCATTCAATTGTTGTACGAGTCTAACTTTGTATGGGTGAAATTTTAAGTTTTTAGTTAAGATCCGTTGTACTGTACCGTAACATAAGTCGTGCTGCTGTTTAACTTTCCTGATGGAAGTATGAGGATCTTCCGTTATTGACAGCGCGACATTCAACTCATTTTCTTCAGTTGATGCTGTTACTGGACGACCTGCTCTTGGGAGATCCTTCACGGTACCGTGAACTTCAAAATGATTTATTGTTCTGCAACAGTAGATTTAGAAATCGGTTCTCGTCCCTCTCTAAATGATGCGTTAAATAAGGTTCGCACATTCTCTAAAGATCGCTGGTTATCACCCCAGCCTCTCATCATGAGAATGGTTATTCTTTCTCGTTCACTTAGCGCAGCCATTGCTCTTTGTACGAAATATACGTATGTATTTTGTTACTGAAATGATGCTTAATACGTTTAGATAGGAAAGGCGTTTAGATAGGAAATCCATGTATCTCACAAAACGATAAAGTTAAGACCAAAATGTAACCTTATAAGACTGTACACGTATGTATAAATTCAATGTGAATGTATGTTGTTTATTTACTTCGCTGGTGACTCGTGCTCTCTGTCGCTGTTCGCGCGCCCAAGTTCACTTTGCACAAGTGTTGCGTAAGATGTATCTATACACTTTTTTTAAACAGTTTATTATTCTATTTACAAAATTAGAGGACAAGCGAGGGACAGGAACTGATTCCTAAATCGACTTTTGGCAGAACAATAAATTGTTTCGAAGTTTACGGCACTGTAAAGGATCTCCCTAGAGCAGATCGTCCAGTAATAGCATCGACTGAACAAAATGAATTTAACCACTCTCAATACCGGAAGATCCTCATAACTTCGTTAAGAAAATGAAACGGGGTTCCAATTAAAAAAAAAATAATCTTGACCTGAGAATAATCTTCAAGGTAATTTTCAAGGTCAAATTTTATGCTAGCATTAAATATCCCGGAAAAAATCCTGAAACTTTTGTCTGAAACATTTTACCCGAAAATGACCTCTTGCTGAGTTAATTCGCTGTTCCGGGGGTTTTAAGTTGCCTTGAAATGACATTGCCGAAAAAAACGGCCATAGCATATTTGGACGTAAAATTTTGTGCTCTCTCCGAATCCGTGAAAAAAAATAGCAGTTTCCATTAAAAAAAACAAACTTGACCTTGAAATAACCTTGAAGGTTATGTTCAAGGTCAAATTCTGTGCTACCATTAAATAGCCCGGGAAAAATCCTTAAACTTTTGTCTGAAACAATTTCCAAAGTAATGCACACCCTCTGAGATATTTCGCCGTCACGGGAGTTTTAAGTTTCACCTTGAAATGACCTTGCCGAAAAAAACGGCCATAGCATATTCGGACGTAAAATTTTGTGCTCTTTCCGAATCCGTGAAAAAAAATAGGGGTTCCCATTACAAAAAATTAACTTGACCTTGAAATAACCTTCAAGGTCAAATTCAATATCGCCATTAAATAGCCAGGGAAAAATCCTTAAACTTTTGTCTAAAACATTTTCCCCCAAAATGCACTCCCGCCGAGATATTTTGCTGTTCCGGGACTTTTGGATCACCCTGTATGTATATATATATATATATTTGAATCTAACCAAATGGTATAATAGACGACCGTTGAGTAACACAATTACGACTTGTGGATACGATAGGTGGCATGAAATACCATCCGTGTTCTTGGAAATATAATTCGGCAGTTTCTCTGCTATATGTTCTAAACTTGTCAACATCGATTTCCTTGTCACTAGAGAGCACTTGTAAAATTGTACTAAACCGTTTCACTAAACGTACTTCGATATATATATATATATATATATATATATATATATATATATATATATTATATATATATATATATATATATATCAGTGCTAAAGTTTCATCGCTAAAATCCTTCGTTTCTTCATCATTTACGACATTATCATCTGAAATCTGTAGATCATCCTATAGATTGTCTATTTCTGAAGCTCTTTTTAATTGTTCTGCACACTGAAAGCCCAATGGCGCTATTTTCGTATGAGCTCTATCGGGTATAAAACGTACGAAGTCGGTAAGACGTTATGCGTAGCATGCGCCCTACCGGAATCGCCGTAAGTTGCACAGGTTTTCGTATCGGGAATGTCCGTACGAAAAAAGAACGCAGGCAGGTCTATACTTATTCCAATCTCATGCCGGAATCGTATAGGTAGCCCGATAGTAAACAATCCCCACTCTGTCGTTCGAAATTCGTTCCAGTGGCCATCCCATTTTCGCTGTTGTTTGGAACGATTTAGTGTTACCAGTGTTACTTTGTGTTTCTATAACTGAGACGTGACAGCTGACGTGACAACCGAATAAAGTGACGTACGAATTTCTATAGTAAGGTAAGTGTTCATATATTTACTGTTCGATATTAATAATTCCGATTTAACCAATAATTGTAATATTATGCATATTCGTGAAATGAGTACGGTACACTGTAAAAAATCTGTAATGAAACAACCAAACATATAACGGTAATTTTACAGCTCATTGTAATTTCCCTACGCTCAATGTAGTAAATTTATAATGAGTTTGTAAAATTACCGTTATGTTTGGTTCTTTCATTACTGATTTTTTACAGTGTAGAAAATTCGTGTTGAACCTAAAATTTCAAATTTTATTAGCGAGGTGTTACGTACAGACTAGAATTGTTTTTAAATGATACACTTTGTATATTCATTTTTTAAGTAATGGTCTAAATTTGTATTCGTATATAATCCTTATTTTACATTAGGAATGTATTTATGAAACACACATGACAGCTTAAAAGGAAGTGCTATAGAAAATTTCAGCCCTTTACGTACAATAGATTCGAAATGGCATTAGTTTTTCTGAAATTTCAAGTAGTCGATGATTTTTGTCTAATTTCGACTTTTTTTATCAAGGGACGTAGGGCAATATAAAAAATGCAGGCTGGTTCTATACGAAAAAACAAATAAAAAAGCTATCAATGAATTTTTCTGTAAACCTGACAGTTTTTTAGGAAAAAAATAAAGGTTAAATCCACTTTTTCGAAATTCATTAATGTAAAATAAGGATTATATACGAATACAAAATTAGACCATTACTTAAAAAATGAATATACAAAGTATATCATTTAAAAACAATTCTAGTCTGTACGTAACACCTCCTTAATAAAATTTGAAATTTTAGGTTCAACACGAATTTTCTACACTGTAAAAAATCAGTAATGAGAGAACCAAACATATAACGGTAATTTTACAAACTCATTATAAATTTACTACATTGAGCGTAGGGAAATTACAATGAGCTGTAAAATTACCGTTATATGTTTGGTTGTTTCATTACAGATTTTTTACAGTGTACCGTACTCATTTCACGAATATGCATAATATTACAATTACTGGTTAAATCGGAATTATTAATATCGAACAGTAAATATATGAACACTTACTTTACTATAGAAATTCGTACGTCACTTTATTCGGTTGTCACGTCAGCTGTCACGTCTCAGTTATAGAAACACAAAGTAACACTGGTAACACTAAATCGTTCCAAACAACAGCGAAAATGGGATGGCCACTGGAACGAATTTCGAACGACAGAGTGGGGATTGTTTACTATCGGGCTACCTATACGATTTCGGGATGAGATTGGAACAAGTATAGACCTGCCTTCGTTCTTTTTTCGTGCGGACATTCCCGATACGAAAACCTGTGCAACTTACGGCGATTCCGGTAGGGCGCGTGCTACGCATAACGTCTTACCGACTTCGTACGTTTTATACCCGATAGAGCTCATACGAAAATAGCGCCATTGGGCTTTCAGTGCAGGAAACGTTGTACGCATTTCTTGTATACGCCTTCTTTTAGTGCCTCCGATGCTTCATCATACGAAACTCTCGGACGACCTGTTATGGTACAAGATTTAGACGTGGACGATATGATACCTACTTACGTTTCATTTGCATGTGATTCATTGGTAGTAAATGTCATTTTAAAGTCATTGTTTAAAAATTGGTGGTGCTTCTTTATAAATCGTGCTCTTATATTGGACACAGATTAACACTTCTGTGAATATGCCGGCAAAAAGTTTTTTATAATTTTCTCTTGTATTTGTACAAGTTTATTCTCATCATGATTATCGAGTTTTATAACATTTTCCATGATTACTTCAATATATTCCTTTCTTACATCTTCTCGATTCCATAACTATGAACACAAAGTATTTGGCGAGATAGCAAAATTACACATTTTGATAGAAAAATCGAATACCAATATAAATAAATTTATATGATATCCGTCGTACTTGTGTTACTCAGCGGTCATCTATTATACCAAATCGAGATGTACTTCTATATCGAGATTGAATCTATACACATGATTCGACGAAAGCACCTAAAAATTGTAAGAAATCGAAAAATTAGGTGAACTACCTTCAACATGCTACTGTGAAAGATGTAGCTTCACGTTCACTTGTTTCCGTTCACTACCGAAGTAAGTTGTACGCATGCATGACCATTACTTGACCATTCCCTGCATATAAACGAATTAAAGCCGATAAGGGTAATATTTCTGTTATTATGAGTAAAAAGGATTACATCAATAAAGTTGAGCGGTTATTACTTGAGGACAATACCTATGAAAAAATAAGTAAAGATTCGACCAATAAGACCCAGAATAAAATCAATGGTATAATAAATGAATGGAAGAATAACAAATACATCGATTCTGAGACTGCAAAATACTTAGTATGCAATAACGGAAATACACCACGGTTATATGCATTGCCAAAGGTGCATAAACCCGGGTACCACATGAGACTAATTGTATCCGCTTTAGGTAGCCCAATTTATAATATTCGAAAATTGTTACATAACATCTTGTACCAAACCTTAAAAAACAACGAGAACAGAGCAAAAAATTCGTGGACTAGTCGATCAAATAAATGAAATAACAATCCCACAAAATTATACCCTTCTATCGTTGGATGTAGTCAGCTTGTTTACTAATGTACCACATACATTGGTTATCAATAGTTTAAAAAAGAGAGAGCATGAAATAATGAAATTCACAAAAATCCCCACACATGAAATTGTTAAATGGTGGTGTCACTAATTTTAGAATCCACGATTTTTACGTTTAATGGACAACTTTACAAAAAAAAAAATGGTCCCCCAATGGGTTCACCTTTATCGCCCACATTAGCTGACTTGATAATGATTGACTTGGAAAATGAAGTCCTCACAACATTAAAACACAAACCAGTTCTCTATAAATGATATGTTGATGACAGGCTCACTTGTTACCCAGAAAATGACATCAATTATTTAGTACAATCTTTTAACAATTACCATCCTGAACTAAAATTTACGTTTGAACTAGAGGAAAACAAGAGTTTACCGTTTCTTGATTTATTAGTGATTAGGGAGGAAAACAAACTAATTACGAATTGGTACAGAAAACCCACTTGCTCTGGGAGATACTTGAATTTCAACTCAAATCACCCCATACACATGAAACGGGGAACAATAACTATGCTTGTGGATAGAGCAGTTTTACTTGCAGAGAAGAAATTCCATACAAGTAACCTGAAATTTATCTACACGTTCCTACAAAAAATGGATATGATCTTCCATTCATACAAAAAACTGTAAATAATAGACTTAAGATATTAAGCAATAGAAATACAACTAGAAAAACTGACAATACAACCACAAATGAATTTTCAAATACCATAGTTATTCCATACATAAAAAATTTCAACCAAAGGATAAAAAATTGTATGAAAAATTTAATATCAAAATAATCAACAAACGTTTTAATTCTTTGGAATTATTATTTAAGACCAAAATAGATCAAATAGATTTACTGAATAGATCAAATGTAATCTATAATATTGACTGTAGTGGGTGTGATGCCACATATGTCGGACAAACAAGACGATACCTAAAGAAAAGAATATATGAACACAAAAATAATTGGAAAAAAGACATTGGACACACGGCTCTATCATCTCATATGTTAACGACAGGACATTCTTTTAATTTTTCGGATGTTACAATTTTGGATAATGAGACACATTGGAATAAAAGAAATATTAAAGAAATGATACACATTAAAAAGCTGAAAAATACCATCAATTATGGGACTGACACTGAAAATTTAAGTAATAGTTACAATATCTTAATTAACAATTTTTAAATGAGTGATTTTGTTTTATTCATTTATCTATTTATGTATGTTTATGTGAAAAGAAAATATGATTATTCACTGTATTTAACTTCATATGCTGTTGACTCAAGGAGTACCTGTGTATGTGAGTTTTAATTCATGTTAATGTACACAAATGTTTAGTATACTTCGAGCGATGCTCTTGTACGGAACGTTAGATCTTTGTTGCGTGTGTAAATACCTTTTAATTGTAATTTTATATTTTATTGTATATACAGGGTGTCCCAGAACTCCCACATAATATTGCAGAGGGTGAATCTTGACGTCATTCTGAGCAATAAAGTTTAATACCAAAATTGGATCTGAAGCTCAGAATTTAAGCGGCGAGCCATTGAAGTTTAAAAAAAAAATAATAGTTTTTTTGCAATAACTCGGCTCGTTTTAAAGTTACATTAACGAATGATGAATGATTTTGAAGGTTTTTTAAAGCGCTACAACTCAACTTGTAAAGCCTATGACCAGCAACGAATATTTCATCAGTTATTGACCTAAAAAAGGGTAAAAATGGCCTTTTTTGTAATTTTTCGCGTCTAACTCATTTCCGTAAAATGCTAGCAAAATATCATATGCAACAACATTGTAGAGCATGAAAAGGGGAAGAATTTGCTTCCTCATACGTTTCGTTTTGACAAAAATTGAGCCCGTGGGGAGACGTTAAAAATCAGAAAACATGCGAAAAATGGATTTGGCATTGCTGAAGCGTGTTTTTCGCCTATTTTCTGATTTTTAACGTCGCCCCACGGGCTCAATTTTTATCAAAACGAAACGTATGAGGGGGCGAATTCTTCGCCTTTTCAAGCTCTCCAACGTTGTTTATATGACATTTCGCTAGCATTTTACGAAAATGAGTTAGACGCAAAAAACTGCAAAAAAAACATTTTTACCTTTTTTAGGTCGATAACTGGCGAAATATACATTGTAAGTCATATGCTCTATAAGGTAAGTTGTAGCGCTATAAAAAACCTTCAAAATCAGTCATCATTCGTTAAAGTAACATTAAAACGAGCTGAGTCATTGCAAAAAAACTAATATTTTTTTTTAAACTTCAACAGCTCGCCATTCAAATTCTGAGCTTCAGATTCAATTTTGGCATTAAACTTTATTGCTCAGAACGACGTCAAGATTCACCCTCTGCAATATTATGTGGGAGTTCTGGGACACCCTGTATATATTTAATAGATGCCCCTGAGGAGGACCTCCAACAAGGTCGAAACATTGGGCGTGGAAATAAAATTTAATAATATCGAATTTTATTGACGTTTTTTCTTAAATTTTGAACTGTGTAGGCCATCACTTTATAACTTTATATATAAACAAAGTTGTCAAGTTTTCCAGAAAAATTACATGTGAAAATTTTATATTTTTTCGCCAAAAATGAAATTGGAATATGTGCATCCTAAACCGCATTTTTGTAATTTTTATTTCATACGTTCATAACGAAGATGGAGAGCAGAATATTTTGAAATTATTGCCTGTCACGGCAATATAAACATACGCCGAAAATAAATTCGGAAATGTAGGGTAGAAAAGTTACACGTGTTGAATGTGCGTACTGTGACTGTAACCACAAAATGGAACTTTAATTAATAAGATGATACTGTTTTAACGACATTATTCTCTACTACTAAGACTTGTTTTTATGTAATACATTATTTGCACTTAACTTTAACAAAACTATAAAATTCGGTCTTGACAAAAAGGAATTAACAAAAAAATACACATTACATACCAAGAGATTGGTTCTTTTTATGTATATGAAATATTTTTTTATTATTTTCTTCTTACCGAAACTGAATTATTCTCGTTTGGAGATACTAAGAAGTCACCAGAAAAAAATTTGGAGACGATTTGCTATTATAGATATTCTCTCTAATGAGAATTAAAAATTTATTTCAAAATTAGTGATTTTTCAAATTTTTAAATTTCAAAATGGCCGCGTCGAACTTTGTAATCATTTTGATCCTTATCTGGACATCCTAAGGAGCCCCCTGACAAAAATTGGAAATGGTCAGCGATTTCCTCTAACGAAAATAAGGAATTTATTTCGAAATTGGTGGTTTTTCGAATTTTAGAATTTCACAATCGCTGCGTCGCGCTTTATAAACATTTTGAACCTTTTCTGGACATCGCAAGAAGCCCCCAGAACGAAAATTGGAAACGATCATCGATTTCCTCTAATGAGAATAAGGAATTTATTTCGAAATTGGCGGTTTTTCGAATTTTAGAATTTCACAATGGCCGCGTCGCGCGTTGTAAACATTTTGAACCTTTTCTGAACATCGCAAGAAGCCCCCAGAACAAAAATTGAAAACGATCAGCGATTTCCTCTAACAAGAATTAGGATTTTAGATCAAAATTGGTGGGTTTTCGGATTTCAGAATTTTAAAATGGCCGAGTTGCACTTTGTAAACATTTTGATTCTTGTCTAGACATCCCAAGAAGGCTCCAGAACGAAATTGGAAATGATAAGCGATTTTCTGTAACAAGAATAAGGAATTTAGTTCAAAATTGCTGGTTTTTCGAATTGTAGAATTTAAAATTGGCCGCGACGCGCATTGTTAACATTTTGAACCTTTTCTGTACATTCCAAGAAGCCCCCAGAAAAAAAAATGACAGTTGCCCCTCAATTATTTGCGCAGATAACTAACAATTTCAATGAGGTGTGATGGTCGTGCGGGCTAAGGCGACAGTCTTAGTTCGCTCGAACTGAACGTCACGAAAGTCCCGAGTTCGAAAAACATAGATTAAGAAAAATTTAAATGCCGGCTCCGGCGAAACGAGCCTTTAAATTTCAATAATCCCATTAACGATGACTAAAACCTATTTGGTTCTTAATTAGCAAATTTCACACTAACTTGGATTGCAATAGAACTTGAAATCTGCGTACTTCGAATGAGCTCATGGCAACCGCCATTTTAAAATTAGATTTTATGGGAGATTACTGTTTCCGTAAATCAATATAGGTCATACAAACCTCCTAATTAATTATTTGTACGATTTTACTACAAATAAATCTTAGTAGATGCAATGTAATAACAATTTCTACGAGTTGAAAAAAAATCTAGATATAAAAGTTTGTTAATCAAGAAATTCACGTCCAAAAGACCTGGTTGTTGGGCACAAATTGCCAATAATTAACAACCTGGAAAATTTGCAAGATAGTTTGAAGAAATACAAGATGGACACGAAATTCATCAAAAAATTGAAAAAATTCGTGACTTGTACTGCCATTTCTAATTGAATATTGTTGAAAATTGTTACTAAGGGGTTTTGGAGGCGCTGATTGTGAATCTGATGCCAATGTTTGAAATTCAAAATTGTGTATTCAATGTGACGCAGTTTTACAAAGAAGTAATTGAATTCGTTTGAAACTTATTATTATTTTTTATTAATATCACCTATTACGAATCACCGTATAAAATATCATTCTTTAACAATTCAGAATGGCGGTTCCAATATGGAGGACATCAAATTAATTTATGACTTGCCACTCTGGATTCTGTGATGTTGCTGATTATTGATATAATCTCAATCTTTAAAAAATTCATAATGGTTAAACTAATATGGAAAACGAAAGTTTTAATTAATGATTATCACACTCATATTTAGTGTCAGTTTCGTACGCAGCAATCGCCTAAACTTCCATAGAACAAGCTCTGAAAAGGCTTTACTTTTTTTCATTTGTTCAAGTATTTTTCTTTCAATTATCTAACCTTGCATAAAAGTGCTTGAGGTATTCGTGGTACTATTGACGCTATATTAAACACGCTAATATTAAATATGCAATGTTAATGTTAGTTCCAAAGCAGTTAATAGATAGAGAGTCACTTTTTCAAATTCAACTGACTCGATTAAATTGCATTTTTATATTATACGCGGAGAACGCTGTTTAGGAGACTGTACCAAGCTTACATCTACAATTTTGAACCCTTAATAGTCTTTTTCCCGGACATAAACAAAAAATCACTCCAAAAAGTGAATAATTGCCGTTCTAAAACTTGATTAGTAACCTTGCGAATACAATTAAATAATTTTATTAAAAAAGTTTGATTTTGTTTAAACTAAAATTCACTACTTTGATGGCGATTTTACCTTAGGATGAGTGTAAACTTGTTATTATAATCGATACACTTCCCTGCACATTTGACATTGCCGCAGTATGAGAATTTTCATTTTTTTTTTGTAGATAAATTAAATTTCTTGTAAAATTTTCATTTATTTCTTGGTTTGTTTTCCTCTTTACGTCTTTGTATCCATATGGAGTGTGCCGCGGAGGAAATAATGGTACCCTTTAAAATTCAGTCTTCTCCATGTACTACACGAAATTTCAGAGCAAGCGGAAAGGAGTGGAGAGGGACATTTTTAATTCTGTTGAATCCCTTTTTTGAAGGTATTAGGTGAAAGTTACCAGGATAGAAATTAAAATTTAGAATCCCTACGAATTCCGAAGAATCGCTGAAATGATATACAATGTAGGTTAGGTTAGATGGGTATCAATCATGATTGGATTTAGATGCATTAAAAATTTGAATCCATTTAAATCAATTTAAATTCACTATTTTTCATCTAATTATGGATTCAAGGGGATTTGTTTACATTAAAATGTTGGAACGAGAATCCATTTATATGCCCAACGTTAAACGAAATGAAAATTTTTCATTTCAGGAGATTCAGGGTAGCCGGCGAACGCGCTCACCGATCTCCAGATTTTGGATCCGTGGAAAAAACCGTCAGACGAGGAGACCATCGGGAGAAACCAGGGCCGGACCAATATTTTGAGGAGCCCCAAGCAAAATTACCAGGGTCACATCGTAGCAGCTACGCGGCGTCATCCTTCTCTCTCAAAAAACGTGGTGTCGTCACAGAATCTGTATGTATATGTTGCGTGATATATCATCTCCCTATATGTCGTACCATCTATTGCTACAATTGCTTTTGCATAACGGCCATCCGTTTCTGGCATTCCCTTCCCCTCCATCTTCGCCAATTATCTTCTGTAGACGCTTTTCGATCATCCTCTATATTGATTTTATTAGCAAGTATCTATTCGGTATCGAAAAAAACCCCTAAAATCGATGAAAATTGTAATTGAGCACCAATCGTAAGCTTGTCATATGACTTCCTTGAACCGAAAGCATGAAAACTTTAATAGCAATAAAGTAAATTTGCTAGAAATTTGTTACAGGTCAGACAAATTAATTCAATAATGACTTTATGCATAATATTTTTTGGTGTCCAATAAATGACCCGCAAATTGATGAATCGATGGAGAGACTCTGACACTGATGAAAATTGTAAGCTACCATGAATTATAAATCTGTGAAACCTGCCTTGAACTGGAAGTATGTGAACTTTACTCGCAATAAAATAAAATTGCTAGAAAGTAACAGACCTGTAACATTATTCCGTATTGATATGATGCTCAAGTAACTCTTCAATGTCTAATAAGGGGCTCCGAAATGGATGAATATTATAATGAATGTGCAATCGTAAACTTGTAATTATCTTTGAACCTAGATGCCTGAGAACTTTACTCGCATTAAACTAAATTAGCTAGAAATTTGGTACAGACGTGTAAAATGATTCAATAATGACTTTATGCATAAATATCTCTTCAGCCTCGAAAAAATGGCCCCAAAATTGATGAAAATTATAATGATTATGCAGTTATAAACTTGTCAGTAGCTTACGAGGACCCAGATGCTTCAGGCCTCTTTCTGGGTCTTTTCGGCATATTTTCAAGAATTTCTTTTCAGCAGTAAAATGCAATTAATTTAATCAAACTTTTTACACATTATTTGTCATTTATTGAAAATTATATAAACATTTTTTAAATAATTTCACGCAAAGGCGGCTTCAAAATGGCGGCTGAAGTGAAGGTGGAAAAAAAGTTTGGACCCTGAAATCTCCAGTTCTAATCGTCTGAAACAAAAAAACCAAAACGATTCTAAAAATATATGTTATTGGCTATTGTCCGTAGTAGAAAAATTCTAGTTCTACTAGGGAATAAAACTACATAAATTTTGAACAACCCCTGAAAATTTCAGACCCATCGGTTAAATAGTTCTCCCAAAATCGTGGTCCAAAGGTCGAAAAACGTAGTTTCGAGAAAAACGCGTTTAACCCATTAACGTCAAGAAAGACACTTTTTTCACTTAAATTTCAATCAAAAATTTCATATGAAAATCCAACTTCAAACAAATTGAAAGGTACATGTATATTCGATACGTATTCTTTGACCAATTCGAAGACATCTTTGTTCTAAGGAAATTTTTTCTAAAGTCTACAGTTTTCAAAAAAAAAATTATTAAACTTTTCTAGATTTCAAGACTAGTAATTTTTTTTCTCAAATTTTTTCAGATTTTTTGAACGACTTTTTTAAAAATTTCGATTTTTCGAATTTTCGAAAAATAAAAAATTTTAACAATATATTCTGGAAAAATTTGGGAGCATTTTTTGACTCATTCTAAAACGCATTTATTCTTAGAAAATTTTTTTGAAGTCTATAGTTTTCAAGAAAAACAATTGTTAAGTTTTAATTAGAAATTTGTCATTGGACTCGCCATTTTGTGGTCACCATGTTAGTTTTTAAATATTTAAAAAATTTATCTTGATACTGTAACTATTGGGTCCACGTTTAATGAAGAAATTTTCTGACGACAAATATTCTTTCGATGAGAAAAAAATGTTTTATAAAAAAGAACACTCGATTTTTCGCGTTATTTTGACATTTAAATCGACATATTTAATTTTCTAATTAAGATAGCTCAATTTTGACAACAGCATTGAAAAGAGCGACCTCGAAAATAGTAAGACATGTGTACCTTTCAATTTATTTGAAGTTGGATTTTCATATGAAATTCTTTATTGAAATTGAAGCGGAAAAAGTGTCCTACTTGACGTTAATGGGTTAAAGTTTTGTGTTGAAAATTGTTAGTAAAATTATACAAAAAGCTTCTTACGCTCAATCGGCGATGCCTGCTCCATACATAATGCCTTCCTGCTCATTGAAGTAATCGTTTTCAGTAGATTGAATGTTTCTGAGCTCAGTTTTTCGCTCTTTTGATGCATTCAGGATTTGACGGTTCACGGTTTGGATGCGAGTGCGGTCGCGTAGTTTTGCGAGTTCTGCTGCATTTCTTCAGATGTTAACTCCCATAGTCTCCATAACTTCCAATAACGGCTGAAAACCTTCGTTAAATGTGCATGCAGCACAATAGCTCGCAATCTCGACGATTTTTTACGCCGAACAATTTTTAGGCACTAAGTGCCAAACGCACGAATTGAAAAGCCTAGGTCGAAAATTTGTGGACAAACGTTGCCCATATGGCTTTTCTCATTTCTTCTACGGAATCCGAATGTCTTCGCACGGCTGATTCGTAATAAGTGGATAATTTTTTCATGATATTATTGGTAAATGCAGCGACTTTCACAATTGGCTTTTCAATTGATTTTCTCGTCGCCCGTTTTCTTTTCGTTGACGCTGTTGTTGTCGATGTTGAACTGTTTTCTACGGTGCTTCGTTCTTCCAAAATTTTCCTCTCTTCTTCATTCGTGTCAATTCATTTTTTATGGCTTTAGCTCGTTTATACATGCGTTTTTTTACGTGCGAAACGCATTTTTTTTTTTACAATAACATCTTAGGGGGCAATATCTTTTAGCTGTTTAAAAGTTTTTGTATAGCCATCGCCTACATACTTTTCATAGTAAACGTTATGCAGACTCATCGATCTTTTGAATATTTCAATGACATAGTTAACCTTGGCTCAAATCCATCAGTCCACAAAAATTGCATATTCCTTGAAATCCAACGCCGATCATACGCATTGCAAACACGAATCGACGATTTATTTCGAATGATGGGACAATTTGTGGAGAGCTTGGAATTCGAATTTCTGTTTCACACTTATACTGCACAACTAATTGAAATCGTAGGCCTTTTTCCGCACGTTTCGAAAACCGAATATCGCTTTTACATTTCTTACACATAAGAATGCCTTGTAATGTAACAAACAATGCGAAATTCACTATGTGATAATGCAAACTAGGATCAACGTTCACTTCAAAATCCGGATTGTTTTTTGTTATTTTACGAGCCGATGCACTTATCTCACTTGCATTTCTTTCACTTGTGTGTTTATTAACACGAAAATGTCTCTTTTTGACGTGATGGCCTATTACTCGCGGTTCTTTTTCTATTGTTACAACCCATATCTAGAACGAGATATTAACTGAATAATATTTCTTGATAATATTTCTTTAGGTGTACAAAGTGGTGTTGTTGGATGAGGGGGAAAGAGGAATAATGCAGATTCTATTAGGGGAAAAAATTCCGTAGCAGCCTGTCGTTCACTTTCCTCCCGGATAAGGTGAACGACCTTTGACAATTTTTGACGCTGAAGCATTTGTCCTCATCGACTGCGTTTGAGTGAAAAATATTTGTTTCTTTTTAGATATTCATTTTTGTTTTAGAACTCGCGAAAGTGAAAAAACAAAATATTATAAAACTAATCAATTATATTGTTCATTTAGTTAAAGCTATGCTAAAAATCTTTGGAACATCGAATGTGAGGAAGGTATTTCCCTAAGGATGCATCTTTAATATTAAATATGTATTTATATTGTCTCTATTTTTACAATTAAAAAAAGATTAGTTATTTAGGAAAAAATAATAATAATGGCAGGCATATTAGTCGCTTGAGATGGGCGACTTCGTCTCGGTGGGCTGTGTGCAATAGATAGGAGAGAAGGGGCTGTGGTTTCGCAGGCCTACCTGCTATGCCAAAAACAGAAAAGAGGATGCGATTTCGCTGGTTGACCCGCTATGTCGCAAATGGAAAAGGTTGGTGTGATTTCGCAGGCCTATCCGTTATGTCAGGAAAAGGAAGGAAGTGCGATTTCGCAGGCCGACCCGCTATGTCGCAAAGGGAAAAGGTTAGCGTGATTTCGCAGGCCTACCCGCTTTGTCACGAAAAGGAAGGAAGTGCGATTTCGCAGGCCGACCCGCTATGTCACGAAAGGAAAGGAGTGGAGAGGGATCATTTGTTTATTTATTGAAAAAAAAATAAAGAGATACTTACGATTTCCTTTCGCTGGTCCCGTTTTGAACGGCGATCAACTGTTCCAAATGATTGGGCAAGATGTACTGTATTCTTCCATTGAGTTTTTCGAAGCCCCTGGTCTGCTGAACGACGGACTTATTCTGTAGATCTCGGTTGCTTGGCCAGATGAACTTCTCTGGTTGGACTCTTGGAAAATCGTCTGACTGAAGAACTTGAATTCTTCTCGTGGTAGAGCAGACGAAATAGTCTGCATCGGCCGGGAAATCTCCCTACGATCCTCTTCTACGATTCCTACTATGATTTCTCCACTACGATTCCTACTGCGATTCACTACTACGATTCCTCTTTCTGCTGTATGCGCCAGGGTATTTATGGTGGGCCATAGTGTTAGCCCCGCTTTGAGTTTTTCCCCTTCTATTTTGAAAATGGTGGATTTGTGGGTTGGACAGGTTTTGGAAATAGGCCAAGGAGGAAGCACGCATTAACTAATGCTTTTACATTATTGTTATAAGATACGGTGTAGTAGATAGCTGTTTAGAACGTATACCCGTTTCCTCTTTTTTATTTTAAGAAAAGTCAAAAAGCGGTAACCTGATAGTTATAACAAAAGTTTTTCGGCTTAGGCAACGTGAGCCATCTTCTGATTTATGGCTAATGAAAGTTAAAAGAAAGTCTAATTTGAAGCGGGTACATTCTAACATGCTGCGTCTACGTAGTCTGAACGCTATATTAAAAAAAAAGGGACTCGTTTGTCCGATATCGACATACAATTACAACAATTTTCGGAATTGTGAATGCATACAAAATAAAAGGTAATCGCGCTAGTTACGGGGACGTAATACTACCCATCGTTATGTATATATATTAGCGTTTATGGAGCAATATACACATGACAACAATATTTTTCACGAAAATTAACTTTCTGCTAGTCTCACACGATACCGACAATGCGCGAAAATCAAGCCTGACCTGTGAAACCGGCGGAAAAGCGAAACGAACCGTTACAGTCGATATACCTGGAAATGACATCTGTGCGCTCAAATAAGTACTGCTTAGAAACGCCTGTAAGACTTCTTCTCGGTCGATAATCGATTTCTAACTATTTGTACATACTTAAGGTACCCGAAAATGATGCTTTTGGAAAATCGAAAATTTTGAAAAAATAGACCCAGAAAGAGGCCTTCATCAATTTCCTTGCCGTAAAGTAGAATTATTTGAAATATTCCATAAGACTGCAAACTAATTTTCTAAGTTTCCGTCGTATGGTCTTACAATAAGTATTTTCAATATGATCAAGGGAGCGGGCAAATGAAGAAACTATTTTACCCTGCATGCGGAGAAGAAGAAGTAAAAATTCCGATAAAGCCGCGCAGTTGCAAATCAGCAATATTTTTTGACCATTTTTAGTCTCGATGTTAGAATTAGAGCATCATCCTAGTTTTCACCATCTCCATGCGTAGTGATATTTCCTCTAAATCACCTACATTAATTCCTCCAATATCCCATGATCTGTGCAATAACGGCGCGTTAAGCAGTTGAACGGAATTACCGATTTGATTGTAGATGCGACTGGTTGCAAGCGAATGCTTTCATCACGGCAGCTGCGATCCCGTGAACGCCCTGTGGGATCTTTAAAAAATCAAATAAAATCAAGTGGGAACTGGCCTCGATGGGCTTCATCGGTTAAGATACGCATTGTTAATTAATATACAAATATGGGGCATTCCACGCCAAATAGGCAAATTTTTTTAACATAATTTTCAATTCTCGTTTTACTACTCTGTTATTGCTGCAACATGCAATTGAACTATTTTGAACCATATATAACAAGATTATGGAATGTTATAGGACTTTTAGCGTAATTAGATTGTCAATCCTTCGATTTAGTTAATTTATTCATACTCAAAACTAACGAAACAAGTAGTTTGTAGTTTTTCAAATAAGCTTTCTGATTAAAATATTTATTTCCACCAATTTTTTACAGCAAGGATCCAAAAAATCATTTTAAAGATTTTAAACCCATTTTTTTAACAGATGGATAGTTATTAAATTTTTTAAAGTTTTGAAAAAATTCCCGAAAATTTCTCTATTCAATAACTGCTAAAGTTTTCGGTTTTCCCGTCGGTTAGTAGAAAAAGCAAAACATTTATTGAAACACTTTGGTATCAAATATATTGTGGCAAATCAGGACATCCACTCCCTACAGATGCAGTAAATCTGGTAACATGTTTTTACGAAAGTGATGAAAATAGCCGTATTCTCCCAGGAATCCGTGCGACCTCGATGCGGTACATCTTGGATAATGCTAATGCCAGCGGTAGTCAATTTATTAAATGTACCAAAAAACATTGCAATTTGCGAGTTACCTATAAATATTTATTGTCCTTTGTTTCAATTAACGCCATCACCATATTTTTGCGGTAAGTAAGGTATTGATGATCTGTTCACCATATGGCGTCATTCCCAAATTCAATGGTGATGGGGTGGATTAAAGGTAACATTTCGAGCTATTTAATCATTCTATATTTTTAACTACATTACTTTTATAAATCATGCTTGTGGTTCTACCCTCATAGGTAAACAATATCACCTCACCCATATCGCGCAATTAAATGTCTCTGAAAGTTTTGGAGTTTTATGACTACACAGGGTGTGCCACTTTAATCCCTCACCCGAAATATTTTGAAAAGTAAATGTTTCAGAGAAAAATGTTTCAAAATAAAGTTGTTCAGGGCCAAGGGGCAATTATTGTACGTTATTGGTTCTAATCTTGAGGTTAATTTTTAAGGTTATTTGAAGGTGACATTGATTTTTGAAAATGGAATGTCCTATTTTTGACACCAGATTCGGAAAGAGCGGGAAATTTTAAGTCCGAATATGGCCGATATTTTGGCCAATGTTGTTTCACGGTGAAACATAAATCTAAAACCAGAACCACGAAATATCTCAGCGGGAGTAAATTTTTGGGAAAAATGTTTCTGACAAAAGCTTAAGGATTTTTCCCTGGCTATTCAATAGTACTATTGTATTTGACCTTGAAGCTTACTGCAACTTGGACAGGGCTTGCAAGGTCAGTCCACTTTTTTGGGAATTGCTCATTTAAGTAAGCTGTTACATTCTGTGATCTGTGCAACCACATAATTTGTCGAATATTGCAAGGTACAATTTCTTAGAGGATTGACAATTCTTCTCTAAGAAAATATAAGTAGTTTTCCTCTTTTAATCTTTTATGAAAGAAAAATGGCCCTACGATACAATTACCTACAATACCGACGTTAAGAGACCATTGCCGCTGAAACTTTTGATGTTTCCAATGGGGATTGACCGCTGAGTAGTAGTGACAATGGTGTCTATTAACACCTCCTGTGTTTGAGAGTGTGCCTTCGTCACTAAAAAGCACCATTTCGACATATGGAGGATTTGCTCGCAACTTGACTTGTACCCAATTACAAAAAGCAAGACGACTTACGAAATCAGTCTCTTCCAATGTGTGAACTATATGAATATGATAGGGATGAAAGTTGTTATCCATCAATACTCGGTTTGATGTAGACCGACAGACGCCATGCTGCCTTTCAATTTGTCTGGTTGAAAATTGCGGAATAAAGTAGAAGCGATTACAGTCACCGTTTTTGCTTCGTCAGCACGTGATTTTTGACGCACTCGTTTCAGGCTACCTTGCTCGACTCTGATGCAAAGATCTCATTGTCGTTCCATGAGGATAAAGTCTATTGGGATATCGTTCAATATAAAGGCGCGCTGCATGTGAATAATTATTTCTGGCCTCTCGAATTAATCGAATCATATTGTGACCCCCAAAAACTTAACCCCAAAATTCCTTCACCGTCGTCGCCGCTCGCAACCGAAATACAAAACCAACCGGATCCCTGGGGTCACAAAACCTTACGACGCGCAGGTTGTTAATAAGGGCGCCAGGCATGCCGAAGCATACCGAATTTATAGGCGCGCCGCAAGGTGATGGTGTGCCCGCTATGCTCAGCCCCGAGATCCCCTCGGCACGGGAGAGGGCGGTATTCGTGCGCACAAACAATAACTAAAGATCGAAACAACGAAAAATAACGATTGCAGCCGGCGAGGACGGGTTACTACATCTAAGCGCGGCGGCACGGGATTAGATACCAGGTGCCTCCTTTCGGTACTTACATATTCAAAACGCGAATTTTAACCAATACGAACTTTATCGAACACGGATTTCACTTTAACGAAAGCTATATGGAATAATTAAACGAAGAGTTCATTTCCCGGATTCGGCGCGGCACGGGTTCATAACAAAAATAATTTTGGGTTGCCCCTACGGGCCGAGAGCCCTTTTGCGAAATAAAATATAAAGAAAACCCCGGGTTACACCTCCACAGCGGGTGTCCATAGCCTGCCACACAGTGGCCCGATAACCTCTAACGTAACAGAAATACAAAACAATTCCCGCTTGCACCTTTCGGTGCCCGTAACCCAAGTTCTCTAATCGGTTAAGTGCCCTCTGTAAATATTCCCCCCTCGCCCATGGAAAACTAACGATAATCCCGCTTACCAATAAGGCTAACGACCTCCATTTCTCCGTAACAAAAGTCTCATGACAATTCTTTTATAACATAATTCTCAACGATATCAAATTGAGTTGTTGGGAAACCTAATGATAAACAAATCCGGTCTGAAGTGATTCTAACGAGACCCAAGGTCATTGTTGGTAACTTTTCGCAATACCCGTTATCTTTTGTCACACATCTAGCGATTTTACTGTTACTAATTAATTTCAACGAGAACCAATTCCTTGTCTTAAACGTAACGATATCCACTTTCCCCTGTCATGAATCTAACGACCTTACTCTTGTTAATTAATTTTAACGAGAACCAATTTCTTGTTCAAAAGTAAAGATATCCATTTTCCTTTATTACAAATTTAACGATATTAATGTTGTTTACATAATATTAACGAGACCCCATTTCTTGTTTTAAGAGTAACGGTATCCTTTCCCTTTTGTCACAACGTTAACGATATTAATCTTGGTTAATTAATTTTAACGATAACTAATTTTTTTTTTGTTCTAAAAATGTAACGATATCCATTTCCCTTTGTCACAAAGTTAACGATATTAATTTCGGTTCACTATTTTTAATGATAACAAATTTCTTGTTTTAAAAGTAACGGTATCAACTTCCCTTTGTCCCAAAGTTAACGATATTACATTTTGGTTAATTAATTTTAACGATAACTAATTTCTTGTTTTAAAAATGTAACGATATCCATTCTCCTTTGTCACAAAGTTAACGATATTAATTTCGGTTCACTATTTTTAACGATAACAAATTTCTTGTTTTAAAAGTAACGGTATCAACTTCCCTTTGTCCTAAAGTTAACGATATTACATTCTGGTTAATTAACTTTAACGATAACTAATTTCTTGTTCTAAAAGTGTAACGATATCCAATTTTCCTGGCTATGAGTCTAACGACATTGTTTCTGATAACTAATTTTAACGACAACCAATTTCTTATTCAAAAAGTAACGATATCCATTTCCCTTTGTCACAAAGTTAACGATATTAATTTTGGTTAATTAATTTTAACGATAACTAACCTCCTGTTTTACATATCTAACGATATCCATCCCCCTTGACTACCAATTCAACGATACTACGTTTTCCATTTTCTCACGGGTTCTGGACGATAAGCTAACCAGGACGAAACCGCACTTCGTCCTACAAACCCGACAACAAACGAATTTTCCTAAACGACGATAAATTTCCGAAACCCGAAGTCACTCCGATCAAAAACACGAGCGAGTAAACGTTCACGAATTGCGGAAGGGTATTCTGTCGGGTAATTTAGTTAAAGTCCAAAATAATCGCGAACCTTCCGTAATCCGTCGTACCTTTATTCTCCAAGGATGCCCACCTGCCAGAGTCCAGTGTTCTTTCCGCTGCCACTGCACGAACGAGAATCGCCCGAGGCTCGTCGCCGCCCTTTCCAGAACGCGGTCCTCGCCGCCCGCCGGTACCAGAGACGGAGCGCGCTGATTAGCTCCCGCGGTACCGCGTGACTACCGCGGCCTTCCCCGCGGGGTCTCTTCCCCTTTTCTCTCGATTCCCCTCACGCATTCTGGAACCTTCTAGAGACTTCCAGAATCGGTAGCGGTAAACATCCATTGTTGCGCTGTGTTTATAGACCTACCGTAGCCGACCTTGTCTATCATAACATACGCGTTAACCCAGCCCGAACAATAACAACCCAATTCAGAATAAAGCATGTTTCGAGAACCACCGTAAATATTATTTTCAGTCAATAATTTCCGAGAACCTTTCCAGTTCAATATTTCTCTTTCTTTTTCTAATCGGTAGAATAATAAATTCAAATAAAACTTGTTGACAATAAAACAATAAATAAGATAGAAGTTCCAATTCCCCCCCGTATTTCCCTAACACGTTCATACTTACTTAATTCTAAATTAATCTAAGGGCCCGCACTTAATCTAACTTACTAACTAACGGTATTACAAATTCTTAATACTACTAACTAAAGGCGACTAAATCGCAACAAATGGCGGCTGCACCGCAAACAAAAGGCGACTAAATCGCAAATATGGCGACTGAATCGCAAAATTAACATGGCGACTAAATCGCAACAAATGACGGCTGCACCGCAAACAAAAGGCGACTAAATCGCAAATATGGCGGCTGAATCGCAAAATTAACATGGCGACTAAATCGCAACAAATGGCGGCTGCACCGCAAACAAAAGGCGACTAAATCGCAAATATCCACAATGATGTTACTTAAATTTTCGGCGCTATTTAAGAGCAGCCCCCCCCATAAAGAAAACATCATTATTCCCCAGATAGCGCCGCTCGGCTAGACAAACGGTCTCATTCTGCGGTAAATTCGCCCGCGACAATTATACAATTTTCCCTGCTTCCGGATTCTCTCACGGAACGGTAACCCCTTGCGTGAAATCCGCACAGTGCAAGAAAAAAAATTGGCGTCTTCAAAGACAGTCCCCCCTATTATTGGCACTGCTGCAGTTTCCCGGATTGATTCTCTATCGTTTCAGCAGCTGTAACGTGTTGCCACGTTACAATATCCACAATTTCGCAGGGAAGATAATAATCAGACATGATTTCGTTTTGAAGGAAACAAACAGAAAACTGAAGTTTCACTGATAATGCTTTCCATGTAAACAACATATAGTAAAATGTCTTGCAACCGATTTTCTCTTCTTTCAAGCGATTGTGTGCAGTGGCGGAGACAACGGTGATCTATTGTTAAACAACGAAAATACAAGAAAATTAAAAAATTAATGGCAAATGAAATGTTGCGTTAGTACGTAGCTAACCACTACGCTTTGTAAATTGTTTTTATTAATGATCGAAAGAAAATAGACGGTATTTACGAAATGCAAATGAATGTGCGCATTAGCACGGAATCTTGTATGTTGTACGCACACATACAATGTCACAAACAGTTGACGGCAAGAGAAACCACCTAATCAAAGCATCTTGAAGACATGCAAATCCGACCGTACGACCTCCGCGGGGTACATGTCGAATGACGCTAAAGCCTGGTATGCAGACATTTTGAATTAAACGTCTTTCATCTCGGATTGGTATTCGTGTTGACATTAAAAATTGCCCTCAAGCTCAAAAAGATAAAAGTTCGATCGCTCCAAAACCTACTGAAATATTTAAAATAATTCTAAGATACAGTGTAACGAGCCGTTTAACTCGACCGCGCGCGGGAGAGAAGGAGTAAAGGAGAGAAGGAGCTAAAATAAGAAATCAAGAAAAGTGACTGAAAAAATTGAGAAAACCGGCGCGGTAAAAAAGTGGACGGGTTCGCACATGCGAATAACTGAACCTAACCTCACCTGCCTTGGTGATCAAACGCGGGAAGACGGAGAGACCCGAGAACTCACGACGCGGCGCTCCAACCGCGCTCGGAGCGCTCTATGCGCGGAAGTACCGACGAACCAGGCAGGATTGAGGGCGCATGTGCGAATACCGAGAAGTGGCGCGGGCTTCAAATGTGACGGGCGGGCTGTCAGGTTGAAATTGACGAATGACGTTCAAAAAACTGACAGTTCCGTCCACAATCCGGCGTACTGACTGAGGGGGTTGGGTGAACCCGGAGAGGATCCAAGCCTATAAATAGGACTCCCGGGGGTTTACTCGCTCTCTCTTCTCCAGACAACGAGGACGTGGACACCGCAATCCGGACCTGCATACACTAGAGCCACGAGGTCGACGGGACGGGTCTGGAGCTCCAGAAAATCTGCGATGTCCTAAGAAAAATCTGACCAACCAGGTCGAAGAACTAAGGTGAGCGCATTCCACTCCCCATATTCAACAATAAGAAGAAGGAAGAGAATTAGCCGTCCGCTTCCCCTTTTTGAGACTTTAAAAAGTGCTGGAAGCAGTGACGGCTATAACGAAGAAAGGGTACCCGTGGTGGCGCTCACCCATCAAATACACGATCGACTTCGACTGGTGGATTCTGGACGGTCCTCAGGACTAAAAACCTTGAAGACTGAGAATAAAATAAAAAATGAACGCAACATCATCATGGGAAGAACGAAGATAGTGCTCCTTCTCTCCACGTAAAGGCGGTATGTTTAATTTATTATGCAACGTCCCAAACTGCATTAATGTAAGTATGTATGTGTCAGTGTGTGCATTGAATGTGTATCCGCGTTTTCGTGTTTAAATTATTTTACCGCGTTAAATTATTCCGTCGTTGACGATATGAATAATTTTATATTATATACTGACTCACACCACTTACCGACGACTCGATAATGTTTTATAATAATGACTCTTATTTATTTATATTTGCGCTTCGACTTCGAGTATGTGGGTATGGGTGTGATTAATGGTTTTATTGACGAGTTCAATTATGTGAAAAATTCAAAGGATCAAATATATTTTAATTGAATGACTAAATACAATTATGTTTTACAATTTATTTTCAGCACAAACGATTCCAGTCTATAATTTTAATTTATTTATTTATGATATTGACTAATAATTTGACGTATAATTTATGTTTGGACGATTCGGTAATGACTTGGTTCATACCAGACTCCGAATCGTTTCAACAGTGAGATTTGCGATGAAAGTCAGGTTTTCTAGTTAACAAACAGAGATCGCTTTGACCTAGGAATAACCTTAAATATTGTCCACAAGGTGAAAATGGTAAAAGTTCGTCGGCACCATGTCCTAC
Source organism: Trichopria drosophilae (assembly GCA_030407085.1). Taxonomy (NCBI): domain Eukaryota; kingdom Metazoa; phylum Arthropoda; class Insecta; order Hymenoptera; family Diapriidae; genus Trichopria; species Trichopria drosophilae. The sequence continues at coordinate 103,616,752 of CM059582.1, forward strand.
CTTAGTATTTGTTTGCCAATGAATCTAAAGTTTAAAGAGCTTCCGGACGATTCAACCTTTGACCATACGAAGGTCACATCAGCAAATTATAAAGTAACATTTTTGGACGCAAAATTGCCCGCTCTTACCGAATACGGTGTCAAAAATAGTGGTTCCCATTTAAAAAAATTAACTTGACCTTGAAATAACCTTCAAGGTCAAATACAGTGGTTCCATTAATTAGCCAGGGAAAAATCCTTCAACTTTTGTCCGTAACATTTCCCCCCAAAATGTACTCGCTCATATCATATTCGGAGGTAAATGTCCCACTCTTTCCGAATCCGGTGTCAGAAATAGGTCTTTCAATTTACAAAAATCAACGTCACCCTAAACTAACCTTGAAGATTGACCTGAAACCTAAAAGGATTTTTTGGATCCTTCCTTTAAAAATTATCCAAATAAATATTTTTATTACAAAAAAAACTACATGAACCATATATCGCATAATTTTTTGTCCTATTATTTTCGTGTTTAAATAAATTAACTAAATCGAAGGATTGAAAATCTAGTTATACTAAAAGTTCTCTAATATTCCATAATTTTGTTATATAACGCTTCTGTATGGTTGAAAATAGTTCAGTTACACGTTTTAACAATCACAGTGCAGCAAATGAAAATGAAAAATTATGACCAAAAACGTTGCTAATTTGTCGTCGAATGCCCCATATATAAAAAACCAGGTATACCATTGCTATCGTACAAACAATTATGCATGATTTAAAAAAATGTTTAATTGGTTTATAATTAGCAGCGGGGAAGGAAGGGTGGTCATATCTGCCAGCTTTGCCCGAGAAAGCTAATAAAAGCTTCGGGACCACTCATTTACAGATTCGACCGCATATGGGCGACTAATATAAGTTGGCTCGCGATGTCAGTTATCCTATTTAGTGAATTTATTGAACAAAAACAGGGTGTTGAAATTAAAAAATGTTAAATTTGATTAATGATATTAGCATTAGTTGGCCGGGCGTAAAGATTTTATGACCAGAAATTTAACTTGCGACTGCATATCAGATCTAAGTGCATTTGGCTCTTTTGCATAATACAAACTATTCTGTATTTATTGACTATGTATTGTGCAAAAAATTTGTAACTCTTAAGCTCTGCAACTAATATTGTAAATATCTATCACATTATCGGTGCTCTTTCTGTATGGGACATTATTCTCTGAATAACACATAACCACTTATCTACCGCTAGTACATTACCGCTCGTAAGTAAGGCCATAGACGCGCACATCACAGATTTGGATTTCTACAAGGATAAATATATATTATTAACTAAATTACATTAATGTATCCTTAATTATTTGTTGCTTTTTGTTTTAAATTATTTTATAATGTTCTTACCGTGTGAATAATTTTCCAGTCAGTTGATTTCATTTGTTGAATGCTCGATTCATGAATCAATAATTTTGGCATTTCATACAAGTTACTTAATTGCAGTTTTAAATTGTCTGCAATGATACTATTTTTCGGGTGAATAAAAAATTCAATGACATCAAATCTATTGTTCAGTACAGAAATATTTTTGGTGGGATGGTGCATTATTTTCCTAACAAATACATAATTGTAAATAACTAATAATATACCTATAATCATATCAAATACTTTGTCGCCAACTTACCACAACGCATTTCTTCCAACATTGGACTGACAGCAATCGAATAACGAGAATAGATTTGAGGATCGACCAACAGAACGATCGGTAGATATTAGTTTATAATATTCGTAACTTCCTATACGAAATATGTTTAATGCTTCCAATGTGTCAATGTTAACTAAAACTAGATCTTTCCTATTTTCAAAGTATGTACGCGTGTTACTACTAGTCGGTTAAACAACTTGTTATCAACAGTCACTACATATGATTTTTAAAAATCTTAACAACATAAAAACGTTTTTTATTACACAAGAATGTTCACATATTTTATACAAAAACTAATAACTTATTGCGACTACCAGATGTTTTATTAAATAATTTGTTATTCTGTGATAATTATAATAATTTTGATATAATTATTTTTGAAATAGAAAGAGCCTGATTAATTTCTATTTGACCCGCCTTGTAATTATGTATCACAAGAAGCTGATATTTTATCATCATGTATATTCACGGAGAAACATGTACATCTTAACACATTCTCCACATCTATAGTGCGAGATGACAAACTATGTTCTGAAGAAAAACTATAAGAATTATCCATGATTTATTATTGATGACTATCATTTTCTATTGTAACGTGGCAAAACACGTTACAGTGCTATCTGCCACGAGACTCGACACGGGGATAACTTAGGGAGGGGGGGTGGGGGGGCTGGTCTTCAAGAACCGCTAATATTTTGAATGGGTGCTATTTCCGAAATGATCTCATCACCTTATAGGGGGGACTGCTCCGAAGAACCGCTAGTGTTTATTTTGGCAATGACGTCATTCACGCTTTAGGGTACTTATTTTCACGTCCCCCAATGCGTTGGTCAAGACCCCGCTGGGACAGACAGCTGTGAGCTCCGGTTGCGTTAGGGTACCTTTAGAAGTAGGCGGTCGAGTTAAAGTGCTTCCACTTTGAATTTAAGCCAGACAAACTTCCAAGTACCTTTAGAAAGTAGTAATCGAGAAATCACCGCGTGCACGGTTCCTGGAAAGGGTCTCTTTCATTTCGTCTTGCACGCGCAACCGCACGGTTCGGACGCATTTCCAACGCGCTCTTGTAAATCACAAACATGATTTGACTGTGATCAATATATTAGTGTAGAAAATAATAGAAATTATTTTTACGGTTGTGCCCCCGAAGTGCAAGTGATATTTTAATAAGAACAATTGATAATAATTTGTTCTAATGCAAATTATTATAAGGCCGATTTGGCCAGTGAAACTATGAACTTGAGAGTTATACAAAGTACGAGCAATGAAAACATGTACACTAATAACATTACACAAGTAAACAATAACAATGAAGACTCGACGTGGAAAGAGAGCACTTCTAGAAAACAAAACCGAAATAGTCCAAATAATTTACACAGGAATGTTAGACAAAAACAAATAAATGAATACATGGATTCGAAAATAAACTCAACCAACAGATTTCAGGCACTGGAAATCGATGAAATAGAAATAGACGAGGAAAATACGGTCACTACTGACAAAAATGCTCCTAAGCCACCGCCAATCTTTATACCAGCCGTTCAAGACGTAAAGATCATGATGTCCCTTTTGGATGAAGTTGCAAATGAAGGATACAGTTTAAAATCAATAGGAAATGATCAATTTAAAATCCAGTTAAGCGATACAAGTAAATGTGTACAGGTGATTAAACTACTGAAAGAGAAGGAGGTAGGCCATCATACCTTTCTGTTGAAACAAAATCGTAATTTCCGCGTTATCCTGAAAGGTATACATCCATCCACTGATATTAGTCTTCTCAATGCAGAGATTACAGAAAGAGGATATCAAGTGGCCTATGTAAGCTCGATGATACATAGAGTGACGAAACAAATGATTACCGTATTTAATGTTGCATCATTGCCGAATAATAACAATAAAGGAATCTACGAAATAGAGTTTCTCCAACATCAAAAAATTACGTTCGAACCACCTATTAAGAAAAGAGAGATTGTACAGTGTATGAGATGTCAACGATACGGACATACTAAATCCTACTGTACTAGACAACCCCGATGTGTGCAATGTGGACTTAACCATCTTGCCACTTCATGTACCAAAAGTAAAGACACTGCAGCTCGATGTGCGTTGTGTGAGGGAAATCATCCTGCGATTTACAAAGGCTATCTCGTATTTAAAGATATCCAAAAAGAAAATTTCCAGAACATAGATTCAAAAAACAACATCACGAAATACAACGACAAGAAGATGAATGAGATGGTAATAACTAGAAACAAACACCTAAGAATGTTATAGAAACTCCTTCCTACGCAAAAATATTAGGAAACAGAAATAGTCGATCAGAGACAAAACAGAGTGGACACGCAGCATATGAATCTAATAACAGCATGCTAGATAGTTTAATAACCAGGATGGACAAAATACTTAATACCAAGAATGGATAAGATGCTCGACATTATCCTGACCATTGTTAACAAAACACACAATGGACCAACACCTTAAAATCGCTGTGTGGAATGCCAATGGCTTGCCACAAAGAAGGCAAGAGTTACAAATATTCCTAAATGAAAAAAACATTGATATTATGCTAATATCCGAGACGCATTTTACAGAACGGAATTATCTGAAAATACCGAAATACCATATAGTTCATGCAAGACATCCTGACAATAAAGCCCATGGAGGAGCAGCGGTCATAGTCAAAACGACAATTAAACACTTAAGTGTAGGTTATTTAAGGTGTCTTGCCTCCCTCGCGGGTTTAAGGCACCCCCCCCCCCCATGGGGGAATGGGGCCAAATTTTAGTGATGCGCCAGCACCGCTGGTTGTGCACACTTAAAAAAGATATACAACAAGTCAGCTACCACATTTATTAGCAACAAGCTGCCTGCCTTGATGCTTCTGTTGGTTCAGAGAACCTTTCTAACGTTGCCACGGCCCGCTAGAGGCCAACCCTTTCTGCGGTTACTGCCTGCACGGACACGGCACGCCGTAGCGCTCCCCCGTGTGGAACCCGCCGGCAGGGGCTTGACACCGCACCCTAGCTCCCCAGTACGGTGGGTCTCTCGAGTCGTTTCACGATCAGGCATTCGTCGGCACAGACCAGCCGAACGATCGGGTCCGTGAGGTCGTCAATTCTCAAAACTTGCTAAGAGAAGCGGATCTTTCAAAAGCATTGCTCCTCTTCGAGCTCGGGCACTTCGACCCCTCACTCTTCCACAATTAAATTGTGGACGGAGATAACCCGCTCCGCTCTCTTCCACAAGTCCCCTGCGGGGACGACAATTAAACAACACGAATTACCACCAGTCCAACACGATTACCTGCAAGCTGCAAGTATTATTGTAGAAGATTGGAGTGGTCCAATTGCAGTTTTAGCCATATATTGTCCTTCAAAATATAATATTAAAGAAGAGCAATATACTAACTTCTTTATGTCGTTAGGACCGAGATTTACAGTAGGTGGAGACTACAATGCTAAACACCAGCAGTGGGGATCAAGACTTGAAAATCCTAAAGGTAGAGAATTACTGAAAGCCATTACTAAAAATGGATTAAGAGAAGTATCCACAGGAAAACCAACTTACTGGCCAACTGACCGGAAAAAGCTTCCTGATGTGATTGACTTCGCCGGTACAAAAGGAATTGCAAGGAACTTCATAAAAGCAGTATCATGCCCTGATCTAACATCAGATCATTCACCAGTTATGATCACCATTGGCAAACGAGTCATGTAAAAACAGAAACCACCGACACTCACTAATAGAAGGACAGATTGGGCTGCATTTAGACAAGTACTCGAGATGGAAATTCGTTGTGACATACCGCTAAAAACTCAAATGGCGACTTGAATGTCGCTGTCAGTAGATGTAGTGAAATGATCCAACGGGTTGCATGGAAAGCTACTCCCATGGAAACTATTTCCACTAATTTGGAATCTTTACCGAGTAGTGTTAAACAGAAACTTAATGAAAAACGCATGTTAAGAAAACAATGGCAACAGACTCGAAGTATCAAGGATAAACAACGACTTAATCATGCTACGAAAAATCTGACAAAATTATTGGATAGGCTGAGAAACGAATCCCTTAAAGATTACTTGGAAGCTTTGACTCCTTCTCATGCAACAGATTACTCGTTATGGAAGGCTACTAAGAAAATCAAGCAACCGCAATTACATGTTCCACCCATTATGGGGGATGATGGAAAATGGGCAAGAACAGATTATGACAAAGCTGCTACATTTGCACATCATCTAGAACAAGTGTTTACTCCTTTTGAGTCCGAAATACCAGCAGATAAAGAATCCGAAATCCTAAGTTACTTAGAGATGCCGTCAGTGGAATCAGAGTAGATCAATATTATAAATATACGAGAGGTGAAAACCATAATTAAAGGACTGCAGTCAAGAAAGGCTCCAGGCTTTGACCTTATTACAAGTCGAATATTGAAAGAATTACCAAAAAAAGCAATCAGATTGATGATTATTTTATACAATGCATCACTGAGATTAAGATACTTTCCTGATTTATGGAAAGTCGCACAGATTGATATGATCCTAAACCCAGGGAAAAACCGGAGTGAGAAAAGTCTTACAGGCCTAATAGCATTCTACCAATACTCTCAAAAGTTTTTGAAAAACTCATATTAAAACGTTTGTTAGTTTGGATTTAGGAAGAAGCATGGGACTGTTGAACATATTCATAATGTGGTCAAGACAATGAGTAAAGCAATAGAAGAAAAGAAGTATTGCTCTGCAGCCTTCTTGGACATTAGTCAAGCATTTGATAAGGTTTGGCATGCAGGACTTCTCTATAAAATCAAAAGAAATTTACCTCATCGTTTTTCCTTAATACTGAAGTCTTATATTAGCAATAGATACTTTCTAGTTAAACAGAAAGAAGAACTGATTGGACTATTTACTATCAAATCAGGAGTCCTACAAGGCAGTGTCTTAGGACCGATTCTGTACTTGCTCTACACGGCAGATCTTCCACTGACACCGAAAACAGAAGTAGCTACATTTGCTGATGACACAGTAATTATCGCAACACACGAAAATCCTGTAGCGGCTTCACTCTATCTTCAAAACCATCTCGACCGGATGCAAGAATGGTTAAAAACATCGCGTATTAAAGCCAATGAAACCAAATCAACGCATGTAACATTCACTACACGCAAAGGAAATTGTCCACCAGTACTGCTTAATAATAAAAATCTACCTCAAACAGAAGATGTTAAATATCTTGGCATGTATCTCGACAGAAGGCTGACGTGGAGAAAAGATATTTGGACAAAACGGAAACAGCTTGGACTGAAATTTAAGAAAATGTATTGGCTACTTGGGAGAAACTCCCAGTTATCCCTAGAAAACAAAGTACTGTTGTATAAGACAATACTAAAGCCTGTTTGGACCTACGGGATACAGCTGTGGGGTAGTGCTTCTATCTCAAATATTGAGATTATACGAAGATTTCAATCAAAGACACTACGAATAATTGCAGATGCTCCTTGGTATGTAACAAATCAGGTAATTCACAATGATCTGGAGGTGCGGACTGTTAAAAGTGAAATCGGGTCCTACAGCGAAAAACCTATAGTAGTAAACTTACTAGACCAAAGCGCAATTACACGACGATTAAAAAAACACACCCACTTGACCTTCCGACAAGATTCAAATAGAAATTATGGAGACTTATTAAGAATAAATGAAGCGTTGTCTTTAATGATCCGAAAAGACTACTGCTAGTGGGCTGCTCTCTTCAAAGTGTTAATTTATAGTGCCCAAAGAATTTGATTATTAGATTATAAGTTATAAAATAAACGAAAAAAAAAATATCTTATTATACTATGTCTTATATTATGATCATTTTTTATAAACATTTTGCATATTTATGATGTATATGTTAATTATTATTGGTGAAATTGATATCTTATTAAGAAAATGTAATATGTGGGTTAACTTTTTGCCACGTTGTGCCGATTACGATACGAGTCACCCAAATTATAGAGAGACCATTTCATTTTGTGCGTTTTAATTAATAAAGAGCCCGGAATGCCGAAACCGCGGTGAGCGAGCCTATCGTGCGCAATAAAGTCCCTTTGTGACATTCTAGTAACTACAAGTGTATGCATGCTTACAGGTACTCTCTTTCCTTTCTGAGAATACCGCTGAGAGTACCTTGGTTGGACAAGTCGATTGATTACACGCGCCGTTATTTCGCACTTTCGGCGGCTCACTGTCATCTCATGAAATTAAAATAATAATAGCTTCATCTTAACAGTCATAGATTATCAGAAACTCTCAATAATTGTAGAGTGAAGGGACCACTGTGCTTGCGTTTAGGGTGGTATCTGTTAGGCATGTCACATGTGAACGACGGGACCTCCAAGTTGACACCGGAGAAGGTAGGAGGGGAATTGTCTCGGCCACTCCTATCGACGGAAGGGACAATCGAGGAGCTGCGGTTACGATTGAGCACCGCGGCGCGTTTGCAGCATGATGGTACAGTGCCTTCTCAAACCATATCGGGTTCGGGAATAACGATCGAAGATCTTGGCTGCTTTGAACGTAACCCACCGGGAGCCGGAGAGGGGACCGCTAGAGCCGAACCGTCGCGGAATCAAACCGTCGCCCTACCACCCCTCTTCTCCTGCTGCAACTGTTCGAAACCTGGCCATCGGTTCAGACAAACTTCCAAGTACCTTTGGAAAGTAGTAATCGAGAAATCACCGCGTGCACGGTTCCTGGAAAGGGTCTCTTTCATTTCGTACGAATGCCGTATGGGCTTACGGGAGCGCTCGCTACTTTTCAGAGATTAGTTGATAAGATCATCAGTCCAGAACTGGCTCCTCATGCGTTTGCATATGTCGACGCTATAATTATCGTGACGGAGACAATTCAGGAACACTTTTAGTGGCTACGTGTAGTATGACGACGACTTAGACAGGCTAACTTAACAATTAACTTAGAGAAGAGCGAGTTCTGCCGTGAAAGCGTAAAAGATCTCGGATTCGTAGTTAACCGGGAGGGGTTACAAATAGATAAAAATAAAATTAAGGCTGTCCTGCCGTATCCCCGGCCGGTGAACCTCAAGCAAGTCCGTGGTTTTTTCGGCATGGCTGGCTTTGTGAACCTGGCACAAGACTTTCCAGAATTTGAAATGTAAAACGCTGTTTCGATAATGTTTTGATTGTAGTTGATTGTAGTGAAACGTATTTCGTTTGTAGTTGCAGAAAAAAAAGTTAAAGGGAGTCCACAAATGTCCAGAACCCCATTTTAGACAATTTTTTCTTTCAAATTTGTTTCGGACAGAAAATCGTTTGTAGCGGATTGTAGTGAAGGAATTTCTGTTTGCAGTAGAGGGAAAACCGTTTTTACAAGGAGCAATATCTTGAAATAAACGTTTGTAATTGTTTGTAGTTTCCAAACTAAATTACTACAAACGATTAAACTGTAACATCCTAAGCTCCTAATATACATTAGAGTTGAAATAAACGTTTGTAGTTGTTTGTAGTTGCTAAACATAGTTACTACAAACGATTAGACTGCATATAAGATATTGCTCCTAATACAAATTAAAGTGGAAGTAAACGATTTAGTTGTTTGTAGTTGCTGGAAAATATTACTACAAACGATTACACTGCAGGATATTGCTCCTGATTAACATTGCGGATGAAATAAACTTTTGTAATTATTTGTAGTTGATTTACAAATTAACTGCAAACGATTGTACTATTGAATATGGCTAAGCATTGTCATTCGAAATGAAAGAAACGTTTGTAGGTGTTTGTACTTATTTAAAAGTTGAACAAAGAACAAAGCGCAAGAAATTACGTTTAATGATGATTATCTCTAAATGAATGGTTGTATGTGTTTTGTGGTTATTTTAGAAAATGTTCACAAATAAATGAACATATAATAAGCTGCTTTTGAAAACAATTTGTACATGAAATTAATATTTACGGTTGTTTTGGGTACTCTTAACCGTTTGTTGTTTAGTGCGTGGAGGGGGAGTGCGGGGATTTCGTATTAATTTTGTCGTTGAGATGCGACGTTTAGCTAATGTAGACTATTAATATATATTTGCATACAAATTAATCAATTACAACAATTAAGAAATAAAAAGTGTTTTACTAAAAAAAAAATTTTTTTATTAAAAAAACGGTTTTCCCTCTACTACAAACGGAAATTCCTTCACTACAATCCACTACAAACGATTTTCTGTCGGAAAAAAATTTGAAATAAAATTTTCTAAAATGGGGTTCTGGTCATTTTTGGACACCCTGTAACTTTTTTTTTGCAACTACAAACGAAATACGGTTCACTACAATCAACTACAATCAAACAACTATCGAAATATCGTTTTACATTTCAAATTCTGGAAAGTTATGTGCCAGGTTCACAAAGCCGGCATGGCTTCATGGTATCGACGCTTCGTACCAAGTATCGCATCCATCATAGCTCCGGTAACCGCTCTCTTAAAAAAAGAATCGGGCCTGGGAATGGGGAGAAGAACAACAAACGGCATTTACCACCCTCATAAACAAGTTAACACAAACACCAGTTTTAGTACGGCCGGATTTTTCCCTCCTCGTCGTACTGCAAACGAAAGCTAGTACGGTCGGTCTCGGGGCAGTTTTGACTCAAACGCCGGGTGGGGTAGAACAGGTGATCGCGTATGGCAGTCGTACTCTAACGATTGCGGAGCGGAATTACACCACTACTGAATAGGAATGTTTAGCGGTTATATGGGCAGTAGATAAGTTTCGAGTTTATCTGGAAGGTTACCGGTTCATGGTGATTACGGATCACCATAGTCTGCCTTGGATTCGTCGACTAAAGAATCCGATCAGGAGGTTAGCTCCGTGGGCCCTGCGTCTACTGTCGTATGACTGGTTCGAAGGTGCGGTCGCGGCGTTTCCGATCGTAATAGCCGGACTGCCGAGAGTGAGCCTGTGCGAGATTCTGAACTATTTCCCGCAGATCGTGAAGTCGTGTTATTCGTTCAGGCCATACACGTAATTTAACTCCATTAACTAACTAAGCGCTATGCAAGGTGCTACAATAATCCTACCCGTAGCCCCTCCTTATCTGACGATGATTGGGAGGATATCCTAACGGATCCGTCCCCACAGGCCACCGACCATCACGACCGAGAGCACCAAAGGAGTGACCCCGGACACCGCTCTCAAGAGCCGCAGAAAATCGGGAGCGAAGATCCTCCAACCAATGCGAGGACGCAGCGTAGGTCAGCGACTATATTCTCGCTCCTCTGGAACCCTTCCTTGATCTTCTGGCGGAACTGCGTGAAGAGCACCCAGAATTCGAGGCTGCTCTGAAGGAGGTCTACCGCCGCGGCCAGGAAGATATGCGGAAACGACCGTGTTGGGCACCAGGGTACCTGGGGAACATCCCACGATTGGCAACCCCACAGATCGGAGGGGGGAACTTTTTCATCCGGGATTTCCCCCTTAGCAAAGAAGAAGGAGTACAAGCGGGCCGCAGTTGGTCGAATCGCCAAGAAGTCGCGGTACAGACCGTCTCGACCTCGCCAAGGGAAGCGTCGGGCCTGCCGCTCCAGTCGACCGAGACTCCGGACCAGCGTCCAAAACCTGCGCCAGTCATGCAGCGACCACCTACGGTCACTTCAGCGCGCCCGGAAGAAAACATCGCCTTTACGGGATATTACTTACTCCGTAGCAATCCAGAGCCCGTGCTCATGATGCCTCGTCTACACGGCTGCTGGAACTGTGGGAAATCGGGGCATATATTCTCGGCGTGCCAGTCGACTCCTAGAGTCCTATGTCGGATATGCGGGCTCCGAAATGTAAAACTGAGCGAGTGTCCACGCTTTGCAACAGAGTGGAAACGGGCGGGCCCGTACGTAGCGGCGTTGGAGAGGAATGTGCCCAGAAGTCAACGCCTGATGTGGGAAGATTTCAAAACCAAAACACCGACGGAAAAAGACTCTTGCGAGTAACCAAGGTAAGGTTACCTTATTTTGTGTGTGTGTTTTTATAAATTCGTTTATCTTTTCTTCACTATGACATTTTATTCCATACCTTAAAATTGTTTTTTTTCTCTCCTTATACCTAGATCCTCCTTCCCACCGAAAAGCCAGTAGCTAATCAGGTTAATAGGGGTTATCTTTATGTTATAGTGTATTATAAGTCACCCCTCTATTATTGTAACGGAAAGGTTCTCTCGAACTCGTTGTAATTATCCATATCAATTGAAAAAAACAAAAAAAAAACTAAGTGTAGTGAATTCGGATCTCACCTAAACTGTGCTTCCTTCACTACTCCCAAATAACCGAAAGCGAGCGGGGCAAACAGTGACCAGAAGAAGGAAACGCGCATGCCGAGGATTCGGAAATGCATGGGTTCTTGCATGTAAGTAGCACGTCGACGACTGAATACGTAGAGTGGGGGGATCCAAGTTGGAATAGCACATAATCTAATGCGAGTTATCTATAAGTATGCGGTTGCATGCTTGCATGTAGGGGATCATTCAAATCATCTTTCTTACGCGAATTTTACCTCTGCGCTTTGAGAGAGAGCAACAATATTTTCTTGCAAATTGGCTCGAAATATTCATTCGATCAGTTCTAGGCGAGACCGGGCGGCCTTCGGATGACCTCGCCGGCCATGGTTCAGAGGGGGGGTATGAACGTGGCAAAACACGTTACAGTGCTATCTGTCACGAGACTCAACACGGGGATAAGTTAAAAGGGGGATTGGTCTTCAAGAACCGCTAAAATTTTGAATGGGTGCAATTTCTGAAACGATCTCATCACCTTATAGGGGGACTGGTCCAAAGAAGAGCTAGTGTTTATTTTGGTGATGACGTCATTCGGCTCTTTTTGAACGGTATATGTTATGAATCTACCGGGAGGCTTTTATCCAATGGGAAATGTTGTCGTTATAGGGGGGACTGCTCCGAAGAAGCGCTAATTTTTAATATAGCAACAATTTAGAACGAGAATTTGTATTTTAGGAGTGAATAATTGATACTTATAAAAGAACTTATAATTTGGGTTATTGTTCATCATTGTAATAATATATTGCATGCGATAAATATTTCAAACATAAACATTGGTATTCGTGATTGCTTTGCTTTGGAAATTGGATCAAGGACGGCCTTGTTTTCGACTTCCAGAAGTACAAGACGTAAGCATCCATCGTATCCCGTCAAGCACGCTGCTTATTACGGGCATGCAAGGGGGAATAACGCATGGGGATTCTGGAACGTTCGCGAAGGAGAGGGTAAGCGAAGGCGACATGCCGAAACTTCGTGAACGTTCGAGAAGAATTAAGAAAGAAGAACGGGAGGGGACGTCTAGCCGTGTATGCCCGAACGGGCCGCGGGGTCTCTCCCTACCATCAAGATCGCGGTGTAAGGGTAAACGGCGTCGTATTAGGATGTCCCTGTCGAGCTCTCCGTCACGTCGGGGAATCGCGTGTCGTCGCGTATCGGCGAATCTTTTGTAATTATTTGTAGTTGATTTAGAAATTAACTGCAAACGATTGTACAATTGAATATGGCTAAGCGTTGTCATTCGAAATGAAAGAAACGTTTGTAGGTGTTTGTACTTATTTAAAAGTTGAACAAAGAACAAAGCGCAAGAAATTACGTTTAGGTCCGAAGTAATAGTCGCGGCTCAAGCCGAAGCTTAGCTGAGCGGCACAAGTACCGGAAGTAGCGTGTTCCAAAAGACGATTTAAAAATTCAAAATATTAAATTGGATATTCCGAAAAAATTGTGTTTTAGTAAAATTGTAAACGACAGATATGAGTAAACAAACAGAAGTAAGTGGTAAATATATGTACAAGTTTGTTGATGCATCGTTGTATTGATGTATGGTTATATGTCTTAAATTAATTGCACTTGTCCATGAAAATTACTGTTTTTAATTTTTTTTTTACCAAAGAATCAGAAAAATCACCCAACAATCGATGTCTTTTTTGGCTGTGCATATTCTTTGAACTTTAATTCATTTGTGTAATGCTCTGCCAACAATAAATTAAACCTCTACGTCACAGTAGCATACATATATGTCACCTTATGAAATGGGTTTGTTATAAAGTTTATTTTATTAATATTTTACATTTTTAAAGTTGCTTTATGATAAAATTATTATTCGTAATAAAATGTTCTGTTTACTGAAGGAATGCATTGAAATCCTTGAAGTAAATTGTAATAAAATGTTGAGGGTGATGCAGTCGTGCAGGTTGATTTTAATTTAAAAAATGTTAATTTAAAAATGTGACATTTTACGTATATTACAACAGTGGCGTTAAAATTAAATAGTATAATGCAAAGAAAGTTTTCCCGCATTTTTGTTTGAAATAAATACTTTTATTTTACGGTTTCTCAGTTATTGGTCACTTTATACGAAGGAAGTTTTCAGCATTGTTGTTTCAACTAAATGTTTTTAATTGTACGATTTCTAACTTGCTGATCAATTTGTGCAAAGAAAGACTTTGTGTAAACATAACATCGTCGCGGCGTTTCCGATCGTAATAGCGGGACTGCCGATAGTGAGCCTGTGCGAGATTCTGAACTATTTCCCGCAGATCGTGAAGTCGTGTCATTCGTTCAGACCATACACGTAATTTAACTCCATTAACTAACTAAGCGCTATGGCAAGATGCTATAATCAACAAATTCATTTTTTCATCGTTCAAAAATAATCATAAAGGCTTGTGTAATTTTTGTTGATCTAAAGTTAGGAGAAGTAATGAAAAATTCTTAATGAAACATAATCTCTTCATTTATGTATAGGTTAATTCAATACTTATATTATTATTCAATACTTATAATATTGCATCATCAATGCCAACATTGATCATTTGAAGTTTTATATTTTTACCGAATGTTCGAAATTTTTGAAGATTTTAACGTCATCCGCAAGCGTCCAGTGATTCGAATAAAAATATCTGACTGTTTCGAAACATCCTTCCCGGCAATATCGATTTGGGTTTTCAACTGTTACCGGACCACGTGTTCGACATTCACATGTTCGCCAATTGTCTCGTTGGGGAGGATGCCCCTATGTCATGTCTTTTCAAGCCAACGTTTATTTTATTGTGCAAATTCTTCTTCAGTTTCGTGATCAGCGACCTTCAACACCCCCGTAAACAAATTTTGGAGTAAATTGGATGATTTTCGAAAAATATACAAAAATATTCCAAAATTTATCCACCATATTGGATCCGCCGTGTTGAATTTTGCAAATCCGTCTTCAAATTCATGATCGGTGACCTCCGAAATCCCCCGTAAACTAATTTTAGCATTCATGTGTGGATTCTTTTTTAAATCCCGACAATTTAGAGACTTTAGGCGCTATGGCGGGCCATCTTGAATACGCCATCTTATATTTCATCAACCTATCTTACCAATTTTGTGAAGCCGTCAGATACCGACAATTTGAGCCAAAAACCAATCGAATAGAACGCCAATTTTCTTTGTTACAAGCGTTTTGATCCGAACTCCCAATTTTTCTCTGGTTTCCAGTCGCCATTTTGAAATTTTGTAAAATAACACATGGGCCCATAAAGAGGGGTCAATAGGGAACATTTCAGCCCAAGATCACTAAAATACATCGATCTGAATTTTGGACAGGCCGGTGGCCCGGTTGAATGTTTCCTCCGTATATATAAATTTCGTTACCATATTCATAAATGGGAGTTATATACAGGGTGGATGTGAAAGTATGTTACATACGAAAACAAATGTATAGCCAGTAGCCAATGAGAAACAAGTTTTAGTATACTCCTTCTGTACATTGACCAATAGAGTAAGAGCCGTTTCTGTTTTTGCGTTTTCGATATTTAAATAAAATATCAATAAAATATGACATTTAATGATTTGTTTAATTAACAAAAAAAAAAACCTGCAAAGTAGTAACGTAACCTTTCGTACGGAATACTCATGATATCAAGAGGGTAGAGACGGGGATAGACTGTGGACAAACTCTGTTTGCCGTTTACACCGTCATGTTGTTTTCAACCAGTACGTGATTAGGTTTCAGAGGAACGTTTCTCGAATCCTTTGGAAGAATTGTCTTACATCGTTAGATAAGTATTACAATTTAAATTACTAAGTTAGCATTTTAACAAACATGATTCTTTGGGTAGTATGTATAATTTTCAGGTTATTCTCAAGAGACGAAGCAAAGCACTCAGGCACTAGGTACATACTCTGCTCACGGTTTCATGCAAGCGTTCTGCAGTTATAGGCCAACGTAACATGAATATACCAACGTTTTAAGTACGCACGACGTTTAGAAATCTTCCCGTGGCTAAATGACTAAACATACATTTAATCATAATTCCCAAGAAATAGCTGATCGGAAGTGTGCAGTGAACATGGAAATGGATATTAATGGACAAGGACGATAGCCAGTGAATATGAATAATTAAATACATTTACGAGAATGAGAGTGAACAAAATTAGCTGATTTGAATTTTGCATTTTAGGACAATGTGTAACGTGTTATGTATTAGTTTAATCGCAGTTTTATGATAGATACGATGTGTAATGTAAACAGTGAAGTGAACAATTCAATAAATAATTTGAAAATGAAAAATGAGTGAATAAAGAAATTAAAAAAAGTGTTTATAATATAATGTGACTGATGGTCCAATGCTTCTCCGATATTAGGACATTGCTTTTTAAGCAATAAACAGGGGGTAAACAAGCACTTTTTAGTGTAAACCGAGCAGCGCATGAAGTGCTTTTTGTAAACTGTGTATTTCTGTTACTTTTTGATTTGTACTCAATGGTTCATGCTAGTAGTTTATGAGCGAACACGCGTTAATAACAAGAATGCGCAGTCCACAAGACAAACGCTTCATATCCTTCTTGGTTTGCCCCAGTTTCCAGTATAATTAATATAAAATTAATATAATTAACTAAGAAATCTATTATTTATAATTTTTTACAATACGTGCTCAAAGTGGAGCCCACCAGTAGCTGTGCAATAGTCTAGGCGATCGTAGAAGTTATCTTCTGCTTTAAGCAACATTTCTGGTGTTATCTACCTAATAATTGCGATAATTCTGTCTCGCAACTCCTCTGAAGTATGTATAAAGGTGCCCTTGTATAATTCACTTTTTAAATGACCCCAGAAGAAAAAATCCAGCGTGTTAAATCTGGCGACCGGGCAGGCCATTTCAGGGCCAAAACGTCCTATTCAACGTCCTGGATAATTTTCGGTGAGGTGTGCAGTCACCAATCGAGTCCCATGTGGGGAGCACCGTCTTGTTGAAACCAGATTGGTTCTTGGTTCTGAAATACCATTTATTTTAATATATGATTTTAAATAAAATTTATTGATACTATTTGTAATAAACTCATCAAAGATATAAATCCTGAAAATTTTCAAATTGTAGTTTGAAATGCTTGAAACCAGCAATTGGAGTTTAGGAATGCGGGAAATTTGAATTTGGCGTATACGAACGCGCAAAATTTTAGTACCAATTTAATACGCATTCCTGTACGACAAATTCAAATTTCCCGCGTTTCTAGACTCCAATTTCTGGTTTGATAAGATTATTACAAAATTTGCAAACATTATCAATAAATATAATTTGAATTCGTGTATTCAATATCAGAACAAATTAAAAGGATTGAATGGTTCGATCAAGGACTAAGTTTAAGGGAAATAAGAGATCATTTTGCAATCGAAAACGAAAATAGACCAATTCTTTCGACTATGACGATCAGCAGGTATATGAACGATTTTAAAACATTGGTTATTTTGTTTGCGCACATAAAAAAATTGAGCATCCTGTTTGTGAAATCAGCGAAGAACTGGAATTCAAATATGTGCCGCAATTGAAGAAGATCCACACATTTTAGTAAGAAAAATTGCCAACCACACACAGTATAAAAATGGGCTGGAATTATTGATGAACGAAATTATTGGTCCAGTATTCGTAGTAGACAATGTGAATGTTGAAATATATTTGCAGATTAAAACAATTGGAATAAAAGGCGAGTGTAGAAATAAATATACAAATAAATATGTTTGCAATTGTAGGTAGATTTCTGATTTTTTCCCTTCTCGGCTTAATTTCCTTGGTGAAATAAAAAAATAAAAAAAATAAAAATAAAAAAACGCCAATACCGTAAATAAATTGAAGGGCCATACAAAATTCGTAACAAATTTGTTTGGAAGTTAATTAGCTTTACTAAAATAGGCAGTAAGGATTATATATAATCAAATAAAAGGAATAAACGAGGATTGGTTAGCTAAATAATTCGAACACACTTTCGCGGTAACTTTACGCACTTGCCTACGCATAAAAACTCCCACGGAGTCGGGAGAAAAGCCCGGTCAAGCGGATATCTTTATTAAATCATAAGGTACAATGAAAGTACAATTTAACGCGCGGAATTCGATCGCACACAATCATACACACACCCAACGACCAGACTCTTACCTCGTGCCGCAGCACACTTAACCTATACGGATCTTCCTTACTTCCCAAGTGCAGTCTTAAAATCGGCGCTGCCTTGCACAGTCTTCAACTCAATGGCCGCAAGGGGCCGGGTGCACTTTACAAAAACGCAGTCCTCTGGGGCGCCTCGACTTCTCACAGGAACCGACCAAGGGAGACGAGCGAGACATGGTCGCCGGGTCAAGTGCAGCCCGGGAGATGGCACGCAAAAAACTCACACGTGGCAAAATCTCCCACTTTCAACGCTTGCAAAATAATAAGCAATTCTCGCACGCTAAGACCGCTGATAACCGAAAACCTCGCAAAATCGTCACACCAGTAACTCACGAGAGATCGTACCGTCAACCAAAACCTATTACGCGTCGAAACCGGAACTCAACTGCCGGCACGCTCGCGGAAGACTTGTTTCTCGTGACCGAAAATTAGAAGAAATTATAATGAAAATGACACAGCAGGGGAAATGTCATATGCGATTTGTGACTCATGCCCTAACCTGTATTTCACGTGTATCTGCAGATATCTCGCCGAAAGGTTACTTTTTTCACAGATTTGTTTGTTAATAACTGTGTGTTAATAATAATATATTATTTATTGTAACGATTTATCTTTCATTTATAAATATTGAAAACACAAAAACAGAAAACAAAAAGGTAACGCCTTCCGGCTATTACGCTATTGGTCCATGTACAGAAGGAGCCTGCCAAAGCTTGCTTCTCATTGGCTGCTGGCTATACATTGATTTCCCTATGTAAGAACCTTTCACATCCACCCTGTATATGCCAAAAACGTACTTGTTATGGTGAGAATAGATCATTTATTCCACGGCTTAATAATAATTATGGATAGATTATTAAGTAAATCTTTTGCAAATATTGTCAAATATTTCTGAAATCCGCAATTATTCGCAGATTCTGCCCAATGTATATTGAAGATAATATATTCCTTTAACGTGTGCAATTAGTTCGTAGGCAATACCAGGAAATAACATAACATTTTTTATCAATTATAACAAAATATTTTACATTTATTGTTTTGTGACCCTCAACCTCCATTGTTACTTCCACACCCGACCGTCCGTCGTCGTCACTCGTGGCCGCCTGCAAAACCGAACTTTTTCCCCGGGGGCCACAAAAAACCGCACGGCGTGCCGGATGATAAAAGATGGTGCCAGACGAGCTGAGGCTCGACAAATTTATAGGCGAGCCGCATGCGCTGGTGTGCTCGCTAGCTGAGCCCCGAGTTCCCAGCTCGGCAAGAGAGAGGGCGGTATTCGTTGGCGCAGACGAAACGAATATGCGATCACGGCCGACGAGGTCGGTTCTCCACGTTTATCGCGCCATTTCTCGCGCCCCAAATTATGGGCGTCAAATTTTGACGCGATTCCCCGTCGAGGAACTCGTCAACTTTTGAATACAATGCCCTGCGACAAACTCGACAGGGACTTTTCGCACGCGGTGCCCGGCGACGAACTCGACAGGGACTTTTCGCACGCGGTGCCTGGCGACGAACTCGGTCGGGATTTTGGCACGCGGTCGCGGCGCCCTGCGACGAACCCGTCGAGAAACCTCGCTCGCCCGATAACAACGCGCTCTCCCTAATACGCCACTACACTGCCTACACAACTTGTACGAATCACATACCGAATATACACTAAACGACGTTATCCGAAACACACGGAACTTCACCGAAACCGACTAAATTGACCTATTGTACCCCGTTACTGAAATCTACTAAACGTGGACAAATCACCGAAATTATGTCCCCGAAACCCAATCCAACTTACAGCAGGAATTAACGAACTGATTAAATTCCGAATTCACCAATTTAATTATCTGCACTTTCTGTGAACATTACTAGATTTGCACGAATTACTCGGGCACTATCATTTGACCACGGACACTGCTGTTCAAGTTAACACACTCTGAACGGACTGACTATCTTCCGCGCCGGCCGCACTTTCCCTGTCCTTCGCGAACGTTCCAGAATCCAGATGCGTCGTTCTCCCCTGCACACCCGCAATAAGCGGCGTGCTTGACGGAACACGATGGATGTGTACGTCTTGTACTTCTAGAAGTCGAAAACAAGGCCGTCCTTGATCCAATTTCCAAAACAAAGTAAATACGAATACCAATGTTTATGACTGAAATATTTATCGCATGCAATATATTATTTCAGGAACCAATCAAAATTAAATTAAATAATGAACAATAGCCCGAATGATACGTATAATTATCAATTATTCACTCTTAAAATACCAATTCTAATTCTAAATTATCCCACCTGCATCGTGATGCTGCCATATTAAAAATGAACGCTTCTTCGGAGCAGTCCCCCCTAAAATGACAACATTTTCCCTTGGATAAAAGCCTCCCTGTAGATTCATAACATATAATTTAAAAAGGGCCGAATGACGTCATCACGTAAAGAAATACTAGCAGATCTTCGGCGCAGCCCCCCTATAAAGTGATGAGATCATTTCGGAAATTACACATATCTAAAATATTAGCGGTTCTGGAAGACCAGTCCCTCCCTTACGTTCTCCCCGTTTTGAGTCTCGTGGCTTGTGGCACTGTAACGTGTTTTCCCACTTTGCACTTTATACATACGATTCTTTCTATAACTTCTATTCATATTTATGTTTTTATGTGTATAAATTTGACATTCATAATACTTACAGAACCTACAAAAAATTGTTACATAAATATTTGCTAACTAAGTACATTTAGACTAGTGATCGTTAGTAGTAAACGAATTTCGTTGTAAATTTTCGTTGTTTTCTGTCATATTTGATGGGTTCCATAGCTGCGAAATAATTTTTTTTAATAATTGCGTTTAATACGTGATTTCTCCACATATATATATATATAATTGATTCGTGATTGTATTGTATAAAAAATAAAAAATGTTAAAACTTTTTTATTTCATTAAATTTTTAAAAATCCTTTTAGGATTTTATTTCTAATATCTAATACTATATGAAAATTGATAAATTTTTAATTTTCATGAATGTCGGTGAAATAGGGGCCAGTCATAAATTCTGACTCATAAAGAAAACTCCGATGCTTTCAGATTTCGGAAAGTTTTCAGGCCCATACTAATCGATGTCGTAAAATGTGAAAATATATTTGTATGCATAAGGTATATTTCAAGAACATAATTTTAGCCTTCGAAAACTGCCATTATAACAAAATTTACCTCTACACTTACCTTACTTTCTAAACCCATTTCTCACAAATATTGGTGTGTCCATTTCATTTAATTTACATTTTGTGTATTGAGAAAATACAAAAATAGAACTATATGAATGAGCAGTACATAACCGAATATAAATTCACTAAGTGGCAAAATTTGTTATACAAAAATTATAAATGGCTTAACCCCGGTATTTAAGGTACACGTGTACCAGTATTCTGTTTTATGTTACATATACATAGGAGATATAATCGAAAATTGCAGCAAGATTAGACCGAATAATTGGTTGACAAACTACAACGTTGTCATAGATTACGGTGCTGATTGTCAAAGCTACAGCCTTATTTGAGCTTTTGTTATAGGAAACATAGCAGCGTTGTGTTATTCCAGCATATGAAGATAGAATTTGAAGATATGAGTTACAATGGGCCAAGGAATGCAACGTCAGTGGTATGGTACCCCAGGATTTGCAGGAAATGGGTTCACGAATATTACGTAATAAAATCGATTAATTAGATACAATGATATGTATAATTTGTGTAAAATATGTCGATACGTTCAGAAAACTGACAAAAGGTCCATGGATGCTTTTCAATTTAATTAGATAATAATTTTCAAATCGCAATTGGCGTTTCCACGCTTCGGCGTTGCTAAACCGCTGAACCAATGGAGTAACGGCTCCACGTCTCGGCGTTGTCGAACAAAAGTTGTGCTGATATAACTTTTTAAACCTTTCTGTTGAACAGATTGACAGTAAAAATATAAATTATATTCTACCCTTGTACTCTTGTTTGTCACACTTATTAGCGCCATCCACGCTTGCAGCAGAGCAACCCCTTCACTTTAAACAACCCGAAATCACAACCTAACCCGAAATTAACTCTTTGGTTGACTCGACATTTTCACGACTGGAGAAGGCCATATGTAAGTTTCCCGAATCCGCCAGAAACCGTCACATGCAATAGTTGCTTTGTTTCCAAAGATATCTGAAGGCCTAAAAATCTTCGTCCCATTGGTCGTCTCCCTTGAATTTTGAACATTGCTGAAGCTATTCTTTGCCATAAACTACTTAATTATTTCAACCAATTTAATCTATTCTCAGCTTCCAATCAGGTTTTACACGATTACGTGGATATAAGAAAACATTAATCTGTTTGTCACACGACATATTGTTGCACATTGAAAACGGTCTTCTGTCATTTTTATGGTTATTGGAGCCTTCGATATGCTGAAATACGAACTGTTCACAGTGAAGATAACATTTTATGTGTGTATGTTGCAATTGTTGTAGCAAAACAACCTAAAATTAAATTACTAACCGGAGCTAAATTATTGTTTTTTTTAGTTTGGATTTCTGTGTTATGTAGTTTTTGGCATCTGACTGATAAATAAGGGGAAAGTAAGAAATAGTTGCCTGTGAAGTAAGGAAAAAAACCTGATGTAAAATGTGTAAGACGCATTAAACCCTCTTATTAGTAACCCTCTCGGTATAGTGGTGCAAAAAAGCATATAAAATATTATACATATTCATAAGTTGGACGTGTCATACTCATTAAATAAATTACCAACAAGAACATATTTGAGGACGACCGATATATTTTAAATTATTCCTTTAATCATACGTTAATTTTTACTTCACAAATTTATCAACAGAATATTCATAGGAATAAATGGTGAAATTACTCACAATGTAACAAAAGTAATGTTTGTATATCGCGATTGTCCTTGGAAGTTACGACATAAATCACTCCAATCTTGATCAATACAATACAAAAGAAGACCAAGCGAATAAATTGCACTTTGTGAGGTAAATTTAAAAATTGAATTTAGGAAAATTGCTCTTTCAGTACTACTTGCGTTTGCTGGTTCGTTAGAAAGTTTTAATGAATGAACTCGATTGAAGCAGATTTCAAAAGTATTCCCTACTCTTGGAAACAGAAACACTTTCTCATTCATGAGATGTTTGTTTTTATTACCCCACTTGAATGATGTATTCAGTTGTACCACTTTATTAACTGTATTAAGAAACGTATTGGATGATCCATACAGTGTGACAATACGTCGAGGCAAAATCTGAAGATATAAGGCATTTAAATAACCAAAATAGTATTTCGTATCAGTAATGTCATCTATTATGTGAAGTTCTCTTGTATACAGATTGTAATAAGCCGCACCAATGCGACCTTTGTAATGTACGATTGACAGAATATTCTAAAAACAAAGTAAATAATTATTGTAAGATTAATACGAATTGATTATACTGCACGGAGAAAAATTTTATTAGAATTTCAGTTTCCTTTGATGGACTACTTGGAGTGTCACGCTCTTAATTTTCTTTTGCACAAATCATATCATACCTATATTGAAAAATGTTAAGAAGAGTAGTTTTTTTATAATCCCAGGGAAAATGATGTAAAAAGTAAACAAAGGAGGAACGGTTTATTATACGTTGCAGCTGCCTGAAATTAATTAAAATACATAAGTTTAGAAATATGCTTAAGAATGTAAGTCTTTAACATCAGACAAATTTCAACACATGATATTATCGTATGAATCTAGAAAGATGGGTATAAAGTGAATACCATTTTCTCGCACCATTTACGTCTTTTCGGTACGGATCGGTTTCGTACATCATCGATGGCCACATCGTTTATTAATATAATAAAATTTAATGTTATACTTATTTGTTATTAATATAAATCGCGAAGCTCGTACAAATACGCCCGATATACCACTTTGTAGAACCCTAGTTACTTGGGGGCCTTGGTCCAAGTAACGAACATAAAGCTGCAGTTGATATGAATGACGATTAGTTATGTACTGATGACTAATTTAATATTTAATGAATATATTCACTTTTATTTAATTATTATTCAGTGAATACCAGGTGGCATATACGCGGATGATACATTAATGATGTAGATTGATAATAAGACAATGATAAACTTGTTAAGGCCAGGTTCACATTCTCAACGATGAACTGTTGAAGTTTCTGAGTTTGGCAAATTCGTCGATACACAGAAACTGAGCAGAATCAGATAAAGCTTCAGAAAATTCAACAGGCGATAACTCTGTGACCAATAAAGATTTTTCTAAGTTTAAAAACGGATTTTTAAGGGCAAAAAATGTACTTTGAGATGCCGTGACGATCGTTTTGAAAACAAATCTGTCTTGAAGTTACAGCACCTTAAATGTACCAAAAATTGGACTTTTTTCACTTTTAGGTTAAAATATCTCAAAAACCTGACGTATATGGGCTATTCTGGGTCGGATTCGAATTCAACGCCTCAAATACCTCTGGAAAATATGTTCTGGTTCTTGGTTCTGCAATGTTCTCAAATTTTGTCGGCGTGTGTTAATAAACAATTATAAATTATTAACCTCTGGAGGATGAGAAATACCTCAATAATTAGTTTTGAAGATTTCAGGATGGCTTTTTTTACTAATATCATGCAAGGCTTTAAAACGGACGAATACAATAACTGATAAGGATTTTAAATTTGCTAAAATTTGATTTAATACACGGGGTTTTGAGATCGTAATTTTTTGTTTTTCGATCATCGTCTTGACTCTAAGAGGTTGAATAGAAAATACAATTTTTCGAAATTCAAAGCAGATATACGACACTTTACTCACTAAAAAATCCGAAATATCAGGTACATTTAATTTTCATGAAATAAAATCCAGAAAGAAGAAAGAAGACGCAGAAAGTTTTTTAAAGTTGCTATAAAGTTATTAGACATAAGTAAAACTTCGGAGTTCATGCGCAGTACTGGTCCGAGTGACACGTCTGTCGAATGCGTCCACTATCTTAGCAAAAAAATGCAATGTTTCATCTGAATTTAGTCACAATCTTTCGTTTTTTGTTGATTTTGTTCTTGAATTTTTCATTACGTCAATTACACGTAATGAAAAATCGAAAGGTGTTTTTAGTCTGTCAATATTCGTCATTAAAATTGAGTAAACAAATTTTTTTCCATTCTTACATTATACGAGATCTCGGTATCTTCATTGCGCCTGTATTGGAGCGCAGCATTCAACTCAATTTCAGTCTACATGACTCTTTTACGGTATAGGACTTTAAGCTAACAAGAACTTCGGATTCGCTAATGGCTAAAAATGTAAATAAAGGATGAATGGTGGGTAGGAACAGTCATAAAATAGAATCGAATGCTTTTAGGTCGCATGGTGGATGAGACGAAGTTATTACTGCATAATGCTGATTTAGAATGGCTGGTGGAAAATGGTGAAGAGCTGATTGAGTTGACTCATTCGCAAGACCTAACCGCCGCAAGCACGATCAGAGTTTGTTTGGGGTTGGCTGGTGAAGAACTAGATCGTTCAGGTAAAGATATTTAGCTGCTTTGATAGCATTCTTAATTTCTCGATGCAAATTCTTATACTGTTCTAACAGTTGTGGATCTTGCATTCTGTTGGCGCGGGTGAATAGCTTGCCACGTTCCCTAATTCTAGATTGTATATTAGGAGAAATCCATGGAATGGAACGACACGTAATACGCTTGGTACATGTTGGAACTTAAACTTTAAGGACATCATTTCCGTAATCGTAGAATCACGAAAGACAATACTAGAGTTCGCTAGGGAATGCCGATAAATTGGTGCTATGATCTAAAGTTTGCCGGTCAGGAATTTGAAAGAGAAATGTGGTTACGAGATCATTCAATAGAGAAGTAAAATCAAAATTGGAAAAGTTACGGTAAGAGATCATTTGGGCGAACAAAGATACAGTTGTTGACTGAAACACACGATGCATCTACGTCCGGACTGAGCCACGTTTCGGTAATCGCGAGGGGGAGAGATAGGGAAGAGGGAGAGAGGGGAAATAGAGAGAGAAAGAGAGAAACTAGCCATAGGCTCGGGCATCATGAGATGAAAATAAGAATCCACTACTAAATAAAATAGCGTCACTTCCTGGCTGGAATGCGAACTCACACCATCATGGTGCGTGGCAGCTCGGTTGTCAATCGAAGGGACAAAGGCCTTTTGGACCATTTCAAAACATATAATCGCGATATTCTTAATACACTTTCATTACTGGACTTAAGAAGCGAAAAATTAATTAATAATAGTGCGAATAGACGGTCACCAGAACAGAAAGTAAAGAAAAAGTGAAGAAAATGCTGTTTCTGCTCGGTATTACATCCACGATGAGAAAAGTTTTAAAATATAATAAAAATTAATAAAGATTAAAATAAGCGAAAAAAATTCATAAGGGAGTGAAATAAAATGCAAATATTCATTTGTAATAGATGTAATGAGATAAATGGAAAAGTTCTGTCATCAACTAATCGCCACCCTGCTGATTAAAGGTCTTTTTCTTTTATCTCATTACATCTATTACAAATAAATATTTGCATTTAACTCCAAATACCGAACCGAAACGAAATTTTCTTTACTTCTTGTTCTGATGACCGAAAATTCACACGATTATTAATTAATTCATACAGTGGTCGAGAAAAAATATTTAATATTTAAAGAAGTGATTTACCTGATCCTGTACTCTAAAGATTTGACTATCAGAGTAACAAAAGGGAGAATCTTTGAAGATGTTCCTCTGTCGGTCTGTGAATAGATTTGTTTGAAATTAACACCATGTCAGTAAAGCAAAATAGATCAGAAATATATGAGGACCAGAAGAACATATCACAACCGTAGATCGTATGTAGGGAGGAATTAGGGCACTAGTAAACCTCAAGCAAAAGACCAAACAACTTTTCAGGACCGGCAGGAAGATTAAACATTTACTCCTATAATAGATGTGGGAGGTCGAAAGAAGACTACAGAATAAAAGTTGAGGGTGCTCAACACACTAGCTGGGTGAAATTGTACGAAAACGAAAATGCGACCAAAGAGGCAGCTACGTTAAATAAGCTAATTTCTTGAAATTCTGATGATGGATCTGCTTGCTTCAACTTGTCTAGTTTTTTACTTATAAATAACTTATAAATACTTATTAATTTTTCTACTTATTAGTTTCTACAAAAAATTATCACTTCCTTCTTGGTTTCTTCTAATTTCCGTAGTTTCCTCATCGTCCTCTGTCTTGCTGTCACTTTTTCCTTTATGATCTTGGTCCCTCTTTTTGTCCACTTCTTCCCCTTCCTCATCGGTATCAATGCACACGCGTCCGCTATTAGTTAAAATTTTTATTACATTTATCACTTCATCTTCATCTGTCTCCACTTCCCCTTCAGTATTTTCGTCCCCATTCTCTTGTTCCTCTTCTTCTTCCACATCGGTGTCGTCAATATCTGTCCTTTGCTTCATCAAGTTTTTCTACATGATGAGTACGTCTTCTGTACTTTTCGGACATGTCATGTAATTTGAAACATTAAAATATTTCCTCATCAAGGTCTGGAGTTTCAATTCGATTAGACGACCTTTCAGTACGCTACCACTATTCACTGAAACTGTTCATCTACATGATAATATCTTAGGAGGTTATTTTCGAATATAACAAGATTGGGCTATGGAAAATTCTTTTTATGTGTGAAATTATTTATTACACATTATATTATATTATAAGGTACATTTGTCCGAGGCGTCAATTGTCCGAGCTCCTATCTGAGTTTATATGGGTAACTGTACCCAAGCATGCTCGAGATTAGGCCTCGGGCAACTGACGCCTCGGACGCATGTATCTTACCCAAATCGACGGAAGCTATGTAGGTATGACCGACAAGCGACAGGTGATGAGTTAGAATGAAAGTGTCAAAAGAGAGAAAGATGCTTTCGTCGGCCCACCTACAGGACGACTGATCGGTCTTCTTGGCATGTATCCCAACAATTGTAGACAAAGTGTATGAATATCCAAAGAGAGGTTAAGAGGAGCGTTTTAGTACGTGGGAGGCGATAGGAATGAAAGAATGAAATAAGAGAGGAAACGTACATGCAGCGAGATTAATGATTGAAGAGAGATGAAAAACAAACGATGATTTCCGGGAAGAACGATAAGTATTTATTGCATTACTAATGTAATAATGATGTTTATACCGGGATGCTTTAAAACTAGCGGATTATTAAAATTTGGCGACCGTTCCAGGATCGTTGGCACCCGCTATACACGTTCTGGATGAGGCGGATAATAAGCGAAATGCTGATTACCTAATAATAAAATATATTTAACTTAAATTGCAAGTTTGTACAAACACACGGTCCGCACTTCTTCGTACCGCCAAATGAAGAAGTTCAATCCACTTTTACTTACAAATTGACTATAATTATTAATGCGAAAGCTGCAGGATGAGACCGGCGGTTCTCAGAATGAAGCTTGAGCTTGGATGCTACAATTCGAAATTATATAAAGCGATTCGCATCGGAGTGAATATGCGCAGTTTCCTGGCGGAGAACAGGTGTTCTCAAGGCGGATACCGTGTGGAATCTGATTCCCCGGAACTCGGGTTCCGGGAAATCGGAGAAGGCGGAAGCTGCATCCGCTCGTTACATGACAATTAAATTTATAGGGTTGAAGGCGCGAAATTTCAATTATTGAAGCGTTTACATAGATATAGCGTAATGAATTTATCGGCGCAGTTAAATTCTCGTGGAAACTCAAGAGATGGCGATACTCAATTTCTGCAAAAAATGTGTAACTCCCGATTTACTTCTGTGAATTTTTGACTTATCAAAGACAAAAGACGAATTCTGATTGGTAATCATACCTACATCTTTTAATACAGCAAAGGCAATTGCTGCCGTTGCTCTACAGCTGTAACGATTCCGGTAATTGTTTATTAGTTTTTTGGACTCGTACACGTCATAAATTAAAAAATGTCAATTAAAGTCTAAATTATAGATAGGAATCATTAAGTGCTGAAATAATAAAGGTCATTATTTTTTGTCATTCAATTAAATTTATATTTTCATTTTTTGAATCTTACACATAATTGAAGTCGTCCTTAAACAATTCGTCACTCATACAACCACACTCGAAGTCAATTACGCGAATAAAAAATAAAATACATCGAGTCTTCTGTAATTTGCGTGGAATTGTCATAGTCATCAACATTTGGTCAGTTATCGTCAACCGGAATAAATTACGCGGAATTAAATAAATAATAAGGGACGAGAATAACCCGGTCACACATACACTGCATACATATACACATACATTAAAATAACATAACATATTAGACATTACAAAAACGGCTATTACACAATATTATTTGTTTATTTTGACGAACAGAAGAGAAAGAGGCTTACACAATGCTCTAATCCATGCGGTGTCCCTATTTCTTCTTTTCCGGTCTTTGGTCCATCCGTCTCGTGATTTTAATGATTCGGCTGCTGTCACCTCGTGAATCTAACTCTGGTATCGCACTCCTTCGCGACCACGAAGGAGAGGACCAGCAGCCTCGTTTTGGAACCGGGACGATCGGAGTGCCGCTGTCGTTCAGTGGAATTTTCTTCTTCAAAACTTGGGCATCGCCGCCTCCTCGAATTTTGGATAGTTGATGGCTGTTGAATCTTTGTGTGGGCCCACTTTGAGTTTTCGGAGCAGCCAGGACCTCCGGGAAAACGTCTGGGTAGGCGGCGAGTCGTCCAGGAGAAGAAGTCAAAGAAGAAGAAGAAAGAGGATACCTACCGATGCCAGCTCTTATAATTCCTGGGTAAGTATCCCTGTGTTCAATAATGTCGCTGAGTTCCTTTTGTACACTGAATCGGGACGGGAACTGTCAAACATTCAAATGTCATTTGATTGACTTGAATTTGACAGCCCGCCCCTCATTTGAATTTGGAGCGCATGCGCGCCATCGCGGCGACACATGCAGCTCCGAGCTTGGAACTCGGCCCGTCGTTGCCCACTCTCCATATCTGCGCGGCCAGAGCGCCGTTGCCCCTTTTCTGTGCATGTAGAGGCGCACCAGCGCCAGCGCCTCGTCGTTGCGCGCATGTCTGAATCCACGCGCCGATTCCACGCAGACTTGGGATTAACATGGCCAACCGGCCGGCGAAAGCGCCCTTCGCGTCCTCTGGATTTTCCTGTTTTTCCATGTTCCCGTCGTTATTTCGCTTGTCAGCGCATAATCATCGAAATCCACATAAGCTGGCAAGCACGTCGATACAATTTTTGGAACGGTCCTCTTTCTCTTCCGCGCGCAATTAGTTTAAACGGCTCGTTACACAGGATACACCATATCGTTCACTAATCAAGGCCGTATTTGAGAGACTAACTCGCATTAGTTTTGCTGACTTCTTTTTATTTCTCGATTCAAACTCATTATCTAATTCACTTGTGTCAGCATCTGAATCTTCAGATACGGACAACTCACGAGTAGATGACGAACCTGCCTTTAATGAAACACAGCTCGATAAATTTGCATACTATTGAGCATCTACAGACTTTCTATGTTCCCTCTTCTGCAATGTTTTGGTCATTTTTGAGTAAACTCTGCCGTTTATCATTAGACGAAACTTTCTTTGATCGAGAAGAAACTCCTTTTCAATAGGTTGAACCTTTTTAGACTTATCTAAGTAAGTAACAAGAGTTTTCGTGAGGTTTATTATTGTCGATTGGACATTTACAGAAAGAAATATCAAACAATTTGTTTAATTTAACAACAAATCTAACCACTGTAGTACTGAGACTATCAGTGCCCAGTCTTGAACATTATTGAAAATGAAATTTAATGAAAAAACATTATTCTTTCAGTTATTGTTTTGTGAGATGCAGTAGGTATTGATGCCTCTTTGTACAATTCTACGATATTATCACCAATAACTTAGACAATTTCAAGGTTTGAAGTTTTAGGAGAAAATTCCTAAATGTGTAAAACATATTTTTCCTCAAACCAAACAAAAAACACATCTTTATAAGTTGGTAACTGATTTTTTGGAAAACTGCGTGACGCACCTAAAAATGTGAAGCTCTACAAAGCGGGCGAAGCACACTATGGGTATTGGTGTCCTCTGGCAGAGTGCAAGGGTCTTCCTAGCAACCTGAGGTATCTCGCCAGGCAACCAATGGCGACGTGCCTTTCCACCCCTAAGTTTTCTTCAATTTATATTGTAGTACTATACATTTTAGGACAGGACTCTCCTGGACTTTTTTGTAGGAAATTTCCTCCTCTACAAAAAAGGTTAGGGAATTTTTGCCGTATCTTGCACCCTTTTCGATATGGAAGCGATAGAATGAAAAACAAAGACTTCAGTGTCCGCTGCCATGTTCTGAAAATTCGTTGTTTTCCATTCTAGCGCTTCCGTATCGAAAACGGTGCAGGATATGGTAAAAATTCACAAAACCTTTTTTGTAGAGGAGGAAATTTCCTACAAAATAGTCCAGGAGAGCCCTATCCTAAAACGTATAGTTTAGGCACAAGCGACCGCGAAAGATAGTGATTTCCAGGCAGCACTCATTACTGTCTGCTTCTCTCCGTATGTCGGGCATTGATATACAGACTGCCTGCAAGCGGCGCCAGCGATTCCTATAAGACGCTTCTATGACTTAGAGCGGAACGTCATTGTACGGGGGAACCGCGCCGTGCCGCGCGCTGCCACCGTCGCCCGACCTGTACAGCTTCACACTTTTCTCCGTGTAGTATTAGACAGGTGAAATAAATTCGAGTGAAGTCGTGTTTGTCTCAAATACTTGAAAGCAAATTCAGGCACAATGCCGAAAGGCTCGAGTAGTCAAGATAAAAACGAAATTAGGAAAAAGATCAACGCAATTACTAAAATGTAAATATCGTATTTTATAAATATACATCGGGAGAACTAAAGAGCGAATTTGTCTTTTCTGCCATATCTACTGCCAGCGATCAGTTCCCTCGTATAGTAAATCGCGTGTTATTTCGCTTACTAGAAACAATTTGGCTAGCTAGCGCACTCGCCGATCATTAATTTATTTACCTATAATTTGTGATATTGACATTGAAAAAGAGCAAGTAATGGTTTGGATGATCGGTACCAACAGGGTAATAAATAATTCTATAATGGGAATTCTAGCAGTTATAGAAACAGGTGAGTTTCTTCAAGGAACGCTAGGCTACGGATCTAATGAGTGAAAAACATTGAGTAACAGCTCGCTGCGAAATTGGCCAAAAAGGCAAGGCATATCACGAATGTGGACTTGCTCTCTTTCTTCATAACAGTCGACGTTCACACTGCCGATACTTGAACTGAATCTTTCACAAGTTTTCTTTTGAATGTGAGCGATACCTAGCTTCCCAAAGAAGTAATTTAAATTTATTCAGTATGCTCCGTTCATCTTATTAATTCATGGTATTTTTTAAATATACACAGGAAAAATCAGTACAGATGTAAACAATTTATATAATTTTCTACACATTATGATGTAAAAATACCATACCCGTTTGGTATGCAACAAATTTTTGGATTGGAAGAGCTACATATGAAGCTAATAATAGAGAGATAAAGCTTCTGACTTT
This sequence comes from Trichopria drosophilae, assembly GCA_030407085.1. Lineage (NCBI taxonomy): Eukaryota > Metazoa > Arthropoda > Insecta > Hymenoptera > Diapriidae > Trichopria > Trichopria drosophilae. Next base: position 103,649,485 of record CM059582.1, read on the forward strand.
TGATGGACTGATACGCATTTTCTTACTCCGTAAATTCCATTCGCAAAATTAAACAAAAAGTTACCATTTTCAACTTTTTCAACAATAACACAGCAGATACCTCTCCTTTTCCGTAAAGATATATCTATCTCTTTGTTGACAACTTGGACAATGTGAAATAGTATTTTAATGAAGTTTTTAGACCAAGTATATCCATAAATAGGATATAATATACCAGTACCCTATACATATCAACTTTCATGCAAATTTCGAACATTCAAGTACTCAGCGGGAATAGTAAATATTATCTGATCGGGTTCAACATTCGGGCCCTTTCATTTTATGGGGAACCACAACTTTTCCGCACACCGCCGAATCCGAACACTTAATTTTGTGTATTTCGGACACCCTAGTGGATATGTGAAGTTAAAAATTTATCCACACATGTCAAATTTACTATGTAGGAGAAAGGTCCTTTGAGCCACTTTTTTTTTCTAACTCGATTAAAACAGTGATTTTTTTTGGTTGCGTCCAAGTTTATTTACAATCTGCCTGTTTAGAGGCAATAAGTAATACATATAACTACATAAAATAACTTGTGGTGTGACGTTGTCACGTAATGGATACGCCACTACACTTTCCCTACCTAAAAAAGAAAAACACATCCATTCCCCTTTAAAAAGAAAAGCGAATCCCTTCGCGCACTTTCCAAAAATTCCTTCGGCCCGTCCCGTTCCCGATATTATTCTCCCGCACGACCACAATACTTCCATCGACGCTTTCACGCGACACGCGGGCATCGACGTTCGCCATCGAGGGATCGTCACCCGTGTTGTCGATAATCGCGCCGCCAAGAATACCACCAACAAATGCTGGCAGTCCGACATTGTTGTTCTCGCGCGGAACTGTCGCTGGCTCGCGGCGCCATGATGGTCTCGTCCGTCTTCTTGCACGCGCGGCTGCGCAGTTCATTCCACGCGCAGGTATTAATCGATATCGATTCAATGTCGATTATCGATTTGCACATGTACGATTATCGGTGCAGTAAACCATTTCGGATCACTGCGCATATATCGAAGCGACACATTGGAACACAAAATCTTTACGCGGTTCTCAAAGTTGCGCATGATCCCAAACAAGACAGTTGCACCTCTAGCGCCCCCTCCCGAGCAGCGACCCCTACTTCCCCCGAGTTCAGCGCCACATTGCGCATCTCCCATCTTTGTTGATCCACTTAACTAACCATCGCTTTATCCTTACCCCCACCTAGACCCCTGCTTGTGCGCACTCCTTTTCCCAGTGACCTCTATACTTTTGTGGCCCCCTATAGTTTCCCGCTTGTGAAAAGTAACTCCACTTCCCTTTCCCATTAGTCCCTTTTTAAATTATAACCGAATGGTGCAAGGTTGTGGGGTATCCAAGGTACGAGGAAAGGAATCGGAAAATCAACGGCACTTTTGAAAAACTGTCCGAAGCCTCCGGGTGTATCCAAAAATTTTCTTTTGAGCGACTTTAAGCAATTGTTACATAGCGTAAATTATTAGCAAAATAAAGTGATTGTGTAATATCTGCGAGAAAAATAAGAACTTTGCGTGCGATCCCTTGGGTGTGAGGAATATTCCAACCAACCCGTGCGAGTAATGTAAGTACCAGTGTAGGCAATCATTAAGAAGCCGCGATTGCGTCGACGAAACCCGCGTTACGTTTAGAATAAATCTATAGCGTGCGAAACCTTATTTTTTTTTAATTTTGTAATTTTTATAAATCTGTGAATAAAAATTACTGGCATCCCAATCTTGTTGGGAAATTAATTATTAAAATTAATTCTTCCCTTACAGTGGATATCTTCTCATTAGTCGATACCTTTTTATATAGTAATTCTCCCTGCGAATTATTTATGAATATTTATGAATACAATAATTTCACTACTGTATTGATATTATTTGAATCTAGTCAGCAGATCGCTTGGTTTAAAGCGTTTTAATCGACATTTGTCTGAACTTTCACTGAGTAACTTCTTTGCTAAGTTATTCTGATGTACAGTTAACCTATTGCTGTACTTCACACTATAACTTTCGATTTCTTGTTTCACGGATATTACTTGAAGGTCGTGTTGTATTACATGATTTGGAACAAACCAAGGAACATCAGCTATCATTTTTAATGTTTTTGACTGAAATCTCTGAATGATTTCTATATTGGAGTTGCTAGCAGTGCCCCACAGTTGGATGCCATATGTCCATATAGGCTTAAGTATAGTTTTGTAGAGTAGTATTTTATTTTCAAGTGAAAGGTTTGAACTACGTCCCATAAGCCAATACATTTTTGTAGCTTTAGTCCTAGTTGTTTCCGCTTCATCAAAATGTGTTTGTTCCATGTCAAACGACGATCAAGATTAATTCCTAGGTATTTGACAGTGTTCGTTTGTGGTAGCGTTATATTGTTTAACTGTGTAATATTGTATTGGTTTTCTGTGTAATGCAAGTACAGCTGTGTCATCTGCAAACGTTGCTGTAGTACAGTTTGCCGTTGATGGTAAATTTGATGTGTATAAGAGATAGAGTATCGGTCCGAGTACACTGCCTTGAGGTATTCCTGAATTTATCTGATGTAATTCTGTGAGCGTCCCATTTATTTTTAACATAAAATTTCTGTCATTCAGGTAAGATTGCAGCAAGTGATAGTAATTGTGAGGAAGATATTTTTTAGTCTTTTACAGTAATCCGGTATGCTAAACTTTGTCGACCGCTTGGGATATGTCTAGAAAAACCGCTGAACAGTATTCTTTATCCTCTATGCTACTGTTTATTTCTCTTACCAATCTATGGACCTGTTCGATCGTATTATGTTTTTTCTAAATCCAAATTGATGTTGCGGAAATAGTTTTATTTCATGAAGGATAGGCCTAAGTCTCAACATAAGTGCTTTTTCAAATAACTTTGATAGTACAGTTGTCCCCGTCCTAACGCATCCCTTCCTAACGCATACTCCCGTCCAAACGCATATTTCTTTCCCGTCTAAATGCATAGGTTCCCCTTCGTTCCTCTCCCCACAACACGATTCTTAGTTGCTAGCGTTGCTAGTGAGGCATATACGCGCATGCTCAGTGTAATAAATGCAAAGAGACTTTTGCCGTAGTGGGGGTTGAGGGAGGATATGCGTTTGGACGGGCGCGGCCATTTTTGATGGAACGAAACATATGCGTTAGGACGGGGACCACTGTATTGAAAGTAAGCTGATTGGTCGGTAGGATGTTACTTCTGTTGGATCTTTTCCTGGTTTGGGTAAGAGTATTACTTGTGCTACTTTCCATATCCGTGGTATATAATCGTTATTAATCTCATAGCTTTATCGGATAATTCTCGCAGGATCTTTCCGTTTATTAGATCAAAACCAGGTGCTTTCTTCAGGTTGATGTGTTTTTTAATTAACTGTTTTAATTCTTTAATTTCGAATTTTTTTATTGATAGGTTAATTTGACATGGAGCTTCTAGGAATCGATTAATTTCTTCTTCATCTTTTTGTGTGATTTTTGAGGCATATGGTTTAGATACTTCAACTAAATATTCTGCGAAGGTTTTAGCTTTAGCAGCATCACTCTTTGCCCAATTTCCGGCTGACATTCTAATCGGGGGTGTCGCCTGTTATTGTTTTTCTAATTTTCTTAGTTGTTTTCCGTAGGGAATAATCTGTGGCCTCCGTTGCAGTAAGACTTTCTAAATATTTTTGTATCGCTATATTTTTTTCACTGTATAGAAGTTTTTTTAATTCTTTTGTTGCCTTGTTAAGTTTATTTTTTATTAACTGGGACCATGTAATCTGCCATTGTTTCCTAATTTTCCTCTTTTCTCGAATTTTTTCTTTGACAAGTAAAGACCAATTTTTCCTATTTTTTTGATGCATTATTTTCGGAGTAGATTCCCATGCTGCTTTTTGAATTATACTTGTAATTTTTACACTGGCTTCTTCTAATTCATCTTCTGTCTTGAGAGACATTTGACTGTTAATGTCATTATTTATTATTTCTCTAAATAAGTTCCAATTTGTTTTATTGTTGCTTAGGAAAGATAACTCCTCATTATTTAGTACTACTGTAGATGTTGTTGCTATTATGGGGGAGTGATTCGATGATAAGTCGAGACATGACTCTATTTTTAAGTAATTCTTGTCAAAGCCTTTTACCACACAAAAATCGATACAGTCGGGAATTTTTTTACGATCTGTTGACCAATATGTGGGTTCTCTAGTTGAGAGCTGTTGAAGATTATTTTTTTGCATAGCTTGGTTTACCTTTGTTGTTTAGCTTTGGGATTTGGTGTTCTCAGCCTTGATCCCCAGTACGAGTGTTTAGCGTTATATAATCACCTCCGGCTAGAAATCTATTGCCCAATGTTTTAAAAAATCATTCATACTGCTCTTGCGTAATTGTGTGCTTAGGCGGACAGTAAATAGCTGAAATTGTGATTGGTGCAACCCAGTCTTCTACTTCTCTGCTAGTTGCTTGCAAGTAATCTGTAGCATGTTTGATTAATTCATGATGTTTTATTTTGCTTTTAAATATAACTGATGTACCCCCATGGGCTGTTTCATCAGGATGTTGTGTAGTATAGATTGAATAATTTGCAATTTGCAAATAACTGCGATTCGTAAAGTGCGATTCTGATATTAGCATAGTATCTATGTTTTTCACTTGTAAAAACATTTTGAGCTCTAGCACGTGTTGGCTCAGGCCATTGGCATTCCAGACGCCGATTGTCAATTGTTTGGCCATTATGGTAATTTTGCTAACATGGCCGCTAAAAGATTAAATATGGAGTCCATCTTCGTCAAGAGCTGCATGATCATTTGTTCGAGTTTACTTGTATTTTGGTTATTTAATGTAGATTCTTGTGGGTTTGTTTGACGTCCCTGCTAATTCTCTTGATGTTCTTGATGATTTACTCCAAGAAGATCCTTTTGGTGCTGCGTACCTTTAACCCGCTGTGCGTAGGTTATGTTTTCTTGAATTTCATTCGTTTGTTGTCTTATTGATCTCCCCGCGTTTGTTTGTTGCGTTCCTTCTATTATTGTATCCATGAGCGATGGGAACATTTTTTCCCTGAATTGTTTGAATACAATACAGCCGCTATAATTGGCAGGATGGTTATCACCACAGTTCACACATAATACTTCATCACTATGTATTTTCCTTGGGCAGTTTAAGGTTAAATGATTTTCAGCACATTTAACACATTTCGAACTTTTATTACAATACGTTTTCGTGGGTCCATATTGTTGACATCTCATGCATTGAGGTATTTCTCTTTTTTTATACGGTTGCTCAAAAACTTTAGAATGTAACAGAAGATCTATTTGATAAATTTCTTTATTATTTTCCTTATTTTCTAATTCAAGGAAAAAGAGTGGTAATTGTTTTTTAGTCATTTTTTGTAGAACATTGGTGATTTTTAGGACCTTGTGACCTTTATCGTTGAGTGCCTCTGTAATGTCTACAAGGGGCACTGACGGGTGCATATTCCTTAGGACTACCTTGAAATTACGGTCCTGTTTCCTTTGGTAAGTGAAGAACTCAGTATTTTTTCCTCTCAGGGATGTGATGATTGGCATATATTTATCCGATTTATTTAGTTGAATTTTTACCTGATCATTGTTTAAAATTTTTAGAGTATAACTGTCTTTCGCAATGTTATCTAGCATTTCTTGGAGAGGTTTAATGTTTTGTACACCACTTACAAAAATTGGTGGTGCTTTGATTTCCTTATAGATTGGTTCGTCTTCTCCAACTTGCTCTACAGTATTTTTGTTAAGTGGAGCAAATGAGTTGTAGTTAAAATTGGAGATTTATTTAACCAATAGTCTTTAATGTAGGTTTGTCTCTTTGAAATGCTTTTTGTTTCAGGGATGTTATTGCTTCTTTTCCTTGACGATATTTGTTTCCATTGCTGATCCGAATGATCATGCATTTTTTGAACGCCCTCATTAATTTCGCCCATCTGCATATCCGCTGTTTATGGATTTTTATCGTATATTAATTTCGAAATTAGCATCGATGTATATACTGTATAGTGGCGGCAATAGCCGATTTCAAGTTTTTCTTTGTAATTCACTATATTTATATATTCAGCTCTATTATTTTCTTCACAAAAGCGCCTACACACTCACGGTCGCATGTACGTGTATGCACACGTGGAGAACTGTAAACATTTGTTTATAAGAACGATACGAACGATACGAAGCAAACGGTAACACGACCGAACTCTTCGAGAGCTAAATGGATACTAAAAAAAAACAGTGATAATATTATATGTTATAAAAAAAAATATATGAATTTGATCATAAATATGGTTAGATTTGTTTATTGAAAGGAAAAAAAATTTTTTAATTTACGTTGTTGTTACAATGAACCATACGCGTCCCGAGGCATATTGTGACAAGTGAAATAATGGGAAATAATAATTAAAATTATTTATTATTGTTGAAAATGTAAAAACTTTATGAAAAAAGACTCTCAAACCTCACTTTTTGTGTATCCAGATCTCTCGTTATTACTTTGATACACTACGAAATAAAACTTTCGGTAGTATCCCTAAATAAAATCCAATTTAAGTGAGAGTTAAAGAAGTGTTTAACATTCCATTTATGTAAATATTAGTTAATATTATGTTTTATAAACAAATAAACTATTAAAAATTGTCATTATTATAGAAAAAATGCATTCACGGGTTCAATTGGATCGAGATGAAACCGAGTACTCGGTGGTTTTATATAACCAAGAAGGCTTTGTGACAAAACCCTAAAACACACTGTAATACAAATTTGCCCTTTTAGGGCAAACTATATATGTACGTGCACTACTTCGAACGTGTCAGTTAAAGCGCGCTCCCCAATTGTTTATCAAATTTTTGTGACATTTTAGCCCTTTTCGATCGATATCTAGCTTTAATCTTTGGTAGTGCACTTATCTATCACATTTTAGTTTCATTTCATATTATTAACAAGTGCGAATTATAATTGTTGGAAAAACCTCTGAATTTGATTTCGGAAAGAATAATTCACTGGAAAACATACATAAACATTAGTGTTGATTCATGCAATCATATGTTTCATATGTGAAAGTAGCTCCTGGTTATTATTTGCAACATAATCACACATATTTCTCAGTTGGTGTAGGTGATTACTACTAGTTAGTGTGGATTGTGTTGATATCGAATTTGAAACAACTTTTGTTCACGATCGATGACATGTGCCTCTCAATTGTCTGCGTTTCATACTAAGAGTTTAAGGGTGTTCTTCTGAAGCCCTTGAGCGCCGCGGTGGTCATTGTGGAACTACCAAACCGGAAGTAAAACTCCTTTGCAGATCACGCCTTCCATTTTAACTTTTTATATTATTAAGTGCATTTTTTATAAGCGACTACTACTGTTTTTCACCTCACACGTACATCATGTGTAGATGTGTTAGTCGTCACGATAAAAACGCTTATTGCATCGTTTCGATAACGCTAACGCACAAAAACGGAGTGGACGTTCATTCCTGACACTTGGCGGATTATATTGAACCCATTTTTATGCAAATTAATTATGTTTTCGAGGCGTAATCTGCAAATTGCGTCTCGAAGCGGGTAATGGCGGCACAAGCGAAAGATTTGACGTATATCAGTTCCGCGTTTTTCGGTGAGATGGAGCTCAAAGCGTATGTTAGGATCGTAGGTATTCTAAGGCGCGTCCCAGTGCCCCGCGAGCGTGTGCACGCATACATATGTAACTTGCGTGTATGAATATGTCTACATTCATGTGTGCATGCATAAATCCATCCATATATATATATATATATATATATATATATATATATATATATATATATATATATATATATATATATATATATATATATATATATATGAAGGGTATGGGCTCGAGACGATGGCGGTATTCGGGAGCAGAGAGAGAGAGAGGGAGGGATAAGGATGTACGTAAAAGACTGTCATCTCATTCTTTCCCAAGGGACCTCAGGTGCGATTCTCACCGATTTTATGGAAACTTTTCCATAATATTGCACATACTTACCACCCTTTTGATTATCAGAATGATCAATGCAATACTCAATCGTTTTCTAGAAAATCATATTTGCATTTCCTACTTTTTAGGCTTACTACCTATACATATGAAGCGAATGTCGAATTTTTGTAAAGAAGTTGTGGTAGCTCATGCGGCAGAGTGTTTGTTTTGTAACTACGTTTCGTGGGTTAACGCCTCGACAGAGGAGTATTTTTTTTTAAAGCCTAATTTGTTATAAACTATTCATGAACTGTCGAAATTGCGAATTTTAATTATTTTTAACCTGTTGAAATAATGTTTTGAAGGAGAATTTAACTTTCTCTCATTTATTTCTTAGAATGAATATGATAAAATAATATTCCCATACTAAAATGTCTAAGTTCTATTTATAAATAGTTCATATTTATGAATATAATATTTATAAGTAATATTATTAATAATAATAACAAAAACAATATGAAACTAAATTCTTCACTTTTTCGTGATTTTTTTGATCATTTATAAATTTGTATTTTGATGTAAAAATGTTCTTACGAAGAGATTGGATGGGTATAAATGAATGTAATAAATCATTTTAATTATTCAAATTATTGTTATTGTTGTTGTTATTATTATTATTACGTAAATAACAACTTTTAACAGCAACATTTTTTTTTATCTGGCTCAATCTGCCGAAAAGTGATAAATTTTTGGATAAAATCTCTACCAAATCAGCATCAGTGTGAAATTTGGCTCTCTTTATTTCCTTTATTATTATTACTATTATTATTAGTTATTCAATTTCAATATCAGTAGATAACCGATTTTTAACAAATTTTTTACGCTTGTTTTTACACAAAAATTGTAATTGTTACTAATTTTGACTTTTTTGCATAAAACTTCAGACAGCTATAACTCCTCAACTATTATTCATCGTAGAAACTATAACAGATGCTCACTTTACAGTCGAGCCAGACACTGATGTGGCATCGGATTTTCGCCGGCTCCTACCTCGTGTCCCCCAATCTCGACCGCCTCCCACCACAATGTGCCCCTTCACCAGCGACGGTGCCTCCGCGGCTCGGCTGCGTTCGCGTGTCGCCGAACCCCGCGCGTCGCCCATGGCGGCGAAAGTCCCTAGATGCGCGGGAATTCAAAAACTGTCTGGTCGAAAACGTATTTTATAGCTATTAATAAATGTTTTGAACAATTTAAAATTCGTAAATTAATTACTAGTTTCATATAGACGATTCTGGGAAGGTATTCCATTGCCTATAAATGTAACAGTTAATTTCCCTATAATACTTAATAACATTACATAATTGGAAATGCACAATAATTCTGTATGTATTGCTTTATTCTGTAAAAATATTATCTCAACCCATTAAATGATTATACGGATATAAACACGGAGAAATTAAATATTTATTTTGGGTATTTTATTTTAACGACTTACAAAACGTACAGTAGTACACGTTTTTATGTATTTGCATACAAATTTTAACGTGGAAATTTATAAATTGTGGAATCTACAGCTCAAGTCCCGAAACTCCGTTTTCTTGCAGTGTGCACGAAAACCGTGTTATCGATCGATCTGAAAGTGTAATGTATTGTTTATTATTAATAGTATTTTTCGATACTAGTGCGTAAAATACGATTTTATGCACCGTTTTTAACATGCGATTAGATAGGCCGGTGCGTAAAATCGAATTCTTATGCACGCGTGTCGAACGATATTTTTCGGTATATACTATGCGTAAAGTTTGTGCGCCATTTTTTGTGGGTCAAATATGATGTTACGCACGTGTGATGACCGCGGCGCACGAGTCAGCAGTAGTGCGTAAGATCGTATTTTACGCACTAAAAACGGTGCGTAAAATCAAATTTTACGCATAGTATATCGAAAAACAGTTTTATGAAATAAATAAAACATTTTGTACATAATTTATTTCATTGACGATATTACTAGAACTATTTGGAAATTACTTGTGAAAATATGTGGCAGGATATGTGTAGACTACGACCGTAAAGTCACATTTTCTAACCCACTCACTTGAAATTTCAGTATTCTTCGGGAAATTATGTAATATTTTTTATAGCCACTCATTTTTTGAAAGTTTCGTTTAACTCTTTGAAGCACACATTTTTCTTTACATGGAAAATAGTTGGAATTTATTACTCGGAGGTTTTCGGGGTCGCTAATTACGAATATGAATCAGCTTTCCTAAATTCGAAATGGCGGATCCAAGATGGCCGACGTAATTCAAAGTATGTTATTTTTTAAATGTTTCATTTGCCATCTTGAACCAGCCATTTTGAATTTTGGAAATCTGTCTTCGGATTCGTAATCAGCGACAATAAAAACCCCTCTCCAAAAATTGTCATGAAAATCGAACCTCGAATATGGGGTCGTCCATAACTCTTTTTAAATACTTTTAAAATTGAATGTTGAAAAATAAAATTAGCGGCTAAAAATGGCGGTCCCTATGGGAACCACGGTGCGTCAAAGAGTTCATTAATTTCGGCACGTTTGTTTCCGCATTTCAACGACGTTTTTCGGGCTCGCAAAGTTTCCCCCTAGATGGCGCTTTCGAAACACTTAATAGGGCGAATTGCAATAGGGTGAATGTTGCCTAATACTTCAAACTTCAGATAATAAATGCAATTAATTTTCTAGTAATTCATGTCAAAAGTACTTAAAGTCATCGTATTGTAATAGAAAATTGTGACACGTTATCATGACGTACCTTTTTTATAAATATTCAGACAATGTTTTATAAACAAGTCCATGCGAAAAATTTAAGGTAGCATTCTCATGAGAATCATGTGAGAAATTGAAAAAGGATTCGCATGAGAATACAAAATTGAACATTTCATTTAATATTTATAACAATTTAACTTTATTTCTAGTATTTAAAATTTAATCAATTTCCAATCCGCGAGTTCCTACGACATTGTCATGAGAATCTCACTTGATTCTCATAAGAATCCTGTTTCATTTTCTCATATGATTCTCCTGAGATTCCTACCTAAATTTTTCGCAGGGGTGCAAAGTTCATAGTTTTTGAAAAACCTTAATTTTTAATAAATATTTAAACAACTTTTTAGAATATATATGCGAAGTTCAGAGCCTAGCAATTTCGGAAAAAAATACATTATTGAAGGTTGTACAGCTGTGTAGAAAAGGAATTAAAGTGATACGTTGTTACGAAGTGGTAATACAAGGCATACAATAGATATAATGCATAAAGGTCATTTTCAACCAATTGTTATTTTCGGTGTATGCTGACTAGTAATCGCCTGTACAAGTACCGTTACAAAATTGTGTAACTCAATTCCTTTGTATAAACTATATGTAAGGGCTTTCAGCCCGTTGAACAATTTAAATAAATAAATAAAAAAATAAATAAATAAATAAATAAATAAATAAATAAACATTGTAGTTAATTGTGTATTATATATTGACGGCATAGATTTGCCAATAGCTCCTATTTCGCGGAGAATCGGCAAGAATTAATGTGGCTAGCGATTTAGCGCTTGCACATCTAAATAATCTCGCTAGTCCTTTCGCTCCTTTTCGTGTCGGTAGGCAATTATTTTCATTGACATTATGCGAATTAAAAAAAAGGAACGAAGGCCTGGCTGTCAGCATTTTGAAAGCCACCGTTTTCGACTGTCCAATGAACAAAAATCCACTGTGGCTATTTGTGGAGATTAATTGTTCAATTACAACAGATAATCTAGTTATCAAATCGGGCATATCGAAAGTTCCCATCACATTACAATCTTCGATCGCAACATTCACACTGCAGTTCATAATTTCGATAGTTGACAACAATTCGTCCGTTGCAAGGAAAGGATGCTTTACATTGAAAGCATTTTTGCATTGGATGTAGTAAGCCGTGCCTTCCTCCAGAATGTGATGCGGGTGATGTTTTGGTTGCATGCCGTAAACGCTGCTATTGCACAAACCGCAATTGCAGTACACTGCATATTCGCGTTCTCCAGGAATCTCTTGTCGCCTTGGTGGATGCTGGCAGACTGCAGCAACCAAACACCCTCGTAGGCTGTCGAAGTCTCTGAAGCTATGGGTACTTTCTCCTAAATAGAGGAATTACAATTCAGACGTGAAAAAATCAGTGCAGACATTTGACATTGAATTCTTGCATATGAAGAAATGAGCTGAAAAGAATTTTACCAACAACAAGTCAGTCGTCGAAGTGGATCTTGACGATTCAAGTGATTTACACACTTTAATTTTTTTTTTTCGGAGGTGGCTCCAGATTCGTCCCTCTTGATGGCCGACATCTAATACGTGCCACTGGAGGTGCATGAAGGGGATTGAGTGGTTTCACTCGTATGGTTTCTAAATGAATGTTATTCCTTTCAACCCCAGCTCTCGCGAATAACGACCTTGGCTTTAAATTTGACGCTATAATTTCTTGTTGCATAATTCTTCGGACATGAGGGATTTCGTCACTCCGAATGTCAATTTCTTGATCCGAAGCAATTTGGTCTGCAAACACACAGACGAAGACACCGCAGTCGTAAAAATTGTTTTGTTGAGGCAAATCCTGCAGGGAGAGTAACGTTTTACAGCTTTTAATATGAAATTCTAAGGGAATAAATTAATACTTACGGGAACATGAATAAATTTCCATGCGCAATCATTCCATGGTTTCTTCTTTTTATTCAAAAATTCCATTTGTAAATAAGCCTTCAAAATCTGAAAAAAAATATGAATATTAATCACCTAGTATATTTTCCACCTTACATATTTTCCTTGGCTATGAAGACCGCCACTGGACAGCAGTTTCATTAAGATTAAAATCACTAACGTTCAATCGAGGATAATCAGCAACGTTACCCATGCTGTCGTAGTAACAAATGGTTTTCTCGACTAGGTTGACGACGCTTAAAGTCCAATGATTTCCATTCACATGAATTGGGACGAAGATTTTTTTTTTGAGAATAAATCAACCTATAAGATGGAAGATATTGAGTGGGGATATGCGTAAGTAATTCGGATGATCGCGTTGCGAACAGTATTAACAACGTACAGAGATTTCAAACAGGCGTTGTGAAGTACATGTGTAATATTACTCTAAATAATTGTCAGCTTATTGTCGCAGGTATTGGAGCAGAGAAAAGCAATTATCTTTCCATTAAAGAAATAAAGAAATAAGAGCAAAAAATTCGATCACTCATGTAAGTTGTTTAATAATTCATTGTTAAAGATATGAAATGTACTTCACACAGACTGATCCTTTATCTGACCGATAATGCAAACATTGGAATTGAATTTTGTACAAGATTTCAATATTTATCTATTATGTGTTTTGCAACACCTACATGTAATCCGTGTACATCTTTAAATTATGCTTTATACACAATGTACGTACATTTTTGGTCCACTTGGACACAGCATCGTAGGAGCTGCCGAGATCTATAATTTTCTCAAAGAAGTGAGTGCTTAATGCATAAATTGTCCCATTTTCCCTGTTCGTAATTAAATGCAGATATGCATTGATCACCTACAATTTAAAAAAAAATAATGTACCGAATCCCGAGATGCAATGTAAAGGACAAAGAAAAAATATTAAATTAAAATGTCGATTTCAATTTGCCATAGATATCTATAATTTCCATAAAATCTAACCTGATCATTTAACCAATTACCAGGTTCTAGAGTTTTCAGGTCCTTCACCCGGAAATCGAGACCAACCGAGCAAGGAATTATTCTTTCATCAATCTGAGAATACCATGATTGAACCTGAAATGAAAAATCATTCCTTTACGTCTGGCTAAGATTCTATACATTGCATTACAAGTTGGGAGGCGTGTTAACTAATGAATTAGTTAATTCAATCGACACTCTTTGAGCACGTAATGAAAAAAATCTTACACTGGTAATGCTGGGAGTCTCTAGTAATGAAATGTCAGCTAACAAAGGAGAGACGCTGAAACTGTCGTCGATCGATTACGTTTCCTGGCTCTTATCATCAACTTGCTCGAACTACAAAAGAAAAATTACAAATCTGCCGAATGAGGTGAAGCATTTTTACATACTTCGAGCATTTCTAATATGGTATCGGCCATATCTTTGGGTACATCTCCGTCAAAAAGCTTTTTTCGGCATGCATCCACGTCTCCCATATCATCCAACAGGCACAACGAAACCGTACCAAGGCACTCCTTGTCCTCGTCGTTTAGGTCATCCTTTCTTACCATTAAACGGGCAATGTTGGCATTTTCAACTATGAGCCGATCGTAGTCCCGCCTAATAGCAGTTTCTACCTTTTCGCAGGTTTTCCGCCAAATGTCGGGTGTGATGGAATGGAGGGCCCGATTCCATACATTTAAACTCTCTCTGTCAGAGTAAGAGTGATTCAACCCAACGTGTTTGTCATAATAACGTTTTGCAATCCCCCAAATCATTTCAATGGGATTGTAAAAACAATGATATGGAGGCAGTCTTAACATTTTATGGGGAGTGGCTTCCAGTATCGTTTCCAGGAAGAACCGAGTCGGTTTTCTATGTTTGTTACACAGATCTATCAAGTCTTTCTTAGACGCAACAAGTGGAAAATTGATGCTGTTAGAAGCCAGCCACATTTGTAATTCATTCTTCGTCCACTGGCTCGTCGGTTGCTTCTCTAACTGCAAATGAAATGTTTAATCACATTTATTTATTGCCGATAGACTTAAACGTAATATAAAGTTAGGAACTCATAAGTACCTGGACTGAATGGTAGGGGGCATTATCCATCACGATAATAGTAGGAGCCTTTAAATTAGGAAGGAGCTGCTCCGTAAACCAACGATGGAATAAAGGGCCATTCATATCACCGTGGTAGTCATCGCCCAATTCGGGAATTTTTTTTGACGTGCACAGCATTAATGAGGCTCCATCTACAAAACCCTTCTTCCCTCCAGCGTGGCAAATGATATAACGGTACCCCGTATCGTTTGTGCGTACCGAGCAGCTTTCTATATTGGCGTCCTGCCAATCTCTGGTTTTGTGGCTTCCTTTGCGAAACACCCACGTTTCATCCAGCCAAACAACGTCCATATTTGCCGTTTCTTCCACGAACGCTTTTAAAAATTGGAGACGTTTTAGGACGATTTCTGGTTTCTCGACAAGGTATCGAGAGCCATTTCTAATGCAGAATTCGAATCCTATGTCGCTAAGTACTTTTCTTAGCGTCTCACGACCCCCATGGAATCCGATTCCTCTTTTCCTTCAATGTAGATAAATAAAAGAATATGAATTTTCAATTAAAATTGCTTTCAATATTTAATGTCTACCAATCTATTTAGCGTAAACTAATAAGTAAAATTATTGAAACTTTGGCTGTAAAAAATTATGACAGATCTGTTATGAATACCGTTTACCTTATTTCTTCTAACAACGTCAAACGGGTAATTGAGCGACCTACACATATAAATAGCGGTCTCAGTACAGATACGTATGAATGACAATATCAGTTCTAAGACAATGTAATGAAATGAATTAAAAATTGTGGAGCTTACGTTCATGACAATACTCGTAAATAACAGAACGAATATCGTTCTGCACATGTTCGTCCACGCTCCTTTTTGGCTTTGGCTTTGGCCTTTCTTTCCCGGGAGTCTCAAACGGCTCATTCCGCAAACCGCGTTGCACATATTTTGTAACGTATTGTGGGTTGATACTCAAAATTTTCGATACTCGTAATCTAAAATATTCCATACAATTGAAACGAACAATCATCATTATGCACTCTAGAATCTCTCTTTCCAATTACATTCTAAATATTAATCATCATCAAAACCTGTTGACTTGCACAGAAATGTGATATATTATGTGATCATATTAACCCATTAACGTCAAAAAGGACACTTTTTTCACTTAAATTTCAATCAAAAATTTCATATGAAAATCCAACTTCAAATAAATTGAAAGGTACATGTCTTACTATTTTCGAGTTGCTCTTTTCAGTGCTGTTGTCAAAATTGAGCTATCTTAATTAGAAAATTAAATATGGCGATTTAAATGTCAAAATAACGCGAAAAATCGAGTGTTCTTTTTTATAAAACATTTTTTTCTCATCGAAAGAATATTTGTCGTCAGAAAATTTCTGCATTAAGTGTGGACCCAATAGTTATAGTATTAAGATAAATTTTTTTTAATATTTAAAAATTAACATGGTGATCAAAAAATGGCGACTCCAATGACAAATTTCTAATTAAAACTTAACAATAGTTTTTCTTAAAAACTATAGACTTCAAAAAAAATTTTAGAATGAGTAAAAAAATCCTCTCAATTTTTTTCAGAATATATTGTTAAAATTTTTTATTTTTAGAAAATTCGAAAAATCGAAATTTTTAAAAAAGTCGTCCAAAAAATCTGAAAACATTTGAGAGTATTCTTTGACCAATTCGAAGACATTTTTGTTCTAAGGAAATTTTTTCTAAAGTCTACAGTTTAAAAGCAAAAAAATTATTAAACTTTTCTAGATTTCAAGACTAGTAATTTTTTTTCTTGAAAACTGTAGACTTTAGAAAAAATTTCCTTAGAACAAAAATGTCTTCGAATTGGTCAAAGAATACTCTCAAATGTTTTCAGATTTTTTGGACGACTTTTTTAAAAATTTCGAATCTTCGAAAAATAAAAAATTTTAACAATATATTCTGAAAAAATTTGAGAGGATTTTTTTACTCATTCTAAAACGTATTTATTCTTAGAAAATTTTTTCTGAAGTCTATAGTTTTCATGAAAAACAATTGTTAGGTTTTGATTAGAAATTTGTCATTGGAGTCACCATTTTGTGGTCACCATGTTAGTTTTTTAATATTTAGAAAATTTATCTTAATACTAGAACTATTGGGTCCACGTTTAATGAAGAAATTTTCCGACGACAAATATTCTTTCGATGAGAAAAAAATGTTTTATAAAAAAGAACACTCGATTTTTCGCGTTATTTTGACATTTAAATCGACATATTTAATTTTTTAATTAAGATAGCTCAATTTTGACAACAGCATTGAAAAGAGCGACCTCGAAAATAGTAAGACATATACCTTTCAATTTATTTGAAGTTGGAGTTTCATATGAAATTCTTTATTGAAATTGAAGCGAAAAAAGTGTCCTACTCTTTAACCCTCACAAGACGCAATTTCAGCATTCAAGTTTGCACTGTTGCCATATGATCAGTGTAACGAAAAATATTCGGATTAAAATTGTCCAAAATTGTTTTAAACCAGAAAAGAATCGAATTTTAACCGAAAACAGGTGATTTTTCTACTGTAATTTTTTGTAAATGATATCTCGTACCCTTGACGTATTTTAATACGTCCAAAACCTATGTAGATCGTGACCACGATACCTGAATTGAAAATAAATATGATTAGTAAAGTCCGAAAACTTTGTGTTTTAACAAAATGGCGGTCGCAAAGAATTTTTTTTTTTAATCTTATCTATTTTTATCTTGGAAACTATAAACTTTAGAGAAAATTTTCTAAGAACAAAAATTTCTTAGAATTGGCTAAAGATTGCCTTCAAATTTTTTCACATTTTTTAACGTTCTTCTAAAAAATTTCGATTTACCAAATTTTCGGAAAATAAAAAATTGCAACAAACCATTCTAACAAAATTTAAGGGTATTCTTTGGCCAATTGTAAGACAGTTTTGTTCTTAGATATATTCTCTAAAGTATACAGTATCCGAGAAAAAAATTAGTTAACATTTACAAAGAAAATTGTCATTGCGGCCGCCATTTTGTTTAACCAACAAATTTTCGGACTTTAGTTTATATATAGAGGTCACGATGCAGATGGGTTTTGGACGTATTAACTGATACGTCAAGAGTACGAAATATTATTTAAAAAGAAAAATTGCAGTAGAAAAATCACGTTTTTCTGGTTAAAATTCGATTTTTTTATGGTTAAACATTTTTTTTACAGTTTTAATCACCACCATTGAAAAGAGCATTCCCAAAACCATTGGAAACAATTATTGCCTAATTTTTTTTCGTTACACTCATCGTACGGCAACTGTTCAAACTTGAATGCCAAAATTGCGACCTGTGAGCGTTTCAATGTAATGTTTTTTTAACAGTATGTAAAGTGCCCTTGAAATTCGAAAATCACACTTTACGCACGTTTTAACAAAAAATAGCACTTTACGCATTTCAGTGCAAAAATGCACGTGCGTGGAGGGTATTTACTCCCGAGCGCTCTTGACGCTTTCGTTGCGACCGAATGGCAATGTTTCGCACTCGTGCGTAAAACACCTATTTCACGCACTAGTATTGTAATATACTATTTTTGGAAATGATACTTAGCAAATTCAAAACTTCACGAAAATGTAACGTAATAGGAAAATTGCGGAAAATTGTTAATAATAATCCTAACCTCACTTTCTTTAGCGGAATTATTAATCCTCCCCTTGCAGCTTCTGCCTTACAAAAATTGTAAGTCGACCAAATGCATCCTTGCATTTGGCGGTTAAAACTTCGTCCGTGTTTTCTTTTCAAAGCCAAAACATTGTTAAAAGCTTTGTGCCTTCGTTTCACCACTGGAGAATGATATCCCCGGGAATAAGCACGCCTTTTTACCATGATTTAACACAAAAAATAGAGTTCTTTTATATATTTAAAATACGCAACCACAAACACAAAATAACACAATAAGTGAACTACGAAATAACACAATCAAGTAGCGAGTAAAAAAGTACCGAAGTCGATGCACAAGTACAATGCAAGTTCTCGACGCGTTTGTTTACATCTTGTTCCCGGAAGTGTAAAATGAAAAAATTAACTACATTGCACACCGAGAACAAAAAAAAAATGCCTAACATGGAACTACTATGGAAATTTTTCTCATTTCGGTACGCCTCATTTAGTTAAATGGGAATTAAAAACATACATTTAAAATAAAACTGAAGAAAGTACGTGAAAAAGAAAGTGACGTGTACGCAGTATTGAAGGTAAAGTAGTATTTTTTCGATACAAGTGGGTTCATGTTTTTTCTGCAAGGTTGGCATACACTTTTCAAAAAAAAAGTTACTAACAGTTTATATTTTTATAAGCTTATTCATAATCACTGCTTATCATATATATTAAACTTTTTTATTAAACTTATATATTTAACTTTATGAAGAATATATACTTATCGATAGATTTTTATGAGGTTATAACCATCTACAGTTGATAAATTAAAAATTATGTATCCATAATGGCCACTAATAGATAAAGCTTGAAAATAATAAGAATAGTACAGTACAAAAAGGTTTCTGCTTGAGAATTTCAGGTGAAGTCGACATAAAATTTTAAACGTTTAAGGCAAAGAAGGGTTAAATGGTTGCAATATTGTCAAACCCAGCAATCGATATTGTATTGAAATGTATTGACTTGGATTCATTTTTCGCTTTTGAATACGCTATTTGAAATTTTCGAATATATTTGAATCCAAAAATACTTCACTATTATTTTAATACAAAAATATGAATCCAAATGAATCCAAATGAATACATAAATAATATAATAATACAAATTCTTAATGATTCTTCATTTTAATACAAATGAATCTAAAAAAAAATAACTTCCGCTTTGAAGTGAAAAAATATTAAAATTATGTTCATTTTGTAATTATTCATTTCAATTACAAAAAAGCTATTTTCGAAAATAAAAGCCACAAATGACTTTTCATTCAAAATTTGGAATATTTATTTTAAACCAATTTCCAATTACATTTAGTAGTGCTCTGTCGGAAATGGTACACTTTATTTAAGCGTTCAATACACGAGAGTCCAAAAAGTGTTGTACACTTAAATGAAATGTATTTGTACACTTATTGGACACCTAACTGACACTTATTTTCAAATTTACGCAACATCTCGTAAACGGTATAAGATACGTGAAATCTGATGAAATTTTGCCATGATGTGCGATGATTCAGCTGACATACACAATTCAAAAATTTCATACTTTTAGAAATCAAAAATTTCGAAAATTCTTGAATCATGTACAGTGGCTTCAAATCATCGTACCAAGGTACCCCTGCTTTATGTCAATTTCATCAAATTTCACGTATCTCGTACCGTTTTCAAGATATTGCGTAATTTAGAAAAAAAATTACAATATTTATTTTACCAACAAAAATATCTACTATCTACATGCATTCGTTCTTTTCAAAAGTCGATAAGCAAATTATTACAAAAATGTAAAATATGGTAATAAATTTAGCAGATTATTTTCATGTACACAATTCATAAATGCTCCACGTTTCAACTATTTGTTAGTTTCGCGTCATCTTTTACAGCAAGGAGGTGGTCGAGTGATTACGGCTCGACGTTGTGCGGGAGACCAGGGTTCGATTCTCGGTCGATGCAAATTTTTTTTTCCAATCCATTGACGATTTTTAGTTTTTCGAAACTTATCAAGGTCTCCATTTAAGATTAAAAGTAGCTTAGTCGAAGACGTGTACTTCTGTACTACTCTGACAAAAGACTCTGCACTGTCAATGGATTCGAGATGTGATTTTTGCAAATTGTGTGTCGTTGCCAGGTGTTTGATAATTCCTCCGATCCCATCACCGGCTCCTTTACCGTGTCCTGTCGCAGAGAATACCCACTTTTTATTAACAGGCGATTCTGACAACTCATGAAACTGGTAACGATTTTTAAAGTGAGCGGGGGCTCCGTCTGATATAATTGTAATTTCTTTCATCGTTTCTAATTCGAATTGTTCCTTACAGCTTTCAATTATGCGATTCATAGCAAATAACGCATGAGCAGAATCATGTTTCGTATCATCAGCAACGACAGCAAAACTTTGTGTTTTTTGAGCATGATAACATACTGCTGTAAAAATTGAAACTTGTTGCGTTTTCCAATACGCACTTTGTACTTCATTTCGTATTATTACGTTCCAATTTTCTGCGAAGTCGCCGTGCAAGACAAGTTTTTCTGAATTCAACTTAGCTTCTTCTTTAACCTTTGCTATTTCTGCCCTCTGAATATCCTTTATAAATTTATGAACACTTACTTTAAGCGTGCAATCTCTGAGCTCATTTAAAAACGTCTCAAACCTAGTTGTTCGTTTTTCTAAATCGGCTTTATTCCACAGAGCGAAAGTTACTTCACTGACAGATGTTTCTTCAGAAATTTTTAATACTTCATTTGTAATTCCTTCTCTACCAGGACATAAATTACATTCTTGAAGAATACATTTCTCTGTTGAAGAAGAACACATTATTGCAGAGAAAAGTTCTTTTTGAAGTTCTTTAATATTTAAGGATCGTTCCTTTCTTAAGCTCTTTAATGCGATTAAAAGAAGTTCTAAATTGGCACAATATACGCACACGCAGACCTCCTTTTGGGGCTTAATGATTACCCATTTTGGTCTTAATGAATAAAACTTTGATCTACCAATGCTTATATCAGGATTTTTCTCACGAAAAATTTGAAAAATTTCCTGAATATTTCTTGTTAAAAAACGTTTCATCTTTCTCGTTTTTTCGCCATCAATTTCAACGCACATTACGTCACTTTTGTTGGGGCTCTCTCTGGAACAATCTAAATCGTCATTGAGGTAATAATCTTGAGCTATTGTAACATGTTCTGTGCTCACAGGGTGGCCACTATAAAGATCAGGTGAAATGAAAACTCCTTTGTTTTGTTTTAAATTTCTTGATTCGTCAATCATATATTTAGTTATGCCCGAAATTTTAGAAAGTAACGTACTTTTTGAAATATTTTCAGGCAAAATTGACAGAACACGGATCTTTTCGGAAATTGTTTTACAATTTTGCAAAGCTAATTGCAAATTTTCTATCCATTCTTCGCACATATCGCATTCATTTTTTTCGGATAATGGTACATTGTACATTTTAGACAGCTTATTAGTTATTGATTCCGAAAATGAATCTATAAGTTTCTTTCTTTTTTGGCCAACATAATTTCTCACTCGGTCTTCTGACATTTTGGAATTTAATTTTCGCAAAGGTGATACATTTAAATCCAACATTGACAAAGAATTTTCGTTAATTTCTTCCATTTGCATATTAAAATCAGGTTCAAATAAATCACCTTCATCAATTTCAGGTTCACATAGTTCAAGTTCACATAGTTCAGGTTCAGAGTATGCGGAATTACAATCATCAATAGGTTCACAGATACTCACATCCGACCGGACCATAAATTTCTTCGCGAATCTTGAATAGCAATTTTTGCAGACACAGTCCTCGAAGTCAATATTTTTCTCAGGGAACAAAGGTTGTAGTAAACGAAATAATTCTTCTAATCTAACAAATCGATTGTTATCAGTGTTGTATATTTGTTTTTTATGGACATTTTCGAAATCAGGGCAAACTTTACGTTCTGTCGAAAAACGTTCATTCTTTCTCCTTCCCATTGTAAATTATGATAGCATAACACGGCAAAATTAATTCTAGAAAAAGAATTAGAATAGGTATCTGTTCAAGAATATATCGGACTAAACAAAATTAATATAAATAAAAAAATAAATAATACTTACAAAATTATAAATTTATCCTCGGTAGACTAAAATAGCGATCTTTCAAATAAACGTAAACGTAGATAAAGGTTATGAAAAGAAATGACTATCATCACATTTCACAAAACTTCATTTATAATTGCTCTTTATTTTCTATATACACTTTCATAATTTTCAACTTGGCAAATAAAATTTTCGAAAAACTACAAATATAGTGTAAGTCGAGTACAAACATCAGCAAAAGAAAATTAATTAACTTAATTAGGAAAAAAGGCACGCAAAAGATAAATTTTTTAATGTTGTCTTCATTATTAGTTAAAAGGTTAAAAGTTGAAATAATCACAACTTTATTAAAAATTATCCTTTTAAAATTTGGAGAAATACCTATACCCTTATTTTTCTGAAGAATAATATATTCAATCGACAATTAAATCTAAATTTCATAACTTATACGCCTGCCTGATTTGACATTTATTCAATCTGCAATAAAATGAAAAAAATCACGTTTTTTTATTTCTTTTTACGATTTATCGTCTTTAGTACGTCTGTCCGCTGATTTCCATTATTATCTTCGTAATCAGGAGGAAAAAATATGTGAAAATGGTCTATTACAAAAGTATTTTACAATGTTCTAGCTGTTTTGAAGAGTTACCAAAAAAATGTTGGGAAAAAAATTCCCTTGACTACAGTTTTGGTTTAGCCCGCTTGAAACTCATGTCAATTCTTCTTCATACTGATACGAATTTCTGGTAAAAATTTGAGCAAAAAAAAAGGTGGTGTTTTCGAGATAATTGAGTTTATTTATTTTTAGAAAATTGGCCGCCATTTTGTTAATTTTGAAAATTTTTTAAAAAATCCAACGGATTTTAAAACAGGTCAAAGTCACCTACAAGAATCATCAAAAGAAAATGAATCAACTTAATTAGAAAAAAAATGGCACGCAAAAGAAAAATTATTTTACGTTTTCTTCGATTTTAGCGCTAAAAGTTCAAAAACTCGTAACTTCGTTAAAAGTGATCATTTTCAAATTCGGCAAAATACGTATCCCTTTATTTTTCTTGAAGAATAACATATTCAATCGCCGATTAAATCTAAAATTTTGACCTCATCCGCCTGCCTGATTTGAAATGGATTTGATCTATATTAGTACTCGGACAGTCGAGTACTCGAGAAGTACTCGTAAAATTTCGGGTACTCGTAAAGTTTCGGATACTCATAAAGTTTCGAGTTCTTCTCGAAGCTTTATTTTATAACTCGAAACGGATAATTTTTCGTAATGTTTTCTATTAAAGTACATCACACAATCTGCTACGTCATATTTTCAAATTTGCATTTAGAAAGCAAAGTTCCTCGACATGCTCGGTGAGCAAAGTCGCGCAATTCCGAGTCACAATTCACATTCGTGGATATCGATGTTCATTTATTTTCCACCATGAGTGAATTTTTGTATCATATGGAGCTAGTCTGTCGGAAAAATATCGCCATACTTCGTCCGCTATTGAACTTTCGCAATCAGCTTTTCATTAACATCCGCGAGAAACTTCATTACTTTTGAAGGTGGTTCGATCTCTAGTAGACGTATAATGCTCTCTTATTTTAAAATATTTCATAAAACTAACTACCATAGATTTTAATGACTATGCATAATTAATAAAATATTTAAAGAAATGATATAGAATTCTGTGTACATGGTCTGATAGGAATAAGAGTTAGAGGAATGAATTGCAGATTCCCCCTCCCCCCCCCCTTATGTTTTTTGACTTTCTAATATTGTAAATACCACGACTCCGATTTGTACTAATGTCAAATGAATATTTATTACTATTTAATATTTATGCACTTCTGAGCAGATCGGTGTTGGCAAATAGTGTGCCGTGAATCCACTATGAAAATTTGTTTCTAAATAAGCAAATCGTGAGATTTTCTTCGGCCGCCATATTGGATCCGCCATTTTTTAGATATGACTTCATATTCGTGATCACCGACCTCAAATACCCTACACTAACAAGGTTTAACTTTAGTTCTGTTTCAGATACCTTTGAAGATGTGGTGTAACATTTTTATTTTTTCATAATGCAAATAATTTTAGACAATTGTAGCATTTTAAGTTTGCATTTCAATAGTATGTAAATATTAACGTTACAAAAAAGCTCTGGGGGGGGGGGGGGCAACCTGGAAGTATCTCCCCAACTTTTTTTTTAAACAAATAACTTATTATCAATGAAGAAAACATCCCACACGATTAATCCTTACGAAACTTTTTAACAAATGCGCAAAAGAAGTAAGTATTAAGAAGTTCAGTACGGCGGGACAAAAGCGAAAAGTACTGTCGTTTCGATGTATAAAAGTACGAACCTTTTGAAGATTGATTTCTGAGGCATGCTTTTTGTACAGAAATACTTTCTTGTGATTGTGGCAAGTATTCGATTTTGCTTATAGCAAAACTTTCCGCTTCTATTTTTGCTTCTTTTGTTAATAAACGATTCTTGTAACGGGCATCCAAAATCATTCCTAATACCAGGTTTTCGTTGTAGCACATTGCACTAAACCGGTCTTTTGTAGCTTGCAATAGCTTTTTTCCGTGAATAGCAGATTTATTTTCAGTGTTTTCTACAAGAAAATGTTCTGTGGAGTTAATACAACCTTTTTACAATAGTTATGTAGATTGATAATGTCGGATATTGTTCCCCGGACATAAGCACTGTCGCTTCCTTGAAGGGCCTAAGCACATCTGTGTAGGTTTCTATTAAAGTCCACTCCTCATTTGTTATACCCTTGGGCACTTTGGGTAAAGATAAAACCGCACCAACAGCCGTTCGCAAGTCCAAAAGTCTTTGAAACATATCATACTCCGTATTCCATCTTGTATCCACATCTTGAATCATTGTTAGCGGCTTAGCTTCAGAATTTAAAGTTAACTGCATCTCGGTAAGTTTTGCGTTGGCGGTCGAACTTCTGATAAAAAATCCGACAGGCGATCTACATTTCTTGCGAGTAAAATCAAAACATTTTGTATCCCCAAGAGCGTCTTTAATGGTTAACTGCAGAGTATGTACAAAACATGGAATTTTTTTCCAGGAATCATTTAGACTTATGGCTTTTACAATATTATGAGCATTATCGCTTACTACAAAAATTGGATGAATCACATCCAACTCCCATTCCAGGAGTGCATTTTCGATACAATCACAGATTATCAGCTGTGTGACTTTCTTTAAAAAAACGCAGATTTAATAAAAAGTAGCGTTGGTTGAAATCTGATGTTGCATACGGAAGTGTGAGCGATATGTAACTTTGTAAAACTTTGTAACTTTGAAAAACCTAAATCGCGCAATATGCGCTATATGTACATATATATATATATGCCAATAAAAAACCTAATAAGTATGAACGACATTTTGTATATCCTCAATAGCTCTGGAATAAATAGTAGGTATATAAAAAATGTCTATTTACATAAAAGTATCTTGGTTCCATTTAGAATTGATGACATCTAATCTTAGGATACGTTAATCCTGAAATTGCAGGAGTTAGGTCAGAATGAGGTATTTTTCTTTTCGACCTGGACCAAAAAAAAAAAATTAACTCTGTTTCACTGCATGAAAACAATTTGTAATCAATTTATTTAAAAAATAACAGCTAAATCACGTAAGTTTTAGATAACGGTCCGCATGGAATGAATGAATTGGTTGGGGTAACCAGTGTATTGGTTACAATAACTAACTGGCTTAATCTGAGTTCCAGACAATAGATTGGGAAGTTTATTAGCAGTTGGTTGTGGTAACTATCAAATTGGTTAAATTTATTACAAGTCCCTCCCACCATAATATTATGACATACGAGTAAAGAGTAATCAGAATCCGCTGATCATTTATCAGGACAACAAATTAATTGGTTAATCCAATCAACTGATTTTCTACACGATTAATTTTTTTACTCCTTCTAATGAACTACAGACGATAGCTGGAACTAAGAACAATTTATTACATTGGCTCTACCAACCACTTGAATATTTGTGCCACGAAACAAATATTCAACCAGTTCACAGTTGGCTACTGAACCATCGCTTGCAATGCAGCAGCGATAATACATTCTTATCGTCGAAGTTTTTAAAATGTTCAATACAAATTTTCAGTTTTTGTAAGAAAAGTATTTTATTAAAAAATATTTATCGAGTAAGAAAATATATTTCCGAGAAAAAAGCGCCACGCACTCCGTCCACCATGGTTTAAGAATTTATCAAAACTCAGATTCGTAGACAGGCTTATTCAAGTAAAAGAAAATATACTTCAGCAAGATAATTTGTATATTATTGAATGATTATATATGTAACAATTTTCAATTTTGACAGACATACAGTTTAATTAAGAATAACAAAAATATGGTTATACCTACAGCTATGTCCTGTTTGATTATATCGGCAATCTTTTTCCTTTCTTCTTTATACAAATCAGGAATAAGCGTTCTGGAAAACGTTGTTCTGCTTGGTAGCTGGTAACGAGGTTCCAGAACTGTTTTTTTTTTTTAATATTCCGGCCTGTTCTGCCCTCTGAAGCTAATTGGCCCTTATACCGACTGTACAAGAACCGGACGACCTAGGGCCCTGTAGTCAGAACCCCCCGCCCTGACGGCCCTGGCTGAACCTCGTAGGCGAAAGTCAACTAGGCGGATTTTTTGATCCGACGATCGAGCCTTGTAGTCAAAACTACGAAAGCCGGACTCAAACCCCGGCCACCAGAGTCTCTGTACGTCGGTATAGCGAGAGCTGCAGATCGACTTTAGATGGCACCATACTCACATTTGTCGAGGATGTAGGAAACTGCAGAAAACCCACATCAAGTACAGCAGCGGCCATGAGTCGATTCCCGTCTTGTAAACAAGGCATCGAAACGTCAACTTGATTCTCGTTTCTAAACTCTTTGTCTTCTACAATACTGTAGGGCTGTAAATCGCATGCTATCATTTGTGTAATTGCTTTGGTTATATTTTTTGCTCGTGAAGAATCTGCGTCTAATACTCTGCTTCTCAAAGCCGACTTCCAATTGTGACTGCGTTCGATCAACTTTTGCAATATTATCGCGTTTCGACATAAACTCCATAGCAATCTGGGGATGCTTATTTAAATGCCGCATTCGAGCGGTTGTACTTCCGTTTTTTGGTTTTTAATTTTTCTTTGCAATTCTGGCATTGTGCGTCTGTATAACAATGGATGAATTAAAAAAAATTATTCAAATATTTTAAAAATGTTTTGAAGTGACACTGAATTTCATTAAGAGATATAAAAGAGAGGGAGTTCTAAAGTCAAAAGAAGGAAATTAACTACCATATTGGTGATTTGATTGATGTGTTAAAAGAAGAAGATCAAACAGTGGAATATGTGAAAAATAAAATTAAAATGTATGTTGTGAAAGAGCAAACAGACAAATGTAAATAGAAAAGTGAAAATTCGAGTGTTTTCAAAACAGAAAAGAAGAAATACAAAAACTGTTTTAAGTGTGGAAAGCCAGGACATTATAAAAACCAGTGTGGGTATAATAACCTAACTCAAAATTCTGCAAGAGGATCTTGGAGAGGCAACTACAATGTAAACAGAGGAAGAGGTTGCCAACAGCGAGGAGGCGGACGAGGTATACCTAACAGTCAACAGCAGCAAAATTTCCACAACAGAGGCCGAGGCAGAGCACATCGTGCTCCCAGTAGCTACCAACTGGCAGAATCATCAACATTGGTAACAGCACAGTAATCAAGATAATAGTGCGAATTATGGGAGTAGCAATTATGTAAAGTCAAAATGTAAATAAAGATTTATTCTGTACGATTTTGGATAATAATGTAAGTTTGAATAATCATAAAATTACTATTATTAATTGTGAAGCAAATAATTGTACTAATGAAATTGAATGGATTTTGGATAGTGGTTGCACTAGCTACGAAAGTAGGAAATGTTAATTTAATGTTCAAATTGAATAATAGAAATAAAGAAGTAGATATGAAAAATGTTTATTATGTTGAAAAGATGGATAAAAATTTAATGAGTGTTGGAAAAATAACAAGAAATAATAAAATAATAATAGAAAATAATTATGCAAAAATATTTAATAATAAGAATGAATTATTAACTGTAGCATACAAAATGAATGATATTTATAAAATTTTCAGCATGGTAGATATGAAAAAAGCGTATGATGTAACTTGCAATATGAGTCAAAAAGAAAAATTTCATAGAATGCTAGGACATGTCAATTTTAATTATTTAAATATTTTATGCAATGAAAAATTGGTAGAAGGTTTACCAAATTATCTAGAAAATGAATATTTAAAATGTGGTACATGTATTCAAAATAAAATGCATAATATTAAATTTGATAATGATAGACGTAGAGCGAATGAAATTGTTAAAATTTTACATATTGATTTAAATGGGCCGCATAAAGATAGTTTTAATGGAGAAAACTTTTTTTGTTATTGTTGATGATTTTAGTAAAATTGCTAAAGTGTGTATAATGAAACATAAAAATGAAACTTTTGATTGTCTGGTAGACTACATAAATAAATTAGAAAATTTAACTGGAAAAAGAGTTAAAAAATGTGATAACGGCCGAGAATTCTTGAACAGAGATATTTTTAAATTCGCCAAAGATAAAGGTATAATGATTGATCCGTGTCCTCCATATATACATGAATTTAACGGAACAGCGGAACGTTATAATCGATCATTAATAAACACAGCTAGACGTTTATTAGCAGATGCTAAATTAGATATTAAATATTGGCCAGAAGTAGTAAAAACCGCTGTTTATTTAAAGAATAGAATATTGGCAAGTACATTTGAGAGAAAAACTCCATATGAAATTATGATGGGAGTTAAGCCAAATCTAAAAAATGAAAAACTATACGGGAGTAAAGGATTTATGAGAGTGCCAGAAGTTAACCGTAAAAGTAAAGGGGATAAAAAAGCAGAAGTAGGCATATTAGTAGAATATGAAGATGTAGGTTACAGAGTTCTAATTAATAATAAAATTATAATAGCAAGACACGTTGATATTATAGAAAAAGGCACAAAGTTAGTTGGCTTTAATGGCTAAGAGAATGAAAATTATGATAATAGAAAAAGTGAAAGCTCAAATGACAGTGAAAATAATAATGAAACAAACGAAAGTTGTGATGATGATTCTCTGTTTGATGAAAATATTGAAATGAATAAAACTGATGGAAATGACAGTGTCAATATGAACAAAAGTCCAATAAGAAGACCAAGTAGACTGCGAAAAGAACCAGATAGGTATAAACCAGAAAATTATGCAACATGTATTTATGTTAATTATGTAAGTGCGAACACTCCACAAAATTATTATGATGCAATAAATAGTGAAGAAAGAATAAACTGGAAAGATGCAATAAATATAGAAATGGATTGTATATTAAATAATAATTCGTATGATTTAGTTGATAAACCAGAAAATAAGAAAATTATTGATTTAAAGTGAATATACACAAAAAAGTCTGATAATAGATACAAGGCACGTTTAGTTGTAAGAGGATTTCAGCAAAAAGAAAAATTTATGATATATATTCACCTGTAGCTAAAACTCTAACGTTGAAAATATTATTATCTTATTGTTTACAAAATAATTTGATTTACAAAAGCGTTAGGAAAAATCAAATTTGTTAATTTTCGAAAAAGTTGATATAGTACGTAAGATACGATATATAAAAATGAATAATGAATTAAAATTGCAAATTTAAGGAGGCGTGTTAGAAAATGAGTAAATTTGAAATTGCGTGCGCGACGCCAGAGTGCGATATAGTAAATAGTTGACATGTAAATGTATGCGTGATAGCGCTCGCGTCTCGCTACTAATTCAACACTTGGACATAGAATGAATGTGTGATTGATACATGCGCGATCGATGCGCATGATCCCTCTCTCGCGTCCGAACCGTTGCTGAGGCAAGACGCCTCGTGCACATTTGTAAGTTTCAGTTTTGAATAAACTAAATTTAAGTTGCATTTAATCGAATATGAAAAATAATTAATTCTTCCCACGTCTATCGTTTATTTTTAACAAGTACAAAATATACCATCATTATTCACATCGATGTAACGTAAAGCCATTTATTCGTCTATTAACATTTTTTTTCTTAAATATGCAGTCCCAAAAAAAGACAGTTCGGTAAAATCGACGGGAAATGAACCAAGTATGGCTTTAAAAACTTTCTGCTAGTTTCATCACAATTATGTTGATTAATCATTATTTCTCCCGACTCCACCGGAATGATCACATTACATACTACAATACTTTGTAACATTTTTATTATATCAAATAAAACCAGAGACATATTTTAGGTAGTCAACTTAATACAGAGAACCGCACGTATGAAGAAAATAATTATTTAAAGTAGCTCACTGGTAATACGACAACAAAAACCGCGATTGTTCATTTATTAACGCAAAATTATAAAAGATATCCGATGAAATTAGATACAGCCCGAAATGAATTATTGTCACCTTTTCACAAAATCCGTGTACTCGGCCAATTTATCCGTCGATGTTTTGTTGATCGGTGTTCGAAGATGCCGGAACCAAACTTCCGCCTTCGAATTTGAAGCAGGTCGACAATGGATATCTCGCTTGCCGAGAAGTCATGTCCGAATTTGATCGATGTTCTCAAAGATGGCGGAGAAATTTGAGGATAGCGTCATTCCATTATTTGTACAGCGTGTTCCCAGAATGAGGTCGTTTCCAATCACAAAAAAAAGATAAAATGACGTGAGCGACATATGAGACGAGTCTGGTTATCTCGCTAGGTTGAAAGAGGAGAAGATTTACCTGAAATCTTGCCGAGGGGCAAGATTGTTTCTAATGTCCCGGCACAGGGAACCCCTCGGTAGGTGCGTTCAGAATTGATGTTCGCCTTCTCTCAGCAATTATCAGCCTCTATTCTTCCAAGCCACTATCGTCACAGACGGAAATTGTCTTTAAAGAATGCATTTTTAAACCTCCGAGTCCAGAATTATTAGCGAAAACTCCACTGCGTCTGACCGTCTTGATGAAGGAAACGATTGCGAATGACTAGTGAGCAATAGTGGGGAGAAGCGCGACTTGTGTTCGGAAAACTTCGAGCTCGTGAAAATCGCTATTGGGCCAGGTACGTAATCTCCGACGCATCTAACGACTTCAAGCATTCGCGATACCGATACAACACATGTATAGGCGCACGCACACATTATTTAAACAATTGTCGCACCAATACATATAGCGCCATGGGTATACGCCATGAGCGCGCGTCATACAAAGTTCGCCACAAATATCCCCCTTTTACATCATTTTATTTCCAAGACCAACACAATAAAATGATGTAAAACATTACATAGATTATCACACAAACTAATACAATCATAAATACTAACATACGTAATGATACACCTCATAATGGAATGCAAGATCTGAGTTAATCTGTAATAATGCTATTTAGAGATAATCGGTTCCTTATATTTTCTTAGACTGATTCGATTATATACCCCCTTTCGAGTCACTGGGTCGTCAGACTCCGACAACTCAAACGCATTTGGTCCAAATGCACGCGTAATTATAAAAGGTCCTTCATATAAATTAAAAAATTTGTGCGTTACACCGTCAATAGCACTCGATAGTCTTAGAACTCGCAACAATACTCTATCCCCCACTTTAAGAGACACGTGACTCGATGATTTTTGAGAAGATTTCCGACGATCAAAGTTCTTCTTTACATTTTCCCTTGCGAGGACAATCTTATACTCTCTTAAAAGTTCGGTTCCCGCAGGAAATCGTATTAAATTCAGAATTTGATGGTGGGGATTCTTTCCATAGTGCAACTCAATAGGGGCATATCCAGCACTAACATGAGTGGTTATATTAAATAATTCCTCAATTTTTGTAACATGTCGAGCCCACATAGTATGGCGATTCGACACGTACGTTCGAAAGAGGCGTCCCAGCTCCCGCATCACCCTCTCAGTGGGATTGGACTGGGGATGGCGTACAGACGAATAATAAACGCGGATATCCTCTTTCTCTTATGACTCTTTCCATCGCGGGGACGAAAATTGTGAGCCATTATCGGCCAATAATCTTTTAGGTTTACCTACATTTGGTATATAATCTTTAAGAACCTTATTAAGGGCCGTAATCGTCGTAGCCTTCTTGATAGGGTACAACTTCACGAGTTTAGTGAACACGTCGATTAGCACCAAAATGTGCTGAACCCCACCCGTCGACCTCGGCAAAGGGCCATAAAAATCAGCCGTGACAAGATCGTTGGGCTCGGAGGCCCGCACCATTTGGTACTCCCCCTCCATTGAGAAGGTCAGATATTTGACTCGCTGGCACAAATCGCAAGAGAGGACCCACTTCTTAACATCGGTTGACACGCCCTTCCAGAAAAAGTATCGCTTCATGTACGACAAGGTCTTAAAAACACCAAAGGGCCCCAATTTCCCATGTATGCTCATCACCAAACGGGTTTGCAATGATCTAGGAACTATCAATACCCATGTGGTCAATTCAACAGATTGCTGGAACCATGTACCCTCATAAAATTCAATTTTGCATTTATCATGTTGCTTTCGTGCAAACTCCATTAATTCGGTATCTTCCGACTGCCGTTGTCCAATACCTTTTAATTCCGCGGCAAACTTTTTATCTTAGTCCAATGCACTAATGACAACCAACGAATCAAGAGGCTCAACATCACTCGAAACAGGAAGATAACAACACATCGCAGAAATAATCAACGAATCTGAAATGTCCCGACAGAATTTTCCTTCCGGATTCCGGCTGAAGAAATCCGCCACGACATTGTCCTTACCGTCGCAATGGGTAACATTGAACGAATATTCCTGCAATAGTATACTCCACCTCGCTAATCGAGCCGTCTGAAACGTGGCTGTTTGCAGAAAAGTGAGTGATTTGTGATCCGTAAATAGCTCAAAATGTCGACCAATCAAATAAAAGCGAAATTTAACAAGATCGTATATAATAGCCAGCAATTCTTTTTCCGTGGTCGTATAGTTAAACTCTGCTGATTTGAGACCGCGACTTGCAAGTGCGATTACACGCTGATTACCCTCTTTATCCGTTTGAAAGAGTACTGCACCCAATCCTTTATCCGATGCGTCGGTTTGTACCTGGAAGGCCAATGTCAAATCATAATGACACAAGCGAACACATTCAAGGAATCGTTTCTTTAAGTTCACGAAAGCATGATCGTGGTCGGCGGTTCACTCCTATGAGCTTCGATCACTAAGGATATTCCTGAATGGCTCCACATAAGTCGCATGAGCAATATTAAAACCTCGATAATAGGTACAAACCCCGAGAAACTTTTGCAGTTCAAGCTTATTGCGCGGCACCTCAAAATCGGCAATTACCTTCAGACGCTCCGGATCGGGCACAATACCCCTACTTGACAACTCATATCCCAAGAATAACACAGTTGATTGAAATAATATTGCTTTGTCCAGGCGTAAAGTAAACCCACAGGCGCTTAATCGCTTCAGCAATCTCTCTAAATCCTTCAGATGATCATGAAAAGTTCGCAACGCGATAAGTAAATCATCGATATAAAAAGTAACCGAATCGTCAAAGTCTGTACCTAATGCGAGACTCAATGCTTTAATGAATGCATTCCCCGCGGTTTTCAAGCCGAAAGGCACTCTACAAAGTTGATAAACTGTCGATTTATGTACAAAGGCGGTATATGGTCTCGACTCTTTAGATAACTTAATCTGCCAATAGCTGTGAGTCATGTCTAAAACGGAAAAATATCTAGCTTTGTGATGTTTTTGCATGATTTCAGAAATAAGAGGGGGGGGGGGGACTCATTATCGCCAACGATAATTGCGTTAAGAAATCTCGCATCCAGGCACAGACGAATACGGCCACTCTTTTTACGCACAATAAGTAAAGGTCTACAGTATGGGCTGGTTCCCCGTTCAATTATTCCTAATTTAAGCATCAAAGCTATTTCCTCATCGACACTTTTCCTGTGAGCCAATGGTACCGGATATGATTTCTTGACAAAAGGACGATTGCTAGTGATACGTATTTCATGCTCATAGGTCGATGCACAACCCGGATTATTGGAAAATACGCACCGATATTTATCAATTAACGCCAATAATTCATTTCGCTGTCCGTCAGACAAATGCATTAATTTTCTACTTAAGTCAACGTTTTCAGAAAAGGCATCTCCTTCAAGTATATCGACGTTATTTGTATGAGTCATTTGACCAACGCACCGATCATTTAAAACATTATCCTGCTGGGTTCTCAATACATGGTTCTCAATACGAAGTAATTTAGCGACATTTATCATTTCAGTCGCACAAACATTATCTTTATCAATTAAATCATTAATATTCATCTCGTTTTGATTCGTATTTATATCATTAACTTCATCATCAATATTCATTGTTTCGTTTTGATTCATATTTATATCATAAACTTCATCATCAATATTCATTGTCTCGTTTTGATTCATATTCCCAGACTCATTAAATGTTAACTGAATATTCTCTCGATCTTCTACTTGAAAGATATGACTTTTCGAATTCGAACTAACTTGTGAATCACTGACACGAATTTCTCCTAATGTCGTATCATTATCCCCCATTCCGCGATCGTTTTCAAATGTTACAAATTTGTTTGGAATTATTTTATTATTGATACTAATTACCCTATTATTATAATCAAGATTAACCTTGTTTTGGTGAAGCCAATCACTACCCAAAATCACCTGTGATGTCAGGCCCGGGACCACTATAAATATTGCAGTATATGTTCGATCAAACAATTGATATTCCAGAAAAACTTGTTTTTTTATAGTAATCGTTTTTTTTCCAATGGCGGTAATAACGCGAATATTCGAAACGGGCATTTCACGAATTGGTTTTTCGTACACGAGTTCTCTATATAATTGTCTGAAATACAAGTCACCTGACTACCTGAGTCAACTAACCCATCAACCGGATTATTTGCAAAACCGATCTTAATGATGGGGCACGTTCCCCTTCCAACATGAGAGGTCGAAGTCTGGGACACCTCTCCCAACGCTTCTTCCATTAAGTCCTGAGCAAAATCAATTATATCACGACACGACACTGGACCATCAATAGTCATGTCGTTTGTCAGTTTAAACGATCATTGTTTTGAATACGATTGCATGGCAACGATGGTGTTTGAGCCAGTTGTTGATTATTGAGACTAGTTATTTGTGGGGGAGGAACGCGCAAATCGGGTAAACGCAATTGATCTTCTATCGGACTCTGAGATATACCCAAATTATCACTACGGGTTTGAGCAGGTGAGGTATAATATTGACAAACATTAGGGGATAAATTATAACTATTACTCTGAAAATTGTATGGAGCATTGGAGGTTTTACCGCGCCTATGGTTGTGTGTTTGAACTGCATTAACATGCTTGTAATTATTTTGATTGTAATTATTTCGTCCTGCATTATTTCTGAAATTATCTTGGTCTCTTTGTTTATCATGGTCAGCGTAGTCATTGGTTCCCTCAAGTTGTGATAGAGCTTGAGTTACCAACTCTATATTTTTACAGTCCACGACCGCCAATGAATTTCTGATCTTATACGGATATTGCTGTATGATTTGAAAAATCACTTGATATTCGACAAAATCGGGATTTAGTAATTGTGCCTCTCTGTATTGGTTATAAAAATAGGCGAGATAACTCCCATCTTTCACCGAATACCTCCTAGATGCCCATTTTCGATGAAATTTATACTCTATTGGGACTCGATAAAATTCTTTTCTGAATTCCGTTTTAAAATCGTCAAAGCTAACAATCGACTTTTTCTTAAAAGAGAACTAATCCCTAACGCGTCCATTCAAACATCTTTCCAATGCCAGCAGTTGATTATGATTACCGATTATATTTTTTAGTTGAAAATAGGCTTCAAATTCGGCTAAAAACTCCAATGGATTTTTTTCCTCATCAAAACGCGGTGCCTTAACGTCAAAACTTACATTTTGTATTTGTTTCATAAAACCTCTCAAGGCTGTTGCTACTTCCACGTTTGACGTTAACACACCGTCATCCTGACCTGTTGGCAAATTTAACTGTCTCCGCCTTTCTTGCTGCAATGCCTCCCTTTCAATTTGTATAGCTAATTTCTCATTTTCCAAATCTATTCGCGCCTGTCTTAGCGATTCCCTTTCTTGTTCAATGTCTCCCTGCGTTCCCACATTAACCCTGTCTTGCATTTCATTATTTACAATAATACTATCATTCGTATTCCGAGTTTCATGACGTATCGGTGACCTGTCAAGCGTCATGTTTACTCGTCAAATCACTTCGTCAAAACATAAACATCACTTCACGAAAATTTAACCCAAGTATCTTCATACACACACTATAATAGGGCTAGGCAACATTTTTTATATTTGAAGATGTAGTATGTGAATTTATGATATATTGATTTAAAAAACCTACTCACCATAACTAAATCTTCAAATTAAATTTGTTTACTTTGATCACATTTAATATCAATATTTCAACACGTATTTCTTGATAAATATTCCTTTCAATGATTTTGTATTTCAAATTTATATCATTGGTCCTAAACATATATTTTCGTACTTGGTTTAAATTTCGTCAATATTGTAATTTTCGTATATTGATGTTTTCGTAAACACCTATTATTCACACATTATTTCTTTCATTCGGTTATAATACTGACAATATGCTATACATAAATGTGTAAACAAAAGAATTCCGACCAAGTTCCTTTAAATCAACACAAGTTATTGAATAGACTTTTCATAATATTCAATACTATGTTTACGTTTATTATTTTCAAAATTTATTATTATTTATTTCGGTTATTCCATGTCAAATATTCCATAAAATTCACGACTATTTATCATTTTTATAATAATTATATTTTTTATTTTAGAATTTGTTTAATTATTTTTAGTGTATTTTTTTTCGTTCGTGACCTTTCTTTTTAAATTTATATCACACTTTGGTACGAATTCTTTTGATATGAAAATAAATAATAACATGAAATATAAAAATCGAGTTTGGATATAAGCAACTTAATATAATTCAAAATTATCGAGAGACTGAAAAATGTGAAAATTACTGCCTTTGAAACGATGATCTATGAAACCGTATTTGACCAAATTAAAGTGCAGTTTATAGAATGATACTATTATTAAATTGCACTTTAATTCGATCATATACCGTTCCATAGATCATCTTTTTTAATTGTATTAACCCATTAACGTCAAGAAGGACACTTTTTTCACTTAAATTTCAATCAAAAATTTCATATGAAAATCTAACTTCAAATAAATTGAAAGGTACATGTCTTACTATTTTCGAGATCGCTCTTTTCAGCGCTGTTGTCAAAATTGAGCTATCTTAATTAGAAAATTAAATATGGCGATTTAAATGTCAAAATAATGCGAAAAATCGAGTGTTCTTTTTTATAAAACATTTTTTTCTCATCTAAAGAATATTTATCGTCAGAAAATTTCTTCATTAAACGTGGACCCAATAGTTATAGTATTAAGATAAATTTTTTTAATATTTAAAAACTAACAAGGTGATCACAAAATGGCGACTCCAATGACAAATTTCTAAATAAAAATTAACAATGGTTTTTTTTTTTTAAACTATAGACCTCAGACAAAATTTTCTAAGAATAAATACGTTTTAGAATGAGTAAAAAATCCTCTCAAATTCAGAATAAATTGTTACTCGATGTTTTGAATATACGAACAAATAGGTTGAATACGAATGTCCCACAAGATTTACGAAATTTGAAGTGGCTAATCCAATATGGCGGACAAATTTTCAAATAATAATCAGAATTTTAACAATCTTGGTATATATTTTCGAAAAATTCGACTCTCTTACTATAAAATTAGTTGCTATACATTAGATTGTAAATTTGTATTCTTTGTGAGTATTATCTTTGAGTATTCTTTGACCAATTCGAAAACATTTTTGTTCTAAAGAAATTTTTTCTAAAGTGTACAGTTTTCAAGAAAAAAAATTACTAGTCTTGAAATCTAGAAAAGTTTAATAATTTTTTTGCTTGAAAACTGTAGACTTTAGAAAAAATTTCCTTAAATATTAAAAAAATTTATCTTAATACTATAACTATTGGGTCCACGTTTAATGAAGAAATTTTCTGACGACAAATATTCTTTCGATGAGAAAAAAATGTTTTATAAAAAAGAACACTCGATTTTTCGCATTATTTTGACATTTAAATCGCCATATTTAATTTTCTAATTAAGATAGCTCAATTTTGACAACAGCGCTGAAAAGAGCGATCTCGAAAATAGTAAGACATGTACCTTTCAATTTATTTGAAGTTAGATTTTCATATGAAATTTTTGATTGAAATTTAAGTGAAAAAAGTGTCCTTCTTGACGTTAATGGGTTAATACAATTAAAAAAGATGATCTATGGAACGGTATATGATCGAATTAAAGTGCAATTTAATAATAGTATCATTCTATAAACTGCACTTTAAATTGGTCATATACGGTTTCATAGATCATCGTTTCAAAGGCAGTAATTTTCACATTTTTCAGTCTCTCGATAATTTTGAATTATATTAAGTTGCTTATATCCAAACTCGATTTTTATATTTCATGTTATTATTTATTTTCATTCTCACGTATTTGTCTTGCCAAGTAAATAACTTAAATAATTTTTAAATAACTTTTAAACATTGTCGCCATCACAGTAGATAAGGCCATTCTACATTTCGATAATCTGCTAAAAAATTTGCATTGATAATATTTTTTCGTACATTCGGATTCCCAAAAACTCCTCGAATAACAAATCGTAGGGTACTCTAATCATTTTTTGAAAATTCGGGCGCCATGTTGGATACCGCCATTTTGACTTTCGAAAGTCCGATACAAGATTCGCATTCAGCGACCAAAAAAACCCACGAGTAACAAATTTGAAGCCATTCTAAGCATTTTTTGACAATTCGTCCGCCATGTTGGAGACGCCCTTTTTAATTTTGCCACTTTGACCTCAGATTCTTTATCAGAGACTCAAAAGCTCCTTACAATGCGCAAAAGTTTCACGTCTGTAATTTAAATTTGATCGAAAACCGCATGCTGCCATGCGTTGTTTGCGACCGTAAAGAGTCACGTCTTCGGGAACTCACTGTTAATCGAAAAATGAAAATGTCCAAAAACTGCAATCCACAATCATTCTAAAATCATTCCTGAGTACTTTAAAAAAAAATTTAATCAAATCGGTTGAAAATTCGCGGGGGGACGGTGGATTTAGCAAAATGTCCGCATGACATAGGTGCCCGACCTTTGTGCGGCGTAGGCGCGGTTGCCCCGACGGATCTTCCGGCCCATTGATCTTAGGCCGGCGTGGCACGGGGGAATCGGGTTATCCGCGGTTGGCCGTGCGAATATAACCCGCCCGGCCTCGACCTGCGGGGGCAGGACGCAGACTGTCGGCAGAGGCGGGAAGTCCGCCTGAGTGAGGGGCGGCACCTCCGTTGGTGGCTCTGGTGTCGGTGGCGGTTGAGCGGTGGCTCCCCCGGGTCGAACGAGGGTGACCTGGCAGGGCACCCTTGCCCAACGGATCTTCGTCCACCGTTCGGGTGCCACTTTGACCATGATGTCCTTTTGGTACCTGTAACAAAGGGCATTACCCTACATTGGTTGGGTCTACTTTAAGGAGTTGGGACAATCTCATACTCTTTTATCCTAACGATGTAACCTACTAACATATTGAATACATAATTCCTAAGACAATAAAACAGTTTAACATCAATTGACCTAAAAAAAAACAAAAAAAAGGTGGGGGGGGGGGTCCCTCAACAATAGAGGTACCAGTGCAGCAGCTAGGCTCTTCGGGGCCGTAGGCGGGGACGTCTTCCGCACGAGTGCGTGGACGACCCGGGCGCCTACGGGGTGGGGTCGGTTTGGCCGTCTCCGCTGGCCTTATCGCTCGGGGCACCTCGCTGCGGCGTGGCATGATGGTACCCTCATTCGGACATTGGGTGTCCTGTCGGGGCTGTCTCGGTGGTCGGCCTCGGCGACGCGGCAATGATTCCACTACCAACGAGTTCCGACTCTTCATTTTCAATTGGGAGTCCGAGGGGTTTTCGGGTGTCGGAGGTGAAGCGGTTAGTTCGCTTCTCGAACTCTCTTCGGCGTCGGGGGCACGATAGGGCTTCAAGTCCTTGATATGCCCTCTTTGGTTCCGACGACTATCCGGGTCGCTAAGTTCGAAAACGACGGGGGATATTACTCGTACTATTTGATGCGGGCGACTGAATTTAGGCGCAAGTTTAGCCGCAAAATGTTGAGCTCCCGACGATAGGACCCGTATGTGCCGTAGCACTAAATCGCCCACCTTGTATTCTACCTCCCGATGGGAGCGATTATAGTACTCGGCTTGGCGCGTCGCGGCGCGCTCAAGGTTGCGATGTAACCAGTCATGAGAGGTAGCTTCCTCAGTCGACCATGCCAGAACTCAGGATCCTTGGGTAGTGTAAGTGGAGGAGGGGGGAGGTCGGTACGTAAATTTCTAATGGCTACTAGGTTGCGGCCGTAATTCAGAAACGCGGGGGGTCATTTTAATGGACGACTGGACAGCCGTATTCAGGGCGAACGTAAGTTCCTCTAGGTGCACGTTCCAATCGCGATGGTCATGTGACACGAAGGTGCACATCATCGTTTTGAGAGTCCTGTTCACCCTCTCGACTGGGTTCGCTTGGGCGTGATAGCGGGGGGGGGGGGGGGGGGTACGAGCGGGGGTTATACCTAACTGCCTCAGATGGGCCTGCACGTATGAGTTATCATACTGCTTGGCATTGTCCGATAAAAAATACCTTGGGCAACCCCATCGATTGATAACTAGGTTATCGAAGGCGGCCATAATGGCCGCGCCTGTAGCCGCCCGAAGGGGTTTCACTTCCACGTATTTGGTAAACATGTCCTGGAAAACCACTACGAACTGGTTTTGATGCTTGCTGGGCGGTCCCATGACATCAGAACTGACCGTCATCCAGGGATCTTCCGTGGTTCTTTCGCGCACGAGTCCGGCCGGGGCCTGCTGAGAGACTTTTTGCTTCTGACAGGTGGGACAGCGTGCGACGAAGGCAGTGACGTGCTGGAAAACGCCGGGCCAATAAAAGTCTTGGATGAGACGGGGTACGTCATATCTACTCCTAAGTGGCCGGCTTGCGGGCTATCGTGCGCATCGCTGAGGGCACGGGCACGCGCTTCCGCGGGGAGGACGAGTTTCCAGGCGT
This sequence comes from Trichopria drosophilae, assembly GCA_030407085.1. Lineage (NCBI taxonomy): Eukaryota > Metazoa > Arthropoda > Insecta > Hymenoptera > Diapriidae > Trichopria > Trichopria drosophilae. Next base: position 103,691,313 of record CM059582.1, read on the forward strand.
CGAGGTCGGTGAGGGCAGACTCTATTAGCGGGTGGGGCTTATGGAAATATATCCGGTCATCCTCGATCCTCCAATCAGGAGATTTCGAGGGAAATTTCCGAATATTTTCCATTTTCTGGGTGTACCACGGGTCCGCGGTATCCCCCAGGGCGCAAAGGGCGGTATCGACATTCTCGTACATCCTCGAGAAGGCATCGGGCACCACGTTGAACGTGCCTTTTCGATGCTCGATTTTCATATCATAGGTCTGTATGGCTACGGCCCACCGCGCCAATCTCCCGGTTGAGTCTCGCAAATTTCTGAGCCACTGCAGACTACTATGATCGGTGATCACCCGACAGTGGGTCCCTTCGACATAGGGTCGATACTTCTTCACGGCCCAGAGGACGGCGAGGCATTCTTTCTCCGTGACGGTTTACATTCGTTCAGCCTTGGTGAGCACGCGGCTAGCAAAACTAATCGGGTGCTCATTACCGCCCCGATAGCAAAGTCGCTCGCATCCGTCTGAATCGTGAAGGGGACGTCAAAATTTGGGCGTGCCAAAACGGGTGAGGGAGTCGCGGAGGGCCTCGAAAGCAGATTGCTGCTCCGGACCCCAGACCCAGGGAGTATTCTTTGTTAACAATTTGGTCAAATGAACGCGATCACGCGAAAAATCTGGGAGAAACCGCGAATACCACCCCACCATCCCTAAAAAGCACCTTAGCTGTTTGAGGTTGGTGGGGGGAGGGGGCGGAAATTCGAGAACGGGAGCGACCTTTTCCAGATCCGTCTTCAAACCATCTCTATTTAGTACAAAACCGAGGTACTTTACCTCGTCCCGGAAGAATTCACTCTTCTCCAGGTTTAGTTCCAATCCGGCGTTGCGCAGACTAGTCAAGACAAGTCTCAAGTAGCGAAAGTGGTCCTCCTCATCGTCCGTGGCGATGATGATGTCATCCAAGTACGCGAAGACGTGGGGTTCCCACACTGGGTCGATGAGGCGGTCCACTAATCGCTGAAATGTCGCCGGCGCGTTGGTGAGCCCGAAAGGCATCCGTTGAAATTGAAATAAACCGCGACCGGGGACAGCGAACGCGGTAACGGGCCGACTGTTAGGTGCTACGGGCACCTGAAAGTAGGCCTGGCTGAGATCAAGTGTGGTGATGCATTGGGCCCGACTCAACCCGGAAAGAATCCTTTCCATCGAGGGGAGAGGGTATGCATTCTTCTTTGTTATTTTGTTTACGTCTCGGAAGTCGATGCAGAACCTAAAAGTCCCATTCGACTTCCGGACGATAACGGGGTTACTCATCCAGGGGATCGCGGAGCGTTCGATAATGCCACTGCTCAGCATTTCATCGACCGCGTCCTGTGCTACTTTTAGCATGTAGCTCTAAGTATGCTCTTCACTTGACCTCAGGAAGGGCGAAACTACCTCGGGACACGCGAGGCCTAAATACGAACGCGAAGCTCCGGTATCAACGAGTGCCTTAATAACCTTCCCATTTAAAGCTACGCGAAAGTGGGGGCGATGGTCCGAATCTAATGTCCATTGATTGGCTTCACAAGAGTCTATGGACTTGAACTCGATATTGAGCCCACTGGGCTTAGGAGTTGCAGAAGCGATCCTTCTATACTTGATGTTCGCTATCATACGACTCGAAGTTGGGATGGTCGCGGATGGGATTGTTAGGGGTGGTCTAGGGGTTTCCTCCCCCCCCCTTTTTCCCGACCTTTTACGAGCGCAACGGGACAGTCATTCGCATCACGGTCTGGATAGCCACAGACCCGGCAAAAATGACCTAAGGGGTGGGGGCACTCTCGGTATATGTGACCCGTCTGCTTACAGTTGTAAGACCTGACGGGGTTCCGATTCGGCGGCGACCTAGTCTCGGAAGGTGGGCGCTCTCTCGGCGCCACATCCTGGAGGCGAGGTACTCTTGACAGCCGTGGGTTGATAGGTATTGCCACTTGTGGTTGGCGCTGCTGGTCTGGCGGTACCGAGCGGGTGGGGTTACGACCTCTGTTCCTCTCTATGCGGGCTACCGGCGCAGCCTCCCCTTCCTCGATTCGGGAGCCGAAAGTGTAGGGTCACGTGACCCGTTCGGCGGGTGATTACCCCTCATTAGTACGCTGGGCGGATTGTGGCAGATGCTGGCCGGTACCTCCCGTCGAGGCACATTTTCTTGTTGTGTGTCGCGAGGGGGGGGGGGGGGGCTTTTGACCCCTCTTTTGCCCGATCGACCTGGTATGTGGTCGCATCTGCCACCGAGAATCGGAAGCTCTCCTCCCCAAACGAGATCGGGTTCCGATAATGGGAGAGCGATTGATCGGACGGAAGACCGTAGTTAGGCAACTCTGCGGTTCCGAACCGAGTTGACCGCTGGGGTTCGATGGGATCAAGGTGTGTAGTTTGCAGGGAACCACTTAACATGTTCCCATAAAAGGGGCAACTCACCGCTTCGGACAACGTATATGGGGGGTGGTCGCCTCGTCTATCTGTTTGTCGATCCCACTCGACCGGGGTGTCCGGGAACCGCTGCAAGGTCGTATATCTTACGAGCCGATCCCGGACCACCTCTATCGGTCCGGATATCAACAGTTCGGCTCTGTCGCACCGGTCGATAAGGTCGCGTAAATCGACTACCCGGTCGATTTCTGCCCGAATTGCCGAAATTTGCTCCGGACTGGCTACTCGTCGCTCCGCCGCCGCTCGAGAGGGCGGGACGTGTGCAGCAGTTGCCGTATACGACACGGGCGCGGTCGTGATGGGGAAATATTCGGTTGCGGTGGTTGGCGTCACCACCGTTAACGTGGGTATTCCCGTTACGGGGGATGTAACGGGGGTATATTCGAAGGGGTCCATCTTTCCGCGTTTTATTATTACCAATTAACAACTAATTACGTCTCTAAGAGAACCGTATAAACGTAACGGTAGGTAGTGGGGGTAGATATTGGAATCTTATAGTTAATCACACTACCCACGGTGTGTTTTAACCCATTTTAACTCAAAGTGAAATATTTCATTAATACAAATTTAATAAATTAATATTATTATAATAATATAAATGATATTAATAATAATTAATTAATATTATTATTAATCAAATATTTTATTTTTTATGCAAAATGTTTGGAATAGTGTTAAGATTTAATAAATGTTAAGATATTAATATTTTAGGAATACATTTCTAATAAAAATAAAAAAATATGATTTTTTAACCTAAAAAATCGATTTTCTCAAAAAGGGCTCCGTGAAAGATTTTGATTTTTTTTGGAAAATACTTTAAAAAGTGTCCAGATTCAACATCTAAAATAATTTTTACAGTGAGAGACACTTTGATTTAAAATGGGTTAAAACACACCGTGTACCGGCCTTCGTGAAACAAAACAAAAAAAATTCTAACAGATCGGACGCTTCTCCAGGTCGCGATGCAACTCGAGGTTCTAAGTCGAGTTACTCGATTCTATGATCGCGCAACCGGTAATCCGATGAAGGCAAAACGCAAAAAAAAGTGTATACGCGCGAGGAAAACCGTTCCGGAAAGGAATACCTTCTTTCTATAACTTCGGATTGCTCGACCCAATCTATTCTATTTGGAATTTTTACTTGACGTTCCAAAACAAGGGAATTTCAAAAATAAGTGAAATTCAAAAATAAGGGAACTAAATAAATAAGGGAAATTAAAAAATACGGGAAATTCAAAAATAAGGGAAATTCAAAAATAACGGAAATTCAAAAGCAAACTTTAAATTCCGGGTAGTGGGTCTGGATTATCCGTTAATTTCGGTAACGAACTGACGGATGCACTTTTACTAACAAGAAAAAAGGTTTTCTTCCTTTAAGTATATAATACAGGGGCGCGTCTCGCGGCAGGGAATTGGAATTTTTATTTCCTAATCAAACAAAATATATTCAAGTCGCTACACTGGTACCTGTTAGGGCAATACTTAAGAAAGATAACATTTCATAACTTATATTTATAATTGAATAATAATTAACACATATTATGAGTACATATGTTACACATATATTTATATACATATATGGGACATTCCACGTCAACCGGGACAGTGCTCCCAACAAAATTCATCTGCACTATACGCATGCTGCTTGGGCTTAAAATTTAGTTCAAAGTGTCTACTTTCGAATGCTGCGTGGCCCAAAGCATAATTTCAAAATGACGGACTCAAAACGGCGCCCGGAACATGAACAAATTTAAACAAACGTTACATTTACTGTTAAAAAAGCATATTGACGTACAAAAAAAATTTTGTTTGAGGCGCATATTATGACTCAATATACAGGGTCATCGAAAAGTATCGGACCCCCCTAATATCTTCAGTTAGAATGCACTTAGGAGAAAATGTCCAATAGCAAAGTTGTATGGTTTCAAGCGGGGAGTAGGATGATGACCTTGACTTTGACCTTGACCATGTCCTTCAAGGTCATTTCAAGGTCAATCTTATTTTTTTAAATAGAACTCCCTACATTTTATTGCATATTCTTATAGCTTATCTCGAGAGCTTTCCAAAACACTATAATAAAATATTTTTTTATTAAGTACTTTTTGAGTTATAAAGGTTTGAAGTTAACAATTTTTTGACACAAAATGTAGAATATCTTGTAAAATATTATTTAGTTTTCAGTAATCATAACCTTAATACTTTTGTGCGCGGAATAATGAGACCAATTAATTGGTTTAAAGAAAATACATTAATCGGATCCCCCTAATATTTTCAGTAAGAATGCTTAACTTGTTAACTTCAAACCTTTATAACTCAAAAAGTACTTAATAAAAAAATATTTTATTATAGTGTTTTGGAAAGCTCTCGAGATACGCTATAAGAATATGCAATAAAATATAGGGGGTTCTATTTAAAAAAATAAGATTGACCTTGAAATGACCTTGAAGGACATGGTCAAGATCAAACTCAAGGTCATCATCTTACTCCCCGCTTGAAACCATACAACTTTGCTCTTGGACATTTTCTCCTAAGTGCATTCTAACTGAAGATATTAGGGGGGTCCGATACTTTTCGATGACCCTGTATGTACTTTCCGTTGGTTATGTTGTATTTCGAAAAATTCAAAATAGCGATCCAATATGGCGGATGAAAAATAAAATTAACCCTTCGTCATTAAACCAGGGTCGATTCAACCCTGTCGAAAACTTCTCATGCTTGTAACTTCCGTAAAAGTGAGTAGATGGCGCTAGTAAGTGGATGTAAAAAAACTTAGTGTTGCCTAGAGCCCCTCTACGCCGGGGCACGACGCCAATCCCCCTCCGACGGCTGTAGCACGCTGGCGAACTTCTCACAGGGTCGAATCGACCCTGGTTTACAGACGGAAGGTGTCAAAGTGTAAGTTAATTTTTTTTCAACTCATCGTTTTTTTTTTTGCTCATATTCTTTCTAAAAGACCTAAAAACATGTCTGCATGAATAAAAAAATGTAATAAAATGTTTTGTTCCAGTTTTCGAGCAATTATGGCACAGCGTTCACAGGAAGAAATCTCGCGCGTGCTCCGTACTCGAGAAATCGTTGACTATTTCGGCGGAGATATTTCAGAAGACGAAATTGACACTACGGAAGATCACGATAGTGACTCGACCGAAATGAGTGCGCCGGATATTGAAACGGAAGACAGTGGTGGGGAGTCGGAACTGGAGGAACGACCGGCAGCCACAACATCGACGACCCGACGCCGTAAGTACGTTTACGGCAAAGAAAAACATAAATGGTTCCTTCAACCGCCGGAAACTCGAGGTCGTCGATCGAACGTAACAGTAATTTTGCCGAAAACTATTGGTACGGCCGCTTCAGCGAGGTCTCCGACTGAATTTTGGAGCGCGTTACTTCCCACTGAGATATTGGAAATTATTTTGGAGCACACCAACTGTGAAATTACTCGGTACGTGCAGACTTTACCTCCTGGTGTGGATTACCCGTCATTTCGTCCTGTAACTATGAACGAGTTGGAAACCTTTATTGGAGTTTTATACGCGTGCGGGCTTAGTAAAAGTAATCGCGTGCAGTTACAGGAATTATGGACAGATGATTTCGGTTTGATTTTGTGTAGACTTGCCATGTCTCAAAGACGTTTTGAATTTATCGGTTGCCGTCTGCGTTTTGATGGTAAGAGCACGCGGGCAGAAAGACGGGTTTTGGACGTTCTTGCGCCGATTCGTGAGGTGTGGGATCTTTTCATTCAAAATTGTCAAGATAATTATTCGCCCGGTGAATTCCTTACAATTGACGAACAACTTCTAGGTTTTAGAGGACGTTTTTCGGCGCGCGTCTATATCAAAAGTAAACCTGCGAGATACGGGATCAAAATTGTGTCTATGAATGACGCGAAAACCTTCTATATGTATAATGCGATCCCTTACGTCGAGCAAGTGCAGGTCGAGCGCGGAGAAAGTGTTCCTGCATATTACGTGCGTAAACTTTCCGAACCGATTTATAATTCAAAGCGAAATATCACTTGCGACAATTGGTTTACGTCCGTCGAAATTTTCAATGCGATGAAAAAAAAAGACGACTTGACGATGGTCGGCACAATCAGGAAAAATAAGCGTCAACTCCCACCGAGCTTCAAGCAAAATGCTTCTATCGGCACAACGCGTTATGGATACGATGGCGACGAAAACATTCTACTTTCGTTCTGTCCGAAAAAAAATAAGGTGGTGTTGCTGCTCTCGTCGAAACATAAAACGGGTAAACAAAATGAAACGAACGATAAACCAGAAATAATTGATTTCTATAATCAGACGAAATGCGGAACTAATGTTTTCGACCAGCTTTGCGGAAATTATAGCTGTTCCCGTGCGCAAACGTGATTAAAACTAGGCGTGAGTTTCTGAAATCCATTGCTATAGATCTCATCCAACCGCAGACCGTGTGAAAAAGCCCGGGTTACACAAAAACTTACGGGAGAATATCCGCCAATTTCTGCGCGCAGGTGATTTGCAACCAACTCATATCGATGTAACGACATGCAAATTAGAGACAAGAAAGCGCTGTTCGATTTGCCCTTATAAAAAGGACCCTAAAACATTGACCTGCTGCCAAAAATGTAAAACTCCGATTTGCGACGATCATCGCATAGCGTATTGTGAGACATGTTACAAGGAACATCTGATGTAAAATTCACTTTTTGTAATCTTTTTCAACGTTTTTCCACTTTTATTTAATAAACATATGTTCTAAATAAAAAAATTATACATTGATTATTGATTTCATACCCTATTCAGAAAAAAAAACATGGTTTACACCGATTTTATAACGAATTTTTCACTTTCATTTTTTCACATTTTGAGGTCCGAAAATTAAGCATGTTTTTTTCAAATTCATCATACGTAATATTTTTTTTTCTGAAAGGTATACTCTTCCACTTTAATTTTGTATTTTATTTATTTCGATATCTTCATTCCTCTCGAAGTTATGATTTTTTGAGTGAACAACCGATTTTCGCTCGGTTTTCTCCATATTTGTTATTAAAAAAATATTATAAAATTTTTTTTCCCGAAATATTATTATTGGGATTCTTAGTGAAGATGTTTAAGAAGCCCCTTGAATTTTTTCAGATTTTTTCAACGTTTTTTACTATTTAAAAAAGCCTTAGGGTCGATTCGACCCTGGTTTACAGACGGAAGGTGCCGAAAAAACGTTTATAGACGAAGGGTTAAAAATTTTGAATTGAAAAAAATATAATCGTTTACTACATTAAATTCTAAACACAAATGTCCCTTGGGATTTTTTGATACAACCCATCGTTTTCAAGATAAAAATTCAGGATCATTGGAATTTTGGTATTGTTGAATTTAAAAAATCTGTCCGTCGAGATTAATTACAACACGTTGAAATTATGGATAACATGGGATAATTTTTGGGTGGCTGTTTACGAATGCGGCGTCAGTTTGCGTATTTAATGAAATGAAAAAGAAATTGGAAATCTATACAATACAGGCACAATAATGCCACTTCAAAACAAGACAGTCTACAAGAGCTTGCTTGGCTTTGTTTGAAGTGAAGGCTTTGTTTCGGTACATGGAGAGAATGAGATATTGGTCTAGTTTACACCGATGACTCAGGCCACGACCTGGGCCTGAAATTTGTCTGAAAATTATTAGGTCTTATGTGTAAACAGCAGCACGCGACGTACCGTTCTAGGTACCGCCCTTGAATTCAACGAGTATAAAATATATAAACATATATTCTATTATTCAATTTTAATTCGAATTCGACTTTTCTATCCGACAGAAGCTGTAAAAACTAAATTACTACATATCCAAGTTAAGTTTATTTACAAGTCTCGATATTTTTACCAGGCTCGAGCCCAGGCTGCTATATAGGCCAGGACACAAAAATGGGCCTCGGTGTATCCTAGGCCATTGACGTTGGGTTACCATTCCAAGGTCACCCAACGTCACCTTAACGTCATCTTAAGGTCCCATCAAAGTCACCCAATGTCACCCCAAAGACATGACAAAGTCAGCCCAAAGACACCACAAAGATACCCCAAAGCCACCCCAAAGACACCCCAAAGTCACCGCAAAGCCACCCCAATGTCACCCCAAAGTCACCCCAAAGACACCCCAAAGTCGCCGCAAAGTCACCCCAAAGACACCCCAAAGTCACCGCCAAGTCACCACAAAGTCACCCCAAAGACACCACGAAGTCACCCCAAAGACACACCAAAGACACCCCAATGTCACCCCAAGTAAGTTCTCAGCTAACACCTCGGGTAGTCCCGCATGGTGGCTTTCTGTGGCCATTTTTTGACATTACCAACATATTCTGGCCTTCTCAGAGAAATCTGGAAACATCTCTTGAATTTGTTTCGGTAATTTTCTTAAATTTTTTCCCTTATGTGAAGGGGAGTTGAATGGGTTACAACACCTATCGGAGTGTCCCAATAACATGATCATCAGTAAATCTTTCAGTACGTCTTAAAACAAGAAATACGATAAACTTTATTTTCCGTGCCCAGAAAATTATTCAGTCTTCTCATTGAAGTAGAACACGCGTTCTAATAGTACTTAAAACTTTATATGATAATTCCAGAGAGAAATGTGTACAGGTATTTGCAAGTACATTTAACGCATTCGTCAACCAAATGCAAGGCAAAACTTAAAAAGGAAATTTTAAAATAAATGATAAATTAAAATTTTTTAACTACTAATAATCAATGTATGTCAACAATCTTCGATTGATAAAGTATAAATTTGCATTAGAAAATCACGAGCCGGGAAACCCCTATTCATAGTTTCATTCGACACGTCTTGCTTGTGAGAAACGAAATCTGGAAGAAATCTAAAACTTTACAAGATCGAATTGTCATGATAAATTTTCTGGGGGAAATAAAACGTGACGTCAGAGGTCGATAATGGATATTTCGTCGTTTGATTGGAGTTTTTAGAACCCGCATACGATGATGATGATGATGATGATGAAGATGACGACGTGGTGACGTTGGTGTTTTTGGGGTGTCGTTTGGGTGACTTTGGAGTGACGTTGGGGTGTCTTTGGTGAGTCTTTGGGGTGACTTTGGGGTGCCTTCGGGGTGTCTTTGGGGTGACTTTGGAATGGTCAGCCCAACGTCAATATCTCATTCTCTTCATGTACCGAAACAAAGCCTTAACTTCAAACAAAGCCAAGCAAGCTCTTGTAGACTGTCTTGTTTTGAAGTGGCATTATTGTGCCTGTATTGTATAGATTTCCAACTTCTTTTTCATTTTATTAAATACGCAAACTGACGCCGCATTCGCAAACAGCCACCCAAAAATTATCCCGTGTTATCCATAATTTCAACATGTTGTAATTAATCTCGACGGACAGATTTTTTAAATTCAACAATACTAAAATTCCAATGTTCCTGAATTTTTATCTTGAAAACGATGGGTTGTATCAAAAAATCCCAAGGGGACATTTGTGTTTAGAATTTAATGTAGTAAACGATTATATTTTTTTCAATTCAAAATTTTTAATTTTATTTTTCATCCGCCATATTGGATCCGCCATTTTGAATTTTTCGAAATACAACATAACCAACGGAAAGTACATATATTGAGTCATAATATGCGCCTCAATCAAATTTTTCGTGTGCGTCATTATGCTTTTTTAACAGTAAATGTAACGTTTGTTTAAATTTGTTCATGTTCCGGGCGCCATTTTGAGTCCCCTATTTTGAAATTATGCTTTGGGCCACTCAGCATTCGAAAGTAGGCACTTTGAACTAAATTTTAAGCCCAAGCAGCATGCGTATAGTGCAGGTGAATTTTGTTGGGAGCACTGTCCCGGTTGACGAGATATATATATATATATATACAGGGTGATCCAAAAGTCCCGGAACAGCAAAATATCTCAGCGGGAGTGCATTTTTGGGGAAAATGTTTTAGACAAAAGTTTAAGGATTTTTCCCTGGCTATTTAATGGCGATATTGAATTTGACCTTGAAGGTTATTTCAAGGTCAAGTTAATTTTTTTAAATGGGAACCCCTATTTTTTTTCACGGATTCGGAAAGAGCACAAAATTTTACGTCCGAATATGCTATGGCCGTTTTTTTCGGCAAGGTCATTTCAAGGTGAAACTTAAAACTCCCGTGACGGCGAAATATCTCAGAGGGTGTGCATTTCTTTGGAAATTGTTTCAGACAAAAGTTTAAGGATTTTTCCCGGGCTATTTAATGGTAGCACAGAATTTGACCTTGAACATAACCTTCAAGGTTATTTCAAGGTCAAGTTTGTTTTTTTTAATGGAAACTGCTATTTTTTTTCACGGATTCGGAGAGAGCACAAAATTTTACGTCCAAATATGCTATGGCCGTTTTTTTCGGCAATGTCATTTCAAGGCCAAACTTAAAACTCCCGGAACAGCGAATTAACTCAGCAAGAGGTCATTTTCGGGTAAAATGTATCAGACAAAAGTTTCAGGATTTTTTCCGGGATATTTAATGCTAGCATAAAATTTGACCTTGAAAATTACCTTGAAGATTATTCTCAGGTCAAGATTATTTTTTTTTTTTAATTGGAACCCCGTTTCATTTTCTTAACGAAGTTATGAGGATCTTCCGGTATTGAGAGTGGTTAAATTCATTTTGTTCAGTCGATGCTATTACTGGACGATCTGCTCTAGGGAGATCCTTTACAGTGCCGTAAACTTCGAAACAATTTATTGTTCTGCCAAAAGTCGATTTAGGAATCAGTTCCTGTCCCTCGCTTGTCCTCTAATTTTGTAAATAGAATAATAAACTGTTTAAAAAAAGTGTATACATACATCTTACGCAACACTTGTGCAAAGTGAACTTGGGCACGCGAACAGCGACAGAGAGCACGAGTCACCAGCGAAGTAAATAAACAACATACATTCTCATTGAATTTATACATACGTGTACAGTCTTATAAGGTTACATTTTGGTCTTAACTTTATCGTTTTGTGAGATACATGGATTTCCTATCTAAACGCCTTTCCTATCTAAACGTATTAAGCATCATTTCAGTAACAAAATACATACGTATATTTCGTACAAAGAGCAATGGCTGCGCTAAGTGAACGAGAAAGAATAACCATTCTCATGATGAGAGGCTGGGGTGATAACCAGCGATCTTTAGAGAATGTGCGAACCTTATTTAACGCATCATTTAGAGAGGGACGAGAACCGATTTCTAAATCTACTGTTAGCAGAACAATAAATCGTTTTGAAGTTCACGGTACTGTGAAGGATCTCCCAAGAGCAGGTCGTCCAGTAACAGCATCAACTGAAGAAAATGAGTTGAATGTCGCGCTGTAAATAACGGAAGATCCTCATACTTCCATCAGGAAAGTTAAACAGCAGCACGACTTATGTTACGGTACAGTACAACGGATCTTAACTAAAAACTTAAAATTTCACCCATACAAAGTTAGACTCGTACAACAATTGAATGAAGACGATCCTGATAGGCGCCTACAGTTTGCGGAATTAATGATGAATCGAATAGATGCTGATGCCGGTTTCTTGAATCGCATCGTATTTTCTGATGAAGCTACATTCTTTTTAAATGGGGCAATCAATAGACATAACATGTCTTATTGGAGTGAAACCAATCCTAATTGGATGGTCGATAGTCGTTCTACTCAATATCCTGAAAAAGTAAACGTATGGGCAGGTATTATAAACAATGCGGTAGTTGGACCCTTCTTCATCGAGGGTACCCTTACTGGTCAAAAATACCACGATATGTTGAGGGACGACATCATCCCTGCTATTCAGGTTATTGTAGGCGAGGATTTCGATCAGACTTGGTTTCAGCAAGATGGTGCAGCACCCCATTATGCAACAGATGTTCGCAATTATTTGAGTGATGTATTCGCAGAACGGTGGATAGGTCGAAGGGGTGTAATAGAATGTCCACCAAGATCTCCGGATCTTACGCCCCTTGACTATTTTCTATGGGGTTATCTCAAAGATAGAGTGTATCGAACGAAACCGGTGAATATTGAGGAAGTAAAACAACGAATACGGGATGAGATCGCGGCTATAGAACCAGATATGATTAAAAAAGTCGTATCGACTTTTTATAATCGCTTGGGATATTGCCAAGAAGTTCATGGCAATCACTTTGAGCATAAGCTTTAGTAAGATACATAATTTCATCAAAATCTTAGTATACCCATCTTGCCTTAACTGTCTGGGGACACCCACACACACACACACGCACACGCACACGCACACGCACACGCACAGGTGACGGCGAGGGGAACCACCTGAACAAAGCACCCCGAAAAGGTGTAAACCCGACCGTGCTACCTCCACGCGGTACATCTTGGGTAATGCTAAAGCCGGCGGTAGCATTGGAAACAATGTAAAAATGTTACCCATACATACGGTATTTATAAACGTATCGGATGTAAAAAAAAATGTATATTTTTATCCGGGAACAATGATAATGCATTGCACTCTGAAAACTCTGGAAACATTACGAAAATAAAACGGGGTTCCAATTAAAAAAAAATAGTCTTGAGCTTAGAATAAGCCTCAAGGTAATTTTCAAGGTTAAATTCAATGGTGCCTCTTGCTGAGTTAATTCGCTGTTCCGGGAGTTTTAAGTTTGGCCTTGAAATGACATTGCCGAAAAAAACGGCCATAGCATATTTGGACGTAAAATTTTGTGCTCTCTCCGAATCCGTGAAAAAAAATAGCAGTTTCCATTAAAAAAAACAAACTTGACCTTGAAATAACCTTCAAGGTCATGTTCAAGGTCAAATTCTGTGCTACCATTAAATATCCCAGGAAAAATCCTTAAACTTTTGTCTGAAACAATTTCCAAAGAAATGCACACCGTCTGAGATATTTCGACGTTACGGGAGTTTTAAGTTTCACCTTGAAATGACCTTGCCGGAAAAATCGATCATATCATACTCGGACGTAGAATTTCCCGCTCTTTCAGAATCCATGAAAAAAATAGGGGTTCCCATTTAAAAAAATTAACTTGACCTTGAAATAACCTTCAAGGTCATGTTCAAGGTAAAATTGAATATCGCCATTAAATAGCCAGGGAAAAATCCTGAAACTTTTGTCTGAAACATTTTCCTCGAAAATGCACTCCCGCTGAGATATTTTGCTGTTCCGGGACTTTTGGATCAACCTGTATATATATATATTTATATATCTATATTGGCATAATACAATTATAAAATAACTCTTTTGTAACTCCAAAGCTTCGTTTTCTGGTTGGGGGGCGGGGAGGGGGGGGGGGGAATCCTATACCTTGAAATCGCGAAACCCGTTATTTACTTTCAATTCAATTAAAAAAAAAAAAAATAAAATGTTATCTGTACTATTATTTGCAATGTGTTACAAAATCCAAAGTGGAAAACAAATTCAAAAATAGCAAGTGAATTTTAAGTCTCTAAAACCACGTGTGTGAAACAAATTCAAAATTTTATCCAAACTTTCAAAAATTTGAAAATTTAATTATTGGAAATTGAATCTGGGAGACTAAACTGAAAATCAAAGAAAGGTTTAAATTCAGGACAAGATTCAAAATTCGTTTTTAATTTGTATTTGAAAATTTCTGATTAAGTTTTCAAAACAACGAAACATTATTCTCAAAAAAATATATATATAATTACAGTTCAATTCGCTAAGGGAAATCTACACGGGTTGTATACGTTCAAACATTCAAAATTGTTCGTTCTTATTTAGTTCCGGTTACTACCTCGATTTGGAATCCTCAAATAAAAACAAAAACAAAAAAGAAACTGCAAATTAAAATAACGATTAATTTTATCTATTCTGAAAATAATAGGAAAAATAATATATTCCAATAATTTTTCTAACTCCTTAAAATTACGATTAATATTAATTACACATCATTATTCAATTACATGTAATTACGAATATAACATCAATTAGTGTAACCGAAAATTTATTTTTAAAATAGGAATTCGCGATTAAATCTAAGTCCGGTGAGTTCTTTCAACTTACATTTTTTTCTAACGGCTGCTCGGGACGGCAGGGCGGGTGTTTGTCAACTCCTATTTGTATTTAAAATAAATACGAAAACAAGTACTCGAGCGTTGCAACAATTTAAATTTTCGATTTACCCGTTGCAACGACTGTTTACCGGCACTTATTTTTTTTCTACTTTCACACTTCAGGGGGACGGGGCACTAAAAAGGATCACTAAAACTGATTTTTTTGCTAATTCCCGGCGAGTTCCGCCGAACTCGTTACGACAATTCCTTTTTTATTTATTTTTAGTAAAATGGGGAAGTCAAAATAGATTTTCCCCACCAGGGATGCCATTTATAACCTCGCTCTTGAAAGGATGAGGCAGATTCTTTAGATTTTACTACGAACTATAAAAAGGGGGGACGGGGGCGCGGGTTCCAACCTCCCGACGGCAGAACTTCTTTTATAAAAGACCGGGACTTATATCACTGGGACGGGTAATATAGGGGTACTAATAAAACACTCTACTCACGTGGGAAATCCTCCGGTTGCTCCAGTTGGCGGCTCCCGTGATTTGGGTTGTAGCTGACCTTGGTTTTCCGGGATCCTGCGGGGCACGTCCTTCCTTTCCTCCTAGACAAGTCTCTCCTTTTACGATTCCGAGACCGGAAACTACTATTCGATAACGCGCGGCGCGAACAACGTAATCCCTCCTCCAGAGCCTCACTGATACTGTCTTCCTATTCTTTTGCGCGGCGGTGCGCCATTGAGCCGGCGCGTGCGCGCTCGAGCGACCCGCGCGAGAGAGGGGTTCGTCATCGGGCTCCTACGTAGGGACGTACTCGTCGGGGTGATGACGAGCACCGTCCTTGGGGTCTTCGTGGTGGGAGGGGATGACACGGAGCGCTGAAAAGTGCTTCGTGCGTCCCCGACTCGTCTCGGGCTCGATGTCGCCACTGTGAGTGAAAGAGCAAGAGAGAAAGATAGAGAGGTCGGCGGCGGTGGCCGAGGCCCGTTCCTCGGGAACTCTCGAGGCGCACTGCGGCACGACCAGTGGGGGGAAATGAGTGGAGGCGCGCTCCGGTAAAACCCGTTCCTCCTCTGGGAGGGGCGGAACTTGATGGCGGGGTTACGCCCGGCCTCAAGAGATGGCGCGGGGTTCGGCCAGCGTGCCGATCTGTGACGGGTTTCGTCACAATTGGAGCTAAAATGTATGGTTCAGAAAAAATTGTTAACACTTTTTTTTTAGCACCACTGAATTCTTCGGCAAAAATGAGAAAAGAAATTTTTTTTTCAATTTTTTTTTTAATACCAATATAATCTAGCTAAAATCTCACTCCTACCTACAAAACTTAGCCGCCACCGAAGAAACTGTTTTTTTTTAACTGTTTTCTGTTCTTAATTTCACAGGAAAATGTCTGTCACAACAATTTGTATCTTTACTTTATCTAAAGTTATTATTAATTTTGTGGACTGAATATGATTGTGTCAATAAAGCGCTCTTTACTTTCATCATTTCAATGTGTTTTATTTGCATCGGCTCAATAGTGACGGCTTTCTCTTGACCGGAAAACATTGTGCACAATAATATGTTATCTTCTTTAGGCGGACAACAATGAAATGAACGAGTTTCTTGAATCGTTTTTTGAATTTAAAAATCTTGTTTCTAATATTCTTCAATGACTCTCGTGCTCTTTATTAACCCAGTAAGTCCTGAATGGACATTTTTTCACAACAGTTTTCGAGCGGTGAATTTTGTGTTAAAAAGTGATCTACAAAATTTTCAACTAGACGTATCTGACGTAAAATTAACTAAGCTTTCAGAATCTTTCATTAGATTTTTTAAAATGCAACCATGAAAAACTGCACGATTGCTTGCAAAAAAACATGGATTTTTCATATTGTTTTTTGTTCATCTCATTTTTTCACATTGATATCATTAAAGAATTTCTATTCGAAGTAAAGAAATCGTGGCCTCGAGACGTGAACTTTACAATGTGCATAGTAACTAAAGGCCAAAGCATCCAAAATGGCGGCACGAACACGACAAAATCGGCGAAAAGTTCATGAATTTTTTATTTCTAAATGATAAACTTAAAAAGAAAATATTGTTGAACAAAAGTTCTTACAAATCATCAAACAATGCGCTGAAATTGTTTCAGACTTTTTGAAGAATTTTCAAAATTTAAGAATGTTGAAACGTGAAAAAATTCAACGCTCGAAAATTGTATTGAAAATTCAGGACTAATGGGTTAAAAAAAGGCAGAAAGGGATTTTTTGGAAATCGCCTTGCCTTTTCGTACAATCGTTTTGATCTCGTCAATAGAAGAGCAGCATCTTTTTACAGGGAGGAAAAATAGGTATGTCTTTTGACTGTAATCTCTATTCCGTCGCAAGCACCTTTACCGTGGTATCGCATAAAAGTGACACATTGCATCACTAGCGAAATCCTCTTTGTGATTTGCTAAGTTTCATAAATTGTATTTGTTTTTGTTTTGAGACGCGGCGCCATCTCAAAAATAATAATACTTGTTAACATTGTAAACATTTTAGGTAAAGCACCGATGCTTGCGACGAAATAGGGGGTACATTAAAAAGATCATGCCTGTTTCAGATCCCTGCAAAAAGATACTGCTTTTCGCGTTCGTTTCGTTGCTTCAGGCTCGTGATTTTTGTAACCTGAAAAACTGATCCTTCATTTCTTTCTAGAGAATCTATCGGGAAATACTCGATAATTTTGAAGATATAGTAGTATTATACAGGGTGGCCGATTTATCTGAAGACATAGAAATATCTCGAGAACTATGCACAGAATCAAAAAAGGTGTGGTATGAAAGTTGTTCGACACGAAGGGGGGCATCCAGTGATAATGAAATTGACCCTTTATAATTGAAATTGGTCTTCTTTTTTCCGGCGAATCCAAATCTGCAATAAAAAATGGGGGTTCCTATTTATGTTTTATTGTTTTTCCCCCACCCCACCCCCAGGAGGTGGGAGAGGGGGTCAATTTTATTATTACTGGATGCCCCCTGAGTGTCGAACAATTTTTATCTCACACCTCTTTTGATTCTGTGCATAATTCTCGAGGTATTTCAATGTCTTCACATAAATTTGGATTTTTATCGATTACAGCGCCACCTGTGAACCAAAATGCAATAGCTCCTGGGTCAAATTGGTGTACTTTTTTCCGGAGAATCCAAATCTGCAATAAAAAATGGGAGTTCTTATTTAAGTTTTATTGTTTTCCCTCACCCCACCCCCAGGAGGTTATTACTGGATGCCCCTCTTCGTGTCGAACAACTTTCATCCCACACCTTTTTTGATTCTGTGCATAGTTCTCGAGATATTTCTATGTCTTCAGATAAATCGGCCACCCTGTATATGACAATTTTTATTTATTTATTTATTTAATATTTCAACGGGCACAATTGCCCTCACAAATTTTTATCCAAGATTATCCAGATATGAACTTAATTATTTGTGACAACACGCAGGCGACGCCAGATTCGACGTGAGAGGAAAGATATTTTTTGCCAGGTTGAAACTAATTTACATATTTTCGGAATACTAAGTGACACATGTCAACACTACAAGAATGTTTAGAAATGTTGACATGTAAAAATAATGTAAGTATTGACGTAGAGCAAAGTATGTTATCTCTATTTGGCGGAGTACATGATACGCATTCTTACAACCCTGATAAATTGACCGAACAAGAACTTCTAGACGTTCTTCAAGGTACTCAAACAAATGGTACCTATGTACAATAAGGTTAGGTCCAATAGTGTAGAAGAATTAGTAGCCATTGTAGGATATAATGAAACTTTTACGCATTTCGATTCTGACTACATTGACGAGAATATCACGACGGTAACCAAGTATGGGATCGGGCAAATTGAAAAGCATAATTTTCTTCAATGTACAGATGAATCGAACTGTTGAAATCATGTAAGTTTTGGTAACTACTTGGAGCGAAAAATGTTATTTCTTTTTGGTATGCGATTAGTAAGCGATAGACCTTACAATCCTCATAGATTGACCGAACAAGAATTTATGGATGTTCTTGAAGGTACAGATACGTATAGAAATTTTAAGTCCAATAATCTTAGGTCCAATAGTGTGCAAGAATTAATAGCCATTTTACAAGATGATGGTACTCTTACTCCTTTCGATGTTGACGACAATATCACAACGGTAACCAAGAATGGGATCGGACAAATGAAGAAGGAAATTTTTCTGCAATCTACAGATAAATGGATCTGCGATGTTCCGGACAAAATTGACTGCAATTATGGAAGCATTCTTCACGTAAATATTGCACCGTTTATGAATGAAATGCATACAGTAAAACAAGTTTCAAAGAAGATATTGAAACACGTAGAAAGAGGAAAAGAAAACAAGACAATACACGGCCTCGTGTCGAAGGCATTCGCGGACAATGGATTGCCTCTTAATACTGATCCAAACAAAGAATGCGAATGGAAAAGAAGCATCGTCGATTTTAACCATACATTTCAATAGTTGCATACACTTTTTGACAAACACTCTAAAGATGGCCTGTGTAAATTTGAAGACTTGAATTTTGTCAAAGATAGAGAGAGGACTGAAGTCGCAAATGACGTTTACTTGTGCAAGATGTTCGTATACGAATAAACCGTGGAGTGAGCCATCCGCAGATATCAAGTACATGGACATAAATGATGCAGCAGTTGCTGGTACTGTTAATAGTGGAATTGGGTTTTACTAGCTAGAGGAGCTGAGTGCTTTAATCATCTTCTTAGAAACTTGTGTCAAAAATTGAAGCAAGTCGGGAAAGGAAGGATCCGCTTGGGGAAGTGGTGTACAATTTTTGAAAGCAAGATTTCACGAATTCGAAATGCTGTAAGAGAAACAGTCGATTCCAGACTGAATAAAAATGTCGATGATGAAACTAAAATCAACCGACAGCGCAAAGATGTTATGAATATTCCGCACCACTTCTTCGGTGAACACAAAAATTGCGAAACGTATTTTTGCACGGGTAAAGTTAAAGAAGATGAAATTAATTATGTACCGGACATGGAAAGTAAAGCGTTGTTTGGAGAAGTTGAAGAGTGTTTTACTCGTGTAACCCAACATTGTGGAAGTTTGCTAAAAGGCTGTAATAATAACATAGCAGAATCCTGCAATAACTTAGTTGCTAAGCTCGCAGGAGGAAAACGAATAAATTAGGGCCTGAAAGGGTCTTATCAACTGAGATGTCTTGGTACGGTTATCCATTTCAATTCTGAGCAATGGACGACAAGCGTTATTAAAGCTATGAAAAGACGGGAAACGAAAATCGTGAAAATATTAGAAAAACGAAGAAAAATGTATAATACTGCGAACAGAATATATGCAAACATGCGGAAGATGTTTCGAAATAAAAGAAAAGTTTTTAAAGCAAGGAAGACACCGAAACAAAAAAATGAATTTTTGTCAAGCCCCAGATCTAAGTGAGGAAGAGTATAGTGCTCAATTAACAATTTTTTTATACCACTCTCAATGTACCATTATCAAATGCAAGGCCAAATGCATATAGCTGACAAGAAATTCTGCATGTTCATTGTGTGGACTCCATTTCAAATGAAAGTAATTAGAATCAACCGAGATGACACATTTTGGTCTAGTCAAATGGAACCAAATTTAACCAAGTTTTATGAAAATTGCATTCTTCCGGAAATAATCGATGGAAGACATCAGAAAAACATGGAGATTAGAGAACCAAATTACATAATCGGATCTCGGAAAAAAAGAAATGAGAAAAAATAACAAACATGTAAAGTTGTTACCAATCTCGGAAATATTGATTTACGTACGACCGATTATTATATGCAAAATATTGGGCATGATTATCCAGTCCCGCAATACTCATACGATGTGACTAATGAAATTATGGGTAAACTGAGTCACTCTTTGTGGTCTTCACAATACTTGACATTAACTGGAGTCAGTTGGATTGATGGTTCCGTAATAGATAGTTTTATGATTGCTAATAAGACGAAGTTCTGGAAAGACGTGAGTTTCATACTCATTGAACAAACAACTTTTATGATTGGAGAGCATTGCGATTCAAAAAAATCAAGCGAATGGATAATGTTTAACGTTAAGATGAGTATACTAAGACAGTATTGTACCTTATTGTTCTGGGGGACATTGGTATTTGTTAGTTCTTGATATAGAAAATGAAACGAACATGCACCTAGATCCGATGACTCAAGGTGAAAGTGGATGCCGCGCAATAACGGCTTTCAGAAAGTATTTACAAGATTGCCTGAAGTACAAGAGTAACAATTTGTGTTATAAGGATTGGAAAATAATCACCTGCGTTCAAAACAGACCCATTCAGCGCGATTCATTCAATTGCGGTTTGTTTGTTATGAATTACTTGAATTGCATTGCAACAGGTCACTGGGTGAATGGAAATAGTTTTGATCCAAATACCTATCGAAGTCATGTAGCTGACTTCCTTATTCGTACATCCGATCCTATGGGCAGTGTATGTATTTACTGCACCGGTAGCCAAGGAAATGAACACATTATTTGTTCAGTATGTGAAAGATATGCTCATAAACGTTGTCTGTTACGAGTTGGTAATACATACAATGGTAATGATGACGGTTATATTTGTCTCTTATGTAGCACAGACAAGTGTTTAAGCATCCATGAGAACTGCCCGAGACAAATTGTGATTGCTTTGAATTACATGATATTATTATTTATATGAAATTCATTTGGGCACTATACAGGAAAGAAATAAACATAAATAAATGTAACAAGATATATATTATATCCCTACGTGGACAGAATCACAGACAGATTATTCTATGTTACTATGTCGCGAAAAGGCCAAAGTCGCCGCAAAGGTCAAAGTCGCCGCGAAAGGCGAAAGTCGCTGTAACCCGTAAATACTGGAGGTAACAATAATTGTAGAGAGCTTCCAATTGAAATTAAATACCTTCGGTGTTTTTCAGTATATTTTTTTTCTTTATATTTTGGCTAGGTCCTAATAAAATTCACTGCTACTGGGCTACTGCACTACAATGCATTAAAAAGAATTCCAATTTTTGAGCCCTTTTAATACATTTTCGTATGTTTTCGGGACAGTAACATTTCATTCAGATACATTGAAAAGTATGTAATCTTTGAATACTTTGTAATACAGTGTAGTATATTTTGTTGGACAAAAATTTGACTTCAGATGCATTGAACTTTTGAATACTTCTAAATGCATTTTGAATCACCAGGTGGGAAAACAATGTTAAATTATCGTCCCACGCCGAATTTGACAACACTGTTATCTATGTTCCTTAAGCAAACATTCCTTTATTTTGTGCATCGCAATATATGGACATTGCTAATTATTCCCGATTATCATATCTCCTATTATAGCTGAATTATAAGAGAGCGTCCCATGCGAGTACATAAAAACAATGCCATTTCATTATAAAACATCGATGCATTGCATTTACACCCATATTTTTATCATCTATTTTGGACGGTGCCATTCCCATTCCAGTGACAAAATATCATCATAATCAGGCATGTCTATTTCGAATAATACCTACTAATCATATTCTACCAAAGAATTGAAATGTTAAGAGAGAAAAACAACAATGTTACTGAATTGAGGTGTGAATTGAATAATTTTATCGGGCTTTTAAAACGATCTATAATAGTACCAAATAATAAAAATGTGTACCATTTCAGGAGATGTCACACCACAGATATTCGCAAAACCTGCTGACAACATATTTACGTGATTTCTGCAATTTTAAGCATGGTAAATGTACAAGAACGTGAAAAATGTGATCACACATTTCTGTATTTATTTTATAAACGAATAAACGTGAATGCTCTTTTACAGAGTACGAGCTACATTACCTACCTACATGCATCCACGGAAGATACTAAACCGAGTACAATGGGATGCATCAGGGCCGTGGAGAAGAAATCCGGGCCCGGGGGGAGTCATTTGCGAACGTTCACCGTAGCAACAGAAACAGGGTTTGTACAAACAATTCTTAGTGCAATACAAATATTTGAAAATATCGTATCTAACTTCTTAGCTGTAATGCTGTTTAGTAGCTCAAATGGAGAGAGGTCTGCTTCAAAATTTGCACTATAGATGTGTTTGAGATTTCTCTTGAAATCTGTTTCATGATCCGTAACGCCGACACTGATATCTTCATCTTGGCTGTCGGAAATTCTCCTAGCACGTTTTCGTTTCCGATGGACAGACAATGATGTCGAAGTACCCTTCAATCCGCTTGCAACTGCTTTACATTCGTTCAAAATAGTATCCCATTGATTTCGTATCAACTGCAGATCGATCAGTAAACTTTTCAAAGTTTCAACTTCGACATCGGTAGTTGCATTTCTGGCTTGAAGAACGATACTTTTTTCATTGATAGCATTCAAAATTTTTGACCATATAGATGCCATCAAAACACATTCAAATTTTAACATGTATTTTTGGATGCCATTAATATTTGGTCGAGTTTCACCCGTTAAATTTAACAGTTTCAGGTCTTCTACCACATTTTGAAGTCCAGGTAGATGATTTGGAAATGGTTTCACAGCATCAATTCTTGCGGACCATCGCGTATCTGATAAGCTGTGAAGTGAATTTTTGACATTTTTTTTAATATCTCCCACCTTTGAGGACTGCTGCTAAAAAGGTGTATCATTTTTTAACTACCGCGAAAAACGTGATGGCTTCAGTACAGCACTCTGCAGAATCTACTCCACATAGATTCAAACTGTGGCCAGCACAAGGTGAATAAATTGCAAGCGGATTGTCTCGAAGAATGTAGCTTTGTGCTCCTTTGTACGCGCCTTTCATGTTATTACCGTTATCGTAACTCTGTCCTCGGCATTCATCCAGAGGGATGTTAAATTTATTTAAAGTCTCTCGTATCAAGTCAGCAATAGCTTCACCAGTTTTTTTATTGCAGTCAAAAAATGCTAAAAAGCGTTCTTCAATGGAATAATTGCCCTTTTCAGGATTTAATTTAAGGTAGCGTAAAATAAATGTAGTTTGTTCAATATGAGCGGAATCTGGGGTAGCATCCACAATTAAGGCACAATGCTTAGCTTTTTCGCGTTCTGTTAATATGGTAGAAATAACATGACCTGCACAGATGTCTATAAATTCATTCTCAATATCCGGCGACAGATAGTGAACTTGGAGCCGCTGGTGCGACTGTTGCGATATGCGCACTTTATCCAAATGTTCGCGTAATACTGGATCGTAATGACTAATTAATTCCAGAATTCCTAGAAAATTTCCGTTGTTTTGATCACCAATAAGGTGACTCGTTCCTCGCAGTGCAAGACCCTTTTCACCGAGAAACAAAATTGTATCTAAAATGCAAGTCAAAATCTCTTCCCATTTGTTAGCTTCGCTTTTTATTTGATCGCATAATAATCTATCAATTGAAAAATCATTTCGGATTGCCAGTTCCATTGCACGCCACTTGTCGTAACGTTGAACATGATCATTATTATTCTCATGTGGCTGTAGTCTTTCATATAATTTCTTCCATTTCAAATTTTTCGAGTATCCGTTCAATGAACAAAGATGAGATGGATTCGATGTGTCTATTGTGCTAACTAGTCGACACGGAAAGCAAAAGAAAGCGTGTTTGCAATGACTCCAAACCAACCAATCACGTTTTACCTTTTCATCATTGGGCAACTTTTTTAAAAGCAGTGAAACGGGAAACGGATCGTTCAACCTATCACGAGGAAAAGTATTTGGCATTTTTTCATGGCCTCGACGAATCACATCACCAACTACATGTGAAGCCAAAAAATCTGTTTCCACTTTTCCGATATCAAAATCGTAAAGATTACCAATTGAGGGATACTGTGATGTTGATTTCACCGAGTTTTGTTGTAGATTGCATCCCGAAAGTCGTTCAATGTCTGCAGTAATGTCTAAATTAGACTTTAATTCTGCTTCTGGTTCTGTAGAGAGTATTTTGCTTAGTGGATGGAAAAATAGCATCGGTTACATCTTGGTTATAACCAAACTCAGTTGTTGAGGATGAAGACGCGTTCTGAGAAAAAGAACTACTTTGACGATCTACAGATTCCTTACGAGAAAACTTGAAATCAGCATGAGTTGATTGACCTTTTTGTGCCTCTAAATTGTTGTGCTTACGATCTGCACGTTCTTGTCGTTTTTGACTGCCAGATTTATGACGATATGACATTTTCATAAATTAAACACCTAAAAACAAAAAATAACTGTAATCGCACCAGCATTATGATAAAATGGAATAAAAATAAAGTTTCCTAAGATATTAGTATTGGGCAAATATTCTGTATACGTAGGTGTATTATTACATACTGTACCGCTTAAAAGTAGGAGATCACTCCTGCAGAATTTTGGCCAATTTAAAAAGTTGATATCTCATCACCAAATGAGCGCACTGACATAAAAGAAAATGGAAATTAAAGAGCAGACTTGCAGCTTCTCAGACGCGTTGGATTAATTTCCGTATGTATATTTGCCTTGCAACTATGCTCAATTTACTAAAGGCATTTTTTTCGTATTATTATTTTATTTTCAATATGCTCCCATTTTTAACAAAATGATCGTAAGAGATATAGTTGCACTAGTAAAAAACATCAAGAATAGTAAAGACAAACTTATCCTAAACTTAAGCACTGTTCAAATGAGAATTTATATCTGTGAATGATCGCAGCGCAAAAAAAGTCAAAATAGGATAAACAAAAATGTATTTCTAAAAAATTGAAAAATTTTCAGCTTATAGATAATTAAAAAAATGAATCTTTTTCTTCCTTAAACATTTTTTATTTAATGCCAATTTTTCGAGGTAATGAAGATTGCAAAAAACACATAATTTTGTTAAAAAGTTAGGTATAAAAAATAGTAGATAATTTTAATTTAATGTTAGACTCTAAATCAGCTCACGCTGTGGCTCGCCTTTTGTGCAATGTGTTATTTTTGTACAATAAAGACTTCATTATTATTATTATTTATTATAAATTATCAGAACGAAAACATAAAGCTGAAATGATTACCCTTTAATCATATTTTGCAATTTTCCTCTGCAATCATTTTTATAAAAATGGGAGCAGATTAAAAAAAAAAAGTAAAAAAAAATTTACATTCTTGTACGCACCATTGTGTATCCGGATAGGCATCGATGGTTCACCCACACGGAAAAAAGTTTTCGGCAATTTTGGCATCACGGCAGTAAGCAGCTGTACGCCGTACAGATTTTTACAAACGTAAAATGGCGATAAAAATTCGAAATCGTTAAGAAAGAAAATTTTAAGGTCAGGTACACTTTTATTACATCTTTGAGAATATTTATTCATAATTTCTAGACGATTTAGTTATTAATAATTATTTGTAATGATCTGTAAACGTTGTTAAAATTAAAAAAAAAATCGGTACTTTTGTCATTCTCAGGCTTCCGTATCGAAAACAGTGCAATATACAATAAAAATACACTCAACCTTTTTCGTAGAGCACAAAATTTCCTACAAAAGTCATGGAGGGCCCTGGTCCAAAGTTAACTGGTTATCCATGAGCACCGATGGAATATGCAGAAGTTCTAAAATATTCATAGTTGACTTCTTAGACAAAATTCCAGCGTTATTCGTGGCTAACTTATTAACTTTAGAGTACGGCCCTCTTTGACTTTTTTGTAGGAAATTTTGAGCTATACAAAAAAGGTTTAGTGTATATTTAGAGTATGTTGCACTGTTTTCGACACGGAAGCCTTAGAATGAAAATAGGACCGATTTTTGTTCACTTTTAACAACGTTTACAGATCATTACAATTATTAATAACTAAATCATCTTGAAATTATGAATAAATATTCTCAAAGATGCAATAAAAGTGTACCTGTCCATAAAATATTCTTTCTTAACGATTTGGAATTTTAATTGCCATTTTAACTTTGTCAGAATCCGTACGGCGTACAGATGTTTACTGCCGTGAAGCAAAAATTGCCTAAAACTTTTTTCCGTGCACCCAGCCACTCACATACACACACTTGCACACGCAAATAGAACAAAAAAAAAATAAAGCAATAATCCACAATGAAAACAAAGGGAAAAGTGCGTATCTATGAAAAAGGCCGGGACAAGCGCGAGTCTCTCCGCCGCAAAAAAAATGTTTCGTAACTTTCGTATACACACACACACACACGCATATATATGCGGTCATCATTTTTGTACAATTATTATAGTAAAGTGAATTCGACTTATCAGTTTAATTTTGCTCTCAATTGTATGAAGCGATTGAAATAAAAAATATGGTGTTGTAGTTGACCCATTCTTACTCATGTTAATTTTTATTTATGTTCAAATGAATCGAGAATAGCAATCATCAATTCGACCATTTTTCAATATTTGCTATTTATATAAAATTGTCTAACTCAAAAAGAGTAAAGATAAAATTGTTTTACCACTTTTGTCACGTCACATTTTTTTAATAATCATATAGAAACATTCCATATCTGCGTCGAAAAACATGTCGTCGGAATAAAAGGAAGGTTAGGTCGACTGACACCGATGCCATCGGTAGAAAAAAAGTGTAAAAAATACTAAATGCGAAAAAAGAACGAAACTATCGAAATACCGAAAATATCACTATTTCTATAAATCTGACTTACAAATTGTCCATTGTCAAGCTCCATAGAAGTCAAGATAAGGAAATTTGAGAAAAAATAAATAAATGAAATTCACTTACCTGTGTGAGCTTGTATGTCAGACGATCAAGTACAATCGCATTAAAGTGCAGATTATCACATAAACACCAAACTGTTTTTTATCAGATGCACGGAACGTAATATGTATTTTGATATGCCTTTGTTTTCAAACGGCGCGTGTTTAAACCTGACCGGCGCGCGGCTCTTGCCTAGATAGCAAATGCCGCAGCTACGTACGCATCTGCTGCAAACGTGACGCAAATAGTTTGACGTTTCGTTAGATTTGCATCACGTTTGCATCAGTTGAGTCGCTTCGTGCAGCTGTCGAAACAATTTGATATCTGGGCGTCTGATTGTTTTAAAAAGAAAAAAATTAATTGTTACTTCCCAGCAATTGAATAATTATTGGTGGACTGAAAAGCATTCGAAATGGACAAGATAAGGATTAAGAAGCATTAAATGTATAAGAATCAAATTAGAAAAAGTTCCTTAGTCGACCGGTACGAAAATTCAAAAATATATAGGAAACCTCAACTTCTTCGTTATGCGGTCAAATGAATAAAAAGAAAATTCAATTTTATTGATACGTCTCGATGTTCTGATGTGACACCCTCGTGAGTCATCGTTTATTTACATAACAACTGTAAAATAAATATAAATAATAGTAAAAAAAATTATTTTAACAATTATACAATCATACAATGAGGACAATATAAAAAAATTACTTATATAAAAATGTTTTTGTTGTTTTAGGTAAACTTTGCATTTGAAACTTTTCTTAATATTTAAAAGAAACATCATTTTCAAAAATTGAAGAATGAAGTGGAAAGCTGAATAACGGTGACAAGTTTATAAGTAAAATTCCAATGAATATATGACCATGAATTTAGTGATTATATTAAAAATTAAAAATTAAAAATTAGAAATACGTAGTTTACCTTCACATAACACAATACAAAAAATAAATAAAAATAATAAGCACCAACAAAGAAAAGACTAATCATTATGACATTATAATGCAGACTAACTGATTAAACAAGGCAACGATTTAAACTAACAGAAACATATATACATCTACACATTATAACTTACATCGCTAATAATTTATTCGTGGATACAAGGTTGTTGTTCATTTCTTTAAATACTTTACGTTAAAATTTTGAAAATATGACAAACGACCAAATTATTAGAATTTTCGAGAACCATGTATATATCACGAAAACATGAAAAATTAAACTGATATATTCATTTTTAAGTCTATCTTTATTATTCTATTATTTAATTAAATTAAAATAATTAGAAGGTAACCTAGAAGTCTCAAAACGGATATTTACAGAATTTTTATGCTTCTTGATATAAAAGTTCTCTAATTCTAATCTTTTTCTAAAATTAATTTCTTTGGCTAAAATACTAATTTTATCGAAATCAAAAGAATGCCATGTTTCTAATCTATGTTTCGTTAGACCTGTATGTTTTGATTCATCTAATTCAATGTCTTTTTTATGTTCATATACTCTTTTTTTTTAATAATCTTCCTATTTCTCCAATATAAACTTTATTACAATGATGGCAAGGAATTTTGTATACTATACAACTGTGTTGTAATAAAGGAAGTTTATCTTTAAACGGTTTTATATTACCTATATTTTTATGTATAGGAATACTAACCATTCTGATGTTATGTTTTGTAAAAACTTTCTTTAAGTTGTTGGTTAGACCTTGAATATAAGGTAAACCAAAAGTGGTAATGATATTATCAAAATTTGATTTTTTACAAGACAAACTATTGTAAATGTAGTGTAATCTTTTTCTTATAAGTTGTTTAATAAGTAATACCGGGTAACCATTTTTAATTAGAATATTAGGTAGTAACTGTAAATTTTCTTTTCTAAAGGAAACTTCAGACAATTTAATGGCTCTATCAATTAAACCAAAAATAGTACCTATTTTGTAACTCATAGGATGATAAGAGTGGTAATGTATGTATCTACCAGACCAAGTTGGTTTGTGATACCAATTAGTCATTAATTTGCTATCAGATTTTTTAAAATAGTGATATCTAAAAAGTTTATGGAATTATTAATTTCTGATTCTGAAGTAAATTTTAATCTATTGTCAAATCTAGTGAATGAATTAAAAGCATTTAAAATGGTTTCTTCCTCATCAATAGGTACGCATGTTAAAATGTCGTCCACATATCTGAAAAAGAATATCGTTCTGAATGATAATTTTGGAAGAATAATATCTTGTATTACCACTTTTGGTTTACCTTATATTCAAGGTCTAACCAACAACTTAAAGAAAGTTTTTACAAAACATAACATCAGAATGGTTAGTATTCCTATACATACAAATATAGGTAATATAAAACCGTTTAAAGATAAACTTCCTTTATTACAACAAAGTTGTATAGTATACAAAATACCTTGCCATCATTGTAATAAAGTTTATATTGGAGAAACAGGAAGATTATTAAAAAAAGAGTATATGAACATAAAAAAGACATTGAATTAGATGAATCAAAACATACAGGTCTAACGAAACATAGATTAGAAACATGGCATTCTTTTGATTTCGATAAAATTAGTATTTTAGCCAAAGAAATTAATTTTAGAAAAAGATTAGAATTAGAGAACTTTTATATCAAGAAGCATAAAAATTCTGTAAATATCCGTTTTGAGACTTCTAGGTTACCTTCTAATTATTTTAATTTAATTAAATAATAGAATAATAAAGATAGACTTAAAAATGAATATATCAGTTTAATTTTTCATGTTTTCGTGATATATACATGGTTCTCGAAAATTCTAATAATTTGGTCGTTTGTCATATTTTCAAAATTTTAACGTAAAGTATTTAAAGAAATGAACAACAACCTTGTAACCACGAATAAATTATTATCGATGTAAGTTATAATGTGTAGATGTATATATGTTTCTGTTAGTTTAAATCGTTGCCTTGTTTAATCAGTTAGTCTGCATTATAATGTCATAATGATTAGTCTTTTCTTTGTTGGTGCTTATTATTTTTATTTATTTTTTGTATTGTGTTATGTGAAGGTAAACTACGTATTTCTAATTTTTAATTTTTAATTTTTAATATAATCACTAAATTCATGGTCATATATTCATTGGAATTTTACTTATAAACTTGTCACCGTTATTCAGCTTTCCACTTCATTCTTCAATTTTTGAAAATGATGTTTCTTTTAAATATTAAGAAAAGTTTCAAATGCAAAGTTTACCTAAAACAACAAAAACATTTTTATGTAAGTAATTTTTTTATATTGTCCTCATTGTATGATTGTATAATTAATAAAATAATTTTTTTTACTATTATTTATATTTATTTTACAGTTGTTATGTAAATAAACGATGACTCACGAGGGTGTCACATCAGAACACCGAGACGTATCAATAAAATTGAATTTTCTTTTTATTCATTTGACCGCATAACGAAGAAGTTGAGGTTTCCTATATATTTTTGAAATGTATAAGAATGTATTCGTTTCATCATGTCTTAATAATAGTATTTTCAATTAATGGGTTGTTAACAATGTGTGCCAATGCAATGCTACAATAGGAATTCAGGTCCAATCGTATGTAGCTTGTTTTGTTTGCTCCTCTAACTGAGGAATGAAAATAAATTTAATACATTCATGGTATGGCTAAACATCAATTTGAATCAACGGGCATTTTTTATGTAAAGTCGACACAGCGCGGATCTTTTTTTTCTTTAAACATGTAAATTATTACGTATTTTGATAGAGCTGATTTCGAAAATGCACAGTAAATTTTCCACAACTGAAATTTAAGAGGTCAAAATTACGAAAAACATGCAAAGAATATGTTTATTTTTTTATTTTGATATTCTTAATAACTTAATTTCCTTGGTGTTAAAAAAAGATTACATAACATATATTTAACCCATTAACGCCCAGAAACAGAGATTTTGTAACGTCTTTTCGAGCCATATTCTTTTAATAATGCGAAAGGAATAATCAAACGGAAATGATGCTTCTTTATGTTTTTGACTATGCTGTTTCAGTATCTGGCATTACATTTTCATTTTTTTTACAAGAAAAATAAATATGGCGGCTTTTAGATGAAAAAATACGGAAAAATGAAAACTGTTTTTTTTATGAATTTTTTTCAGATTGAAGCACAGATATAATCCCGTCGTTTTTTCACTAATCGGTGCATAAAATAGTTGTACTTTATCGGAATATTTTTGAAAATGGTTAGAAATATTATTTTCATTATCAAAATGGCGATTGACGTCTTCCTGGAGAGTGAACAAATTTCTGAATTGGTAATATGACAAATAGGCTGATGGATTTATATGAAACTTCGTTTTCTAAGGGTTTCGAGGGCGCCGAATATAAATGTGATGTCAGATTTTCAAACATTCAAAATGGCGGATCCAATATGGCTGACATATTTTTGAAAACACTTTGAATTTGCATGAAATTTGTTACTCGGGGGTTTTTGGGGTCGCCGAATATAAATCTGATGTCAGATTTTCAAACATTCAAAATGGCGGATCCAATATGGCTGATATATTTTTGAAAAGACTTTGAATTTGCATGAAATTTGTTACTCGAAATGTATTTTTTGTTGCCAGTGTGAGTAAAATGCGTCAGAAAAATATCAAAAATGTGGAAAATAGCATTTTACCCACACTGTAACAAAAAAAATATTTTCTAATATGTAGGAACGTTTGCAAAATTAAATTCATCTCTTAGCCATTATTATACAATGTTGCTCAACATTTACCAGCGTGGAGGTGGATGTAATCAAATGTCACTTTTTTTTTTTTTTTTTTTTTTTTTTTTTTAATTTTTAATTTTTGTTGTCATTTTATTATTTTTTTTTGTTTTTATCAGTTCTTTCCTCTAAACACCACTTATGATCGGTAGCTATTTATGATTATTTATGATCTTTATGTTTTGCACCGAAACAAGATTTGCAAAGATATTGATTGCATGTTTTGCAAAATGATTGTGTCCTGATCGGACAAAATTTTGTGAAACAAATTTATTTCACAATTTCGGGCATTTCATACTTCTGATGGACTTTTTGCTGGATTTGTAAGGCGGTAAAAATTTAAATATTGGTGACAAATTAGGGAAATGTGCATTAGGAACGAGAGTAGACTTGAAGTAACTAATCAATTTTTCAAAACCACGGGCTCTCGAAAAATACCATGATAATAATAACATTATGTTGTATGAATATCTTTTCGCTAGTTTTGAACCGACGACAAAATCATATTCAGCTATCCTAAAACTCCCTAAGTAATAAATTTCATGCAAAATCAAACTCTTTTGAAAAATACGTGAGCCATATTAGATCCGCCATTTTGAATTTTGTGAATCTGACATCAGATTTATATTCGGCGACCCCAAAAACCCTCGAGTACCAAATTTCATGCAAATTCAATGTCTTTTCAAAAATATGTCAGCCATATTGGATCGGCCATTTTGAATTTTGTGAATCTGTCATCAGATTTATATTCGGCGACCCCAAAAACCCCCGAGTAACAAATTTCATGCAAATTCAAAGTGTTTTCAAAAATATGTCAGCCATATTGGATCCGCCATTTTGAATGTTTGAAAATCTGACATCACATTTGTATTCGGCGCCCTCGAAAACCTTAGGAAAGGAAGTTTCATATAAATCCATCAGCCTATTTGTCATATTACCAATTCAGAAATTTGTTCACTCTCCAGGAAGACGTTAATCAACATTTTGATAATGAGAATAATATTTCTAACCATTTTCAAAAATATTCCGATAAAGTACAACTATTTTATTCACCGATTAGTGAAAAAACGACGGGATTATATCTCTGCTTCAATCTGAAAAAAATTCATAAAAAAAAAACAGTTTTCATTTTTCCGTATTTTTTCATCTAAAAGCCGCCATATTTATTTTTCTTGTAAAAAAAATGAAAATGTAATGCCAGCTTCTGAAATAGCATAGTCAAAAACATAAAGAAGCATCATTTCCGTTTGATTATTCCTTTCGCATTATTAAAAGAATATGGCTCGAAAAGACGTTACAAAATCTCTGTTTCTGGGCGTTAATGGGTTAAAAAGTCATTAAATACAATAACATATATTCAAAAAGTCCGGGTCCGGGGGTAATTTCCCCACCCCCCTCTCTCGTCGGGCCTGGGATGAATCAGGAAAGAAAACGATCGTGTAAAACTTCCACTGAAATTATCTGCTGAGGTGGATCTTTGCGAAAAATTGTTTACTGTGATTGGTTACAAATATATTGAAAGAAGTTGTCTACATAAAATCAAGGTGACTAATAAGTAAATGCTAAATATTCTGTCATTCTGCAGAATACGTGGGCAATTATCCTTGCTTCAGCGGGTCCATGGGCTTTCAGAGGTTCCGCCACACAATGTTATGGTCAGAAGCAGATCAGTGTACGCACCATTCCTCGAAACAATAACTACATGTATAATATTGTAAGTTCAGTTTGTAGTATATGCATATTTTTTTCATAAATTATCAGCGGGCTTAATCTATTGTATAATAATATTTCGGAAGTTTATGGTCGTTTGCTATTTATAAATGAGTATATAATAGTATTTTTCAGTTAATGAACTGCAAACAATGAACTTGTACGCCCGTGATGCAAACATAATTTTTTGATTCGATAGGTGTAAAAAATGGCCATTTTTCGATGATTTTTAACAATGAGGACTGAGCAAAATCCCTATCTTAATACGCTTTTTACGCCCTCCGAATAAAAAATAAACAAATATATTTTATAAATAATTAACAGTAACAATATTTGTACAGCAACTACGAACATAGTGTCTAAATAACCAATTTTATGCAATAGGCTCTTTGCCAACAGTTGAAATGGAATAGTTATTTTCAATGCAAGTGTAGTGTAAAATTTGTTTTCTACGAATGTGCGTGATGCACGTATGTGCGTGTCTTTCAAAAATAATATATTACGCTGCAAGGTAATATGAAGAAAGTGCGCGATTTTGAGTGGGGGGTTTGCTGCACGAGCGTAGAGAGGGCAGCCCCTCCACGAGTGTCGTGCGCTTTCTTCCCGTGAGGCATACGCTATTTTTCCCCGACTTCATTGCAATGCCCTCACTTCCACGCTCATTGCTCCCTCTGACGTCACACTTTCCTTTCCAAGGGAGTAATAGAACCGAAGTGCGCATGCGCGGAGACGCCCTGGCGGAATCGGCTACTTTCGTCCCGCGTTGCTGGCACGGAATGTGGTTATTCCGGTGAAGTCGGAAAAAACACATGTTTGCACATGTGTCGAACATTATTTTATGCTTCAAGTGTGGGTAAAATGCGTTTAAAGAAAATGTCGAAAGTGTTTAAAACCAAATTAAACGTACACTGAAACATAAATTCAATTTTAGATGGTAGATGACACATGAATATTTTAATTCATCAGAATAGTAGTTTCCAACAAAACATTTCCGCCCATATGCCGAACAATATTTTTTGTTGCAGTGTGCGTAAAGTGACCTTGAAAATCGAAAAAATCACACTTTACGTACACTGTAACAAAGAGTAATGAAGATTGCTGACGTAATGGAATGTTCTAGAATTGTAGGTGGCGCTGGTAAATAAATGTTTCTAGAATTATGAAGGAGACTCTAAATGCTTCGCTTGTAAAACAAGTAATGGCATAATTCCCATAAAATGTATCCATAAAAAACAAACCACGAGGCCACTGTACAAATTATTGAAATTCTGTAAATAATATATTTGTAGCACATTCCAAGGAAACACCGTGAAAAATTACCTATCAAGAAAAGCGGAACTCTTTTTCCGTGAAGTACGTATATATACAATCTGGGGATGTACATAATGAAAATGCGCCTTCAATACGGGCTAGTAACTTTCGTACCGACTGTATGTTTGTAGGTCAATACGTATCATAATCATCTTACATATAGTTTTCTTCCTGGTTCCTGTGCGGCGCGGAGTCCGGAGGGCCAACGACTTGGCAACACCGCTAGGCGTTCGGCAACACTCGGTTCGCGCGGTAAAATCGACGGCGCGGCATATGTACGGAAGCAGCAACAGAAGCAGCATGGCAGAAAAAGAAAATAATAGGTAAGAAATGCGAATTACACGATTGTAGATTCCTGAATGTTTTATAATCGTACATGTAACTGTTTATTCTTTATTTCAGCGACGAGGCTCTTGAATTGCCGGAGGCAAAGAAAAAAACGAAGAGCAAATCGTCGATGCCGTAGCCGGGGCGACAAATGCAGACGAGCGCATGGAGGAGCCACCCCAACAGCGACATGAAATAGAGGCATTTATTTCATCGCAGAAATAATCATATCAACACTACACGTAGAATCAGTATATTTTACTATTTTCCTTCTCCCAGTGTGTTGCTTATCATTCAAAATTCAACTATAAACACGATAGTAAATATCTTGCAAACAACTTCTGCCATTTGTTTCATCGCACAAATAGTTTCAGAATGATTTTTTATTACGATGAAATAAATGGCATAAATTAATTGTGGATGAAATATATTGTGTGGAAGTAACTTTGACATCTTCGTATAAACTCTAACATTTAACAACGTATTTACTTACAGGTAGTACATATATAGGATCAGTATATTTTACTATTTTACTTCTCCCAGTGTTTTGCTTACCATTCAAAATTAAATTACAAACACGATAGTAAATATCTAGCAAACAACTTATGCCATTTATTTCATCGCACAAATAGCTTCAGAATGATTTTTCATTACGCAGTGTAATGCATGATGATAACATACTGCATATATATAGGTTACGCAGAAAAATAAAATGATGACGGTTATACGCTTGAAAATTTCTATAAATAGTCTGCAACTGTGCGATGATATAAATGGCAGAAGTTGATTGGTAGATATTTAAGATCGCGTTTGTAGTTGAATTTTGAATGGTAAGCTACACACTGGGAGAAGGAAAATAGTAAAATATACTGATCCTATACGTGTAGTACCTGCAAGTAGATACGTTGTATAAGTTACAGTTTATACGAAGCTGTCAAAGTTATTTGGACTACGCGTATACTACAAGCAAAAGTAATTTCGACTAGTCGAATAGTTATTTAGGATTAGTACATTTTAATATATTGTTCTCTCAATGGGTAGATTACTGTTAAAAATTGAACTGCAAAAATACGATGGTACATATCTACAATAAATTTTACTATTTTTTGTATACAATAATATTTATACGATATATTTAAAATATTATATAAAAATCATTATATCATATAAAAATTAATATATTACATTAAACAAATATATTAAAAATTTATACAATATATTTATTATTTATTTCGTCGCACAAATAGTTACAGATTATGCATTCCTATTTATTGCAGATTTTTAATTATATAACCGTCATTTTATTATTTTTAAAAGCGATGACGCATTTCCTGATAAAATTTAGATGCAATATGTTGATTGTTTGGTGCGATTAAATATTTTACTTATAATATGTTTGTATTGTTTCAGCGTCACCCGAGGGGCCAATATATGGACGATATGGCGCGCTTTCGCAGTGCCTGGAGAATGCCC
Organism: Trichopria drosophilae; assembly: GCA_030407085.1. Taxonomy (NCBI): domain Eukaryota; kingdom Metazoa; phylum Arthropoda; class Insecta; order Hymenoptera; family Diapriidae; genus Trichopria; species Trichopria drosophilae. The sequence goes on from CM059582.1 coordinate 103,728,037, forward strand.
CGGGTATATTTATTGAATATGCGTTCGTGTGTGTGCATGTGCGCGCGCGCGGGCGTGTTTGGATAAATGCGTGTGGTTGCATTTTTCCGCATTTCCCCGTAGTGAGGCTGCTTTCCGGGTATGGACTTCAAAGATGCGTATTTGTAGGTTAGACGTTTGATAAAAAAAAAGAACGGTTTGATCCATATTTAAATTTAAAAAAATGTCATTGTACAGCCCGAGTGTCTAATGTCAGAAAAACATAATTTGGACAAGCAAAAATTATTTGTTGACATGCGCCATAACATAAAGTGGAAAAAAACAGCTTGATCCTCAATTTTTTCAAAAAATCTCCTTTTTGCCATCTGTTGTGAAATGCGATATTTTTAAAAATTTGTCGAAATATTTCTAAATTGTACAGACCGAGTGTCTGGTGTCGGAAACAAAGTTAGGAAAACTGAATAAAATAAATATTGCGCAAATTTCATCTAATTTGTTCGCATAGGCCACAACATCAAGTTTAATTTATTGAAAAAAAAGAACAGTTTTCGACGCATGTGTGCTTTACTTTGCCAATTATTTTATCTTACGCACTGAAAAGTCGTGCACAAAAGTTATTCGATCTGCGATGAATTGACTATAAGTTTTCTCGCTTTTTATCCTACGACAATCAAAAAGTAACCCTTCAAAATAATATTGTACGACTTACCGTATCTCACCATCTGCAGTTCTAGATGTGTTACTTTCTAAAAAGCATCCACATTTTTTAAAAATCGTGCAATTTGCGCGGCCAGGAAACAAAGTTCTGAAAACTAAAACCCCGAAAGGCTTAAATTTCCATATTGCATAAGCCTAACGTTTTGCCAAATTTTCAAAGACAAAGGGAAGAAAATCACGCTGGAGTCATGTTATATGCAAATTTGGGCTTGTCGGGGGGTGTGTTGATTTTCGAACAAGGTCTTATGTCCATCGCCTTAAGTTAGACAAAGAGATGGCCGCTGTGAAACTTTGATGCTTTATTTTTCCTATTTATAAGCTAACAATCTTTTCCATACTACTTTAATCGCTATTCCTCGACACGAGAAACCGATTTCTGCAAAAAAATCGCGAAAATCCCTCGAAAATCGCCAATGTCACGGCGCAAAGTTTTCTCGCTTTTTTCATCGCCTCTGCACCGGAGGTTCGCGCGGCAAAATTAAGCTAGAGCCGTCAATTGTTTTTTTTTTTCAAAATGTTCAGAAATAAATTTGGAAGAAACGTATGAAGGCCGATTATTGAAACTTTAATTGGAATATTCCTAAAAAAGAGGTTTTCCGTGCGTGACCATAATTTGAAAAGTTGTCACTTCAGAGCAAACCTCAAAATTCCTGATATTTAGGAACTAAGTGATATTACAGTCAACTGAATTAAACTTATAACTCTTCAGAAAAACATTAACCATTTAGAATTTGTAACTTTACGTACACGGAAAATAATAATCCAGCGAAAATTCCCGAACTCGTTCGGATGTTGAGGATTTCAGTATGCTTGAAAGAAGATTAGGAACTATCTCGTTAGAAATATTCTAGACCCTTTTTCATGAAGAAGTCAAATTAATTCATGAGGAGTTCCAGAACTATGAAGTAATATGCTCGAATTATATCTAAGATCTTATAACTAAGATTATTTCTAAACAGTTCGGGAATATTTCCGAATCAGTTCAAGAAAAATTCGAAGCTAATATAATTAAATAATCCGACTAGTTTAAGGGAAAAAATTTGGTTTTCGTATGTACGTCTTTTAACCACCATTTACTAATTCAAGAACAAACTTTTCTAACATTTTATACACAAGGCCCATACATAGAAATACATCGCTAAACGAATTACAACGCAGACCTACACAATAAGATTAAACTATAGATAACAGTTAATATACGCACGCACGCAAACGGTATTAACGGAACGCTAACATATTTACTCATTAGTAGACTGAGTCAGAAGTTGTTTTTATACATAATCTATCAGTTTCGCGGCGCTGGCGAGAAACGCGCCATCTGTGAATATCTGTGTAAGTGAATGCCCGCGAATATTTGAATGTAGTTATTGACAAATAACGTTCTTTATATGTTTCATACAATCGGGTATGTAGGTTTAAGGGGATTCCGTACGGCTCAGGCAATAAGGTAGAAATTTTCACAAAGATACTTAAATTAAAAATGATTTAATTGATTTCAGGCTCTGTATTAGAAACTGGAATGAATATATATGATGTCCCAAAAAATATGAAACCCGTTAGTTAACAATCCACTGAGAATCGTGCTAAATGGATAGCCGTCAAAAATCATTTTTAAAAATACAAAATTACTGTTATGACTAAAAACCGTATTTCACGACTAAGTGAAAGTCGTAGAAATGTAGATACGACCTTTTCTAAGACACATAGCAGTATAATAGCATTTTACACTAGTTCCACTAGTACGGCCAGTGAAAATTGCTCTAAATAAAAATTGTCTCATCCCAGCTAACAGACTGTCACATTCGTCAACGAAAAGTTAACGAAATATACAAACAGTATACAAAACATTTTGTATATTTCGTAACATTTTCGCACATGAACATGACCGTACGTCAGCTGGGATTGAACTGAAAGGTTTGATTATTATGTAGTTTGGAGTTTTACTACTACTATTAATAAGTTTGGCGTTTTATTTTGTTTTAAACATTTAAATAATTTTTTTTTGTTTTTACCACATTCACTTCAGCATTATCGCAATGTATACTTCAATAGCATTTTCTACAAGCTTGTCTGTATTATGACTGCCATCAAATTCCTATTAATGTAAATTAAGGTAAACAAAATTTGATAAAGGTCAAAATATTTTTCAAAAAATAACTTTCCTACCGGCATATTCTCCATTCTTTACCTGTGTTAGAAGAAACATATCGAAGCATAATAATCGAATATATATATATTGTTTTGTTTTCATTCCCTGGCCGCCACGTGCGAATACATCGCCTGCGCAGTACGGCGGGGTTGGTTCGTTGGTTGTGTATATATATGTACATGGTCTGGCGTATCGGTATTTGCGCATATAATATATATATATACATATATAGAGTATTTTGTGTAGAGAAGTACACAAAAGTTCGGGAATTTTCATAAACTGGATGCACAACTTCTCACAATCGTAAAATAATAAAAACTATTTCATGTTAGATGTACATTTTCTTAAATACTAATGACATAAATATTGAACTGTTTCTTAATTTTATGTGAAATCATCTGTAATATTTACTTTCAGCGTATTTCCGAACCAAACTGTGAAATATATTTTCAGTTCGGGAATTACTCAGAAATATTTCGAACATATTTACCGATAATCGTGAGATTTTCGTCGAATTTTTCTCAAATCCTTAACATCCGAACAAGTTCGGGAATTTTCACTGGATTATTTTTTTCCGTGTAGCATTGACCATTCAATTACAATGTTATGCGAAAAAGGAACTAAAGAATTAAATTATAGAATTATATATTCACCTATGCCATTCTGGGAAAAAATAAACTATATATATATATATAGTGTGTGTATATATGTATATGTGTGTGTGTGTGCGTGTGTGTAATATATAAATATATAATTTAAATACGGACAGTTCTACAGTTGTATATTATTATACTATTCATTACAATCAAGTAAGTATATTTATATGGTTTTCGCCAGACTATATAAATATGTACATAAGAATATATATATATATATATATATGTGCGTGCGTGCGTGCGTGCGTGCGTGCGTGTGTGTGTGGGGGTGTGTGCGTGCATGCGTGCGTGCGTGCATGTGTGTGTATGTGTGTATTATATGAGTAAACTCAAAAATGTGGACAATGGCGTACGTAATAGGTTTAAAATGTGATGGCAGAGATAACTATTGATATAATTTTGATGTGAAACGAGGATTATGTAGTTGTTTAAATTAGTCGTAACTTTAATGTTAATAGCAATAACTTTACATACTTTTTAGTGAAGTAATTGTAGAGTACGTAAACTAAGTCACATGAAACACACATTTTTTTTAACGTTTCTAACGTTTCACTCATATTCTATAATAAAATTAAGGTTTGAAGAAGTTAAAAATGACTTTTATGATACGTTGAAACCTTATAACTCTGAACAATGTTCTATTCATTTTTAATTTCGTCAAGTATTAATTTTATTGTATAAAAAGAGCTACTTTTTTAACAGATTATTCAATATTTAGTGTAATTATTGAAATTAAAAATATATATATACATATTTATAAAACATCGACGAAAACAATTGACGGAGTTTTCACATAGCCGCATTTTTTTATTTTACCCATATGTATAGACAATTCTATTTAGGTATGAAATTTATACAAGACTATGTATATGGTTTTTTTTACAGAGTATATATGTATAGAATCACAGGTATGCATGAATGTATACTGATCTATTATTTTAAATAATTCTATTTCTGCAGTTGATTTTAGCAGTATAACGACTAATTTAAAAAACATAATTATAATTCTAATTGTGTACTGACAAGGGGAACCCACGGTCGGGGGGTCACGATTTTTAACGGCAATTTTTGTAGGTATTCTAGTGCGAAAATAAAAATATGCGTGTTTCAGCGTTTTATCCAATGGGCTTTGATTTTTATCCAATAAATTATTAAAATTCACGTTCTTATTGCCATATATATATCAACTTTTAAACGTCAGATACATTCCCCTTGAAACATTCGAATGTCTGACATCCGGATCATAACCCCGCAGCGAATTTCTGTAAACATTTAAAAAGTCGAATGCGAAGCATTTATATCAATTAAATTATGATTTTTGCGTCTTTCCCTCCATTTAAATGTAATTCCTAATTTGAAATTCTTGAAACTAGTTTAACACGGAGCGGCAAGAAAGAATTTTCTTTTAAGTTCTGTAATATACTATTCTTATACCATTTTGAAGTATGCTCGATCTTTTCCTCTTTTGAGAAAATTTAAAAAAGAATTGTTTTAAGATTTAAGAAAGTTTTATAATTTAAATATTGCAAAGAAATATGATGGTATATTTTTAAAAATGTTCCTGTCATATGGAATTTACTGCATTATTGCATTTTGGGGGTAATGATGAATATGAAAAAATAGATAATTACGGACTCACAATACATTGAAAGCATCAGTTTAGAACTCGTGTATTGTTTTCGAAAAATGGTGAAAATATACATTTATGTGAATATAAATATCTTTCTTAATAACAGATTGATTCCTTGGAAAAATATTTCACGCAATATAAAATACGAAATAGGAATGCTAACAAATAGAAGACTAGAATTATTGCTGTTGCAGAATAATCGAAGTTATCATGGATATCGTATTCTGTGATACTTTTAATATTTAGGAAACTGAACAAAAATTTTGGTATTATAGAAGAACAAAAAAATTTGTTTTATATAAAGCGTATGTAGGAAGATATCGCACAATAACTTTGTTTAAGGGAGAATTATAATTTCCGAACGAATAATGCAAAATACCTTATTCAATATATATAAGACAGTCTTTCACGAGAATCTTTAGAAGTAATGAATTTGATTTTTTGTGTATATATATATATATATATATATATATATATATATATATATATTCGTATTGCGACGTAGAGGTGAAATTCTTGGATCGTCGCAAGACGGACAGAAGCGAAAGCATTTGCCAAGGATGTTTTCATTAATCAAGAACGAAAGTTGGGGGCTCGAAGACGATCAGATACCGTCCTAGTTCTAACCATAATGTGGAATATGAAAATATGGGTAATTACGGACTCATAATACAATGAAATTAATACCATAAAACACGTGTATTGTTTTATATATATATATATATATATATATATATATATATATATATATATATATATATATATATATATATATATATATGTGTGTGTATGCATATAAATGTATCTTTATACTACTTTCCGAAAACAATACACGAGTTTTATGGTATTAATTTCATTGTATTATGAGTCCGTAATTACCCATATTTTCATATTCCACATTACCCCCCAAAATGTAATTTTATTTTGTGAAATAAAACAAATGAGTTTTTTTAAATAGGACCGCAAAATGTATTTATTCATCCAGAATACCAAACTTATCTATGTTCAGTTTCCTAAATATTAAAAGTATCGCGGAATTACTCGTATACATATATGACTAAAATATGGTATGATGCGTCAAAAAAATAAGTGGTTCTATAATATTAAATTCATGGTAACTACAATTATTCTACAAAAGCGATAATTCTAGTCTTCTATTTTATAGCATTCCTATTTTGTATTTTATATTGCGTGAAATATTTTTCCCATTATAAAATTTTAAATACTTCTTTTTTAAATTTTCTCAAAAGGGAAAAAGACCGAGCTACCGTACTTCAAAATAGTATAAGAATAGTGTATTATAGTACTTAAAAGAAAATCTTTTTTTGCCGCTGCAGGTTAAACTAGTTTAAAGAATTTCAAATTGACGATTATAATTAAATGGAGGGAAGGACGCAAAATCATAAATTAATTCATATAAAAATGCTTCGCATTCAGCTTTTGAAATGTTTACAGGAATTCGCTGTGGGGTTATGATGCGGATGTCAGACATTCGAATGTTTCAAGGGGAATGTATCTGAGGTTCAAAAGTTGATATATATATATGGCAATAAGAACGTGAATTTCAATAATTTATTGTATAAAAACCAAAACCCATTAGATAAAATGCTGAAACACATATATTTTTATTTTCGCCCTAGAATACGTACAAAAATTTCCGTTAAAAATCGTGACCCCCCGACCGTGGGTTCCCCTTGTGAGTATCATTGATAGATTTTGCTATAGTTGTAGTACTTGACATTATCGATATTACTAGTGTTAATTTTAGCATTTCTTTAAATTTCTTTCATTGTTGTTTATCGTCGATTAGAGGTTACCTCAAGCTCATAGCTTCAAGATCGTATCCTTATTTAGAATACTTCCAGCCATTTAGTTGTGAACGTAAAGGTTATTTCAAATTTTGTTACAATTCAATTCACTATTATTAATATTAGTATTAGTTTTTAATTGTTATTATCACGTAATTGATGTAATTATTTTAATAATAATGTGATTTGTATTATTTACATCTCGCTTGAGAACTGCAGGAGTTTTTCATAATTTTTAATATCATGTTCGTTTCCTCATTTTCATGGAAAATCTGTCATATCTTCTGCTGTTTCGTCTGTATGTTTTTCAACAGTTCATTACATGGGACGATTGAAAACTTAATAAAATATGCAGGCAGCTTTAAACGAAATTTCCCCTCGAAATGCTGTCAATTGTTTTTAACCTTATGTATAGAATAAAAGTCTATGAATTATCTTAAATATTTGATATCATATAATCAATTTTTGACAGATACAATAAATTATTCTCAATCGTTATTTGGATTTAAATTATAATTTAGGTGGACAAATATTCAGAAACAATATTATTTTAATCGAGAGAGAACAAAATGCATATGGTTACAACTTCTGCCGCTAGTTGCGGTCGTGAATATCGAAGCCATGAGTTTCGTACTCGTTAAAGAAATGGATTTCCATTTTATCCAGGAAAAGAAAAATCTCCACAAGGAGCTCAAGAATATGGCCAAAGGCACACTGCGTGCCTTTAGCCATTACGCCAAGGCACGAGAAAGTTCGGGGGCTTCGCAGGCGTCGGTCACTTGCCAGGATGGGGCGAGCCAAACCTCGCCCCTATTCCGTAAGCCCCCCGAACGTCCGGAGCGTAAAGGACCCTCGCTGCTGAAGCTGCCAGCGACAAAACGGGTCAGGAAAGAAGAGGAGAAAGAGGAACGCCCCGTACTACCAGCTGCAGAACAACGGCGGCAACCCCAGTCGGAAGACCAGGACTGGGTTACGGTGATCAGAAACGGCTTAAAGAAGAAGGCGAGGCAGCAGCAGCAACAACAACCGCAACAGCATCAGCAGCAATAACATCCGCAGCAGCATCAACAGCAACAACGACGGCAGCTGCAGCAGCAGCAGCAACAACATCAGAAGCAGCAGCAACAACATCAGCAGCAGCAGGGAACGGATGTCGGCAAGCGACACAGGGGGAAGCCGGAATCAAAAGCCGGCCTCCGACCCTTCCGCCCCGATGCCATCAAGATCAAGGCAGCGGACGGTGCGTCATATGTCGACATTCTGAAGACCATGAAAGCTGCGCCAGAACTGCAAAAGTTAGGAGAAAGGGTGACCTCCATCAGGCGGACGAAAGCAGGCGAACTGCTCATAGAGCTTGCAACGCCTGGCGTGTGCGCCCAAGAGCTCCAAGCAGCGGCCACGTCCATCCTAAAAGGGACAGCTGACGTACAGGCACTGTCCCATAAGGAAGCCATCACCATCAAGGACATGGACGAGGCCACAACTCGGGAGGAGGTGGCACAGGCCATCATTGAGATGACTTCACCGGAAGCAGTGACCCCTGAGAATATCAAGCTCAGGGGAGCATATAGCGGAACCCAGGCGGCCAATATCTTGCTTCCCGTCGCAGTAGCAAACACACTGCTGCGAAAGGGAAAGCTTAAAATTGGCTGGGTTAATTGCCGGGTTCGACTGCGCGAGGGACCCCCACGCTGTTACAGGTGCCACGAGAGCGGACATCTGGCAAGGGGTTGTAAGAGCGCGGTCGATCGCTCGGCGCAGTGCTTCCGGTGTGGCAAGGAGGGCCACAAGATTGAGGACTGCGTAGCCAAACATCGTGCAACGCAGGAGGTTGGAGCACAGACCAACAATGGCTAAGGTGCTCCAAATAAACCTCAATAACTGTGCGGTGGCCCAGGACCTGCTATTTCAACTGGTCAAGGAGGAGAAGGCCGATATCGCCGTCATCAGCGAGGCTTACCAGGATCTTTGTAAACCGAGCTGGGTGAAGGATTCCACCAGCAAGGCGGCCATCTGGGTGTGTGGGAATCTCTACATATCCAATAAGATGTCCGACCCCCTGCCCAACTTCACCTGGGTGGAGGTGGCTCGTATAAGACTATACAGTTGCTACCTCCCTCCCAGTCTTACCATCGACGAGTTCCAAGGATCCCTGGAGGCCATCGTCGCCAGTGCAAGAACCTCTCGACTCCCATTAGTGATCGGGGGGGACTTCAATGCCTGAGCGACGGAATGGGGTAGCGCGAAGACCAACCATCGAGGATATGCCCTCATTGAGGCCTTCTCGTTACTGGAGTTGGAGATTGCTAACACGGGGGGAAAGCCGACCTACTCCAAGGCCGGCAAGTCCTCCATAGTCGACCTGACCTTCGTCGACCCAAAATTGATGGGGGAAGGGTTGGGCTGGAAAGTTAGCGACCGATACACGGGCAGTGACCATCAAGCCATGGTGTACCAGCTCCAACTGACCGGCAGAGCAGCAGGAAAGGTGCAGAGCGCAAGCAAAGAGAGATGGGCACCGGCCACCTTCGATCGGGAAATGTTTCTCTACAGCTTGGAACAGACGGAGGTGGAGGGAACAGCAGAGGAGAGAGCCCGATGCTTCTCCCGAGCCATAACAGCGGCTTGCGATGCCTCTATGGCCGCGAAGTCAAATCCTCGCGGCCGACCCCCAGTTTACTGGTGGAATGAGGAAATCGCAGATATCCGTCGAGAGTGCCTTCGGGCTCGAAGGCTGCACCAGAGAGCAATTCATAAGCCCCGGTACTACCAACTGGCCGCGGACTATGACAGAAAGAGAAAGAGGCTCAAGATTGCCATCAAGGCCGCGAAATAAAGTGCTGGCAGGACTTTTGTGAGGAGGTGGACCGCGATCCCTGGGGGCGACCGTATAAAACGGTCATGAACAAGATCAAGCCCAGGGGACCCAACGCACCATTTTATCCATCCTTCCTTGGCAAAGTCGTCGGCCATTTATTCCCAGAACAGCGGGAACGGCCGATTGGCACTGGCCTGATGGCAATTGCTGGCGCAGGCGAGCCGCCAGATGTTATCGAAGCCGAAATAATGATGGCTGCTAAGAAGATCTCCACCCGTAAGGCCCCAGGAATGGATGGGGTACCTGGAATGGCAGTGAAGATCGCTGCGCTGAATGTACCAACCATCTTCACATTGACATTCAATGCTTGCCTGAAGGAAGGATGCTTCCCGGCGCAGTGGAAAGAACAGAGGTTGGTGCTGCTGTCTAAGGGAAACAAACCCCCGGACGACCCATCCTCATTCCGACCGCTCTGCATGCTTGACATCTCCGGGAAGCTATATGAGAGGGTTATCTGTGCCAGATTGGAAGCAGCCATCGAAAATGCCGGAGGTCTTTCCGAAAACCAGTTCGGATTTCGGAAGGGGCGCTCAACCATCGATGCAATCGGTCGAGTGAAAGCAATAGCCACGGATGCCATCAGTGGCAGCCGAAACACCAGGTGCATGTGTGCCATCATTGCCCTGAATATTCGGAACGCATTCAATTCGGCCAAGTAGGATTGCATCATGCAGGCACTCGAAGACCTGAAGGTGCCTCTCTACCTAAGAGCAGCCATCTCAAACTACCTAACAGACCGAACCCTGTATTATGACACCGATGACGGCAGGCACTCCTACAACATCACGGGAGGCGTGCCACAGGGTTCGGTTCTGGGACCCTTGCTCTGGAACGTCTCATATGACGGACTGCTCAGTCAATCCCTTTCAGACGGGGTGTCCATGGTAGCTATCGCATTCGACCTTGCACTAATCGTCGTCGCGAAGACCATCGACGAGGTGCAATTTAGCGGAGATGAAGCTATCGAGGTAGTAGCTAGGTGGTTGAGCAACCATGGGTTAGATCTGGCGGCTGAGAAGACGGAGGCGGTGCTCATCTCTCGAACGAATGAATGAAATTTAAATGTATGACAGTTTCCGTCCCGAGTCATCGTAAAAAAGGAACTCAGCGACATAATTGGACACGAGGATACTTACCGAGGTATTGTAAGACCTGGCATCGGTAGGTATCCTCCTTCTTCCCTCTTGTACTTGACTTCTTCATGACTACTTCTTCGAGACTTCTCCTGGACGACTCGCTGCCTACCTAGACGTTCTTCCGGAGGTCCTGGCTGCTCCGACGACTAAAAGTCGAGGACTAATTTTTGACGAAGAAGATATCACGGATTGACGACCGCACTCCGTTCGTCCCGTTCCAAATTCACCCGAGGCTGCTGGTTCTCTTCCTCGTGGTCGCGAGGGAGTTCGACACCCACCAGGATTCACAAGGTAACAGCAGCTGAACCAATTGTAACCACGAGACGGATAGAGCAACGAACCAAATAAGAAGAAAGAAGGACGCCAATGGATAAGAAGACACGTAAGCCTCTTTCTCTTCCGTCCGTTAATAAATGAAATGATATTGTGAATATTTGTATTTTGTGTTACGTAATGCCAAAATATGTATGTGAATGTATGTGTGTATGTGTGACCACGTATTATTTATTCCCGTACTTATAATTATTTATTTCCGCGTAATTTATTTCGGTTTACGATAATTGACCAAACTTTATAAGACAATGACAACGCCACACAACTTACCAAAGACTCGATGACTTTATTTTAATGACGACTCCTATTTTTTATTGGGTAATCTTGACTTCGAGCGTGTTGGTTGGTATGTGTGTGTCATTAGTTGCTATTGACGACCTCGATTATTTGTGAAGTTCAATATGGAAATATAGAATAATTGAATGACAAAAAATATAATGACTTTTGTTATTTCAGCACCTAATGATTCCAATCTGCAATTTTATTAATGATATTGACTGTAATTGACTTATTTAATTTTATTGTGTTTACGATTCCCAAAAACTATTAAATTATGACCGGAATCGTTACAAGGTCTTCATCTGATATGATTCCATTGAGCACCACAGGTGCAATAATAAATTGCACCCAATTTCGCAATTCACATGCTTTGTATTGATCAATCTCTTCAATGTTCGTGGTCTCTTGGATACGGTACTTGGAAAACAAATTTGGGTTATTTTAGGATTTATAGCAGACGAATTATTCTGATTGCCAACTATAAACCGTGAACCCTTGCACTTTCTACTATTAAACAGTAATTCAGTAGGGAATTTAGAGACACCTATATCAGGTTGGATCGAAAAACAGGAATTTCAGATTTCGGATTCGGCGGGGTGTGGAAAAGTTGTATATCCCTACCAAATGAAAGCACAAAAATTTCAGCCCGATCGGTTGATATTTACTATCCCCACATCGAGCTTAAAGTTTTGAAGTTTACGTAGGAGATATTAACTTTTAGGTGTGTGCGTATCCTGCGAGTCTACGATTGAAAACCAAATTACATTCATGTCAGTGTCGTAAATAAAGCCACAGAAACTAAAAAATATATGAATCCACTGCAGAAACTGTAATGAGCGAGGTGAAACATTGTTAAAAAAATCTCAAATTACGCTATTTTAGTGTATATTACAAAACAGCTTAATTCGGTAACTGTATATGCTTTACTAATGTTGGTGTTCGATTGGAGGTTCAAAAAGTGACTATTGTGGGTTTCAGGATGCTAGTCCTCACGGTCACCCTCTTCTTCTCATTCTCGTTCCCTCCATCCCCACCTACAATATGATAACTGTGCAACCCTTGGCCCGCCTCCCAAATGCGAAGGAAAAACGGCTCAGAATCCACCACGAGAACGTCTGTATGTCGGTACTCCAGTGCCATCTTCAAGTTTGAAGGCATTGGTGATGTTTCTGTTGAAGGTATATGTCCCCTCCTGGTTTGCTATCAAAAGTAGGCATTCTGTGATTGATGGTAGCAAACTGTTACTTGAAGTGATTCAAAATTCAAGGTATATGCCACAGAAACAACGAAATATTGTCGACAATGTCATTTCAAATAATGCATATTTTTCTCATCCAAAAAATGTACTGCTCTCGATGTTCTCAGATGAAAGTGATGCTATCAGAAAATTTGCTGTTCAAAAAATTCTTCATCGAAGACATCAAAATATGGAAATGAAAACAACAGGTCTACAGTCAAAGCCTCGTGTTTTTCGTGTTCCATCTGTCAATTTCAAAGCTGCAAGTACTTTTGATTTGATTTATTGGCCATCTTCGATTTCCGATGAGCCACCCATTTTGCGGAGAATGTCTGATGAGGACATAAAATGTTGTGCTATAGACAAGACCCACATTTGTTCTATGATTGGTGACTTTCCTTGCCACACGCAAGCAGTGGAACGCACTGTTAAGCTGGTCACCGAAGATGCAACACACTTTTGCGTTTTTAAGGCACGTGACGGCTATATAAGAGTCACTCTGCGTTCCAAGCAAGTTATGCCTTCTTTCGAGACTAAGAAAGACTTGGTAGGTCTTTCAGATAGTGATGACTAAATAAAAAATGTACAATTTATGGTTGGTTGGGATGGGTAAGGGTGGATTCCTAAGCGCAACTACCTTCTCGTGGTGGATTCTGAGCCGGTTTTCCTTGGCATTTGGGAGGCGGGTCAAGGGTTGCACAGTTATCATATTGTAGGTAGGGGATGGAGGGAACGAGAATGAGAAGAAGAGGGTGACCGTGAGGACTAGCATCCTGAAAACCACAATAGTCACTTTTTGAACCTCCAGTCGAACACCAAACTTAGTAAAGCATATACAGTTACCGAATTAAGCTGTTTTGTAATATACACTAAAATAGCGTAATTTGAGATTTTTTTAACAATGTTTCACCTCGCTCATTACAGTTTCTGCAGTGGATTCATATATTTTTAAGTTTCTGTGGCTTTATTTACGACACTGACATGAATGTAATTTAGTTTTAAATCGTAGACTCGCAGGATACGCACACACCTAAAAGTTAATATCTCCTACGTAAACTTCAAAACTTTAAGCTCGATGTGGGAATAGTAAATATCAACCGATCGGGCCGAAATTTTTGTGCTTTCATTTGGTAGGGATATACAACTTTTCCACACCCCGCCGAATCCGAAATCTAAAATTCCCTACTGAATTACTGTTTAATAGTAAAAAGTCACGGTGTTCGCGGTTCATAGTTGGCAATCAGAATAATTGGTCTGCTATATATTTCTAAAATAATTCTAAAATAACCCAAATTTGTTTTCCAAGTATCGTATCCAGGAGACCACGGAACATTGAATTTATTATTGCACCTGTGGTGCTCAATGGAATCATATCAGATGAAGACCATCGACATTTCGGATTATAATCCAGTCTGCATTTCTTTTAAATAAAGATTCAATCAGCACCGAAGATCTACGTACAGCAAGTACTTTGATTGATGAATACACCAGTACATTCCAAAACAGATTTGGAAAAATAAACATGCGTTACAACGTTCATTTACTCACTCATTTGTTGGATACAGTCAAACATTGGGGACCTTGTTGGGATACAATGCATTTAACTTTGAATCGTGGAACAAGAAATTTGCTGACCAAGTAACTGCTGGAGATTCGAAATCTCTTCAAGTTATGTCACGATTTTTTATGGTTAGATTTATAGAAAACGTTTTTGTAGAACCAAGAATAGACGCTTCCATTAAGATGATGCTAAATGACATCTTGACCAATGATTAAAAAAAACATACATAACAGATTCTGGTCAAATAAAATTGTTGGCGTAGGAAAATCAGAAACTCGACTTCTAAACAGATACGATTAGTGTATATAAACGGGCAACTATATACAACATGGATTTTAGATCCCGAGCAGGCGATGGAAAGAAAACAAAATTTTGCAATTCATTTGTGTTTTACGGAAACAGTAAATTTGGGGCGATTCAAGACATCGAAGCTTACAAACAATCTAATTAAATAGAATGGGGCCTTTTGTCAAACCACTGGAAATTATTAAAGAAAATTGTTTTGGTACCATGCATATTCATTCCACCAGATTTAACCGCACAAAAGAATTTGTCCCTATAAGGAGTAAGCCACCAATACCAGCAATTGTTCTGAAAGAAAGAGATTACCTTTTTTAAATTAGCAGAATAGCGAATTGTTTCGAAACCGATTAATTAAGCAATTGAATTATTAATTATTTAATAGATTCCCGTTCGGAATAACTTCATTTCGCATTGTTTCATTTCTGCATTATTTTTTTTGCATAATACTATTTTATTATTTTGGGTAATTAGATGTTGAAAACTAAGGCACAAGACAAGTGGTGTATCGCCATCACACATAAAAAAGAAAGAATTGCGCTAAAAGCATCTGATTTGTATCGTGCCGTTACTCGGGGAAAGAATATCGATTACACACAATGCATAGAGGAATGGATACAAACCGAGCTCCACAAACCAAACATCAACGATCCTAATTCAATTAGAACCAAAAGAAACATCATTGACGGGAATCAACTTTTCATTAAACTGGCCTTGTTGGAAAATATTGTTGGTAAATATCGAGTTTCATGTAAACTTTTTCCGTGTACTTAATAACTGATTGCGTTGGGGCGCAAAACCTGCAAAGATAATCATATAAATACACACTATAAAATGAGGTGTACGGTTATGAATCTCTCCCATGTTAGGGACAAACAGTCTTTCGCGTTTACCTCAGAACTGCATAAGAAGGACTCATTTTCCGCCCCAACTAGTCAATTAGTATATAAAAATTATTATTTAGACTAAATAAAATTTTGCCCTCCAGATACGTCTGAAGAAGCGAAATTAATTATTAACGACAAAAGCAAAAGATGCAAGATTCCGAAAAGAAAAATCTATTCGCCAGAAATTTCGTTTGGAAACGTAACTGAACAAGGGACTGACGCAGTTAATGTACAAAAACAAACTACGAGATTGAAAATTGAAAAGGTTTGTTTTTATTCAAAACAATGTACAACATTATATTAATTATAAAAATGACGGTTCCTTATATTAACAACAGCAACGTCTGAAAGATTTATTTGGAACATCATCTAAAAATATGCAATTAAAAATTGAAAAATTGATGAGAAATAGAAGCAATGCCTCAACATTCTCCTTCTCGGTAGTTTCATTAGGATCCCAAGTAGACGAAACAACTAAAAATATAAACAAAGATCAATCGTCACCTAACGGAAACGGACCTATGCTTGTTGCAAACGGAATTCTCGATTTAGTAGTAAAAGTAACTTATGTAGTATTTATTACACATCTACGATTGTGCTTACATTTTATACTTCTGAATCATTAAGTATTTACAGTAAGAAAAACTGACATAATAAATAGCGATTTAATACCCCTATAAAGTTGACGATATAAGATGTATAACGATCTAATATAAAAACCTAGACTTTGTTTCTCTCTCTCTCTCTCTCTCTCTCTCTCTCTCTTTCTTTCTAATTTCAACAGCTCAATAATCTCAATCCATCTGATTTCTCTCATATCTTCATTTAAAATGTCCACACCTATATCATCTCTCTCGGTACAAACGCAAACTCTCGCCTCAAGTTATTTATGTTTTACTATGCGTTTTAAAGGCGAATTTTTTTTTAGGCTGCCTCGTTAATAGACTTAAGAATGATTATAACGCGTACAAAATATTATTGCAAGAAAGAATCGGTTTTTTATAAACACTTGGTTTGAAATTAAATTTGCGCGAAATATTATAATAGAAAGTAAAATCGTAAAAGCTTTAATATTCCATGCTTCGGGTGTTGTTTACGCGATAAATCACGGAACGCGTTGATGGGAGCAGCGGGCTCCGCCCGCCGGAATCGCGGGTATATAAATCGGCGCGGTCAGCCAGGGGGGTGAAACTGTTTCGTTCATAACGTTACCGTTGTGACCCCCGGGATTTCCTATCACTGGATGGCGCTAGTATACATGTCCTTGGCAACCAACGCACAGATGTTTTCCTGATTACGGTCTCAAGATATGACGATCCGCAGTTTTGAATCGGATTGGCAAAATACATACTTGCTCCAGGTCTTTAGGGTGACCGATTACGGGGACTAGGTATCGCTCTCAGTAGTTTTTCCCCTTTTTAACTAAAATACGTGCACCAGATGTTTAAGTTCGCTGATTACGGGGTCTAGGTATCGCGCTGCATAGTTTTTCACGATTCTAGCTGAAATACGTGCACCAGGTGTTCCGGGTCGCCGATCAAGGGGTCTAGGTATCGAGCTCCATAGTGTTTCATGATTCTAGCTGAAATACGTGCACCAGGTATTCAAGGTCGGCGATTACGGTGTCTAGGAATCACGCTGCGTAGTTTTTCATCTTTTTAACTAAAAAATATGCACCAGGAGTTTGGGGTCGACGATCAAGTGTTCTAGGTATTGCCTTCGAGTTAACCAACGATGGCCTTGAGGTCAAAGTTGAAGGTGATTTCAAGGTCAAATCAATTTTGCTTGTTTTTCTTCAAATTTGAACATATTTTGATTTGACCTTGAAATGACCTTGAAATTTTTTTCATAGTTAACAAACTAACTTCTTGCGAACCGGCCCTTTTTAGGGCAAATTAACTCGAGAAGCCTTCGAGGAGAGTTTGGGAAACTCGCTCTTCATCCCGGTGGCAACGGCGGGGCGACAGTAGCAGCGTGACCAAAGATCGTCAGGACGGCGCGTTCGAAGGAGGTCTATACAGCTCCATTATCATTCTCGCCAACCCGGAGAAGACTTCCAGGCGGTTAGGTGGTCTGCTGATCACGGTGGCGTCAAACCGACGTGGTGAGTCTGCTGACTAACAGGACGTCATACCATGTAGGGTCCATCCACATCCAGGGTCCATCAACATCCCAAGGTCCTAGAGAGAGCGACAACGGGCGACAGTCTGCTGACCGACGTATCTACCGGGGATATGGATGTGTGAAGGAAAATTAGGTCTGCTAGTCCAATTTTTCCTCATACCTATCGCTCCAATGAGGCGTCCAGGCGTTTCGGGGTTTTCTTTGAACGTAATGCGCGTACCGCCGCGTTCGCAGATAGACGCACAGATTCGTGCCGCGGTTCGAGCCCGGTCAGTCAAAGCTTTTAATTTAGATGCGGTCGTAGAACCACACCGGAGTTTAGAAATACAGTTGGATGTTCCGCCGGTATTTGTCAGACCGTTTCCGGAATCATTAAACGAAGAATTAGAGAGATATTGCGGCGAACCAAATTCGCGGGTCCTTCACATTCCGGATGAAGCACCTTTATGGAAACCGGAGTTAATAGTCGGAATATCTTTGTTCACCGGAATACTCCGTAGGCACCGGTTTATCTCCCAACGATCTGCGATTATATCCCGTTCATACGCCGACGCGTAAGGATATCGAGGCAGGCGAAATACGTACTTGGCATTACCGGAAAAAAGTAACGCGTGCGTTTCCTCCGATAGTATGGCAAATAAAAACGGCGAAGCGAAATTTTCGGAAGGAATTCGACAAGCTCGATCATACGGTCCTGGAGAAGGTCGAACGAAAGCGTGCGCGTAATCGAGGCAAAAAGTTAAGGCGCGAACAACGTAAACAAATGGCGCAATGTTCCGGTTTCGCTTAGTCTTAGATTATTTGTTAACGATCCAAATTAATGATACATGGAATAAACTTAATATACTTTATTCTTTTGTTATTTGTTTCAAACCCCAAGATATCTTACTTGTTCCGGGCACGTAAAATTAGAAGTTATTTCGGATAATTCGTTGGATTGCGATTTGTCTCACTCGCTATTTCTTCCTCCTCGGACCAGTCAGCGGGAGCCTTTTTTGGGATCCAGCGGCGTTCTGTACGAGTTCAAAAATTTACGAAAACCTTAGTCCATTAACTTCAACACTTACATACATACATCCGGTATCGGGTTTTCTGGTCCCGTATGCGTCGCATCCCCACGTGTCGGATAGGGGAACGTTCAATAGATATAATGGGTACCGGGGAGATAAAATACCCGCGGCGGACCAAAACCAGACTCCGCAGCAATGTGGTGAGCGGGTGGAACGGGCTCGATGGCTTTGGTTGGTAGTCGTTCTAGAGAAAGAAAAATCCCGCAGATAAACCCCGAAGGCAAGCACGGCCTGCCGCATCCAAATTATGAAAAAAATGTCGACTGATAAAAAGTAAATAAAAAGGGCAGTGGGCGGTGGCCCAAGGTTGCAGGAGGGCATCACCGACTGAGAAACATCGAAGAATACCGCTGGCGGAGGGAGGGTCGCAGCCTCCGCCAGTGGTCATGCGACTTCCTCGAATATGAGGCAGACTTTTAGTGAAAAGGATCAGGAAATAGGTAAACCATTCCAGAGGAGGGACTCTATACTAAGGACACCTTCCCCCCCCCCCCCCCCGAGAAGTGGCTAGTACAAACACCCTGATGGAAATAAATTCCGCTGCACAGGAAATCCAGGAGGGTGGAAAGGCCACCGACATGTGCGTCGAGAAAGTAGGTGCATACGGTGAAACATAAGAGGAACCACAACCTACCGCAAAATATAAAGAGGAGACATTTCTCGAACAGATGCGGGCCAGAAGGCTCACGAGGAGCGCGAAGCAGACGACAAAGGAGGAGAAAGCGGCTTGGTGTACCTTCAGGGAAAACCTGGAAAGGATCAACGACGTCATACAAAGAAAGACAAACGAGCATCGTGTCGTAAAAGGGGACCTCACCAAGCTCATTACCATGATAGAGGTGTAGGACGACGCAAGAATTGCGGCAAACACAGCAAACGCAGCTGTGATGCAGGAGGATACCCCCTACGACGAACCGGGGATATGGCGAGTCAGACCATCGGACCTTCCAGGCTGGTCGTACGGAGCGGAACGGAGCCAGCGACACCGGTCGGAAGCGCCAGTAAACGGACAAGAGCATCGCCAGGAACGACGGCCGCGAGGAAAAAGCCACGGTCCGTGAATCAAGTCCAAACTCCGACAGCTCGAGGCCGATCACAGTCAGTGGATGCACTGTCACAGCAGGGAATAGGCGAAGAAGAATGGATGCAATTAATACCGCGCAGGATAAAGCAGACCAAGAACAACTATTGAAATGAGCATATCCCATGGACATCCATCGACAACCTAAACGCAAGCCACGCAGGAGACCGCCCAAGCCTGAAGCGGTACTGATCAAGTGTGATAGTGCTATTTGAATAAACGCGGCAATGCACCGCGTGCGCCATCTATTGTTTGTTCTCATTAAGTGCATTGCGAAAATATAAATGGCAGAAGTTGATTGGTAGATATTTAAAATCGCGTTTGTAGTTGAATTTTGAATGGTAAGCTACACACTGGGAGAAGGAAAATAGTAAAATATACTGATCCTATACGTGTAGTACCTGCAAGTAGATACGTTGTATAAGTTACAGTTTATACGAAGCTGTCAAAGTTATTTGGACTACGCGTATACTACAAGCAAAAGTAATTTCGACAAGTCGAATAGTTATTTAGGATTAGTACAATTTACTATATTGTTCTGTCAGTGGGTAGATTACTGTTAAAAATTGAACTACAAAAATACGATGGCACATATCTACAATAAATTATACTATTTTTTTGTATACAATAATATATATACATATATACAATATATTTAAAATATTATATAAAAATTATTATATCATCTAAAAATTGACATATTACATTAAAATAATATATTAAAAATATATACAATATATTTATTATTTATTTCATCGCACAAATAGTTGCAGATTATACATTCCTATTTGTTGCAGATTTTTAATTATATAACCGTCATTTTTTCATTTTTAAAAGCGATGACGCATTTCCTCATAAAATGTAGATGCAATATGTTTATTGTTTGGTGCAATTAAATATTTTATTTCTATAACTGCCTATTGTCGTGTATTTTACTTATAATATGTTTGTATTGTTTCAGCGTCACCCGAGGGGTCCCAGGGTCCGAGGAGGGAAGTGGGTGCGGGAGAGGCAGGAGGCGGCGAGGCATCGCCAATATATTGACGATATGGCGCGCATCTTTCGCAGTGCCTGGAGAATGTCCCGGGGGCCCAGACCCCGTTATGAAAGAAAATAAAAAAAAAATAGATAAAAATATACATTTTTCCTTCTCCCATGGGGGAGGGGGGGGGGGGATTGTACAGACCGAGTGTCCAATGTCAGAAAAAAAATAAGTTGGAAATACAAAAATTATTTGTTAACATACGCCATAACATAAAGTGGAAAAAAACAAAAACAGTTTGATCCTCAATTTTGTAGAAAAATCTACTCTTTGCCGTCTGTCGTGAAATGCGATATTTTTCAAATTTGTCGAAATTTTTCTGAATTGTACAGATCGAGTGTCTGGTGTCGGAAACAAAGTTAGGAAAACTGAATAAAATAAATATTGCGCAAATTTCATCTAATTTGTTCGCATAGGCCACAACATCAAGTTTAATTTATCGAAAAAAAAAGAAAGGTTTTCGAAGCATGTGTGCTTTACTTTGCCAATTATTTTATCTTACGCACTGAAAAGTCGTGCACAAAAGTTATTCGATCTGCGATGAATTGACTATAAGTTTTCTCGCTTTTTATCCTACGACAATCAAAAAGTAACCCTTCAAAACAATATTGTACGACTTACCGTATCTCACCATCTGCAGTTCTCGATGTGTTACTTTCTAAAAAGCATCCATATTTTTTAAAAATCGTGCGATTTGCGCGGCCAGGAGACAAAGTTCCGAAAACCAAAACCCCGAAAGGCTAAAATTTCGATATTGCGTGAATCTAACGTTTTGCCAAATTTTCAAAGACAAAGGGAAGAAAATCACGCTGGAGCCATGTTATATGCAAATTTTGGCCTGTCGGGGGGTGTGTTGATTTTCGGAACTTTGTTCCCTGGCCACATTCGCAAAAATGCATGAATTTTTCGTAACGACAATGCACGGCCAGTCGCCTGCACTCTCGTACGGAAGCAGAGAGAGAGAGAGAGAGAGAGAGAGAGAGAGAGAGAGAGAGAGAGAGAGAGAGAGAGAGAGAGAGAGAGGGAGGGAGCGAGTGTCTTTCTATTCCAAGCAAGTGAGACAATCTCGATGCGATCGACTGAAGTTAGACAAAGAGATGGCCGCTGTGAAACATTAATGCTTTATTTTTGCTATTTATAAGCTAACAATCTTATCCATACTACTTTAATCGCTATTCCTAGACACGAGAAACCGATTTTTGCAAAAAAATCGCGAAAATCCCTCGGCACGCTCGAGGGCCCTTAACACTCTTATTTACTGTTACCCTATACACTGCTTCCTCGTACTCTGTTTCGACGCCCTCGGTTTTTCCTCCCTCTCACTTTTTCATCTACTTACATATATGTTTCAATCACCCATTTATTAATCCCCATTCATTCACAGCTAATTTTCTCATTCATCTACATAGATAATTCCAACACCTCTTTAGTTCATTTCAATCTTGCACTTCATTCCAATATTAGGAAAACTCGGAAAAATTTGTTGTTCTCAGAAGGAAACTGAAAGGATGCAAGATACAGGAGAGGAATTAAATGCAAACAATAACACGCCAATATCCCCTTTGGTATGTTCCCCAATACATCTCGCAATCAACGTATCCGAGAAGCTAGACGAGGACTTTTTATCAATCATCCATAATCGGGACAGAATGGTAATCTTCGAATTAGCAATTAAAATAAACTAAAATTAAAATTAAACTAGAGCCGTCTGTCTACAATTGGCTGAGAATTTCAGTTCCTGGAAGAAAGTGTGGCGCTTATGAGAACATTTCCTATGTAACCTAGCCAGGAAAGAAGGGGAGTTGGGGAGAGCATATGCCTAGTGTTCCTTAACCCTTTCACTGTGGACTACGTGTATACGCGTAGTGTACTAGATGGGCTCCCAGTGTGGACTACGAGTATACACGTAGTTATCAAAGACTGAATAAACAGAGAATAATCGAACACATATATACCGGCGTTATCTTTTATTGGATATTTTGAATCGCTGGATCCAAATTTGAGGTCAAATTCAGAAAATTCTAAACGTAAAATCCAATATAGCCGTACTAAATCGGACAATTTTTAAGCATTTTCATTATACACGCAATTATAAAAGAATGAATAAAACCTGAATAAAGAAACAGATATACACCAGAATTAAGTTTTGTTGGGTATGGTGAATTGCTGAATCTGAATTTGATGACCCATTTTTTGAAAATTTTAAACAGAAAATTCAATATCTTCAATTTAACAAAAAATGTCGGCCATATTGGATCCGCCATTTTGAAGGATTGAAAACTGACACCCAATTCTTCACGGCGAAAGGGTTGAATGTCTAAATATTAAAAATGATCATTTTCAAAACGTCGACCCCCACCACTGGTGAACCGAAATATTAATAAAAAACATTTGTTTCAGGGTCGACGTAATTATATTTACCCCCTTCCACCACGATACGCCTCTCCGGACACGAGTTATCGCGTGCGCAAATTTGTACATACCTAATACACTAGATTTAGAGCTATTCTAACTCGAATACGGTTAGAGTTAGAAGAAAATTGCGTTAAACCTTTTTTGCAGAATTTCGTTGGCTTTCTTTTTATTTAAGTCATTTTCTTAGCCGACGAATAGTTTCAAAGATATTGGCCAAAAATGCAAACATTGGTTATTTTTTGTAGTTTCTACTAATTTTTGGCATAATTTGGCGGGTGACTCTGGCCTAAAATATAATCAGTTCTAAGTTAGGCCGAGACATGCATTTTAAAAAAAAATTATTCCGTTACACCTATCTGGACGCGAGTACGTACAATATCACGGACACAACATTTTTTATTGCATTTTCGGGGTCTATAGGACCTAAAACGTCGACAATTGATAACAAAAATATAGGGTAATTTTGTTCATACTAACCAAACTCAATACTTCGTCCAGACCTACAGTCCAGAACGAAGTAATTAAATTAAAAATTGATTTAAAAGCACGCCCAGTTAGTCCCAGGTGAATAAAACTACCTAGTGAAATGTTGTACCAAATTACAGTGGAGACCTTTTTATTAACGGAGAATGACAATCCAAAGCATGTCAAATTGCGGTCTTCGTAGTCTGTTTATTTAAGAACTGCTCTATTATATCAGAGATGCGTTGATTTATCACTATATACTACAATATTTGACTGCGTTCAAGACACGGTAGGTCAGTCAATCCGGATCAAAATGGATCGGGGATGTAATCCCACCTTCGTGTCCGAGTTTCCTATGCTTTCTGCGTCTTGACTATGCTCTGCGGTTCCTCGTTGCTTTATCACACTGCGTGCCCAAGTTTGTTATGCATCCTACGACTTGACTACGCTCTGTGGTTCCTTGTTGCTTTATACACGGATCGAGGATGTCTATGCCACGTGTAACTCTACTATGTCCAGTGACCCGTTGCTGCGTGTTACACCAATCGGGGATGTAATCCCACCTTGTGTCAAAAGTTTCTATGCTGCGTGCTGCTCGACTATGTCCAGTGACCCGTTGCTGAATATTACACAATTGAGAGATATGATCCTACATTGTGTCAAAAAGTTACTATGCTGCATGCGGATTGACCATGACCAGTGACCCGTCGCTACGTGTTACACGGATCGGGGATGTAATCCAACCCTGAGTCAAAAGTTACTATGCTGCACCCTCGTGGCAGTCGAATACGACTGAATGTTGTTCTAGAGAATCTGAACGCGCCCAATTGTATTACTGCCTTCGGTCAGTTATTTCTGTTGTAAAATTGTTCTGGTCGGAATGTTATTTCTGAGCCAAGTCCAATTGCGTAGAAATCTGGAGTGGTTGGAATTGGCGGAATGTTATTCCAGAGAATCTCAACGCATCCGAATGTCTTAATTGTCTCGCATCAGTTCCCTACTAACTATCGCGTCCCTAGAAACAGCACTAGCGCCGACCGTCTTCGTTCCGCGGTCTGTCTCGTGTTCCTTGCTGTCAACACTTCGTGAGTTTGCGACATGTGTGTCAATCTTCGCGTTTTGTTTACGTCGACGAGTTCGTGAGTCCGTGTATTTATTTATTTCAACCGAATTGTTCGAATGGCCGTGAAACTGAAAAATCGAGTCGATTATGTCACCGGAATGTAATTACGAACGATGTCGCCCTCTAGGAGCCTATAGGACCTAATTTCTGGAATTTTCGGTGCATGTATATTTTCTAGGTATTCGAGCGTATTTTATAATAATACGAAATAGTATTGTGAGACCAACATTGGTGTTAAATTTTGGATCCTCCCACTAGTAACATGATGTTAGTCTTTTGGACATAAAGTTCTTTCGCATATCATACCCACATATATTTGACTTAGGTTGGAAAATCACTTTAGCACTCTGCCTTGGTATATGATCAAGGGTAACACTGACTTGAGTAAGTTTTAGGAGTGATTCAATAATCACATACCAGATTCTTTGTAAAAAAGCATCTGGACCTGGTGGCTTGTTGCTTGTCGGTTGGTATAACCTTGTCATGTCTGTATTCCAGTATTCTTTTCGACCAAATAGATTTTATAGTCATCCCTAGCCTTCACACAGGTTTTCCAGGCCTGCAAATGGTTTTTCTTCCTGGCTGTCCTGAGAAGCTTTCTGGTATTACTTCTCTTAGCTTCCACTGTTTCTTTCCACAATCTCATCTCATTGACTATGTCTTTCAAAAACACTTCTGTCGCTATCACTCAATTTATCCACGACTTTCTCTAGTGATGGAAGTTTTAAGATCCGCGACCCATATTTTTGAGGTCTTCGTAAAAATCTTTGAACCCATTCCAGATTGTTTGTACAGGGTTCTTGACGAGTTTCATGTTATCGTTGATATTAGCTTCCATATGAAACTCGATGTACGTTTGGTCAGACAATGATGGTAAATCAGTGACCCACCAATTCTTGATCTTATTAAGAAAGTTGCTACTATACTGATACGAGATAACAGTTTCTGTCTAATGTATACTTACCTATATATGTAACCCAGGAGGAGTTAACTTAATAGGGAAAAGAGATTCCCGTTACAGTGTAGTTTCAAAGGATTCGAGTTAGGTAAGTGTCGCTGCGTTGATGAAAGGAAAGCGCGGACTTGTCTATTAATATTTCCGAGTTACCGTAGGTGGTACAAGACGTTGTGGCTCCGCCGTTTTGGCGCCAAGACGTTTTGTCGTCGGACGTTTTGGCGCCGGATGTTTTGGTGCCGCCGTTTTGGCGCCAAAAGTGGTGCCACACACTTTTAACAGTGATCTTTTTTGTGCGAGGAAATTTTAGCGCAAAATACTAACCAAACCTGTAACCAGTGATGTGGGGGGGGGGGGGGGGTCAACAAACATAAAAATCATAGGACAGGTGGGGGAGGGTTAAAATTGATTTTGGGATTATTCGATGATACTCGCTAGTCCGTGGTGTAAAGAATGCAAAATGAAACATTCCAAATTGTAGACGCCATAGAGAAGGGGCGTTCGGTAATACAGTCAATAAGCGATTGCCCGCAGATCCCTCTTACAGAACAATTTCATTGTTAGGGCGTGCGCATACAGACTGGAGTAACGCTTAATGGCTCCAGAGGCTCATTCACTACATCACAAATGTGCAGCTCGTACTGTTTCACACGTCAAAATTGTAGAGTACAGAAATTTATTAGGCTGTGCCTATTTCCACGTTCGTGTCTTTCTACGGCATGCCGCGAACGGGCGTCAACGAACCTGACGTATAAATTACTATGCGCTCGGCTCGCATTGTATTCACAATAAATGTGTGCGCGGGGGAGGGGGCGTCGGCTAAAAAAACCTAACCCACGTAGACCGCATAATGGTCGGACCTCATTATTCCCCGGATAGAAATTTGAGACAAAACGGCGGCGCCAAAACACCCGGCGCCAAAACGGCTGAACCAAAACGTCCTGCTCCTACCGTAGTTAGAACAGAATCGAATGGGTGCTTATATAGTCCACAGCAACACATATTTACGGCACACATGTACTATTAGAAAAACCATTTGCGTGTGAAAATATTCAGTTTATTTATTAATTAAAATTTCATGCTGCATTATGTTGAGACTTCCTTAACCACAGGTTATTAAAATTCAAAGTTGGTGATTTTGGGTAGAGATGGTCTAGTTGAAGTTCCTTAACGAATTAAACAGGTTTAAACTTCGGCTTCTGTGTTATGGCCGGAGGCCATACAATGAATGTTTGCAAATAGCTTCACCTCAACACAACCACGAAAAGACGGAATCGACTGGAAGAGTCGATTCTGAGTTCGAAATTTTGTGGGGACTGCTGCTAATACAAAAAAAAAACAGGAATAATAATAATAATAATAATAATTGTTAGAATATTGGTGCAGGTGCGCCATCTCCCTGCGCTCCGTGAAGTTCGTCCTAGTGGGCTTCTTGTATATGTATACGCGTGGGTCAGCGAGAGCGCTGCGCGCGCTACTGGCCCTCTTCTCTTCTTCGCTAGCGCACGACCGGTTAAGACGTGTGGTTATCTATCCGCGGCGCGTTGCTATATAAGTGCAGATAACCTTTCTATTAGTGGTGTGATATATTTTAATAAACTATTAAAACAATTACTAAATGTGTGTACGTTGAGTTTCTTTGCCGAACCTCGAACCCGAACTTCCGACAATAATCAAGTCTTTATTGGCAATTACAAACCCGAATACAGGATATAAATAATACAAAAATGCCAAAGGGCGAGCCACAGTAATAGCTGTTTTACAGACTGACCAATAAAGGTTGGATTAAAATAAAATTCAAAGTAAACAATTGCGTTTATTTAGAATGATAAAAATAAGGAAGGATTGGAAGGAATCGGGGATCTAGAACCCGAAAAATTCCTAGAATCAGAAAAAGATTATATTATAAATTATGCGTATTATAAATTTGTAGTTTAAATAAGAATAACTATTTGTTTAAAAAAAAACAATTTAAAGAATTACAAAACATGTAATTAAAATAAAAAGTAATATATGGATAAATGAGAATTAATAATTGAAATTTTACATGTACTTATAAATAAATTACATATTTGATTTTTAATTCGTTATGTTATTAATAGTTAGTAATTTGAGGAAAATACATCATATTGGGTTTTCTGGGTGTATATTACAAGAGAAACAATAAAATAAAAGAACATAATATTACTGAATGGAAACCTAACAGTCCCTATTGATGCTTGTGGCTCGATCGGCTTTTCGTTCAAAGAACGACGCCGATCCGAGTCACTAGTATCACTAATAACAAAAACATTTTTCCTAAGGTGTTCCGTTTATTTAAAATAAAGAGAGAAAAAAATTAAAAGGTAATCAACACATTCCTCTCAGTAAAAATAACAAAATATAAAAATGAGGCATTTACGATTAATTAACGTCTCCTGTGGGGGGGGGGGGGGATTAAGGAATATTTGTTAAACATAAAGCGGATTGCTTACCATGTGATTATCCGTGATGGAGTGTGATGTAGGTGTGATGTCGCTTCCCGAGGACTTCTGACTGCTATTTGGTAGACATGATTCTGTGTTGACTTCCGATTTGGTCGCGATCTCTTTGATGTCGTTCCTTAGGAGAACTCGTTGACCATCAGTCCGATGACGTCGGGTTGAGTCGTGATTGTTTGAAATTTAGTCGGGGACTATCCGACACCACTGTCTTTGTTCCTCCCTGGAGATCCTGCGGTCCTTGAAGTAGAATGTCGACCGTAAGGCAGCTTGGACAATCTCCTCCAAAGTTGACTTTGGATGATCGCCTCGAATCTGGACCGTGAGCACGGTTGGAACACTAGGGTGAACGATTTCAGTTTCGCGGCGACGCGACGTTGAACTCGTGGTTCCCAATACGAATAGGGAACCAAAAATTGCTCGCCGTTACCTCTGGGCTAGGATTTGGAGAAGACTTCGGACGTTCAGACCGAAAGGAAAAAAATGGGAAGGATAAGATATTCCGACGTTCAGACGGAAATATCGGGAGAAATGGAATCGTGGAAAGCTGAACGAGTCGCTTTCGTCCCTAAGTGTGGTTTCTTAAAAAAAGATATTCGGACGTTCAGACCGAATATCTTATGTAGGAAAAGAGATGATAGGGTATAGGCGAGAAGCTGGACGAACCGCTTTCTTTCGCTAGAAGGAGTTTTTAAGATAGGAAGGTTGGAGGTTCGGAGGTTTCTGGCGGATTGGTAGCGGTGTTGGAAGGAGCTCTTTTTATACCCGATGCCTTGGCCATAAAAGTTCAGTCGAGTCGGAAAAGCGGGGTGACATTTTTTGTGGCGTGAAAATGTAGAATTTTTATAAGAAACTTATAAACTATTGTTATGACAGATATTGTTTTTACGTTGACGCAAAATGTGTTACAATAAGATGACAATAATTAGTACAAACTTGAACGGAAGTTGTAGCATGAGTTTAAAAAAAGTTATTAATGAAAAAGGAATTTTGTATCAACTATTTATATTAATTTTTCTTAAATGTTTTATTTGAGTGAAAAATACTAGGTGTAGACATTAGAAATGCATTTTAAGTTATTAAAATATATTTCTAATTTATGTGAACATTTTTAATTGTTCTTTTTAATGTTAATTATTAGTTGTAATTATTTTTTCTTGTAAATATTCATTCAAGGGTTGTACTAATTTTACAGGAAGACAGTTGAGTGTATTTTAATTCTATTGAAATGTAATTCTTTTAAATAATTTAATAATTTATAAAAATAGCATTGTGCTTTGTTATACTGATATCTGACAGTTTTTTTTAGTAGCTGTAAAGGGAAAGGTGAAGGAGAAAATTATTGTTTGTAACTTTATTTATCAATTTGCTAAAGCTTAATGTTATTTATCGAATTTGTAATGTAAAATAAGGAAAAGTATATGGTAGTTAATTGGATTTTTCCAGTACCACCGTGTATAACCAGATGTTCATTTTCCTAATCTAATCTTTTTATATCTTTTCTGACTGCGGTCGGACTATCGTGGGCCATGTGCACGTTTCGAAAGTTTCTTGTAGGATTTTGAAAAAGGAAAAGTTTTATTCTAACAAAAATATTATGAAGGTTGATCAGCGAAATATTATTTCAATAAAAACGTATTAAAATTGTATTAGTATTATTTGAATAAAAGTCCGTTACGCAGGACGTAACATCTGTAACGTGGGACGAAAGTGGCAGATTACGTAAGTATGTATTATTAATCATTTGTAAAAATATGCTTGGAACTACTATTGGAACTACAATGTAACTACTCTTTTCCCTATTAATTTACTTCCGAGCCATGGCATACCAGAAGTAATCTGACACGGGAAATAACACCGTTAAAATACTACAATTGTGAGCTAGTATGAAATACAATTTTGTAATGTCGAAAATGTGTAATTTTAAAATAAATTCAATCTAATATTTCAGCTGCAAGAAAAAGAAATTGAAGAATAAAAAACTCTACTGGAAAAATCAAATAAAATAGCAGAGCAACTTGAAAAAAAGTTAGACGAAAGTGAACAAAATGATAAACACTTACAAAATATGACATGAAGAAGGAATTTAAAAAATTTAGCAAATCCCTACTAAAAGCGGTAAATGAAAATTGTCAAACCTACAACCCAAATAATAGCAAAGATGAGGCAGATAGTTTTGAAACACCCGAGATCGGGGTTCTATGGGTGCAGTTACAAATTCGTGAAATTCAATTTATTTAATAGAACATTATGCTACTAGCACGAAAGTGTTTTATCAGAGGATGTGAGGTTTGCTACGACGAGCCAAAGGCGAGTTACGCACATTGCTTGAAAATGTACTATAATTCAATAAAGTGTAGTTAAATTAAATTCTAGTCTTTCTCCGTGCGCATAAAACACGAATTTACGCTCGCGTGACGACCGTCGGAACGCATGAGCGAAGTCCCGGTCGTCTGTTGTATCTAAAGTCGTGCTACATGCGCTTCGAGGACGACTCCAAAATCGACTTTTACGCACCAAATTGAATAACATAGTTATTTTTGTATCAAGTAGCATACAAGTATATAAGGTATACCGATGAGCATTCTGGTGAAAGAAGGAATGTTTAGCAATCACAAATCGTCAAAATTTGCTCTCTCTCTCTCTCTCTCCCTCTCTCTCTCTCTCTCTGACCGAACCTAGTCCAAAGGTGCACAACCTGTAGACCAACACACTGCTACATTCTTACGCAAATCTAACGTATTGGTCCACGGTACCTTTTTTGGTTTTTCGCCAATTTAATCCGGCACGTGTTCGTACATGCCTGCCATCGTCAACTGTAAAGCAGCTTAGATTGCGTATGCTCACCGAATAACGGGGTTATTGGCCAATCACACGGTCCGGTCCATTCGACAGACTGCAACGCACACCTGTCATCCAACAGCATCTACATCGCTTATCAATTTCAAGGTATGCGTAACTAATGCCAAGGCCTAAAAAGCAAGGTGCAGGAGTGAACAGCACAGCATACCCCATCTGCGCGAAGTGTCATAAAATCATCATTAAATTAAAATTATCGTGCGATATTTGTAAATCGTCATATCATCCATCGTGTGCTCGCTTATATATTACCAATAAGCCCGATACCGTGTCTTGTGTACGTTCGCTCGCACACATACTTGTGACGTCATCAAAGTCTAGCACTACAGCCACGTGCGATCTCTCTCTCTCTCTCTTCGATATCTGCTCCTCGTGCGCTCGAGAACTCGCCGTCTCTCTTTTCGACAACGTTGACAGCATCTCGTGCGTTTACGGCAAGCCATACGCGTCGGCCGGCGTACTCCCTTCCTTTCCAACCTTGCCTTCTTTGCAATATACAATGTCGATCGATAGCGTAGTAATTCAACAGCAATTCGAGCAACTATTGGAAGCTATTAAAACGACGAAAACTGACTTGCAGGCAGACATTTCATCAAACTTGAAATGGCGAATTTAACCACTGCCGTCCAACAAAATTCAGCCACCTACAATGCATTATCGTCTGAAATGTCCTATATTAAACATGCATTGGCACTGGCTAGACAACAGCCGAAATTATTATTAACGACATTCCGGCGCAGTGTGGCCTAACACACCAAGACATTTTCATTCGCGTGTGAACGCATTTGAAGCTAGCGGCATTTCACAGTGATTTTATTAGTATTTCAAAAATCGACTTTAAGCGTCCGACTAATAGTACACCATCTACTCAATTAACGGCCAGGCAATATTTTGCATTGAAGCATTGCATTGCACTGTCCCCGAAATTTTTCCCAAACTAGTTGAGATCGGCAACGATATTAAAACAATATATGTAAATGAATTTCTGCCTTTACCTACTTATGCGCTCCTCAAGAAAACAAAAGAAGTTGCCAAAAATGCTGGCTATAAACGTGGTTGTGCGCGTAATGGTAATATATTTGTTCGGAAAGATGGTGGCATGAGTGAAATGCTCATTTGTACCGAACTTGATTTAAAAAATTTAAATTGACAGTCGCATCACGCTATATCTTCGCCGTTAACTGTTTTGTCCCCTCGTGATTCTTCCTCCTACCTGAAAATATCGTGCATAAATATTAATTCTATACGGACCCATCTGCAAGATGTGGAATGCGAATTCTCTGACGGTTTTACTCATATTTTAGCATTAACTGAAACTTGGCTCACCCCAAACATTAAATCATCTTGCATATCGATACCTAAATATAATCTTGTACGAAACGATCGTGCACTTCGTGCTGATGGTCAAGGGCGATATGTTCAAGGTGGTGGTGTAGCATGTTACCTCCATCAATCGCTTGTTTACTCAGTTCTCGAATGCTCAAACAATAACGCTCTCAATGATCCGGAGTATCTTTTCCTAAACGTTAAAGCTTCTTCACATAATATCCTAGTCGTTGTAACCTACCGTCGCGTCGTTCCGAAGGTCATCTACTTTCTGAATTTTTAGTTAAACTTAATCAATACATCTCATTATTTAAAAATATTATAATTACAGGTGACTTAATTTGCAATCTATTAAGTAATTCATTTGAATCCAAATATCTCCAACATTTTATTTCAGACTCTTAACTTTTCTCTATACCTTTTGGCCCTACTCATTACTCCGGATTAACGTTCTCGCAACTAGATGTAATCATCACTGATTCAAGTGATAATATAAAAGCATTTTCAAAATCGTCTTCGCCGTTTGCGGCCGGGCATAGTCTCATCTCCATTCAATATGAACTTAAAAATCTTAACCGCTCTCGGCAAACCGTTACCTGCCCTTGTTTTAAAAATTGCGATTATCGCTCTTTTGTTAATGATCTTAATATTCAACTTCGCCTTAAACTTCCTAACTTAATATCACCCGAATCTAATAACTATCTATCTCATTTCGAACCTGTCGAACCAAACTCGAGCCTTACCATTTTGTACGAATGTATTAATGAAGCTCTAAATGCTTATGCGCCGTTTGTTATAAAGCAAATTGTACATCGTTCTATACCATGGATAACCGCCGATTTGAGAGCTAGAATTAAAGAACGTGATAAATTGTTTACCCGAGCTAAGCGATCGCGAAATTTGTTACTTCTTGAGCAGTATAGGAAACTGCGTCGCGAACTTAAAAATGTATTAAAAACTGAGAAAAGTCGCTATTTAGCAAATTTGGTGTCTCAACAAACCAATCTGAATAAACTCTGGTCTTGCCTTAGAAATCTAGGACTAGCTAATGTATCATCGCAGTCGGCCCTGCATCACTTCTTCCCAGCCATTCTTAACCGTTATTTTGCTCAAGTCTCATCAGCTCATCCGCCATGCGAACAAGAGTCACTCGATATCATTATGCATCGACCATTACCTGGTACTCACCCGACTTTCACCTTTTCTCCCATCACTTGTCAAGAAGTTTTGAGTAGCCTTAACTACATCTCAAATAAGTTACGTGGACTAAGCCCTGACTCCCTTTGTCTGGCGCACCTTAAACCACTTTTCCCTGTCATTTTACCCTATCTGACTCATATCTTTAGTCAATAATTTTCTTTAGGTATCTTCCCATCTATCTGGAAATCATCTTATATCATACCCCTGAATAAAACTGTCAATCCTGTCAATCTATCCGACACGCGTCCAATTGCAAATCCACCCCACCTCTCCGAAGTCATTGACTCCTTAGCCATGCACCAAATCACCAGCTTCCTTGAGAACAATCAACTGCTACATCCTAAGCAATGTGGATTCCGTAGGTTTCACAGCACGCAAACCGCCTTGCTACATCTCATGGATGATATTAGACTAGGCATAGACAAAGGCTACGTTACCATCCTAGTCCTGTTTGAATTCTCTAAGGCCTTCGACTCTCTTAGTCACACTGTCATCCTTACCTGCTTACGTGATCTAGGCTTTGAGGACTCTGCGCTTCAATGGATGCATTCATTCCTTTCAGGTCGATCTCAATTGATTATTGAATTGGATGGACAGGCATCCCAACACGAGCACACTACATCATGAGTTCCTCAAGGTACTAGTCTTGGTCCGATTCTCTTCATCATCGTCATTAACACCTTATTCACAAGATTTCGCTACTGTCGAAATACTACCATCATTTTTGCTGACGACACCCAGTTCTATCTTTCCACCCCAATAAGCTGTCTTATTGGTGCCATAAGACGTATTAATAGCGATATAGCCGAACTTTTAAAATGGTCCCAAGACTATGGGCTTACGCTCAACGTACGCAAAACTAAAGCCATTATCATCGGTTCTACTCAGAATCTTGCTACCATCCAGAACCTAACCTTACCGCCAATTGTGATTGGAAATTATAGAATTTCATACTCTAGGGAAGTGAAAGATCTAGGTGTAATTATCGCTTCCGATCTCTCATGGAATCGACATGTCAACTCAATTTCGTCTAAAGTCCATAATGTCCTTTATCGACTGAAATACCGTGGATCGTTCCTACCTCCATCTATCAAACTATCACTTGTCAACTCCCTAGTGATTCCGCATATCGACTATGCTACTCTTGTTACTGCCGACCTTTCGGGCTACTTTAACGTCAAATTACAGCGTTTGCAAAATGCCGCCCTTCCGTTCATCTATCGACTACAGCGGGATGATAGGCTTGCGCCTTTCAGAAAGAAAGCAAATTGGTTATCCATCCCGTCTAGAAGACTCTACTTCCTTGGTAACCTTGTTCATCAGAGCATCACCACCAACCAGCCATCCTATCTGTCATCCCAATGGATAGTTCATTGCGTCGTTCATCTCGCATTCAATCTTCTCATTATATGCTACCAACTCCCCGCACAAACATTTTCGCACGTTCATTCTGGATCACGGCCATACAATATTGGAATTCCCTTCCCCATAATTTGCAAACCATTTCATCGCCGACACGCTTTCATAAACACCTCTTCTCATTTTTAGCTACTACAGACCAAACATAGCGACCAAGTATCTTATGTCGTAGGCTCTAATTTAGCAGCAACTATTAGAAAATGATACAAAATCTAGTTTATGTATCGTAGGTTATACTTTGCGTTTGTTAATCTAGAATTTAAAATTTAGTAATATAAGAGAGATATATATTGTTAATAACTGTGTATCTTCACATCCTGACCGAAGATTTGTAACGGCAGGATGTCTTGTGATTTGTCCACGGCTCTTGGAGGCCAGGGCAATAATAAATTGTTGTCAGTCAGTCAGTCAGTCTCCCTCTCTCTCTCTCTCTGAGACGTTTGCTAAAGCGTCAATGGGCAACTTGCATAAAAAATGGTTAAGTTATTTTCGTTTCTAATTGGTCAGGGAAAAAAGGACATTTTAATTGACATATGATTTTACTGTATTCAGTGGCCAATCTAAAACGAGCTGATCTCAGCTGTTTGTTATAAGATTGTTGTTCGTGATGTCAATGACGAACAGTGTAAAAAATGTTGGCGTAGAATTACTACGCGCGTGGGTAATAAGAATTACCTGCTTACTCTGGTCAAATTACATTGAACTTGTGAAATTACGACATTCAGTAACAAAATTACGGCCTTCAAGGTATACAAATTACAATTTTATTGTAAAATTACGACGATACTGGTAAAATTCCTAATGAAATTGTAATTTTACACCTTTCGGAATTCTGATTTTAAACTCCCGTTCTGAAAAATTAAGTTTCATTTTACAATTCCGTTGTAATTTTACGCTGACATTTTTTATGGGGAAGGAGATATATACAAAACGAAATTATTGGTATCGTAGGTACAGTTCCGACACAACCAATCACATGCGTTTTTAAAGATCACTGTTTAAATTATTTTTTTGTGGTAATTTCTCAGTATCAAACAAATTCTTAACAAAGGCTGTAGCGGGATAAGAAGGTCAAAACTGCCCCTGCCTTAATTTTTATTTTGAATTGGCCATTCGAAAGGACATATTTAAAAACCCCTTTAGTCAAATTTTCAGCCCCCTAGGTGGTAGTAGGTTGCTCCTATCCTAAAAAACGTGTTTTTTAGAAAATAAATTGTCTGTCTCCACTGTTTGATCCAAATAATCTGAAAAATTCATGACGGTGTGTTTTTGAGTGAGAAAATACGCTGATTTTTTCAGATTTTTTGGGTCTAATTCGGAGCCATAAAAAATTCTTGAATTTTTCAATGATATTTTAGGTTATGAAGCTCATATTTGGCCAACTTCTAAATAACAATTTTTTCTGTAGTTTTTCCCCTACTATCGACTGCCGATGTTAGAATTACCATTTTCAAATCGGAACATGCTCAAAATTAAAAAAAAGAAACGATTTTTTTTCGCATTTTTCCCACTTTATTGGTACATAACCTCAAAATTATATACTTCAACAGGTATTAGAACACCCAAAAATACTCTAAGACTTTCTTTCAGGTCTAAACAGTTTTTAAAATCAAGTATTACTTTGCTGTCGCTGAAAAGTCCTTATTTAAAATAGTTTTTAGGTATAGGAAAACTTCATATTACTGGAAAGATATTAATCAATATAATTAATGCTAAAAATAAGTAAATATTTCTGATAGAAATTAAAATAACGATTATCAGAACATCTCTTTAGGGGGCGCTGTAGCAACGACTGCCATAAAGAGCGTGTCTTGACCTGCGACTGTGACTGCGACTGGGTTGCAACAATCTGTGCGCGCCCTCCTTAAGAGGCATCTAGTCGGCTCAGTCGATAGGTAGTAATTTACGTCAAAAAACCTAAATTAAAATCGATTGAATTGATTTTTCGAATTTCCGGCTCTGTACGGAAAATTCTAACCAATATATGTGATCGCCTAAGAAATATGAAAGAAGTTGACTGAGAATCCAGCGAGAATTTCCGGAATAGATGATTTTTCTCCTATATAATTAAATAGGATATAATATAATATAATTATACACTCAGTGCTATACTGAATTCGGAAGCCCGTGACTGTATGTCTACGTGGACTATGTGTCTACAAGGTACTCGATAAGCATCAAAACATCTAAAAGAGTTCCTAATGAATTCTTAATCAATGCTTTTTTGTAAGAAGCATTTTAAAAGAATTCTTAATCATAACTTTATGATGTAACGAATGTCCGCTTCTGTCTAACATTAAAAGTTGTCATAAAGAATTCTTGATATCAAAACGAGATTTTGTACTTCCAGAAAATAATTACTTCGAAGTAATCATTAAGTATTTTTTATGTATACTTTTAATATTTATGAATATTTTTAAAAGATCTATAAGGTTTCATAATAAAGACATTTTTTACTATACATATCATGCATTTATCCCACCTATTTTTAAGAGGGTCATAATAATAATAATCATCAAAACCAATATTAATTTATACAAAAATTATAATTATAATTATCATCATTTATAAGCATATACCGGGTGAGTTATAGAGAGGGGAACATAGAGACACCCATTCTGCAGGTTCACAAGAGACGTTTGTAGGTTAAACATGGATTATTCCCATGTACTGAAGTATATGTCACTCACTGAGTATAATTATTACACGCCTGTAAAATATTACTTCTTGATACAAGGGCGTAAAGGTTTTGGAACGAATGTGCAGCTCGAGCTGAAGGCTAGCCGTTTGCATACGTTGCACTGCTGTTTGACGAATGCCCAGACGTTTTACAACAATAATACAATATAAAATCTATTCTGAAGCGTGTCGTAAACAAATGCAAATTGGATGTATTTTATATTTCAAAAATTACTTCTTAAAGAATACTTTATGAATACTCTTATTACAGCTGTAACACACTGCACTAATGGCAGGTTCAGCTCTATAATTCATATATTTATTCGTAAAGATTACTTTTGAATACTTTTTGAATATTTTAAATATTGATTTTAAAGCGGACATTACAGAATTCTTAATGAATACTTTTTTTTGAAAGTGTGCTTATCGGGTATCTATCTAGGAAATTAATGATTATAAATTCAAACAATATCGGTCACATTATTTTATAACGGTGACTTTGTTAACAATGTTGTGTACTTTGGCAGGTGACTACCTCCCAACCGAACTGAATTCGGTTATAACCAAATCCGTTATGACTTCCAGGGTAAACAAATCGGTATGCATTATAATGCACAATATATTATATGTTTCAGATTAGTACGATAAGGAAGGAAACAGCGAACGTCGCAGAGAACGGTAGCGATCACATGATACGCGAGAATGTAGATAACCTGGTGATAAAAAGGGACAAGTAGCTTGGTAAGTGACGGAACTATGACTGATGGGGCATCGAGCCCCGTGATTAGCGAATTTGGGTGACGACACTTGACCCGTAACGGATCGTTATTACTATAACGGGGTTTAAGTTCGTGTGCGTTCGAAGGATTCGCGAGTTGAATAAGTTTGAGACAATATCCCGATCTGATTTGTTTCGTGGGAGTCATCCCGATCTGATTCGTTTCGTGGAAGTCATCCCGATCTAGTGGAGTTTGGAAAGGATCATCCCGTTCGAATCATCCCGATTACCAGCTGTTGGAACCTATTATTGTAAGTAAGTTTTCATTGCTCGGACCGATCGGTTTCGTAAGGGCTCAATTTTTTAGGAGTCATATCGAGAGTGATTGCGCCGAATTTCCAAGTATGACGTTGTTCGCCCTTGCCTCCGCAAGAACGAGAGAGTGTTTGAAAGTGAAATAGTGAAGATCTCAATTGTAACAATATTCAATAGAACCAAAATTTATCCAATTAACCTTCTTTGATTTTTTTCTTATTTATAGAACCCAACCCCTCTCCGCGGTCAGTTTATATCGGTTTATATCGGTATTAAATATCGGTTTAAACTTTGTCAGATAGAGTCAGTCTTTTACAATAATAAGATATCGTTCCTGTAACGAGAGAGTGTTTGAAAGTGAAATAGTGAAGATCTCAATTGCAACAATATTCAATAGAACCAAAATTTATCCAATTAACCTTCTTTGATTTTTTTACAGGACCGATATCTTTTTATATCTAAATTCTCGCGTATCATGTGATCGCTACCGTTCTCTGCGACGTTCGCTGTTTCCTTCCTTATCGTACTAATCAGAAACATATAATATATTGTGCATTATAATGCATACCGATTTGTTCAAAATCGGCCGTGGAGCAGACGTGCGCTTTCCGCGGTATCCCCTACATTGTTTCGCACGCATACATGTACGCGCTATTTGCCAAGTTACAATTTTCGGCAATAAAAATCAGCGATTCAGAGGGCATTTATTTAATTTCAACATTTTAAAGCGGTAAGGTTACCATTTGAAACTGCGACGTAAAATTTATTGACATATTTAGTCGTTAGAAAAACTCATGCTACACATACATTGTAGCGCAAAATAGAACAAATACAATTTATTAATATTCTTAAGACTTTCCGTTCCGGGTATTATAAGATTCATATTTTAATTCCACTGCATAAAAATGTGGTAAAGCGTTAATAATGTCAAAACAGGGTCGGGGCTGGGTGTCCATAAGGTATCTACAACACAAATAAATAAATACAAATTCAAAATAACATAGAGAGCATTATTTCCTTCCATAAAAATAAACGAATGACATGGCATTGATATGTTTTATATGAGTTTATTAGGGGTGTGCGGGTACCCGATTACTTGGGATGGGGTTTTCGACTACCCGAGAGGTTTCGGGTAACCGAGGGACTTGCTCACTGCGAGTGTCATGGCTCCGCAAGGACCCTTAGAACAGGCTGCGATGGACGAAGCCGAGCCGAAGATAAGGCGTAAAACACTATGTCGAAATAATTTGACAAATAAGTGAGTTATTTATTATTAGTTCAAAATGGTCCAATTGCGTGTGCTTGTGCGTGTGCTTGTGCGTGTGCGTGTGCGTAAGCGCGCGCGCGTGTGTGCAAATATGCACACGTTGGATTCCCCTTTTCAAACTTTTAAAATGTGAATAGATTTTAACGAATGACGATTTTTTTAGGAAAGAAGAAAATTTGAGATAGATATTTACAAAATTTTATATAAATTCTTCTTCACTTAGGAAAAGAATGTAGGGGTAAGAAGAACTATTTAAATAATCTTTAAAAATACCAATTGTTATCATTACATATGTTACGGATGCTGGATACGCACATAATAGTACTAGTAACATAGACAATACTTGTCTTTGTAAGATCGACAAGATACACACACACCGTAGGGCCCGATTCGGCGTCGCACATAGATTGCACACGTGCTACAACTTACACGGGGAACCAAGGGTTCCTCTAGCTGCAAGCCCAATTGGTCAAGAAAGGAATGTGCCTCGCCCAAGCTCGAAGTAAGACAATCCATAAGATTGTGACTCACACGCGCACACAATAGTACACGTGCCCCGAATCGCCGAGGTCACCAATACGTCAAAGGGGTGAGCAATTCGTGGAAGATGGCACGTGGCAAACGACAAGTGCAGGCGTCCATCGCGAAGAATGATGATCTCTTCGACATCTACCATATAAAAAGGGCAATCGCATTGTCCGAAATCAGAGTCACCCTGTAAATGACGCCGTGAAGATCTCCGTTAGGGTCGTGTCTTGAAGATCTCCGTCAAAGTCACGCGCACGTAACTTAGCACATAGCTCGACGAATTCAGTTAGGGATTCGGGAACTTAGAGACTTCTCAGCGACTCTCCGCGAATCAACACAGGACTTAGTTCCTACACACGCGTTCGTTCTGATAGTGTACGACCTACGGTTGGCATTCCTCTTAATAATAATAAAGTTATTATTCCTAAATTCACCGCTATTTTTGTCACTTGGGGTGTCGATCCCCCTTTATGCGGAAGATCCCAAAAACGATTCTCAGCTACCGAGAATCAATCTTATAACTCCTGATCCTTGTGAGAATTTAATAAATTACGAAAGCATAAAAATCGTAACACATAGAAGAAAAATATGAGTATGCTGCACTCGTATGAAAAATTTAGGAAAACTGAACTTGGCAGATCACCTAGGATATTATAGTATGAACATGGAATCATTCACTTGTCGAATACTCTGCCGGCTACTGCCACAGTCTTTGTTCACTGCTTACAGTATTAAGTTAATAAGAATTGTAAAATATAGAAAAAAATACAAAGCCTTTCTTTTTCCCGATAAACATGAATAGAGATTGAAAGTTATTCTAGACATATGCACACGTTGAATTCTGTATCATTTTATTCACAAAAGTAACTGCAAAAAATGCGAAAAATCGAATGTTCCAACGGTAGTTTCGTATATTTTGATGCCATTTTTTTATATCTATATTTGTTCCAATAGTATTGTCATTCTTTGATCTCTGGAACTTTATCTCGTAAGAATAAACAACAAAATATACAAAAATTGTATGTTATTCGTATTTTTTTCTTTTCGATGAGTTTCGTTGATTTTATCACTTCACATCTATCTGAAATATTCAGTATGCATTCCAGGTCGATCAATAACTTTAAAAGTGGAAAACATCGAAATGCAGACTTTTCAATATTTTCCGAGATTTTGGCCACCATTTTGAGCTCACATCGTATAATATAAATTTTTCTAAGGGTGTAATTCTGAAATTTTTATATTAATTGCATGATCTAAAGTGGTTGCAATCCGAAAGGTCTTTAAAGGTGAAAAATAGCATGCACGCACGCATGCACATTTCTCTATAGTCTATAGTTTTAAAGAAAATAAATTATTAAACTTTTATAGATTTGCTGAACGCGATCCCGTGGGAATGGAGCAGGTCGATCAGCTACTGACGA
Source organism: Trichopria drosophilae (assembly GCA_030407085.1). NCBI lineage: Eukaryota > Metazoa > Arthropoda > Insecta > Hymenoptera > Diapriidae > Trichopria > Trichopria drosophilae. The sequence continues at coordinate 103,770,074 of CM059582.1, forward strand.
ATCGAGACAGCGCCAGACAAAACGTCATCCATGTACATTTCTTCCTGTAGGCACTTGGACCCGAAAGCGAATCAGTCTTTCCCGGTGACGACAATTTGTCCGAGGGTTCGAATCGCGAGGGCGAATGCATAGGACGTACCGTAAGTAACTGTCTTGACACGATACTCGATCGGTGGCTCTTTTGGATTTATTAGCAACAGAATACTTTGAAGATCGCGGTCGAGGGGATCGACAAATATTTGTCGAAACGTCTTCACTACGTCAGCGGTAAAGGCGTATCTGTGGAACCTCCAGCCAGTGATATATGTATATCACGAGCGACAGATCGCTCTGCAGCTTGGGGCCTGGCATCAAGTAGTCATTTAGGCTTCCGTGTTTAGCAGAATGCCTGGATGCGTCAAAGACCGCTCTCAGTTTGAGTGCTTCGAGATGGCCCTGCAAGACTGCGTGGTGCGGGGCCATCAGGGCCATGAGCCTAGTTTCATCTCCGGCTGTCGGCGGGCGCGCTCTCAACGGCAAACGGACCATGTACTTTCCCTCGACGGTCCGTTTGTGAGTACGCAGGAATTGATCTTCGCACATTTGGTTCTCGGGGCTGAGGTGGTGTTGGTTTGCAGGGATCTCCTCAAGTTTCCAGAATTTCGGCATCGTCGTGATTTCGTGAAGCTTAACCGATTTCCCCGCCGCCAGCCATTGCACGTTCCCATCGATGCTGCCGAAAACCACCCACCCTAAAGCGGTTTTCTGAGCCGTCAAGATGGGGTTGGGAGAGCGTCGAAGACCGTTTTTCAGAATTCGGCCATATATGGCGACGCCGAGGATGAGGTCGACGGGACCAGATCGGCGAAAGTAGGGGTTCGCGAGGGGGAGTCCAGTTAGGAAATCTGGATCTGGTACGAACACCGATCGGGTCGGGAGGCGCATAGCCAAGTAAGACCAGGGCGTCAAACTCCAGCTGAAAATCAGCGAACAAAGGGGATTATAGGCGGAGGGTGGCTACCGAACGCGAGACACACACCGGTGAAGCTCCTATTCCGGTTAGTGGGATGCGAGTCCGACGGCGTGGGCACTGGACGAGGTTAACCATGGCTGCGGTAACCAGGGACAATTCCGCCCCCGAGTCCAGGAGAGCTCTAGCACAAACTTTGTGTCCATTGGGGCTAATCAGCCAAACTAGAGCGGTGGCCAGCAACGGGGTCGTGTCCTTCGGTAGCGCGGAGTTCGAGGGATCGGCAACAACCGGTAAATCGTGCTGAGTCACAGCATCGTTGAAGGCCCAAGGCTGGGTTGATTATAGGCGACGGTGGGAGAGACGTCACCTTGTGTCATTGTAGAGCTCGCATCCTCGCCGCTCGGATGGAGCAAGATGTGATGCCTGTCCCTACAAATGTAGCAATTGCGCAAATCGGGACTAGATCGAGTCGGGTGTCGACAGAAGCAGTTGACGCAAAGCTTCAGCCTTTCAACTGCTTTTTTCCGTTCTGCTGGTCTCTGGTCCCTAAACGATGGGCACGTATACATGGTGTGATTCCGTAAACAGATGAAGCACACCGGATCCTTTTCTGGGCGGCGATCGGATTCTCGTCGACGCTCAACGTGGAGGATCCTGACCGGCCAGCTGGGCTTCGAGGCTATCAGGCCACGGGCATCGGGACGTTCGCGTTGAGCCGCGTCACGTCCCGTGGGCCCGTTAGCCACACAAATACGACGCGCGTACTTGACCGTCTAGGAATGAGCAGAGCTCGTCAAAGGTGGGCATCTTTCTCAAATCGTGATCAGAAGTCGCGTTAGGAGACTGCCGTGCCAAGGTAATGGAATCGTGCACCGTAAGGTGCTGTTCCCAAAGCCTCCTGGTGTCTGGGTCCAGGCGATGTACGGTGCGCCACACGAGCATCATTCCAGGCTGCAGCGCGCCCCATGACCTTCAGCGTGCGGACGATGTGCCGAGTTTCCAGGGATCTTATACCAGCGGCGGATGTCTGTTCTAGCTTCGGAGGATGGTGTAGGGCGATCAGGAGGGCGCATACCGTTTCTCAAGGGCATGCCAGGTGCTGTCGCATTCCTCCGCGGTCATGTTGATTCCCTTTATAATGGTCGCAGCTTCACCGGTCAGCGAGCTTCGGAGATAGCCAAATTTATCAGTCTTGCAAAGGGCCGTATTTGACTGGATGGCCGATGAGAAGAATGAGTGGAAGTTGGGCCAATCGCCGTAGTTCCTGGAGAATTCGACCAGCTCTAATTTGGGCAAGCAAATAGCATGTCCCTGGGTGAAACCCGGTGCTGCGGATGAACTGGGGGTCGGTATTGCGGTGGCATCGCCTTGGAAGGGGAGGAGCGCCTCGAGGAGCTAATGGTGACCATCGTCGTAGTATTGGTTCCCCCATGTCCGAGTATTGGTCATCCACAATGTACGCCTCGTGCGAGGCATCGTCTCGCGACACGATCTCAAAATGACTACTTTGAAATTCTCGCCAGTAGGATCGAACCTCCTGCAGCCATGCGGCTACCAGCTCCTTCGATCGACGTTCCGGGTTGCGGGCCTTCATTCGAGCGATGACGGAAGCGATCGCCCTGACTCACCCTTCCTGTTGCGCGATAAGTCGTCGGGCGGCGTTCGGAGCCATGGCGGACTCGGGCTTTCAGTAGCCTCAATAAGCCCGCTACGAACGGAAAGAACCAAGCGAGAAGGATTCGAAAGCAACCGAACAGGGAAACGAACAAGTAAGGGAAGTCAAGGGAGGCAAATAATATAGACTTAACCGTGTGTTCGACCCACAGATTGCAGCTTGCTGACGTTGCCACCGGTGTCGTATCGTTACACAGCGCCCGAACAGGGATTCGAATTGTCCGATACCTTAACCTCGTATACGGATACATAGGGACTTTTTGGTATCCCGTATCTGAGTAGTTGTTATTATTAGAACGAACCAGAGTCTTTCGTTATTCCACGCACTCGAAGAACGCGAATTATCCGAAAACGATATTTTCATCCAAGTCACGTATAGAAAATTCCTGCCGATACTTTTTCAATCACCCATAATGAGAGTTTCATGTCTTTATAAATTAAATAAGACTAGTGGGACAATGGACTGGAATTAGCCTACTTAAGTAGGCTACCTTATCCCCAGAGGGACAAGGAGGAGATCTGGGTCAAGGTCAAGTCCCTCCACCTATACGGGATCCTTCTCCGTATAGGTACAAAAGACACCCGTCAATTCTGAGAGGGGAATCGCTTTTTTGAAGGAACGGACCTTTATTCTTTCCTAGAACGCGCCGAAGAGATTAGGAGAGTTTATGCTATCATCACTGCTCAGCTGCGCAAGGAAGGTCCGAATTGCCTCCAGAAGAAGCTCTCTCCTGGTTAAGGAACCATGGCGAACGGTATGCAACCTGGGACTAGAAGGCAGAAGAATATAAACTGAAAAAAAAAATAAAAAAAAACGTGCGGGGGGCTATTGCACTCCTTCCCCCGCTAAAAACAGTAATATACGGGTCTTTCGTCGGAGTCTACGGGTGTTTCGTCGGAGGAGTCATTTCCTCTGAAATTAGCCATCCAGAGCCTCCAGAGTTCCACAACTGGCCACATTTGGGGCGTTAAGTCGTGGCAGACGCAGCTCGCATTCAACATCTCTAGAGTGGTGTATTGTAACAAAGTGCTCCTCTACTCGCACAGGATCAACCTGGCATCGTGTCTGATCTTCCCCGAGTACCTGCTGCATCGTTCTACACCTGTTGGAACGGTAGAGACGCTGAATTCGAGACACTTCCTCCGCGGCATCCTCGAAGCCGCAGTCTCGGGGCGTGGACCCTCTCCCTCTGGCGACCGCCTGCCGCTCCCCTGGCCTCCCTCGCGGACCGCCAATGTCCCTTTGGAACTTCTTGGACCCGGTGAAAAAGGCCGCAACCGACCGCGACGTGGCCATCCTCCCCAGGTCCTCGATGGACTCCACACGCTCGCAGGCCCAGACAAGATTGTGCACCTCTGCCCTGCGAGGGTTTCGTCCAAACGCTCCATTGAGACACCGGATTGATCTCCCGGCCGCCCTATTATTCTGGACCCCCTTCGGTACACGGGGCCGATAACCCGTATCGGACCGCCCTTCATTCATCCAGTCAGCGGCACCATCCGCTGACCGCAGCTCCCCAAATCTTCAGGGGCCCACTTCTACCCCAACACACCTCCTTCCACACACTCCTCTCCCACGAGCTCCGCCGACACTCATCACATTCCATTCCTCCGTTGCAAAAGCTGCAAGGCGGGAACCCGCATTCACCTCTAGCAGTGGTGGGACGGATGGCGCTGGACTGCCTACCCTACCTCTTGTGGATGGTGGCCGCCAGGATACTGGCAAACGAAATTTGGCAAAAGAATTATACGGTAGCAGTGTCCCGCAATCGCCATACCTAATTCCACATGGCAGAAATGTGTCGATCTGGACTGTCAAATTAATTCCTAAGTCGATGATGCGGATAAAAAATCGATCCAATACTTCACTGGAGAGAAATACGTGGCAGCTGAGGACTTGCATCATCGGATTTCATCACCAATTATATAGATAAGTTAGCTCCAATTCAAACTAGCCCTGCTGGCCCTTCACATTCTTCAACCTTTGTTGAAACTCATACAGAACTTTCAGTGGCATTGCCGCGCATAACTATCAAATTTTTTTGTACCACTGTCCCGCATTCAAAGAACAGTCGGTTGAGAAGCGACTAGCAACCACGCGCAAATATCGATGTTGCATCAATTGCCTTCGTCAAGGTCAACGTTGCGATAAACTGTAAGAATAAAGTGTGCCAGGTGCAAACGTGAGCATCATACATTACTATACATAGATTCTTCAATGGGCAGTATTTGAAATGCGGGTGTACCGAGTTTTGAAAATGACCAACAATTCTAGAATAAAACTTCACGTAATGCTGTACCGATATTGACTTCAAAATTAGTCGATGGATAAAACGAGATCATTATAATGTAAACTGCCTTAACTCTCGAGCATTCGACCTTCACGAAGCATCAAATACTTCTGTACAGTTGGCGACTGCATACGTCGACCTTAGTCCTGCTGAAGGTCGGGTATTATGTGTTCGAGCATTGATTGATTCCGGGTCAGAATCTACATTTTCTTGAAAATGTTGTCCAAATTTTACGTACAAAAGGACGGCGGGTACGTATCGAAGTTTCGGGAGTCGGTGGAATCGCCACTAGGATTGGACATTCTATCGTTACCCTTGCACTTTCACCTATTAAAAAACATGAACCGAAAATTTCTGTTAAGGCGTTAATTTTTCTAAAATTAACTGCCTATCGGCCAACTGAAAGTGTCATAGTATCGATATTTATTTAGCGCCCAGAGCTTACTGCCATTCAGGGGCCTCCTCCCATAAAGTTGGGTCCTATTGGAGTGATGCACCACACCCCTGGTTGTGCCGTTGAAAATCGACAAATCGCATATTGCACGATTATTTGACCACTTGGGTGGTTGCTCCTGTTCTTATATAAGCGAAAATTCTCATGCAGAAGGAAATTTGGATCCACAAAATCGGATGAGACTAGGAACTTCTTCCGGAGCTTCATTATGTTATGCGTTTTCAGTGTGAATTTCAAGTTCCAAAAGAATGCTAATGGCCAGCAGGATATAGAAATTTTCGATTTTTGTTTTTTCACTCAGTTCATTAGTCTAATGGCCTAATTAAGGTGCACGCAACCGCGTACTCGAACGGGATTATGACTCTAGAAGATATTATGCGTCTTCTGTGTGAGTTTCAAGTTCCCAAAAAAATGCTAAATCACAATTCAATTTATTGAAGATTTACTCTTTCTCAGCATTACCCGGAGCTAACGACGTGGACGCGAAGAATTCTAACTACATTTTTTTTTTTTTTTAATATTTGCTTTTTTTTTTGTTCTAATATGTACTGTTTTTTATTTTTTATATATTTTTTTGTTTTTATTGTTTTTTTTTTGTGTATTTTTTAATTTTTTTATTATTGGCGTCGCCGCCCCGTTTGGCACTGCAATTTTGGGGACAATCCTTTAATTCGCGAATGCTGTTTAATTCGGAAATGTGCAAATAAGAATATTTACGGAATTGTTATGATCTATCTTAATTTTCAATCATGTCTTATTTTAGCACGTTTTTATTAACTGGTATTCTTGTCAGTCTGTCTGTCTGTTTGTCCGGTGCAAATCTTGTAATCGATTTTAAACTAAGTTACCGATGAGCTAGAGACTTGAAACTTTTAGGATAGCCCAAAATTGGATGACAATGCATTCCTTTACCGTTTATTACAAGTTTCAATCAGTTTTAAGAACATTTTCAGCAAATTTAAATTTTATATGAACAAAAAATAAGTTTAAAAAAAAGCGCTTATTTTCCGTTCTTGATTGAATCTATACATTCCTTTATACTCGTTTTTCTTTCGTTGTTTTGTCTTTTAACATTTAGCGAGGGCCCGGCGTTTTCCCCCTTCCTTCGTCGCGCTTGTCCTTTGTTTTCTTTTCGCAATCGGGAAAAGTCCTCCATTGACGTCATTAATTCCCTTGCTATATATACTCATCCACGACGGCAAGTGGAGCAGTAGTGAATTAGTGTTATATATAAGTGCTGCAACAGATCACGGATTCTGGAGTGAGAAAACCTCATCAGGATTCTCAACAATTATGGACGGTGTAAGCCACCAGAGGAGCCTGTCATCTAAAACCACTTGCATATTCTTGTCATTTTGAAACTTCTCTTTTTAGATTCTTTATAAATGTAATAGTTTAAAATCGATTGTAAAATTTAACCTATTAAAACTAAAAAGCAGAAAATAATTAATAAATAAAAAATTCTTTTTAAAAACCACGTTTTTATAAATAGACTAAAAAGGCTAAAATAATTTTTCCCATCCATACAGGTCACTAATACCATGCCGAAATAAATACGCAATAATTTTTCATTTTATTAGGAAATAAAATATTTGTAAGACTTAAAATGGAAAACGTGGGGCGTAATAGAGGTAACAGAAATGACTCCTCCCTCCTCCTCGACGAACAATAACAAATGAGAAATTTATGCTTAAATGAACAATATGACACGCTAGTTTAGACATGCTGGTCATTTCTGTTACCTCTATTGCGCCCCACGTTTTCCATTTTAAGTCTTACAAATATTTTATTTCCTAATAAAATGAAAAATTATTGCGTATTTATTTCGGCATGGCATTAGTGACCTGTGTGGATGGGAAAAATTATTTTATCCTTTTTAGTCCATTTATAAAAACGTGGTTTTTAAAAAGAATTTTTTATTTATTAATTATTTCAATAGCATCTCCCTATATCTCATAAACGGGAGTTGTTACCGCTACCTAGTTTTCGCTCTAGCCGACGTGCATCGAAGGTTTTCGTCATCCAGGTCGACATCTTCGTAGTTTTCGATGTCCAGGGATAAACCTTGAATGCCGTCTAAAGGAATTTCCATTTGAACTTGAAGTAGTTCTTAAAGGTCATTTGAAGGTTATCCCAGATTTGACCGTAGAATCTTCTTGTTAATCATTTCCGATTTGACCTTCACATGGGGTTTCAAGGTCATTTCGAGGTCATCCTAGATTTGGTAGTAGAATCGTTTTGTAACTCATTTTCGATTTGACCTTGACATGTGCTTTCAAGGTAATTTCACGGTCATCCTAGATTTGACTCTAGAGTCGACTTGTAAGTCGTTTTCGATTTGATCTTGAAATCCCATTCCAAGGTTAGATAGGGATTTGATCATCAGCTTTGATCCCTGGATGAAATGTCGACCTGCGCGACATTACGTGAATGCGCGAGATATCGCAACCTATGGAGAAGTCGACTTTTACATACTATATACGCTCAATGGCACATGCACACGTGATGTATTTGAAAGCGTTGGAACATTTGGCATTGCAGATTCACATTATAAAAGCACCTCATGAGGACATGATTCTACTACATCCACGTCATTGTCCCCGTGGCAACACAAAGAGTAGAATAAAAATTTTTATGAAAACATTTGTTTTAAACGTATTTATCCACACTATTCTAATGCGCAGAACATGATGTGTAATGTGTATTCCTCGAGGAATTTTAATTCTGTAACGATTTTTGTAAGCATTTATAATTTTGTCGACTGCAACGGCATTTGTCATGAATCTAAAAAATGTTCCGAACAAAATTTCCATATTTTTTGTCGCAGAATCAGAATCTGTAATAAAAGGTCGGAATAGCCAATTTCAATTTTAACCCACGCCCCACCCTCGGAGGTGGGAGTGGGTGCCGAGCTTCACTTTGTTGGATGTCCCCAATCTAAACAAACCAATTTTTCAATTAGATGCGAACCTTCTGAGACATTTGCATGCATAGATTACAGCTGCCGATTACAGCACCATCTGCCATGCATAAAAAAATATGTTAAGGACAAAAATTTCATATTTTTCGTCACAGAATCAGATTCTGTAATAAAAAATTGGGGTTTCCATTTAAAAATCGCGATATGACCTTCAAATAACCCTCAAATTTGAACTCAAGATCAACGCTAAGGTCACCGTTAGACGATCGCCTTCAAACCCTACAACTTTTGTCTCAAGCATTTTTTGATACAACTATCACTCTCGAAGTTATTACCATCGATAGATGAAAACGGACCACCCTGTGTATATAAATATGCCCACCGGTGTTTAGCGGGACCCCGCTTCGCGCGTTGGGCATATTTCTCGTACATACATAAGTAGCAATATCTAAAGAACATTGGTTACTGGGGGGCCTGCGGCCCCAGACCCCCCGCTAAAGAAAACTTAACCTTCTCTTTTTTGCCTAAGCTGCGACTGATTGCAACGCCGTAGAATGGAAAATTAAAAACTTTATTTTTAGCGGGACGTCCCGCTAAACACAAAAAGTCCCCGTAAACACCATTACATTACTTTTTAGGCCCCGCTAAACATTGATAGACATAATTATATATATATATATATAATATATATATATATATATATATATATATATATTTTATATTCCGGCCCTGTCTGCCCTCTGTGGCTAATTGGCCCTTACACCGAATGTACAAGGACCGGACGACCTAGGGCCCTGTAGTCAGAATCCTTTGGAATTTTTTGATTCGACGATCGAGCCTTGTAGTCAAAACTACGAACGCCGGAATCAAACCCTGGCCGCCAGAGTCTCTGTATAGCAAGAGCTGCAGATCGACTTTAGATGGCGCCATACTCACATCTGTCGACGATGTAGGAAACTGCAGAAAACCCATATCAAGTACAGAAGTCGATTCCGGCCTTGTAAACAACGCATCGAAATGTAAACAAACAATGTGGCCCGTCTTACGTATATTGCGAGCTGCTGCTTGAATACAATTTCGAATAGCTGTTTTCCCTGCCGGGGATCGAACTCACAACCTAAGGAACGTTTAGTTTACGAGGTGATCATGCTAACCACTTAACCATCGCGTTCCCCCATATATATATATATATATATGTATATATATTTATTACAATTTAATGTAGAATAGTAAATACCAACCTCAAAATACCCCAGATGCCCAGCTTCACCAAATTTATTGCATTTTCATGTCATGATGGCCGCCATTTTGAAGCAGTCATTTTTATTTCGTAAAACCCACGTTGGATTCGTAATCAGCGACCTTGAAAAGCCCCAAGTACCCAGTTTCAGCTCGATCAAATAACTTTTCATATTTTTGTCGGACATATTGGATCGGCAACTTTGAATTTTCAAAATCAGTGGTCGAATTCGTCTTCAGCGACCACAAAACCCCATAAGAACCCAGTTTGAGCTCGATCAAGTAACTTTTTACAATTCGTCGGACATATTGGATCGGCCATTTTGAATTTTCAAAATCTGTGGTCAGTTTCGTCTTCAGCGATCTCAAAAACCCCAAAGTACCCAGTTTGAGCTCGATCAAGTAAATTTTTACATTTTGGTAGGACATATTGGAATGGCCATTTTTAATTTTCAAAATTTGTGCTCAGATTCGTCTTCTGCAACCTCGAAAACCCCCGAGTAACAAATTTCAGGTGTTTAATACAAGATAAATGAATGCTTCAAAGGGTTAAGGTACGGGCGACCTCAAATTCGAACTGGATTATCACTCTAGAACATATTATGCGTCTTCGGTGTGAGTTCCAACTTCCCGAAAAATGGTAATTGCCAACTGGAATTAAAAATTGTCAATTTCCTCACTTCTACCCAGTTCATTAGTCTAATGGCCTAATTAAGGTGCACGCAACCGCGCACTCGAACGGGATTATGACTCTAGAAGATATTATGCGTCTTCGGTGTGAATTTCAAGTTCCCAAAAACGCTAATGGCCAGCAGGATATAGAATTTTTCGATTTTGTTTCCACTCAGTTAATTAGTCTCGCTCCCTTCCACGTCAAGAAAGCCCTCCATTGGCCCTTACGTACGGACCCGAATTTCCGTCCAAGACACTGCTCGGGCCACGATAAAACCCCCGCACCCTGGTTAATTAGTCAGTCAATTGTGGAGTACCAGTGTTCATGACCAGTGATCGTCATCAGTGCTTTCATCAGTCGTCAACCAGCTTTAAGAGAAGTTCCACTCCGCCTTGATTAACAGAGGCCACCTCTCGTCAAACTCACTGTCGACGAGTAAGTATGAGTGCGTCCTTCTGCCCCATATGTTCCATGATTATTTTCTTTTTTTTAAATTTTATATATTTTTTATTTTGAATAATTTTGATTTTTTCTCAAAATTTTTAATGTTATATGGAAACAATTCTTTATTTTAGAAAAAGAAATCTTATGTAATAATGAATAGGTGAAACGTGGGTTGGATTCTAACGAATGAAACAAATTAAATTAAATAACGGCTTATGCCCCACCATAGAAAAATCTATAGATTCCTCCTCTCGAAATCTTATGTAACTCTGGATTTAGTAACTGTAGCGGACATTCGTTATATTTTTAATCATTGATAAAGCATTCTTCTAGAATTCTTCATTCATAAAAGTATTAAAGTAATATTCTTTTTGAATATTTCAAAATTTCCTTTTGCTTATTGAGATGTATCGTATTACGTCATGTTCAGACGAACATCGACCTCACGTAGCGCTCAACGGCCGGCGTTCCAATGTACCAAATGAAATTACATTTCTACTATGGAAGTATAGCAGCTCTCGAGAGCATCTAGCGCCGGAGTAGCTAACTAAGTCCACCACACTACGACCTTTTTCGTTTATATATGCAAATTGTCCACGCAATGAAATCACCGCCGAGAATAAAAACTGATTATGAAAATTTTAAATAGAAATTATTAGTCCAGTAAGATTAGGTTTTTACCGGGAATAAAATTCTACATCCAAAAATTTTTATTGTCGTTTGAGGGAAGACTAAAAAAACTTAACTCTCGATTATCGGGCTAAAATCGCTTATGTTTTTGAGAAAAGTTCAAATAAAAAAAATGTATTTTTAAATAACTCGGCTTGGAGTGAAGTTTTGTCGATGTATAGTAGCTCATTTTGTAGCTTTTTTCATGCTCTACAACTTACTTTTTTAACTTTTTCCTGTGCGGTGGATATTTATCGAGTTATTAAACAAAAACTGTGAAAATATAGTTATAATCGACTTTGAATCGCTTCTATGTCGTTTCCTACGTAATTTCGCAGAAAATCAGCAGTCTCTCTCTCTCTCTCTCTCTCTCTCTCTCTCTCTCGCGCCAGCTTCCTTTCGATTACATCTTCACACATTCCTAGCGATGGCAGACCAAGCTTAGTGATTAAATTCCGTACAATTTTGTAAGCTAGGCAACAAAATTCTTTTAATTCTATTAAATGCTCTTAAAATAGTTAATGCGTTCGATTACAAAACTCTCATGTTGTTATTCGTAATCTTTTTCGAGAGAAATATAGATATAAGTAACCAATTATGTGAATACTCATCCTGGCCGCCCCATTGTAACGGCAGGATGCATTGTGGTTTGTCCACGGCTCTTAGAGGTCAGGACAAATAATAAACTTGTTGTCAGTCAGTCAGTCTCTTTCTCTCTCTCCCCCCCCCCCTCTATCTCTCTCTCTCTCTCTCTCTCTCTCTCTCTCTCTCTCTTTCTCTCTCTCTCTCAAGACACAGGATGTTTTGTGGTTTGTGCACGGCCCTCAGTGGGCAGGACAAATTATAAATTTATTTAGTCAGAGAGTTTGTTCAATTTAATGTCAAGGAATTTTAATGAGTTTCATGAGGTATACGCACTGATATATATATATACGATGGATAGGGCTTGGTATAGGTTCTCCCGTACTAAAATTTTGATCTATAGTAGACGCTCGATATAAGAACCATCGCCACAAGAACCGATCGGTATATAACACTTTTCTGATCATTACAGTGCCTTTGAACATTCGAGATGTATCCCCTCCATACACTTTTTGCTGGTATGAACCATTCCGCATTCCATTGAATCCACGTACACATACATACATACATACAAGAGAAGGGGAAGCATCAATTCCCCTCCAATAGTTCTTATATCGGCGCTTGGCGGGGAAGCTCGGAACGGACGTACAGTAGAACCCCCTTTTTACGACATGGGTCGGTTCCGCCACTTCCTCTCAAGCTCCCGTTTATCGACATGCCAGCTAGAAAAGTGCGTTCCCCCACCACGACCCATCGAGAAGCATGCTAAAGTGACATCACACGTCACTCGACCAATGCGGTTGTTTCGAGGGCTGTGCAGGTATAATTGCGCCGTCTGGTGACGGGAAGCGTTTAGGCGTGGTGGGGATGACGGGAATCGCTTGTATGTCGTAAAAGGGGTGTCACTAGTGTCGTAGAAAAGAGTATGTTGATAAACGAGATGGCGTTAAAAGGGGGTTCTACTGTAGTTCTTATATCGAGCGTCCACTGTAATTAGAAGGCTGGTTGGATTGTGTACAACATAGTCGACGTGTGACGTCAACATACGAAATCCAATGGGAGAAGCGGGGATCTGAAGCGGGGAAATTCAAAATGTATCAATACCATGTGAAAACTATTAGAGCTTTATTTTTTATTTACATACAGTCAGTGCGGTAGTTCATTTCAAAATATTGGAAGTATTTATTTGATAAGAAACTGGAATTATGAACATACAAAAAATTGCATGACAGTTCGGTATCCTAGCAAACGAAAAAGTATTCAACAGTATTCACATATTCAATACTTCTGAATGATATTTCGTAATCCTTCTAAAAGTATTGGAAAGTATAGAATGCAGAGAATTGGAGTGCTTCTGAATGCTTCTGAATACTTCGCTATGAAGATTATACATATCTCAATCCCAGTATATCCATCGACACAAGATTTTAGGCCTGAAATTTTCTTTCAACAAGAATTTTACTATCGACTAAAGATATTAGGTCTGAAATTTTCATTTGACAAGAGTTTATCCATCAATATAAGATTTCAGGTTTAGAATTTTCATTCGTCAAGAATTTTACTAGCGAATAAAAATGTTAGGTATGAAACATTCATTCGACAAGAATTTTACTATCGACTAAAGACGTTAGGTCTGAAACTGTCATTCGGCAAAAGAGTTTATCCATCGACATAAGATTTCAGGTCTGGGATTTTCTTTCGATAAGAATTTTAATATCGAGTAAAGATGTTAGGTATAAAATATTCATTCGACAAGAATTTTACTATCGACTAAAGATGTTAGGTCTGAAACTGTCATTCGACAAGAGTTTATCCATCGACATAAGATTTCAGGTCTGGGATTTCCTTTCGATAAGAATTTTACTATCGACTAAAGATATCAAGTCTCAAACTTTCATTCGACAACAGATAATCAACATAAAATATTAGGTCTGAATAATAATTAAATAAATACAACCGTCACAAAATTACGCCTCTGAATTTTCGATCTAGCAGTAATTTTTATATAATTTACTATAAAAATTAATAAATTAATAAAAAAAATTGTAACGATTTTTATTATCCTTGGGCGCAATAGCGATACTTCGGCTCCGAACAGAGCTCCGCGATGAATTCCCGACTCCTTCGACCGGTTGGGATCGCGACGTCCTGGTGCATGCCTGGCCACCAGTAGCGCGTGGCTAGACGCTCGTAGGTCTTTCTCTGACCTAAATGTCCTGCAGTCGCAGCATCATGGCATTCTTGCAGAGCCGCTTGTCTTTGACGCAGGGGCAGAACCAACTTCCAGGCATCGTCATCCCCTAGGATATCTTCGATTGCCGGATCCGAACGATATGAATAGATCCGCCCCCCCCCCCCACTACTTTCCAGTAAGGTTTATTTCTGGGGTTTTGCACGATTTCGCGTCTTTTGTTCCTGTACCACACGTCCAAGTCTTCTTCATCCAGACTATCTGGATCTTGAACGGCTAGTACTCCGGGACCATCAATCTCGTACATCCTCGAGAGTGCGTCGGGCACATAATTCAATGTGCCTTTACGATGCTTAATGTCGCAGTCGTAACTTTGTAGCTGCAAGGCCCATCTAGCTAATCTTCCCGTCGGGTTACGAAGATTGCGTAACCACTGCAGACTACTATGATCCGTCAGGACTAAAAACTGATAGCCTTCGACGTATGGGCGAAATTTCTGAATGGCCCACAATACGGCGAGGCATTCCCGTTCCGTGGTGGAGTAATTCCTTTCCGCTGCCGACATCGTACGACTAGCGAAGGATAGAACTCGTTCCTGACCATCAATCTCCTGGGTCAGGACTGCTCCGAGACCGGTGTCGCTGGCGTCAGTCTGGACGACGAACTGTTGCTCAAAATTCGGGCGTTGTAAGACCGGCGCAGTCGCGATCATGGCTCGCACTTGATCGAATGCCTCCTGGCATTCCGTGGACCAGTCATACCTTGCGTCTTTCCTGGTAAGACGTGTCAGCGGTTCGACGATTGTGGCGAAATCCGCGAGGAACTTCCGGTACCACGATACCATCCCGAGAAATCTGCGAAGTTGTTTCAGATTGCGAGGCGCTGGGTACTGGAGTATCGGCTCAATTTTGTCTGGGTCCGCTCGGAATCCTTGTTCATTTACGATGACACCCAAGTACTTCACTTCATTTTTGCAGAAGTGACTTTTCTCGCGGTTGATAGTCAACCCGGCGTCTTGTATTCTTCGCAAGAGATACTCAAGCCATCGCAAATGCTCTTCAAATGTCTCTGTGACAATAATTATGTCATCCAGATAGGCATACGCGAATGGCTCTAATTCTGGTCCAATTAGCGAGTCTAACAGGGCCTGAAACGTAGCTGGAGCACCTGTTAGTCCATAGGGCATTCTTTTGAACTGAAAGAGGCCCTTACCTGGAACCGTAAACGCAGTTAATGGTCAGGCTGCTTCCTTCATCTTAATTTGATGATAGGCCCTGCTGAGGTCAAGTGTGGAGATATACCTGGCTCTCTGGAGCTTTCGGTGAATGGCATCCATGTAGGGGATTGGATACGCATTTGCCTCTGTCACCGCGATTAGCTTGCAGTAATCAACACAGAAGCGATACGTTCCGTTGGATTTCTTAACCATTACCACCGGGCTCGACCAACCACTCGTCGATCGCTCGATAATATCTTCTTTGAGCATCTTATCGACCTGGGAGTGCATTTCCTCCTCTATCCGTTTGGATACAGGATAATATCTTTGTTTGATTGGCACTGTTGATTTCAACACTATCTCGTGCTCCACCAAATTGGTAGATCCAATCGTTGGGCTATCTGCCGGGATACATCTTCTTATTAGATCTTCCAGCTGATGAGTCTGCTCTTCTGACTCTCTTGCCGTGCCTGACGATGATGAGGTTCGGGAACCCTCCACCTCCAAACTTGCTACCTCGACCGGAATTCCTTGTCGAGAACCTTCCAGGAACAACAAATTCTGTCTCGGATGCAGAATCGCATCAAAAATTCTGGCGAAGTCTGCACCAAGCAGACACTCCATATCCAACTCTGGCATGATCATTGCTTGGATCTGCTTCTCTACTCCATTGACTTGGAATGGAAGATCTATGAGTCCCAGAATTGGAGAGTATGAACCTTCCGCTACTCTCGCTCCTGGGCCTCCATATGGGCGGATCCATCCTCCACATGCAGCTGCAGTGTGGATTCCTATTGGCCCCAAGGCTGTGCGAGCAGCACCAGGATCAAACAATGCCAAAACGTCAAAATTTCCTATTTTGACATTCAGCCACCAATGAGAGTGTTCGATTTCTCGTTCAATGGATAGGCTTCGGTGTTCTGGAGCGGTTTCTGTCTCCGTTGTCTCTGAGGTCATCTGTGGGGGCCTTGGAGACGCAGTGACCTCTTCTACTGCCTCCTTGGCCCGTTTTCCGCACAGCGCGGACACGTCGTCCTCGTGTAGCCAGGCAATTTACACGTCCAACATGTCAAATTAGGCCGTTCTGGCTCCTCTGGGCCCGTTTTTCATCGCCAGACACTTTTTTGCGTCTTCAGCGACGCCGTCTTACTGGACGCTGATTTCGGGGCACTGCCCATTTCTCTTTGCTTCTTTTGGCGCCAGTACTGAGATTTCGGACTCTGTGGACACTCAGGCGCCTTATCTTTCGTTGACTGCGCCTGTTTCTCCTTTACTTCCCGGAGTTCTTCACGCAGTTTGGCCAGTTCTTGTATCACCAGATCCATTTTGTCTGGTCCCGGATTTTCCACTGCTGCGACCCTTGGTGGGTTCTTAGCAGCCATCTTCTTGGGCCTATTATAGGCGACTTCCGGCACAAGTGTGCGCTCTGGCGGCGGTGGTTCTTTATAGGTGCGCATTGCTTCTTCTGCGCTCTCGGCTTCTGCAGCCGCCACCATAAAGTCTTCTAAAGTGCGAACTCTAGCCATTGGTACTCTCCATTGAAGTCCTGGCTTCATGTTCTTATGTAAGAACACTAGTCTTTGCTCCATCGTCAGTGGGTCTGGATATAAATCCAAAATCGTCATGAGACATCCAATGTAGTCTCTGACTGGCTCATCCAAGCCTTGAGTCCTGCAATTTGCTTCCAGCCAAAGCTTCTGCTTGTCGATTTCGCTGAATCCATAGCATCGACGTGCTGAGTGACAGAAATCTTCCCATGATTGCCAAGTCATTCTCGACATTCGGTACCACCGTTTTGCTGAGCCTGTCAGTAGCTCGGGTAAGGCACTTAGCATTTCTTCATCAGAGAGGTTTGCTGGGCCCCGACATTCCTCTATTCTGGCCAAAAATGCTTCAATCCTCTCATTTTTGGCTCCAGAGAAGGATGTCCTCCACTGGCGTACAATTTTACCCACATCACGAGGCCCCTGATCCCATCTTGAGGATGCGCCGAATCGTGACCCTGAACTCCCTGGGTTTAGGGGCATTCCCCCTCCCCCAGAGACGTCCATACCCGGAGGGTTGTACTGACTCGTTCTAAATGCGGCGCTATTAAAATTCTGACAGTGACTTCCAGTTTGGGCCAGATTCCTCCGTGGTATCTCTGACACCTGTGGGTCACTTCTGGAATCAAAATAATTGAGCCTGAACGTGTCTTGAAAGTTGACTCTGGATCTCCTTCGTCTCTGTTCATCTTGTTCAGTATCTTGTAATCCAGCGCTTGGGCTGTCTGGGATTCTGGTACTGGAAAATGGCGTCTGGGGATGTGTTTTCTGTTTTGATCGTAGAATTTCATCCACCATTTGGGTTAGTTGATCCGTTTTTTCTGTCAGCTTCTGTATATTCTGGCTTTGTTGCTCTTGTACCGACCTTGATATTTCAAACGCTGCGGCTGCTCTTCGGGACATTATGGTTTCTATTCCATCAGGCAACGTATATTGGTTCAGGTCATCCGGCGACACTCTTTCTAATGGTGACATTCTAGCTCCGTTGCCTGTCACCGTTGTGAATTTCTGGCGTCCTGCATTCTCTGAGCGTTGAACCCCAGTTTCTCCTGTAGAGGCCGTCGTCGTCGTAACCGATGTTGTGACCGTTGTTGAAGTCGTAGTTCTCGGCACTTCATGCACCGTTTCGCTATTCTCACTGAGAATTGATTGCATTTCTTCTCTTTTTGCGAAGTTTTGAATTTCTGGAATCATTTGTTCAATAAACGTTGCCAGTAGTGAATCCCTATAGGTCTGGTCATTGATCGTTTGTTGAAAATCGGTTTGGGTATAATCACCTATCATTCTTCGAAACAGACGGTCTACTTTGGTAAGCCTTCTACCTGTGGTTTGGAGCTCTAAATTTTCCAGGGCCTGATCTAATTCTGGCTCCTCCAATTGTAGGGCCCATTCCTCTACTGGCAAGGCCTGCAATTCTTCTTCAACCGTCTGGTTCAGTAGTATGCTGTCGTGTGGCATTTTTTTCTTTTTATAATTATGCACTAACTAAATTAATTGGTGCTTACTGGCCCTGAACTACTGGCAAAATTGTTGCCGGTCACTATATCTTTTGTGAAGACACTTATTTGTACCTATACTAATCGTGCACTTATTCAATCTTCCGTGAAGATTTGTCGTGACTCTTGCACTGTCACTGAATACCTATTACTATTGTACAAACAAATGCTCAAACATACATTTCTACATATAATAACGTACCCTAATTTTAAATTTGAGGAATAATAAATTCAATAAAAAAACACACATAAAATGTAGGTCACACTGTCCGGTGAACTATTATTGGCACGACCGACCGTAAACTAATCAGATG
The DNA here is from genome assembly GCA_030407085.1 of Trichopria drosophilae. Classification (NCBI taxonomy): domain Eukaryota; kingdom Metazoa; phylum Arthropoda; class Insecta; order Hymenoptera; family Diapriidae; genus Trichopria; species Trichopria drosophilae. The sequence continues at coordinate 103,788,733 of CM059582.1, forward strand.
AGATTTAATTTTTATCTCAAATCAAGTGTAGCTAATTGGTTATTTTTACTGACTGACAGCTTTCCGTGAAACTATAACTGGCTCCCAAGAAAGTCTTTGAAATTATAAATTTTTCAATCAAGTTCTTTACGTCTAATTCTCGTTTAATTCCTGGGTGGTTGATCCAACCTAATCAGCATTCGACAGTGTTTAAAATTTGCCGTTTTGTACTGGCACGATTTGTGCCTGGCGTAATACCGACGTATTACGTACCTTAATTTTGTACGTTCAGATTACGTACAGGTTGTACAATTATCCAGCCCTATAATTTTCCCAAAAATTAGTCTACTCGATCTAAGACGACAGGAGCAGTCAAATCGCTGAAATTTTTCGTTTTGTACTGGGCCAGAGAAAATAACCAGATAGTAATATATAAAAAATTAAAACTCAAACCTAAAACAAGAATTTCTTAATTATTTCTCATCTATCCAGTTCACCTTTTGTGCTCTCCGGCACTTGTGAATATTATTTTATAAGTAAAGAATAAAATTCAATAAATGGAATTAATTATTAGTATTAAGTATTAATTAAGTATTAATTATTATTAATTTTCATTAATTATTAATGAATTTATTCTTCCTCCAATTTATAATCAATTGTTCCTTACTGGCACTTGTTCACGTTTTGAACAAGTACTGTAACACAAAACAAACCAATCGCAACGTATGAAAACTTGCTTTTGTTCTGCGCAATAAGAATATTTATAAGAAACAATTTTAATCGCAAAAAAATTTTTAATCGATAAAACTGGCACTTTTCGGTGCCAATTATTCGCACGCTAATTCAGATGTTTTAATAAAATCACTTATTTCTGAATTTGTAATTTTTCGACCGAAATGTATTATTTAATACTTATTTTATTTTTCTCGTCCGGGAAATCGACTCATTATCACGTTATTTCCCGGAAATATCGATTATTTTAATTTCGGTTTTACCGAAATTCCAAAATACTCATTAAAAATATTTTTTAATTTCGATTAATTTCTATAATTCTGGCACTATTGTGCTTGGCAATTTATTTGCTTTTTATCTTTAATTTGTTCTTGCCAAGACAAAATGAAAACAATAAAGAACAATTACTATCGTAAATTCATCTGTCTATTTTATTTTCGGCCTGTCAATTTCGAATTGCGTTGTTCGATTATTTTTCTGTTCCAGGAAATAAACCGCTTATCGAGCTATTTCTCGGGATCGGCGATTATTTTCAATTTCGGTCACCCGAAATTAAAATAATAAATTTGGAATTAATTTTCGCAATTTTTATTCCTCTTCCGAGTGGACTAATTTATTCTGGCACAATAGTGAGTTCCAAATTAATTTAATGTTTAATTTACAATTCTTTAAACATTTAAATTTAAATATTTCCCATTAATTTTCCACTTTCAATCGTGCCAGAATTATGCTTACTCGAATGGCCCTTTGTATTTACAGGCAATTGTTTACCTTCCCGGAGATTGGATTATTACCGTTTCAATATTCGAAATTACTGGCAATTTCCAATTTTGCAATTTTGAGTTGCCCAATTTGAAATTACCGTTTTCTTTCAAATTTTCTTTTAACTTTTAACGTTGGGTGCCATGTAACGATTTTTATTCTCCTTGGGCGCAATAGCGATACTTCGGCTCCGAACAGAGCTCCGGGATGAATTTCCGACTCCTTCGACCGGTTGGGGTCGCGACGTCCTGGTGCAGACGCAACCTGCGGAGAAAAATTCGTTCACCGACTGGCTCTACAGCGGAGAACATGAGATGGTCGTTAGTTTTTTTTTAACGTCTACGACACGAAACAAAGGGGTTGGTAAAATCACGCTCCGGTATTAAAAAAAAAAGCACAATTAAACACATTTATTTATTACAAAAAAAAATGATTAACAAAATGTACTAATTTGGGGCAACGGACCCCTAACAAAGTTACGGAGCAACGGGCTCCACGAATTCCGTTATTCTATCGGAAACGGGGTTGACGATTTTGGGGTAACAGACCCCAAAACTCCGTCACGCCGAATTAACGGCTTTTTATGGACTCGCTGTCCTTGGTCCCTCGCCTGGGACTCGCCGCGACCGAGAGAGAGATCGGAGGGGTGGAGGAGCGAGAATAAACATTGCCGCTGAGGCAGGCAACTAAAGCTGGTACTTACTTTGGGCTGCGATTTGCCTAATCCCAAATTATTCGTCGTAGCTGTGGCACAAATCACCCACACACTTAGCACGAGCGAGAACGAGCCAAATTCGCGAATAGCTTGACCGATGCTAATAGCGCGGAAACCAAACGCAATCTGAAGTTTTTCCGCGGTTCCGTCTCTCGCGCTTTCTCTCTCTTATCTCTCCCTCTCTGTCTCTTTCTATTCGGCCCGCCCTGTGCCGATGCACAGTGCCGGGGCGCTGAAACAAACAATGTATTAATATGTGACATTATTATTACATTATATTATATTATATTAATTCGGGCCCGAGGATGGCCGTGCTAAGGGAGATTTCGTCGCCCCTGGTGCGGGCTCGAGATCTCCGCTACAAAATAAATAATTGTTATTTACATTAATACTTCCAAAAGAATTCAGAACCATGTAAATATACTGTAGTACAATAAACATTCAGAAAGATAGAAAATATTGGCATACAATACTTTCCACGGAATTAGGAAGTATACGTTTGGAGGAAACATTCAGAAGCATTGAAAATATTCACATGAATGCTTCTTGACAAGGTTTTTACTTCTTATTTATTCGCCATAATCAAATTAATTAATATATAATATGAGTGCGGCTGCAGTTTATCAACGGCTTTGCAACAAGAAGTTCTAACGAGTTCGTATCGTCGACTAGTTAGAGTGCTTGCCTTCCATGTATGACGTTGGGAGATCGCGTACTGGCAAGTGCATGTTTTAATTTTTTTTTACTTTTGTTATTAATTTTATTATTATGTTGTAGAAAATTATTTATTTATTACTACTAATTTAGAAAATGTATTGTATAATATTGCCTGTCACTGATAATAATGATTCTCACAAATAGAAATATAAGCAAAACACGTTACAAAAAATATATCATAACTACGTGAAAAAATATATTTAAAGACCTACAATTTTTAAAACGATTACATACTTTTAAAAAGTATATAATAAATAATTTAAATAGCATTTAATAAATTATAATATTAATATAATAATACAATTAATAACAAAAAAAAAGAAAATATGCACTTGCTAGTACGCGATCTCCCAACATCATCTATAGAAGGCAAGCACTCGTAACCAGTCGACTATACGAACTTGTGTAAAATTGTTACCGGGAAGCCGTTGATAAACTTCTGCCGCTCTCATATTGCATATTAATTAATTTGATTATGGCGGATAAATAAGAAGTAAAATCATCGTCGCAATACTTTCGTAACTTTAGAACATGATTTTGTTTATTACTGCTAGTTTAAACAATGTATTATCTTTTTATTACTATTTTTGAAATATCGTTTTTAATTTAAATTATTTTTAAGTATATTTTTAAAGCTTCATAAAAAATTTTGAAACAACAACATTCCAAGTAATGGATATTGAATAGGTATAAACGTATCAGTTTCAGATAATTTTGGATAACATAAGCTACTATTTCATATACGTAAAAAATATTATTACATATTAATTTGATTTTTGGTGGATAAAGAAGAAGTAGAAACATTTTGGTGATAATGTCCTAACTGTAGAAAATTATTTATTTATTATTACTCATTTAGAAAATGTATTACAGTAGACGCTCGATATAAGAACCATCGCTATAAGAACCGATCGGTATAAGAACACTTTTCTGATCATTACAGTGCCTATGAACATTCGAGATGTATCCCCTCCATACACTTTTTGCTGGTATGAACCGTTCCGCATTCCGTCGAGTCCAACTATACATACATACATACATACATACATACATACATACAAGAGAAGGGGAAGCATCAATTACCCTCCAATGGTTCTTATATCAGCGCTTGGCGGGGAAGCTCAGAACAGACGTAGTTCTTATATCGAGCATCTATTACATATATAATAATGCCTGTCACTGATAATAGATAGATAGATAGATAAGTTTATTTCTCATATTTGGGAATCAATGTTCCATGGAGAAGGAGCTCGTTCAGCCAATACAAAAAAAAGTACAATAATGAAAAATTACATTGTATACGGAAAATAGAAATTATGTGAATGACTACTGAGTCCGCCAAATACGCTATTAGTTAGTAGTTAGCTATTTGACACCAAAAGATCGCAGAGATTTTGAACGCTTGGTACAGTTGCACGATTTTCCAGTGTTATGCTCGGCAGCAAAGATATAACGCTAATCCTCATTAAAAAATTGTCTTTGGACGAAACAGGTTTTAACCTATCTAAATAAGATCTTCGCGGTGAGTTCGTCGTTTTTACAAAGTAATATAGGTAAAGATAAATCTGGCTGGACTGATGTCGCAACATGTTCTCTAAAAGACAACATTCGTAGGGGACGGAGATGAGGACACTCGGTGACAATATGATGAAGGTTATCTGGTGCATTTAAGTTACAAATCATACAAGTAGCTGGAGGATTATATTTATACCGGCAGCCTGAAATAACAATCGTGCGTGAGTGGACTGTTGCCATCCTTAGTTGGATTTTCACTTTCAGACAGTCCAGAGGCAGGCGCTTAGGGTTCAGATTGTGGGCTGAATCCGATATTTGACGGAAAATTGGAAATTTTGCGGAGTCGGAGGCATAATAACTTCTCAAATCCTTTTTTGTACACAATTCAGCATAGTTGGCAACAAGTGTGGGACCAGCCGTCTCCAAAAAGTCGGCGTTGAAATTCGCCCAAAGACCTTCTACACCTGCACTGTCCGAAATTGTTCTCAGCTGTGAAACCCAATTGAATGCGGTATTAGTCGATGAACTAGCAGCCAAGTCCTTGATTCTTATTCACAGTAATCTGGGCAATCTGGAGTCTGGCATCTTCAGAGTTTTGGTTATCCATTTAACAGCTCTGTTGAAAATCTCTGCAGAAATTTAATATATACCTAATTCTAGCCTTATTAGATATGCAGGCGCACTTCTGGGTAGCTTTTTAAAAAGCAATAGTTGAATAGACTCCAGCCTGTCCAGATACCGAAGAGCCCAAACGGGTGAGGCATTAAAAAAAACGGATGTGACAAGGAAGCTATAAAGCTTCCAAAACAATTGCCTCGCATCTATTTTAGCGGATGAGATTAGAGCTAGATTGAGAGTCTAGTTGTCCGGCTTTTCGAAAGCACATTACCTTAGTTTTTTTAATATTAACGTGTAACTCATTCAGTGCGCGAATATTGTCGAATCGTCGACATACAAAAGTAATAATAAGTCGTACGCATTTGTGACATCTACACCGAGCACGCCTCTATTCCTGAAAAAATTCAAAATATCGGATAGATAGAGAATAAACAATAGCGGGCTCAGTATTTCACCTTGTAATACGCTTATCGTAACATTAAAACATTTGGAGTTGCATTTCGTGACTGAACAATTACCGACGCCGAACGGTACAGAGCACTCAGAAATCTGGTAAACTTTGCACTTACCCCAAGACCAATCAGCTTCCTCCAAAGAAGCTCATGAGGAACTGAATCGAAAACTCTCTTGAAGTCTACGAAAAGGCAGTTTAGCTTTGACTTTGGGCGTCATAACGAGATTTGAATTGTAGCAAGAAGAGCAAAAATATTATCTTCAGTGCCTCTTCCTTTGCGAAAGCTGGTTTGTTCTTCAGGCAGCAGGTATCTCTGATTAGCCCACACGGAAAGACCCTTACAAATAATATGTGAGAAGATTTTCGTTAAGGCATTGGTTATTATAGTAGGAGGGATCCGATCGCGAGCCTTTTTTGAAAAGCATAAATAAAGACGATTTTGCCCAACCTTCTGGAAAAACTTCAGCCAGGAAGATCCTATTAAAAAATTGCAGAATACGGGAGAGCCAAAAATCATCCAAATATTTGAAAAGTTCGACTGGGAGGCCGTCAGGTCCTATGGCTTTTCCCGTCTTCAGCATTCCTATACAGTCTCTGCGTTCCTGGATCGAAAATGGTGAATCGAGCGTTGGGTCAAAGGTACCGACAAATAATTCTGGTGTCGCACTAGCCTGAGGCAAAATCGACGAAAAGTACTCTCTCCAAGTGTCTGCCGTCACTAGAGGCTCGACTAAGCTTCTTTCGAAAGGTTCGAACTGCGGATCAAAACTCGGCCGAGTGTTTAGCCTCCGAAAACTTGCTAGCGATCGATAATTGGTAATTATTTTTTTTCTTTCTCAGGAGGTCCAGATACAAACTTCTCATTTTCCTCAAAAATAGGTGAAAGCTCTTCCTGGCTGAAGCACAATCTTTATCGTACCAGGGTTTCGACCGAGACATGCTTGTATTAGTTATATTAACAGTAATCAATGCCAAAACGTTCGCATTTATCGCCGCAGTAAACAACGCATTTAATATAAAACTATAATAAATATTAACCGATAAATTTTCCGAATCAACAGTTGTACTTTTCAGATAGCTAAGAGAAAACAGAAAGTTATTATGCCCATCTGGCGACCTTAAAAATCTCGGTTTCGTAATTGGTGGCGAACGAGATCTTACCTCCTGGGTTGCGGAATTTATGGAACTAACCTACAAAGTTAGATAGATCGGCAGATGATCGGATCCGTACAGATTACAACCTGTGCAGAAATCGGCTATGAATGGGAAATAACTCGCGGAAACCCAGATTAAGTCAACTGAACTGAAGCCTCTTTGCCCAAGATACGTAAAATGTGCCGGTGTATCACTGATAGTACGACCATATAGCAGAATAAAATTGTTATCCTTCATAAATTGAAATAAGAGATTTCCCCTGCTATTATGGTAAACATCGTGCGATTTCCTGGCCATAGAAACGGTTGAATTTATAAAAATTTCATTAAAATCGTTAAAAGAGTCTAATAATTACAGATTCTAGCATTGAAGTCGCCACCGAGAATAAACATGCAGTCGGGGTACTGATCACTCAAAAAGTCTAGAGTATTTTGTAGACGCGGAAGATGGACAGATACAGGCAAATTAGGAGAAAAATAAAAAGTGCCTACAATAATACAAATAGGTATCGTATCCACTTTATAAAAAATCCAATTATTGGAAGTATCTAAGATAGTGTACACCAAATTCAGGTTGATTAACGACAGAAGTCCTCCACTGGAGCGACCGCGTGGCAGGTATAAAAATCTTCGAGTGATCAGTGCCTAACATTTCCGTTTGCTGTTCATTGCTGCACCAGGGTTCCGAAAAATTAATAATATTACCGACGTTATAAATAAAAACTATTATTTTTTATATTAAGCAAGCCACAAGAGTTTCAAAATACAATTTTCAATTCATTAGTTGTCGCAAAAAGAAAATGAGTAGACTTTGAATAAATTGTCGAAGATGTTGAACAACGTGTCGTAGGTTCTAGAGGTCGACGACAGGAGCCGTCTAAAAAAAAGACTGTTGTGACTGCTGTGCGGTACATGTCATCCCCTCAGATAACGAAGAACCGCTTTGATGAGTCGAGATAATGTAGCTCGGTGAAAATTCCATACGAGATGTAGAGGGACCCAATGTCAGTGTTGATGGAACATCTTTGCAAACATCTGTAAAATCCTGCCTAGTATCGGACCATTTTCGCCAAACATTATTTACAGCAATCATATTGCCTTTTTTTATTAAACGTGGCACCGGATGCTGCTGCTTGTCGACGAGCCAAACGCGCCTTATAAGCAATGGTCCTATCCCATTCCAGCAAGTCATTTGAAATAAAAACCTGCGAGTTTGCTAAAACTGATATTTTCGCTGTCATTATTGCATTTTTATTCTCCTCCGAAGTCAGTTCAGCAAGAATCGTATAAGGTTTATTACGAATCTCTCTCGCGGAAGATAGGATGTTCATTTTTTCGAATTTTGCCGAGAGGAAATTGCTCAATTCTTCTTTCGGTTGACGAAGACCCGGAGCGAGACCTGAGATTAAAATATTTTTGGGCTTAAGAATTTTTTCTTGATGCTTCACTTTGGAGGATAGCTTCGAGATAGTAGCTTCATACGACTTAATTTTATTTTCTAGCATCTTCAGGCGAACAGAAAAGTCATTTTTTATTTCTTCGACCGAGGTTTTTATTTCGAGTTTATCGGCCTTGCATGCTTTTATTTCTTCCTTAATAAAGTTAGTTGACTCTTTAGATGATTTTGCGATGGAAGCGAGAATCGTCGCTTGCATTTTTTGGAGAGCATCTGCTGAGATCATGTCCGTATTAGATTGTGAGGAGGCAGACGAAGAGTTATTTCTGTCGATAAGGAAATGGACGAACTGCGACGTCGTATGGGCGGTGGCGAGGTAGACTCACTGCTGCCGGATTGACACTCTCGCTTTCGCTTCGAAAAACCAAAATCAGTCAGCGAAACACAGCTGTTAGTTCGCAGATTTTTCCAGCGACTTGCCGTCGTTGGTCGGCCGGATAGAGAAGAGGGCCGGAATAATCGGCATGGTGAAACCGCCTTGTCACAAATAATTGGGCTGGAGGGTGTGCTATGCGGACCCGGCAATTCTAAACAGCGAGAATCCTTCGACATATGTATTTATGCCGGAGAGGTGCTGACGCCTGGAGCTCGCCGATCAAGATCGGAGTGGTCCGGACGGATAATTAGTAGTGACGACTGTAGTGGGGTTAATTGCCAAAACTAGAACTGAGCATGCGCAATGGATAGAGATTACACGTGCGCAATACGAGAACCGTACTGTTAAGTTAAACAGTAAGGTTAGAATCTGTGCAAACACGCAGTTCGCGGTTGAAAATTACACTTTTATTATAAAACGTTACTGCTCCGTAAAAATTATTCGTGCGGTTACAAGGCGGAACCGGAACTGATAATAATGCTCCTCATAAATAAAGATGAGTCAAAATACATTACAAACAACATGTTCAAAGACTTATAATTTCTTTAAAAAACTACAATATTTTAAAAAGTACATAATCGCCCGGTCATTCCGATCTTACGCTAACACACTGTAGACTCCACCGCACAGAGTCTATCACGCACGCTCATCACTCACCGCAAACCTTCATACATATCGCAAATCGCAAGGCATCTATCGCTGGCCGTTAATCGCAGATACATGTGAAAACGCAAGATTCACGGACGCAAAGTTCAAAAAGAAAATGCAATGCAAAATATCGCTTAACTCAATACCGCAGAAGGAGTATCACACAAATAATCAGCGGAAAAATACGGCATCGCAAAGACGTGATGCCGCAAGCATCATAATCGCAAAAACAGAACGCCGAAATGTTGATGGTCGCAAACAAAATATCACAAATACAAAATTAGAAATCACAAAATAGGTAGTAAATCAAAATGTGACATGTTCAACGGGGTACTTCCCTGTTCCCCCGGGATAGCAAAATCGCCATCTCGCTGATACATAGTAACTTATAATTAGGTCTTAGTCTCTATCGCAGGGTTGGGATTCGCGTCTTCTAGCTCCATATCTCTTTAATCGTCCTATCATCTACGACGTAGCGGGAAGTAGAGAGAAGGATGGAGTGAAAAGGAAACAGAGTGATGAAAGAGAAGGGAATCATCACGGTTACGCGATACAACTATTGAAACTTGATGTGAGATACCCGAAAGCGATCGATCAGTGCTCACAGGGGGGGAGGGGGGATATGGAGGTTTATATGGTATGTGGGCCAACTGAACGCAACGGGACGACGGCTAGTTACCACTACATGAGGGTCCTATTTAGCGAAACTCAATGTTTTTCACGAATTGGTGACGTATTGCGACGTAAGAACAAAAATTAATTAACTACTCGGTTTAGCGCCACACAAAAATAACTCTCTAAATAAGCGACTTCGAGCAGTATCACAATAATCTCGTGGACTACGTGATTTATCACAAGACTAAACGAGACGGGCGATTGCGCGATTTAGCATGACTCAAATATAATTAAATAACTTGCGCGAATTAACGCGATTCAGACTTAATTTACGCATGTGCAAGTTGGCGTAGACCAAAATTGGGTATGCCAGAACGCACTTAATTTTAGCTGAACCAATTGGTCGGTTAATTCGATTTCAGATTCTTAAATAGTTTGCGCGAATTGGCGCGAACCAAACTTAAAATGTAAATAGATGTTACGAGTTAGTGTAATTGACATTAAATGTGCGGTCTGGTGCAGACTGAACCGACTTTTCAGACACTCTATACGTTTTAACGCAATCTGAACTTCCCAATTAATGTGCGGAGGCCTGGGTGGAGGTATGTACACCATCAGGTGAGTCATACGAGGTTTCTTTGCACGATCGGGAAAGCAATATAACGCAAATGGCCAACCGAAAAAAGTATAACCGTATACAGGTTATAGTCTCATCGAAGCCGTTAAGTCGCCAAGCGATAGACTATAGTTCCTGTAGGTAAACGAAGTATAAAACCGATTCAGTACAAGTAATTCAACGTAAACTTAGTCGCGAAATGTCTCGACATGTGCATAGCTGAGGGTGACAATGCTTCGCAACGGCCAACATCATCGCAAGGGACAGCGGTTCACGCACACGACACCGGCACGTCAATGATACCGGGGTGGGGAGGAGGTGGCTCCATTACCCGCTACCGGGCCGGGTACATCCGGTCTATGGGGCTTATGTTGGATCTTTCGGCTCGTCACGCGCCGTGCCCAGCTGCAAGGGTCGCAGGCAGGTGTGGCACGGCGGGACCGGGTTGTCCACTGTTGGTTGGGCGAACTGGATTCGCCCTGCTTCGACCTGCGGGGGCAGGGCGCTGACCGCAAGGAGAGGCGGGAAGTTCGCCAGAGTGAGGGGCGGCAACCCGACAATGGTGCTGGCGTCGGCGGCTGTTTTGGTGGTCGGCCGCGACGACGCGGCAACGGTCCCATCCCCAACGACTTCCGAATTATAACTTTCGACTGGGAACCCGAAGGGTTCACGGGTGTCGGAGGTGAAGCGGTTAGCTCGCTTCTCGAACTATTGACGACGTCGGGGGCACGATAGGGCTTCAAGTGCTTAATATGCGCTCTTGGGTTCCGACGACTATCCGGGTCGTTAAGTTCGAAAATGACGGGAGAGATTACTCGGACTATACGATGCGGGCCACTAAATTTAGGGGCAAGTTTGGCCTCTACATTTTGGACTCCCGACGATAGGAATCGTATGCGACGTAGCACTATATCACCCACCTTATACTCTACCTCAAGATGGGAGCGGTTATAATACTCGGCTTGGCGAGTCGCGGCGCGAAGGTGCACATCATCGTTTTGAGGGTTCTGTTCACCCTCTCGACTAGGTTCGCTTGGGCGTGATAGGGGGGAGTATGAGCGGGGGTTATACCTAACTAATTCAGATGGGACTGCACGTATGAGTTATCACATTGCTTCGCATTATCTGACAAAAAATACCTCGGACAACCCCATCGATTGATAATTAGACTATCGAAGGCGGCCATGATGGCTGCGCCTGTGGCAGCCCGAAGGGGTTTCACTTCTACGTATTTGGTAAACACGTCTTGAAAAACCACTATGAACTGGTTTTGACGCTTGCTTGGGGGGGGGGGGGCGGTCCCATGACATCGGAACTGACCGTCATCCAGGGACCTTCCGTGTATCTTTCTCGCATGAGTCCGGCAGGGGCCTGCTGGGAGACTTTTTGCCTCTGACATGCGGGACAGCGTGTGACGAAGGCAGTGACGTCCTGGGAAACGCCGGGCCAGTAGAAGTCTTGGATAAGACAGTGATACGTCTTATCCAGTCCTAAGTGGCCGACTTGTGGGCCATGATCGGATGTGGCTATCGTTTGCATCGCTGAAGGCACGGGCACGCGATTCCGCGGGGAGGACGCGTTTCCAGGTGTCGAGGTCGGTGAGGGCAGACTCTATTACCGGGTGGGGCCTATGGAAATATATTCGGTCATCCACGATTTTCCAATCAGGATATTTCGAAGGAAATTTCCGAATATTTTCCATCATCTGGGTGTACCACGGGTCCGCGGTATCCCCCAGGGCGCAAAGAGCGGTATCGACATTCTAGTACATCCTCGAGAGGGCATCGGGCACCACGTTGAGGGTGCCTTTTCGATGCTCTATTTTCATGTCATAGGTCTGCATGGCTAGGGCCCAGCACGCCAATCCCCCGGTCGGGTCACGCAAATTTCTAAGCCACTGCATACTACTATGATCTATAATCACTCAAAAGTGGGTCCCTTCGACATAGGGTCGATACTTCTTCACGGCCAGAGGACGGCGAGGTACTTTTTCTCCATGACGGTATACCTTCGTTCGGCCTTGGTGAGCACGCGACTAGCAAAACTAATCGGGTGCTCGTTACCGGCTATCTCTTGGGCGATTACTGCCCCGATCGCAAAGTCGCTCGCATTTGTCTGAATCGTGAAGGAGACGTCAAAATTTGGGCGTGCCAAGACGGGGGTGTGGGTGAGAGAGTCATGGAGTTTAAAAGTCCTATTCGACTTCCGGACGATAACGGGGCTCGCGGAGCGTTCGATGATTCCAGAGCTCAGCATTTCATCGACATCGTACTGTGCTACCTTCAGCATGTAGGGAGAAAGTAAGCGAGCCTTCTGACGAATCGGGGGGTGATCCTGTACGTTGATAGCATGCTGCGTCAGTCGCGTTATACCGATCGTAGGGGTCCTATTTGCGGGGTAAAATTGATCGAGCAGCCTCCTTAACCGTGGGGCGGCTTCCTGGGAGGGGGCGACCAATCCAGCGCAGTCATGTACGGCGAAGGCGGTGACCGAGATATTAGTATCGTTTAGCGAGTGCGGGGTGCCATTGCGGCTACTCCACGCATTATTCTCCGTATCTATCTTAAGACCGAATAGGCGCATCAAGTCCATCCCCAGCATGCATGCATAGTGGAAGGGAGCAACTCTTATCTCCAAATTCTTAGTATGGCTATCGACTGTCATCGCGAGGGTAACGACGCCATCTAGTTGAACTAGCGCGCCGTTTGCGACTCTGACTTGCTCTTCACTTGTACGAACGCGAAGCTTCCGGTATCAACGAGAGCCCTAATAACCTTTCCATTTAAAGCTACGCGGAAGTGGGGACGAGGGTCCGAATCTAATGTCCGCTGATTAGCTTCGCAGGAATCGATTGACTCGAACGCGGTATTGGGCCCAAAGGGCTTAGATGCTGTAGGAGCGATCTTTCTGTACCCAATGTTTGTTATAGTACCACTTGACGAAGGGGTGGTCGCTGATGGGGGTGTTAAGGGGGTCTAGCCCCCCCCCCCTCTAACAGTTTCCCGACCTTTTACGAGCGCATACAGGGCAATTGTTAGCATCTCGGCCTGGGTACACACAGACCCGACAAAAGTGACCTAAGAGGTGGGCGCATTCTCGAAATATGTGACCCGTCTGTTTACAGTTGTAGCACCGGACGTGGTTCCGATTCTGCGGCGACCTGGTCTCGGGAGGTGGGCGCTCTCTCGACGCCACATCCAGGAGACGGGGTACTCCTGACTGCCGCAGGTTGGTAGGTGTCGTCACTTGTGGTTGGTGCGGCGGGTATGACGGTACCGGTCATGTGGGGTTACGAACCCTATTTCTCTCTGCGCGGGCTACCGGCGCAGCCTCCTCGTCTACGAAGGTGTGGGTGCGACGCTGACATTGGCCGGCTTCACAGCGGGCGTCGCGAGGGCCAGCTTTTCCTTGCCTCGCCTCGTCTTCGGCGTATAAGCGAAGACGGGGAAGGCGGACTGATTAGACGCTGGAGAGGAGCGGTATACCCTCTCCTGATTTGCGGCCCCCTCCACTTTCGACCGATCCGCAGTAAATCGGCGTCCATCTGCGTTTCTATCCCACTCGACCGGGGTGCCCGGGAACCGCTGTAAGATCGTATACCTTACGAGTCGATATCGTACCACCTCTATCGGCCCGGATATCAATAATTCGGCTTTGTCGCAACGACCGATAAGGTCGCGTAAATCGACTACTCGGTCGATTTCTGCCCGAATTGCCGAAATTTGCTCTGGACTGGCTATGCGTCGCCCAGCCGCACGAGAGCGCGTGACGTGGGTAGCGGTTGCCGTATACGATACGGGCGCGGTCGTGATGGAGAAATGCCCTGTTGCAGTGGTTGGCGTCACCACCGTTAACGTGGGTCTTCTCGTTACGGGGGATGTAACGGGGGTATACTCGAAAGAATCCATTTTTCCGCGGTTGTTATTACAACTAATAACGTATTTAAGGGAACCGTGCAAGCGTGACGGTAGGTAGTGGGGGTAGGTATCGGAATCTAATCGTTAATCACTACCGGAATTACTGAAACCTAAAAAGATACTAACAGATCGGACGATTCTCAAGGTCGCGATGCAACTCGAGTAAGTCGAGTTACCCGATTCAACGATCGAGCAACCTGCAGTCCGATGCAGGCAAAACGCAAAAAAGTGTATAAACGAAAGATCCACGCGGTGAAAACCGTTCCGGGAGGGGATACCTTCTTTATTTAAGCTCGAATTGGGCGAACCCCGAAATTACGGCGTTTTCGACCCAGTATATTGTATTTCGAAAATCAACTCAAATTTCAAAAACAAGGGAAAATCAAACCCAAATCCTTAAACTCCGAATAGCGGGCGAAAGTTATCCGTTATACTCGGTAATGAAACGACGGGTCCACTTTTACAACCAAACAAGAAATTTTTTTTTTTTTTTTTAATATACAATACAGAGCGCGAATCGCGACGGGGGAATTAGAATTCTTATTTCCTATCAAAAAAAAAAAATTCGAATCGCTGCACTGGTACCTGGAACTTAAGGAAAGTAACATTTCTACAACTTGAGCACGTATGTCACATATATATATATCGGGCATTCCACGTCAACCGGATCACTTGGCTGGCCAAAATTCATTACCGCAAAAAAATTGTTTCGGGGCTTAAAATTTAGCTCAGTATATCTACTTTTAATTTCCGTGTGGTATTTTTGAAAATTCAAAATGGCGGCTCCAATACGGTGCTTAAAAAGACCACACTTTCGAAAACGAGAGACCTTCCATACAGTTATTTGTGCCTAAGAAAAATACCATTTTAGAATTTAGTTCTTTGTTATTGGATGCTCCAATTACGAATCTCGTATTAGAATTTTGAAATTCAAAATGGCGGATCCAATATGGCGGAAGAATTTGTAAAAAGTGATCGGATGTTGCTGAAACTTGTTTCTCGGGGGTTTTCGGGGTCGCAGAATACGATTCTGAACTTAGATTTTAAAGATTCAAAATGGCGGATCCAATATGACGGATGAATTTTTAAGAAGTGAACGGATGTTGCTGAAACTTGATTCTCGGGGGTTTTCGGGGTCACAGAATACGATTCTGAACTTAGATTTTAAAGATTTAAAATGGCGGATCCAATATGGCGGATGAATTTTTAAGAAGTGAACGGATGTTGCTGAAACTTCTTTCTCGGGGGTTTTTGGGGTCGCAGAATACGATTCTGAACTTAGATTTTAATGATTCAAATTGGTGGATCCAATATGGCGGATAAATTTTTGAAAAGTGATTGGGCGTTGTTGAAACTTGTTCCTTTTTGGAAGATTAAGATTCTTATTTGGAATATGCCAAATCTTCAGTCAATTCGTTCGAATGTGCGGCATCAATTAAGCTTTTAAAATTTTGTGGTATGACGCAGACGCAGATGTTGTTCGGCCTGAAGACTAGCACGCGTTGCTTCCCTATTTAAAGTCGCGCCGATACCATCGCATGCTCCTTTTCCATGCGCTGTCGCATGAAAATGCCATTCAGCTTCAATGCCGAAATCGATTTTGTGATACATGAGATTACTCATTTGGAATCTATTTTTGTAATGTTGCACCGCACCATCGGTAACATAAATTACATGTTGTACGCGTGGGCACACTTTTTTTATTTCAGGAATAATAGTTTGTTGCATTACATACACGGCAGATGTATCATGAGTCAAGCTGTTTGATAATAATATATTACTACAATGGATAATTGTACCTTCTGATTTGTAATAGAAAACGACAGGATGAACCGTACATTGGTCGTTGTTGTAATGAAACCCTTGTGCTGCATTTTGTACAACGAATGCGAAGTCTTCCGAGAAATCACTGTGAACTAATACTTCACCGTATTGAAGGTTCGCTTTACGTTCTTCTACATATTGCGACTGACTCTTAGAAATAAAGTGGTGCAATACGAATTCAGGCAATCTAGAGCACAGTCTGTCAACATAAGTATCTATTGAAAAACATTCTTTTATCAACGCACATCTGTCAGTGGATTGCCATGTGCTGCAAAGAATTTGCGAAATTTCATTCTCTTCCAAAACACGCGATACATAATCTGAAAATTTATCCAAGTGAGGACAAGACTCACACTCCCGTAAGTAGCAATTAGGTTTTGGGCTAGAACAAAGTACAAAATTGATGCAATCATTGTAATCTTTTATGGAATATTCCAAATCTTTTGTCAATTCGTTCAAATGTGCGGCATCAAGTAAACTTTTAAAATTTTGATGTATGACGCAGACGCAGATGTTGTGCGTGCCTGCCGCTCCGGCAGGCACACACCATTTTGGCCTAAGTTCATAAAACTTACTTAAGCTAATTGGAAATTCAGGATTCTCTATTTTAAATAGTTCATGCAGTTTATTCACGTCACTGAGTAATAACCGTTTTTGAACTGTTTGCTTGTGTCCATTAACTCTCACTGATATGCAGTCATTTTTGTGCGGCAGAATTCGGCTGTTACTATCGTTTTCGTAAAATTCAATTACTTTTTTAATTGTATGTGTAGGTATGGTTTTTCCTTGTTTTGGACGAGGTACTGTCAACATGTCCAGTTCGTTTCTCAAATCACGACCATTCTTTGCAGTTCGATAGGATGTTCCAAATTCTAAAGCTATGTCACGTATACTCCAGCATTGTGGAGGTATTGTTAAAATAGTCAAGCGTAAGGGATCATTTTCAGGCAAACTCGAAAATTTATCTTTCATACCCTGTAAAAGTGCTTCTAACTGAGCCTCTCTAGATAAACGGGTTCTTTTATTTGAAGGTGTGTCTATGTCTATTTCTGAATCGGGAACATCTTCAGGTTCATTAGCGGTTGTACAAAGTGTTTTTTCTTTTTCGGCAATTTTTTTTCTACAATCATTGCAAATTCTAGCTTTCTGCGTCAAGTGCGGAAACATTAATAAAATATTTTCCGAAACTTCTCGTAACACTTAACCTATATGACCACGTTCCAGCAATTTATGCACCTGTCTGTGCGAATTACTGTATTTGATCTACCACTATGATCGGAAACCCCCGCCATGGTAAGTAATGAACACAACGATAATACAAGTTATACACTAATAGGTAATATTTGAATCAATACTTGTAGCAAATAGCAAGCGTCACCAATATACTGCAATATTTTATTTAAAAATATTTATATGCGTTTTATACTGCAAAAGAAACACATGTAACATATAAGATATAAAGTATCGACATATCCCTTCAAGTCTTCTATTATACCAAATGAAGTTACGTTTCTATAACGGGAGCAAAATCGAACCGCGGAAATCGCAATGCCACCTAGCGTCAGCTTAACCCATTAAGGCCCAAACGGGTGAAAGGCTTATTGCTGCTAGGTGCCGTTGCAATATTCGCGGCTCTGCGCGTCTGTATACGCAGCTCCCGTAGTAGAAATGGATTTTCATTAGGTCAAAAGGAAGCCTGATGTCGAGTACTAATATCGATGTAATATATCTAGATACAGGTGTTCCACATGAGTGTAATGTGCATTGCATATTACTTTTTTACAGTTGTGAGTGCGAAATGTACATCCTAACTATCACGACATCGATCTTTTATCTTTAGTTTAATGAATAACAAAGATAACAAGAGTCGTTGATGTGTTGGATTTATAAAAGTGAAAAAGATTATTCCCTTATTTTTTATTTTTTTTTAATTCGAGGACTAAGCAGAATCCCGATAATTTTGAAACTTAATTTGCGCTGCTGCTGACAGCCCCATCTGCGAGTGGACTTAGTTCACAGTGATTTCTCGAAAAACTTCGCATTCGTTGTACAAAATGCAGCACAAGAGTTTCATTACAACAACGACCAATGTACGGTTCATCCTGTCGTTTTCTATTACAAATCAGAAGGTACAATAATCCATTGTAGTAATATATTATTATCAAACAGCTTGACTCATGATACATCTGCCGTGTATGTAATGCAACAAACTATTATTCCTGAAATAAAAAAAGTGTGCCCACGCGTACAACATGTAATTTATGTTACCGATGGTGCGGTGCAACATTATAAAAATAGATTCCAAATGAGTAATCTCATGTATCACAAAATCGATTTCGGCATTGAAGCTGAATGGCATTTTCATGCGACAGCGCATGGAAAAGGAGCATGCGATGGTATCGGCGCGACTTTAAAAAGGGAAGCAACGCGTGCTAGTCTTCAGGCCGAAGGAAATTCAGCAATTTTGAACGCAGAAGCTCTATATATCTGGGCAAAAAATAAGTTCAAAAATATTCAATTTTTCTACTATACTAAACAAACACACGAGAAAGCTCAGAGATTTCTAAATAAGAGATTTACAGTTGCCCCAGCCGTGCCAAATATTCGAATGTCACATGCATTCGTACCAGATTCAAGTAAGATATTGAATGTTATGACATACTCAAGTGCTATTAATCCCACTAGTAAAGTCCAGTACTGAAGTTATTGACAATTTTTAAATTTAAAATGACGTTATATTCTTAATATTGATATTGCTATTATTTCTACCATTATTGACTGCTATTAAATATTTAAGAAATCCAGAAATGATTTTTATTGTCAACCTTTAGCAGACAGGTTTTTCAGAGCTTATGACAATGTTCGATTACTTTTTCCTTTTTTAAATTATATGATTAATATGATTCTTCCTTTTGTGAGAGGCAAGGGGACTCACTTCCAAAAAGCACCCCAATTCGTGAGAGGCAAGGGGACTCGCTTTCAAAAAGCACCCCAATTCGTGAGAGGCAAGGGGACTCACTTTCAAAAAGCACCCCAATGGGATGAGAACCCTATCACGTCCGCGTCGTTCATCCTGGGTAATGCTAAGAAGGGCATGATTTTTAGATGCATCTGCATCGAAAACGAAACTCGCTCCGAATTGACGATACAAAATCACCATCACTTCAAGAGCTGCGGGAAATGTCCGAAGAGAAACACGACAATCTAACTTTACGGGTAATAGTGCCTCCTGACGATGGCAACAGCTGTTACATATACAGTTCAGAGGTCGTAACTTCTTAAATCCGAAGGTTGCAATAATTCATTAAACGACTTGTGTTCATACTCATATTATAACACTATACCCCTACTAGAGGTAAGCTATTCTATGTTTTACCGATTTTCGACATTATTTTGGTACTATACAATTTTTAATTTAGCTTTGTCATCCACCAGATTCGTATTGTACGACCCCAAAACTCTCCGAGGAACAAGTTTCAACCACGCCCAATCACTTTTTAAAAATTCATTGGCCATATTGGATTCGCCATTTTGAATTTTTAAAATCTAACATCAGAATCGTATTCTGCGACCCCGAGAACCCCCGAGAAACAGGTTTCAGCAACATCCGATAACTTTTTAAAAATTCATTGGCCATATTGGATCCGCCATTTTGAATTTTTAAAATCTAACATCAGAATCGTATTCTGCGATCCCGAGAACCCCCGAGAAACAAGTTTCAGCAACATCCGATCACTTTTTACAAATTCATCCGCCATATTGGATCCGCCATTTTGAATTTCAAAATTCTGATACGAGATTCGTAATTGAAGCATCCAATAACAAAGAACTAAATTCTAAGATGGTATTTTTCTTGGGCACAAAAAACTGTATGAAAGGTTTTTACTCTCGTTTTCAAAAGTGTGGTCTTTTTAAGCACCGTATTGGAGCCGCCATTTTGAATTTTCAAAAATACCACACGGAAATTAAAAGTAGATATACTGAGCTAAATTTTAAGCCCTGAAACAATTTTTTTGGCGGTAATGAATTTTGGCCAGCCAAGTGATCCGGTTGACGTGGAATCCCCGATATATATATGTATATATATATATTGGCATAGTACGATAATTCTAAAAAAATTTTTGTTAACGCACAAGCTGCGTATTACTCTTCGTTTACTGGTTGGGGGGAGGGGA
The DNA here is from genome assembly GCA_030407085.1 of Trichopria drosophilae. Taxonomy (NCBI): domain Eukaryota; kingdom Metazoa; phylum Arthropoda; class Insecta; order Hymenoptera; family Diapriidae; genus Trichopria; species Trichopria drosophilae. Next base: position 103,809,006 of record CM059582.1, read on the forward strand.
ATCCTACACCTGGAAATCGCGAAAATCGTTAGCTACTTTTCAAAACAAAGAAAATTGCTTTCAATTAAATTTAAAAAAAAAATTGTTTATTTTATTATTTTCTACTTTGTTACTCCGTCATTAGGGAAAACCAAATCAAAAAATAGTTAAATTTCAGTGTGAAGCAAATTCAAAATTTTCAGTCTCTTATGAAAATTCGAAAATCTGTTACCGGAATTTAACTGTTCAAATTAAACTCATTTAATACTTCGATTATATAACACACAACAAAAACAAAAAAAAAATGCAAATTTTAATAAAGATTAATTTTTTATATTTTCTCCAAAATTCCTATTTATTTTCCTGAAATTATCAAATTATTCAATTAACGTATACCTAATTATAGGATTTATCCAGGATGTGAATTTTTGTAACACACTAGAATTAAAATTAATTACGCATAGTTAATTAATTAAAAATAAATATAAATATAATATAATATAAAATTAAATACGCATAATTATATACGAAAACTTATCTATTCAAAGGAAGCGAAATCCAAATTAAAAGTTTTCGTTACAGGGCTGTAAACATTCATTTAAATGGGAACATGCGACGGAATATATGTCCGTTAATTTTTTCTAACGGCTCGGGACGGCAGGGCGGGTGTTTACCAACACCTCGATATTACCGGGCCAACCTATTTACTTGCACTTGTTTTCAAATACGAACACAAGTGCTCGACCGTTGCAACCACTTTCCGAAAATCTTAATTTTCAAACTCGAACTTATTATTTTTTTTGTTTTAAAATTAATCATGCTGCAAGGGCACTTAGGGGACGAGGAGCTGAAAAGCACGAAAATGTACCCGACACGAAAATTCCCGGCGAGTTCCGCCGAACTCGTAACGACTTCTACTAGAAAAGGAAATTAAACTTTTTAATTTCGTTGGGAAGTCTATTTTGACTTTCCCACCAGGGATGCCATTTGTAACTTTTTTTACTGATTTCGGAGGTGAGGGCAGTGAAATAAACTACTCCGGCGAGTACGGCTTACAAAAAAATAAAAGACATAAATGTTTATTTAAGCGTAACTCACGGTTTTACAATCTTTACAACAATCGCGATGCGATGACCGGGCGCGGGTTCAAAGTCCTCAACGGTGAAACTTCTCTCGAAAGGACCGGAAAGATCGGGAATTCACACTCGCGGACGGTTCACTTTTCCGTGGGATACGATGTGGGTCGGTTTCGGTGAAATTTGGTCTACTTACAGGTGATGCTTCCGGGGTAACGGCTTCCGGTTACATTGCTTAACGGTCCGGCACCTGAGGTCCGGGGTGGCGTCTGTCCACGGGACGCAGGTGATGGCGTCCGCACTAGCTGGCACCGGGGTCACTCGGGCTCGGTCCTCTTCTTCTTGGGTTTGCACGGCTATCACGATACTCCACTCTGCGGTTGAAAACTTCGATAAATGCACGGGGCGCGAAAGGACGAGGTACTCTTCTCGTGAGAGACTCCTCGAGACTGCCTTCCTCTCCTCGTGCGCGGCGGTGCGCCGTCCAGGCGGCGCGTGCGCGCTCGAGCGACCCGCGCAAGAGAGGGGTGCGACATCGGGCTCCTTTGTGGGGACGTACTCGTCGGGGTGTCGACGAGCACCGTCTTCGGGGCCTTTGTGGTGGGAGGGGACGACACAGAACGCTGAAAAGTGCTTCGTGCGTCCCCGACTCGTCTCGGGCTCGACGTCGCCGGTGTGAGAGAGAGCGAGAAAGAGAGAGGTCGGCGACAGTGGCCGAGGCCCGTTCCTCGGGAACTCTGGAGGCGGCGCACTGCGGCACGACCAGTGGGGGTGACCGAGTGGAGGCGCGCTCCGGTACAACCCGACTCTCCTCCTGGAGGGGCGGAAACTGGATGGCGGGCTTACGCCTGACTCCAACAGATGGCGCGGGGTTCGGCCAGCGTGTCGATCTGTGACGGGTTTCGTCACAATAATAATGAGATCCAGATGCGTTTCGGAATGAAGCGTATGATGTTTCGGTCAGAATGGAACTGAGAACAGTGAATAAGCAGATATAAAATTTAATAAATAATTAAGTTCAAAACTAGTGCCAAGTCAATTACAATTTAAGTCACCCGCTATTACAATGTTTTTATAAGAAGACGAGTACTGTGGGTATTTGATAATCATTTGGGCGTAGATAAATTACAATCAGCAATAGATTCGAGTTATTTTACAAAATAATATTTAAAAAAATAAATTCCGGATCATTAATATCTGTATTCGCGGAGCGTTCAAGTATCTTATACATAATATTTCTTACTGCAGATTGCGACAATTCTGGGAATAATTGACTTACTAGTATTTTAATACTATTTTATTTACATGTTTACCCTTTTTTTCAATTACTAAGACCATAATAAGAATTTGACACAAATTGAATATGTCGTTTGTGTACGCGCATTTAAAATTCGCGCTTCCGAGACTGCGGCTTCAAAGTAAGGCATTGATAGGAGTTTAAAAACGCGCGAGACAATTTCTGTATAGATCAAAGTCACTTGACTCGGAATCTCTGCAATTATTACCTCATTTGACGGTTTTTGTAAGCATTTTGCCGTTTTATTTGCTCCATATCCGTCGCTATTGAATTATATATTGCGGTATTACGTTCTATATACGTTTTAATTTCATTTAATTCCTGTCGTATCAATTGTACCTCGCATGATACACGAAGTATAGCATTCATCATGTATGTCGTTCAGCGGAACTAAGGTCGTCCCAATGAGGAGTGAGTTGGGTGGTAGGAGGCAGTACTGATGACGCGGTAGTAAGGGGAGAGCGACAGCGAGCGACCGAGAGAGAGAGAGAGAGAGAGAGAGAGAGAGAGAGAGAGGGACAGAGAGAGACATAGAATGAACGTGCAATGAATCGTATATGCCTACAGCGTGTTTTTCGTGATGGCTAGCACCGACCGCGACGTCGCAAATTTGCGTCGCTCTGTACGTTGTTCTATTAAGCGTGCAGTAACATGCCACCCCTCAAATTGAAGCTCTCGAAAAATGCTACAAGTTTTGTCGGTACTGATTTTCCACGAAATTAGATAGGAAACGACATAGAAGCGATTCAAACTCGATTATTACTGTATTTTCACAATTTTTGTTTAATACACTACTCGATAAATATCCACCATAGAGGAAAAAGTCATAAGAAGTAAACTTCACTCCAAGCCGACTTATTTAAAAAATACCGTTTTTGGAGTAATTTGGACTTTTCTCAAAAAGTATAAGCGATTTTATACCGAAAACCGAGATTTAATCTTTTCTAGACACCCTCACAAGACAAAAAAAAATTTGGATGTAGAGTTTTTTTCCCACTAGACGTGTTTTTTTCCTAACTTTACTGGACTACATGCAGAAAATTTTGAAGAAAGTAAAAAGAATCTAAAATTGTACAAACGAAAAAGCCTCTTGTATGTCCAAGCGGGCTGGCATGGATACTGAAGGAGAAGAACAATTAGAAGTCTCCTCCCCTGACATGGGCTCGATAGAGAGCACGTACGGTGTTGCGTTGCTCGAGCTGAACTGCAACTAATACCTTGTGACATACACTAGAACAGTCACGTAGATGGAAATTTAGTTGAATGCTGCATCCCAAACTGCGCAATGACGACGCCGAAATCAAGTGTAATATAAGAATGGAAAACTAATTTTTTACTCAATTTTAATGACGTGTGTTGACAGGCTAAACAACTATCGAGTTTTCACCATGTGTAATTGACGAACACGGTCCGATTTTTACAGCTATAATTTAGCACGTTGCTCAATAAAAATGACGAGACAAGTTGATATACCACACAAAATGAGCAGCAAAATAATAAAAAAAAATGCAATAAACCAACCAATGGAATGGAAATAAATGAAATGATAATCTGCTGATCGTTTTTTGTTTTTAGGGTTTTTGAATATAGGCTGAAATCTTTTATAAATTCAAGATTTTCAACACTGAAGATACTTTTATTTTATCACATTCGCAAGCCCACGATTCAAATAAGATGTCTTAAAAGATGCATTAAAACTTGGATTTTTTTAGATTTTCTTTTGTTTCCTATGCAGGGTCCAAACAGATTTAATGCAGCGACAAAGAAAGCTGAGTGCCTTTTCAATATCAATTCAACGTTAGATTAGACTTCATCGACTACAAAAACCTTAAGCTGACGAGTTTCAAGCGAATTACATTAAATTTTTCAAAAGTCATCCGTTATATTGGACCTGCCGTTTTCAATTTTGAAAAACTAACATCCGATTCGTAATCAGCGACCCCAAAAACCGCCCGAGTAATAATTTTTAGGCAAATTACATCGATTTTCAAAAAAGTCGTCCGCCATATTGGATCCGCCATTTTGGATTTTTAAAATCTGACTTCAGATTTGTAATCAGCAGCCGAAAATCTGTAAAGAACCATATCGTCTGATTGTTTTTTAATATTATTATTCGAGTATAAATGTGAAATTGATGTACACTTTTTATTGGACATGGTCAACTTTGACCCCTCATATTTCCGAAACGGGGCATATGCTCACTTTGCAATTTTGCAGGGAATATTGGGTCATCATATGTAACCAATTGGCATAAAAAAAGTTTCAATATTCGAGGTACGAAAAACGGGCATTTTTTGCATGGGGCTTACAGAGGCTCTTTGAAACGTATTTTGTTCGACAAAAATATTGCTGCAATGGGCTTGTCTACCGTCGAAAACACGTCGTATTTATGAGTTTATGTTTTGCGATAAATATATAGTTCATTTTTATACAAGTGTTTAATAATTATTTATAAAATACGATGGTTATATTGTCCGACAAATTTCTTGCTGTTTGGGAAAGAGCGGCTTTATAATGGACTATATACGGCGCAAGTGCAATTAATAAATAGAGATCACCACTGGGTCTGGGTGAAGGGCGTATGAACGTTGAGAAAGCCGTCGTTGTCCTATTTCTAAGACAAACGTTAACTGATCCATGAACTCGGGCAAGCAATGTCATTCACAATATAAACAAGCCTTCGTTATTACAAGTTTGCTGATATTTCGTCCCGGGCCCGGACTCGTCAGTGAGGCTACGTGAAGCGGGCCCTACCCCAGACATCGCATGCAAATATATGTAAAGATATAAACGTCATATAAATAAATAGAAATATTAATTAACAGTAATTAACAGACTAATTGCTCCCGAAATCATTTTACATAAATGAAAACACACAGACAAGTCCGAGCGGCGTCCCGAGGTTCACAATCAGCCGTCCGCACCTCCCGCTGTCTTGGCCCAAACACTGTCACACGCTCGAGATCTGACCGCTTAGGATCTTCCCGATGAACTGATTTGAAATGCCCTCAACGGGCTTATTTATATGTTCAAGGAAATCTCCCATTGGGCCAAGACCTCGGGAAATTCAACCAAACACACAATTAGAGACAGCGACTCAGAGTCCTATATACTCCCTTCTCATATCAGTGGGTGTTCGTCCTGTAACGGGAGGGCCCCCCCTCCTAACCGACCCCAAGCAACCCTTTGTTGTGATTATATCCCGAACACTTGCTTCGTTTGTCTAGTTCGACAGCATAAATATGTCATGTTTACGAAATTTTGTTTTGTGATAGATACATAGTTCATTTCTGGGCAGCTGTTTAATAACTATTTATAAAATCAATTGGTCATGTTGTCCGAGAAATTTCTTGCTGCGTCTTTTTACCTCGATAGCATAAGTACGACACGTGTACAAAGTTATGTTTTGTGATGAATACACGTCGTGATTGAATGTGAAATTTGATGAAAAATTTGAATAATAAACTAGTGTTGGCGTGGTGCCTCGCTCGCTTCGTTCACTCGTGGTCACTCGTTCGTTTAATGTCAGTTATAATACAAAATTATACTGATATTTAGTAGGTCCAAAAATATTTACATATAAATATCTCTTTTATATATAATCCATCAAAGATATATTGAAAGTGTTGAAAGCATTTCTAATAGATATCATTTAGATATAATGAAATACTATTTTTCGATACTAGTGCGTAAAATACGATTTTACGTACCGTTTTTAACATGCGATTAGATAGGCCGGTGCGTAAAATCGAATTCTTACGCACGCGTGTCGAACGATATTTTTCGATATACTATGCGTAAAATTTGTGCGCCGGTTTTTGTGGGTCAAATGTGATGTTACGCACATGTGATGACCGCGGCGCATGAGTGCCCGGCGCAGCCGGGCTGCACGAGAGAGCCCCGGTCAGCAGTAGTGCGTGAAATCGTATTTTATGCACTAAAAACGGTGCGTAAAATCAAATTTTACGCATAGTATATCGAAATAGTTATTTTCATATCAAGGGCGTAAAGTAACTTTTGCGCCCATAGGTGATCACTACTACTCCCGAGGGACAGCGCAGTTTAATTTTTTTCAGTGTAGACGTAGTTATCCCCCCCCCCTGCCCCCCGGAGTAGTAATTTTTTTGTCGCGGTTAGCAAATTCAATACTTCCTCAGACAATAGTCATAAGCATTTTAAAACAGTTATTATATCATTATATATCATTATAAATTTGTGCGAAAGCTACACCCTTGACCTCCATCGGCCATTACTTTTACAGCGACATTTCCGGTTTCATTTCGTTGATTTATAATATTTCCCAATAACTCCTGAGCGTCTGCCCAGACTACAGGTCTTCTCTCTTTTCCGGTTATATTATTTGTATCAAAATAAAATATACCTTCTTTATATACATTTTCAAGAGTTTTAGCTTTCTCAGAGGCATGTTTAGCATAATATGTAGGTACGGATCGTTTACCAGCTGCACTTCGAAGGAAATTAGTTTTCATCTGGTTAGACGAAGCACCTGTGCGAACTTGAAAATTGTCTAATTTTTCGGCCTCAAAGACGTTTTCTTTTTGCTGTGGATTTATACCAATTCGCATTTTAGATCCTTGAGTACTCAGAAGTATTTCATTATTTGGATGTTCTGTCTTTTCACTGTTGCTTTCCATTTGCAAGTCAACTTTCCATTTTAAAATTGAACTAGCGACTTGCTCTTGCTACTGATCAGGAAGTTTTTGAACCATTTGTAATATATTCTTACAAGCTATTGCGGGAGTGCCACAAGAATGTCTTTTACCTTTGCCTAGTTCAACAAAGCACTCTTTACACACATTAATTGATTTTTTCTCGTCATTGAAATTTTCGGTTTTTGGAAGATTTACAATTTTTGAAGCACCATACAACCCATTAAAGGCATCAATGTTCGTAGATGTTTGACATTTCAAGCCTCTACCCAACTTAACCTTTGGATGGTCATAATATCTTGCGGTTATACATATGTAACAATTACATGTATCGTTATTAGCTCTGGTCTCCTTAGGTAAGTTGATGTCTTCGTAGTTTGGCATTGTTGGCTTAGGTCTCGTACATTTATCCTTTTCATGTTCAAATGGAGTGGTACGACATGTGCCGCATATGCCCAATGGAAATTTAGGATTAGATATGTCGAATTGTTCATTAATAAATTTTTGTACAAGTTTTACTTCAGTTTCGTTAATGTGAATAAATGTCGGTTTCTTACTTCCAAATACAATTTTTTTGCCACATGGAGCACATACTTTTGGTCTGTTTTTCGCAGGTCTATCTTAAGGAAAAACAGTGCTCCTAGAAATTTTGAAGAAATTTACATATTTCGGATGCTCTAACTGACTTGTAGGAGTTATGAGGATAATAAAGAATTACATTGGTTACCTTGAAGCCACATACAAGTTTTTAAGAAGTAAAATAATTCATAACAATGTTCGTTTTTCCTGACACATAATACCATTAACTCCATACCGACACACTTACTGTTTTAATGAATGAAAACTTCAACCAATTTTTCCTAAATTTAACCTTAATTATTTTTTTAATTATTTTTAAAAAAATTTATTTAATTAAATTTAACCTTATTTATAAATTCTCGTCGCCCTTAGCAACCGTGAATATCTTTATTTCATTTAGAAATGCTACACTCAAGTGATTTATTTAAATTGAAAATTCCATATGCGGACCAATGTCCTTCATTCTTAATAATTACATTTACCCATTTTCACATTTAATTGCTCGATCATATTTCCTATCTTTTGTTGTGTCTGCAGCGGACTTTTACACGTACCAATTTTGCCATATCAGCGAATCTTTTGTTAACCCAACAAGATAATTACCGTAATATAAGAATAGAAAATATTTGATTAGTTTACATGTTTGAACATGTTTTGCTGAAATAACCAAAACATTTCTTTCCGTACGGTGGAGACATCTGTATGTGTGTATGTGTACTTGCTGGTATATATATATATATATATACGCTTATATTTGATAAATAAACAGACTAAATACGTTTATACTCGGGAAAAAACGCATAAAAAATGAATCTGCGATATCTCAAAAAAATGAGCAGCTAGGATTTTGATCCAAACAGATTTTGAAACTGCGGACACGTACGAACAAGTCCCTACTTGCAGTTTTTGTCTACACTTTCAACGCACCTATCGTCGCTTGAAGAACACTGTGGGCACTCGACTTTTCGAAATTCAAAATGTAAAACGCTATTTCGATAGAGTTATGAATGTAGTTGAATGTAGTAGAACGAATTTCGTTTGTAGTTGCAGAAAGAAAAACTAACAGGGGGTCCAAAAAAGCCCAGCACCCCAGTTTCAAAAATTTTTTGTTTCAAATTTTTTTCCGACAGAAAATTGTTTGTAGTTGATAGTAGTGAAGGAATATCCGTTTGTAGTAGACACGAAACCGTTTTATGATTAAAAAATTTTTTTCTATTATTAATTTTTTTTTTATATTTCAATTTTTAAAATTTTTAGTTTATGCAAATGTATATTAATAGTCTGCATTGGCAAAATCCCACGACTCACAGACAAAGTTTATACGAAAGTGTTGCCGCCCCCCTGAGCCTCCGCACACCAAACAGCTTCCGATTAAGAGTAACCAAAACAACCATAAATATTAATTTCGAGCCCAATTGCTCTCACAAGCAGTTTATTGCCAATTAATATATTCCTAACAATTCGTAGTTTTTATAAGCAACCGCGGCAACTATAAATAACTACAAACGTATATTACAAATCATGTCCTGGCGTTTAAATCGTAAGTAGTCATATTTTGAGCAACTACAAACAACAACAAACGTTTATTTCGTCTCTAGTATTATTAAAATACAATATCCTATGGTTTAAATCGTTTGTAGTAATTTTTTAAGCTACTACAAACCTTCCATTCATGTCTAGTGTTAATAAAATGCAATGTTCTATGGTTTAAATCGTTTGTAGTAATTTTTTAAGCAACTACAAACATCCGATTAATGACTAGTGTTAATAAAATGCAGTGTCCTATGGTTTATATCGTTTGTAGAATTTTTTTAAGCATCTACAAACTACAAACGTTTAATTCCTCTCTAGTGTTAATAAAATACAGTATCCTACGGTTTAAATCATTTGTAGTAATTTTTTGGGCAACTACAAACGTGTTTCATCTCTAGTGTTAATAAAATACAATATCCTACGGTTTAAATCGTTTGTAGTCATTTCTTAAGCAACTACAAACAACTGCAAACGTTTATTTCGTCTCTAGAGTTAATAAAATACAACATCCTACGGTTTAAATCGTTTGTAGCCATTTTTTAGGCAACTACAAACGTTCGATTCATCTCTAGAGTTGATAAAATGGAGTGTCCTATGGTTTAAATCGTTTGTAGTAATTTTTTAAGCAACTACAAACCTTCCATTCGTCTCGAGTGTTAATAAAATACAATATCCTACGGATTAAATCGTTTATAGTAATTTATTGAGCACATTGTAGGCATAGGATATTGTATCTTATTAACACTAGAGACGAAATAAACGTTTGTAGTAGTTTGTAGTAGCTTTAGAAATTACTACAAACGAGTGTAGTTATTTGTAGTTGCTTAAGAAATTACTACAAACGATTTAAAACGTAGGATGTTGTATTTGATTAACTCTAGAGATGAAATAAACGTTTGTAGTTGTTTGAAGTTGCTTCAGAAATTAATACAAACGATTTAAACCATAGGACACTGCATTTTATTAACACCAGAGATAAAACGGACGTTTGCAGTTGCTTAGAAAATTACTACAAACGATTTGAACCGTAGGATATTGTATTTTTTTAAAACTAGGGACGAAATAAACGTTTGTAGTTGTTTGTAGTAGCTTAAGAAATTACTACAAACGATGTAAACAGTAGGATATTGCATTTTATTAACACTAGAGACGAAATAAACGTATGTAGTTGTTTGTAGTAGCTTAAAAAATGACTACAAACGATTTAAATCATAGGGCACTGCATTTTATTAACTCTAGAGATGAAACGAACGTCTGTAGTTGCCTTAAAAATAACTACAAACGATTTAAAACGTAGGATGTTGTATTTTATTAAATCTAGAGACGAAATAAACGTTTGTAGTTGTTTGAAGTTGCTTAAGAAATTACTACAAACGATTTAAACCATAGGACACTGCATTTTATTAACTCTAGAGATGAAACGGACATTTGTAGTAGCTTAAAAAATTACTACAAACGATTTAAACCATAGGACACTGCATTTTATTAACTCTAGAGATGAAACGAACGTTTGTAGTTGCCTAAAAAATTACTACAAACGATTTAAACCATAGGACGCTGCATTTTATTAACTCTAGAGATGAAACGGACATTTGTAGTAGCTTAAGAAATTACTACAAACGATTTAAACCATAGAACACTGCATTTTATTAACACTAGAGATGAAACGAACGTTTGTAGTTGCTTAAAAAATTACTACAAATTGTTTAAACCGTAGGATATTGTATTTTAATAACACTAGAGACGAAATAAACATTTGTAGTAGTTTGTAGTAGCTTAAGAAATTACTACAAACGATTTAAACCATAGAATACTGCATTTTATTAACTGTAGAGATGAAACGAACGTTTGTAGTTGCCTAAAAAATTACTACAAATGATTTAAGCCGTATAATATTGTATTTTATTAACACTAGAGAGGAAATAAACCTTTGTAGTTGTTTGTAGTAGCTTAAGAAATTACTACAAACGATTTAATGAGTTGGATATTGGAATTTATTAAATCTAGAGACGAAATAAACTTTTGTTGTTGTTTGTAGTTGTTCAAGAAATTACTACAAACGATTTAAATCAAAGGATACTGCATTTTATTAACACTAGAGATGAAACGAACGTTTGTAGTTGCCTAAAAAATTAGTACAAATAATTGATAACGTAAGATGTTGCATTTTATTAACTCTAGAGACGAAATAAACGTTTGTAGTTGTTTGAAGTTGCTTAAGAAATTACTGCAAACGATTTAAACCATAGGACACTGCATTTTATTAACACCAGATATGAAACGTACGTTTGTAGTTGATTAAAAAAATTACTACAAACGATTTAAACCATAGGACACTGCATTTTATTAACTGTACAGATGAATCGAACGTTTGTAGTTGCTTAAAAAATTACTACAAACGATTTAAACCGTAGGATATTGTATTTTTTTAACACTAGAGACGAAATAAAGGTTTGCAGTAGTTTGTGGTAGCTTATGAAATTACTACAAATGTTTAAAGCCGTATAATATTGCATTTTATTAACACTAGAGAGGAAATAAACCTTTGTAGTTGTTTGTAGTAGCTTAAGAAATTACTACAAACGATTTGATGAGTTGGATATTTGAATTTATTAAATCTAGAGACGAAATAAACTTTTGTAGTTATTTGTAGTTGCTTAAGAAATTACTACAAACGATTTAAACCTTAGGATACTGCATTTTATAAACACTAGAGATGAAACGAACGTTTGTAGTTGCTTAAAAAATTACTACAAATTATTTAAACCGTAGGATATTGTATTTTAATAACACTAGAGACGAAATAAAGGTTTGCAGTAGTTTGTGGTAGCTTATGAAATTACTACAAACGATTTAAGCCGTATAATATTGCATTTTATTAACACTAGAGAGGAAATAAACCTTTGTAGTTATTTGTAGTAGCTTAAGAAATTACTACAAACGATTTGATGAGTTGGATATTTGAATTTATTAAATCTAGAGACGAAATAAACTTTTGTTGTTGTTTGTAGTTGTTCAAGAAATTACTACAAACGATTTAAATCAAAGGATACTGCATTTTATTAACACTAGAGATGAAACGAACGTTTGTAGTTGCCTAAAAAATTACTACAAACGATTTAAACCATAGGATATTATATATTATTATGAGTAGAGATGAAACGGACGTTGGTAGTTGCTTAAAAAAATTACTACAAACGATTTAAACCGAAGGATATGGTATTTTATTAACACAACAGACGAAATAAACGTTTGTAGTAGTTTGTAGTTGCTTAAAAAATTAATACAAACGGTGTAAACCGTAGGATATTGTATTTTTTTAACACAAAGGACGAAATAAACGTTTGTAGTTGTTTGTAGTAGCTTAAGAAATTACTACAAACGATTTAAGCCATAGAACATTGGATTTTATTAACACTAGGGATGAATGGAAGGTTTGTAGTTGCTTAAAAAATTACTACAAACGATTTAAACCGTAGGATATTGTATTTTAATAACACTAGAGACGAAATAAACGTTTGCAGTAGTTTGTAGTAGCTTTAGAAATTACTACAAACGATTTAAACCATAAGATATTGCATTTTATTAACACTAGAGATTAATCGGATGTTTGTAGATGTTTAAAAAATTACTACAAACGATTTTAACCATAGGATATTATATTTTATTAACACTACAGACCCTCCCCGTTTGGATCCTATCACCTTGTCGTGGTGGGGGGCTTAACAAACACCATACAGGAGGTCCTGAGTCGATAGCAGTGTGAGTGGTGAGAGAATGCGGATCCCTATAAACCGGGCTCTCCGATGAATGGCTCGGGGCTCTATAAACGGGCTTCTTCGATGACTGTGGGTATGAGTGAGGCTAGAAACTCAAGCCCCACCTCGACCTTCGAGCTGGAGAGGGGTTGGGCAAAGGACCTCTGAGGTGCCGTGACCAAGAATGGATCCCCCAATCCACAGGTGGGAGCTATCGTGCCTAGGGATGCATGGTACAGGGGAAGCTGTACCGCAAACGATGCCCTTGGGATACCGGGCGACCTCCCATTGTACACAGCCTTCACCTCGTATCGCGGGGCTCTGCGAGGTGTGACCTTTATTTCCCTAGCTTCTCGTGGGACTCAAATGGACACACAGATAGAAATAAATAAAAAACAAGAGCCTCAGGTGCCTTGCACCGAGGAGATAACGTCGGATGTGGCTAAGGACACTCTGATGGAGACCGGTACGGCGGAAGACACTCGTCCAAGCCCGGTCCGAATGAACGGCGCACAGAGGCGAAAGGCCAAGTGGGTAGCGTACGAGGAGGCGAAGAGAAGGGCGGAGGCTGAAGGTCTCCCCCTTCCGGAGCGTCCTCCACCGAGAGTAAGCGGTTCGAGGAAGAAAAAGGCGACATCTTCCGTGGCTGGCGCTAGAACCCGTCTGGAAGGGCATCCCGGATCGACCTCAACCGCTACACAGTCCATTGCTCCTCCCTCTGGGGATAAAAGGAAGGCCGAGAGGAGTATTTCGGATCCCACGGCCAAACCCCGAGGGAAGAAGGCCAAGAGTCAGGGGCAAGCATCCGCAACAAGGATGTCATACTCGACGGCCGCTGCTGGACTCCCAAGGGTATTGATTGCCTTTGGCGAGGACGTAGGGGAGCGGGTCGAGATGGTCGTCTTTGACCAACTCAGGGGGGTCATCATTGACCGGGTTGTGGACATCCCGGAAGGGGGGTTCATACCCAGGTTCGTGGAGTCTCACCTGAGAGGAGGAATTGCCACTTTCGCTTGTGTGGATGACGAGAGTGCCTGTTGGCTGCGGGAAGCAATTCCGCAGATAACCCTTGATGGGGGCCGAAAGGTGAGGCTTGTACTCCCTGAGGAACTCGTCAAGAGAGTTAAAATGACGGTACTCGCGCCACCACCCAAGAAAGAGACTAGCATCCTGCTTAAGATTTTGGACAGGCAGAATGCTGGTTTGAGGGTCGGGACATGGGTTGTCCACCGTAGGGAGGAGCTGCCGCATGGCACCCTTCTGGTTCTCGGCGTGGACGAAGACTCGGCCAAGCGCCACGAGTCTCGCGGCTACCGAGCTTATCTGGGGACAGGAGAGGTTGCATTCAGGCCAACCTCTAAAAACCCGATAAGTTCGGCGACGGGAGCTTCCAGCGCGAGTTAGTTCCAATGGCTAACGGTCGTGCAGAAATTTTCCAGATTAATTTGCATCAGTGCAAAGGTGCCTCAGCTCAACTTATGAGGGACCTGCAAGTGACGCATACAAAACCAGCCATGGCACTAATACAGGAGCCGTGGTGCTACAAAGGTCAGATTCGGGGCCTGAGTAGGATTGGCACAGTCTACGCCAGTGGACTTCATGAAATGCAGAGGGCATGCGTAGTTCTTAAAAACATGGACGCTGCCCTGCTACAGGAATTCTCTACTAGGGACCTAGCTTCGGTTAAAGTCTCTCAGGGAATAGGGGAAAGGAGCTTGGTGATTGCATCAGCCTACTTTGCGCACGATAGGGAAACTCCCCCGGAGGAGCTAACTAGGTTAGTCAGGTACTGCGCAAATGCGGGCCTTGATCTCCTCATTGGTTGTGATGCAAATGCTCACAGTACTCTGTGGGGGAGCACCGACACAAATGAGAGAGGGGAGGCCCTCATGGAATACCTGATATCCACTAACCTCGAAATTTTGAACGAGGGAGTTGAGCCAACGTTTGTAACGGCAAACAGAAGAGAGGTCCTTGATCTCACTCTATGCAGCCGAGGCATGCGTGAGGCTGTCCAGGAGTGGAGGGTTATTGATGAACCCTCGCTCTCGGATCACAAACTGATTCGGGCCAAACTGGAACAGTTTAACCCTGCAGAGAAATGGTCCAGAAATCCAAGAAACACGAACTGGCAAGGGTTCAGAGAAAGTCTGCAAGCCGGGATGAAGGGCTTCAAAGGCAAGTATGGAGCGAAAAACGATCTTGAGTACACAGAGGTCTTTCTTAGGGGAGCTGTGATGAGATCGTTCGAAGCCAATTGCCCACTCAAGAAAGTAAACCCCAAAACGGGAAGGCTTAATTGGGGATCAGCTTTGGAGCGTAGCCGAAAGGAGACGAGGAGATTATTTAATCGAGCAAAGAAAGCTGACACAGCAGAAGTCTGGACGGCTTACAAGGATAGGTTGAAAGCCTACAAAAGGCAGATTAGAGAGTCTCAGATAAATGCATGGAGGGAGTTCTGTTCGGAAACGGAGAGTATACCCTCTACTGCAAAATTAGCGAGAATACTATCAAAAGGAAATGATGGTAAACTACGATTTATCAAAGGAGAAAATGGCGAGTTTGCCAAATCTCCGAAGGAAACACTGGAAAGGTTGCTGATAAGCAATTTTCCAAGTATTAAACTGGGATCGAACGGTGCCCCCGAGGAGCCTACTACGAGTAAAGGGAGGCACTGGGGGATCGCTGCCCAAGTTGTAAATCCAAACAAGGTTGTAAGGGCACTAATGGCCTTTGAGGCGTTCAAGTCACCGGGACCGGATGGCCCCCCCCCCCACCCCCCCCCCCCCCCACCCCCCCCCCCCCCCACCCCCCCCCCCCCCCACCCCCCCCCCCCCCCACCCCCCCCCCCCCCCACCCCCCCCCCCCCCCACCCCCCCCCCCCCCCACCCCCCCCCCCCCCCACCCCCCCCCCCCCCCACCCCCCCCCCCCCCCACCCCCCCCCCCCCCCACCCCCCCCCCCCCCCACCCCCCCCCCCCCCCACCCCCCCCCCCCCCCACCCCCCCCCCCCCCCACCCCCCCCCCCCCCCACCCCCCCCCCCCCCCACCCCCCCCCCCCCCCACCCCCCCCCCCCCCCACCCCCCCCCCCCCCCACCCCCCCCCCCCCCCACCCCCCCCCCCCCCCACCCCCCCCCCCCCCCACCCCCCCCCCCCCCCACCCCCCCCCCCCCCCACCCCCCCCCCCCCCCACCCCCCCCCCCCCCCACCCCCCCCCCCCCCCACCCCCCCCCCCCCCCACCCCCCCCCCCCCCCACCCCCCCCCAGGGCTGCTTCTATGAACAAGAACTTCAAAAAACCAAATACCCAGACGTATATCTCGTAGAAAAAGTAATTAAACGACGGAAAAATCAGTTGTATGTAAAATGGTTAGGATCTGATAGTTCTCACAATAGCTGGATAAGTAAATCAGATATGTAAATTTAATTAAAGTTTATTTCAATAAATATATAAAACATTAATTTCTATTTTCATTCATTTTTACAAAACTCTATGTCCGACGTTTTGCCACTTGCACCGTGGTATATCAAACATGCTTCATTTGCTTGAACTGCTGAAATGGTGGAATCCAGCAAGGTCTTATCCTTAATGAATTGCGATGATGCACGTTCTGGTAAATAAACCTGAAATTCATTGTCAAGAATGAGTCGTATCTTCTTTCCAAACTTAGTTTCAACTTTTTGAAATTGAGTTATTTTATATTTTCTCCCCTTTTCCATCTCAATAAATTTCTTTATTGATAAGTAGGTTGGAGCTCGAGCAAAACTATTAATTTTTTCAAAGTCCATTTTCTTTTTCTCTCTCTCTTTCTTCCTATAAACATAGATAAAATAAGATTTAGTTTTCATTATTAACAAATACTTTATATAATATATTTAAGAGTAAGTTATATTTTTATATGTACCTCAAATATAAAAGAAACTCTTTGATAGCTCAATCAGCTTATAATCGGTAATGTTGGGACAACGGCTTGTTCGCTGCCGACTTTTAGAATGAATTTATCATTCATGTGTGACTGCTTTATAGTAGACTCCCCCCTACCTTTACTTGGAAACTCCCACCACAGTGTTCTTCATTATGTTGCTACAAACGACAGTTTTTCTCACTCACCTCCTCCCCCTCCACCTGGTCCTTCCCCCCCCCCCCTCTACTCGCTGCCCACTAATTCTCTTGATACCGTAATGTCCCCAGGGAAGAGTGTCGGTGGTATCAGAGAGAAGATATCGCTTGTCATCGTGAGCACTTAGAGCAATTTTTGTCTGCCTCTCACTTCGCAAATTATGAAGATGAGAACGAATGACGCATTGTTCTCGAGTCACAGACGTTTTTTCACGCAAAACACTTACATAATCATCAAACGTTATTGTTGTCTTCACAACTGCAGCCTTCACACCTTTTGCCTTCTTCATAGAATCTAGATTTTCAATTCTTATGCTGTACATTTTGCTGCGTAAGCCCACAAATTCTGTCATAATCCTACCGTTACACTCATCCTTCATAAGTCCAACCTGTTTTCTATTAACACGTGACATGTTAAATTGATTATTGTTTGGATAATCAGACGTATCGAATCTATGAATATCTTGTTTCATTGATTCATACACATCACCACATATTATTTCATATATAAAACTGTCAGTATCGGTATAGAGTAGTTTGCATTTATCTGCAAAACACGCCTTCATGTATTCATAATGAAATTCATACATGAGTGTTTTTGATACATCCAAAACACACATTCCGATGTATAGTGGTTTTCTTATACATATCTCTGTACGTGATAATTGCACAGCTACAAGATCTTCCGCAAAAATGGAGCAACTGTGGAAATTTGGTTTAGCAATCAAGGCTTCTGCGCCGTAACGTCCATGCCATTTGGTGACTAGCTTAACATCAACACGTTTGCGTTCATTTTCCATCGTTTTACCGTAGACAGCATTATTGAAGAGTTTTGGTATTTCTTTCTCAAATTCATTTTTCGCTTGCTCTCTTCTTCTGCTATTTAAATCAATGTACAATTTAAGCCACGGTTTCTGGTTAAATTTCAAGACTCTATGAATCTTTGTTATTAACATTCCACAACTCACAGCTTGTTTTAAACTTCTGTAATGAATTATATAGCGTTCTTTGTTGTATAAAGTTGTCATTAGTTTCCTCTGTGATGAACCCGGGGGAGCTAAATGTTCAGGACAAAGCGGCAAATCTTTATGAACATCATGTATACTCTCAGGGTACTCAAGATCTACTTCCAGAATATACCCTATTGATGAATCATCATCAACTTTGTAAAAATTTAAGTCTTCAATATTCTCAACCCACGCAAATCCTCCATAAGGTAACGATTGAGTCATTGCCCAACCATAGAGGTTATTCACGTCATAGTACAAAAGATATTTCGATTCTTCACTCTCATTGTAATCCTGCTTTCTCATATAGCGATTATTCGCTTTAGCGTATCGATTGCAACACTGACTGATACCACCTCTAATACCTCGTTCAATGAATAACAGCATATCAATATCAGTAAGAAGTTCTAATTCAATTTTAGTATATTTAAGCATGGCATCCCACGTCAAACCAGGTGTTGTGTAATAGTGTGCTGGATCCAATTCATATATTCTCATACAAGTTTTTCGAAAATTCTCAAAGACATCTGACAGTAGAAGAACATCGGTTTTTAAGTAAAGATCGGAATATTCACCGAGATTTTTCGCTTGAAATTAATTCCATACAGTCGTAGCATGTTGATAATCATCTTCAGAGATGTGACATTTATTTAAAGTGCTGTAGAATTGATCCTTACTTGGCATCTGTGTTGTTTCTAAGGAGTCATACGAACATACGTAATCATATGGGAAAACTCCCTTTCTCGTAAGAAGGGCAATTTTATCGGACGTATAGCCATCATCCTTCTCAAATACTTTTCGAGTAATATCAAGATCATTAAGATATGATGCCAATTTTTCTAAGGAAAAAGGCATAAAACGAAAAGAGTCGATGAATTTAAAACTAATGTCACTTCCATCGATGAATTTCGTAAACGATATATAACGCTCTTTTGTCTGTGGTATAAGCCTTATTCGTCCTTTCATAATATCATTTGAAGAAATTTCTTTTATGAATAAATGAGAGTCATAACCACTCAAATTATGGAAAATTACAGGAATATTCCGTGAATCCTGGTATTTAAGATTACACGATCGATGAGCAGCTCCTCTAAATCTGAAATAGAATCAGAACATTATTTCAATTGAAAAATGTATATATAAAAAATATAAGTAACATGCGTTCGTATTACTCACCGTCCTTTGAAATGACAATGATCTTGTATCTTCGGGTCATTTTCGATAAATGGTTTTAAACATATATAACAATTTATAGCTGTGTTGTAGTTCTCTACATCATCGGCTGTTAAAGGAGTTATAGACATTGGATTTTGATAAATGTCTTCAAGTTCCTTAGCAAGTGTTTGAAGGTGTCTTACAAACCAATTTGCAGGACTTTCTAGCTCCTGCTGATCTCCGCATTTTCGATAGCTCTTGTATTCACATTTTTCTTCGCTGTAATAATAATTAACATAATATCCAATGCTGTACGCTTCATGCTCCTGATATCCATGTTTACCATCTTCAATATGCTTCAATAAACATTCGAAGTTAGCATACACAACGATTGGCACGGCCAAATTATGAGATATATTATTAAACTTGAGAACATTGTTATTCATCGTTGGTAGTGTGATTTTACATTTATTTAATTGAGCACAATCTGCTTCATGTGCAGCCAGTTTGTCGACTGAATAAAAATAGTGAAGACACCTGTCACAGACATGTACAGCTCGTTTAGATAACGAAACTTGACTTGTTACCAATCGAGACATATTTTTTATCCACACGTAATGCATTCTTGGTAGTTCATCATCATCATCATCATCATCATCATTATTATTATTGTCATCATCTTCATCTACGTAAAAATCTTGAATTAGTAGGAGATTAGCGTGTCGATCTCTCTTGCAGGATGTGATGTGGTATGGTGATAAATCGTATTTAGAACGACGTTTTTTCAAAATGAATGTGTTAACAGATATATCATTTAACTTTTCGAATTTACTGATCTGTTTTGGCGATACTGGAAAGTCAATACCTTCAAAATTCAATGTATTTCGATATTTTATATAGTTTGACAGTCGATTAGGATTACCAGCTGGGTACAGCATAGATAATATTGCCCATCTAAAGCATTCATTATCATCATTTTTCACGTTTACACACGCATTCTTATCTTTTATAAATTTCGGGAGCGGTATGTAAGAACTTCCTTTAATTGGGCTAAATACATTAATATTAACAGTTAAATTCAAAACTGTACGTAATGCCCAGCCAGACTCGCGTTCTTGAAATTCCTCCATGACGCGTTCAATAGGTCTCTGAACATTATGTATGTACCATTCTGTTAAAACAGTTGTTTGAAAAACTTCTGCACTTTTAGTTTGAAAATATTTAGTATCATTGATTTCAATCTCATCAGTAATTTTGGTGTACTCAGCTGCTAGTATTGTGTAAACTTTTAACGCATCATGTTTAATGCGAATATTTTCAATTTGAGTAATTACAATTTTTTGGGCGTCATGCAAAAATGTTGTTGAATCTAAATGTTTTAAATTCGTTATCACGCCAGATTTTATATTATTAGCAAATGCTGATTGAACATCGTTCCAAATAATGTTAATATCTTCTCGTCTGTTCTGTAAGCTCCCACCGTGTTTGAAACACTGGTAAATTTTATTTTGTAAGCCATATAATAGCCTAATAGTTGTTCGGTATCTGCGCCTTTCATGTACATTTAAATTTACCGTTCTTAATGCAGTTGAAAATATATTAATATACTTATCAACAATTTTATCTGCCCATTTCTGAATATACTCATCATCATTAACATTGCCACTTTACATAAGCTGCAAAGCCTCCTGCACAGTCCTTATAGCTTCATTGCATAACTCACTAGTAGCCATGATAAATGTACTATATTTTATTAATCACTGATTTTGACTATCGGGAATAAAATGATGAGAGAGCCGAATTCGCAGCTCCTTATATATCTACAAAACGCTTGAAAATTGGTGGGGAGAGAAATTTGATTAGTTGAGTGAATGTAAACATCGTTAAAAAAAAAAGATTCATGGTGAGAGAAATTCGTTGCTATAAAACCGCGATTGTCAGCTACTTTCGTCAATATATTTCGAGATGTCAGACCTCGTGGTAGATGTTCAGGGTTTTAAAGACAGCTCCAACCAATTTATATATAAAGAAGTTGGGATTTTCGTGCTTGGAGAAGATATACCACCATCCGTCTATCACTTTAAACCTCCATACGCATCAGATATTTTACCCAGTAAATATCAACAAACGATTAGGTGGATGGAAAAATGCTTTCACGGTATTCCATGGACATCGGGCGAACTTCCTTATTACACGGGATTGGAGAGTTTAAAACTCCGACTTTTGAACTGTCGAAGAATTTACGTTAAAGGAGAGGAAAAAAGAAGATGGTTAATGCAACTTCTAAACATGCGGAGTGTATACAATGTTGAGTCGTCCTGTCCGTCATTGGAAAAACTTCGCGATCGGGTGACATTTACTGGATGTTCGAATCATCCACTTTGCACCTGTGCAATACCAGTTTGTGCTGTCCACAATGCTCTAGCATTAAAAGCATGGTTGCTAAAAGCAACGAATGCAAGTCATGTCGAAGGCGTCGATGAAGTAGATAACGTTAATAAATTATTATAATTTAAAAGCATTTTGTAAATTAATTGTGCTATAAAGAATATATATACTTACCATACCCAAAAATTTTTTTTCTATTATGTGTGTGTTTCAATTTTACTTAAGATGTACGGATTAGGAATAATCAATTGCCTTCTGCCGTCTAACAACTCACTACTCAACGACATGTGGATGCACGTTTAATAAAGAAGTAGAAATAATAATTTTTGAATACTTGATTGGGTATGTATTCGTTTCGTTGACAAGCATACTTATATTACAATTTGTTTTCACCTTTGTCTTCATTTTTAATCATCATCATCATCGTTGTATAAGAGCATGAGAAATGCAATATACTATTAGTGAATAAATCTTTCAAAGACGTCTAGCAATTCATTGCGGAATGAAATTAATTCATCTTAGTCTCCATCGTCGTCATCGTCATCGTCGTCATCGTTGTCATCGTCGTTGTCGTGATCTTCACCGTAGGAGAGCAAAAGAGAAGCGAAATAAATTATTACTAAATGTTGAAAAACGAATTCTCGAAGATTGTTAAAAATTAAGAATACATACATTAGTGGAAAACATTTCTTTTATTATAAAATTATATTATATCTTATTTATAACATAATACAATACAATTTATTATTTTTCTTTTCTTCTCATATATTTCGATGGACGCGTTTTTTTCCTTATACAGGGATTTTGTTCGTCAATACTTGTTATTGGTGGTGGGGGAAGCGATACCATCTCCTTGAATATCGACTCGATTGATGTCTTTTTTCTTACGCTAGAATGCTCTTCTTCATCTATACTTTTGCATAGTGGTGGGGGAAGCGATCCCATCTCTTTCAATATTGACTCGATTGCCAACGATACTTCATCATTTTGGGACGATGTAGAAGTAGAAGTAGGAGTTGTTGTAGCGGTTGGACGTGAAATTGGGGTAGGGATGTATTCTTGTTGACATGGTGGAGGTGGATTGGGGTGGGGTATCTGTAGAGGGGAAAGAGGGGGAATGGTGGGATAATAGGAGTATGTTTTGCAGGTTGACTGTTTAGGAATTTTGAAAATAGGAGTAGGAATGTATGGTGGTGGGGGAAATTGCTTAATTTGATTTCGTTTCAGTGGAGGTGGGAAAATGTGCTTATCTGAAGGATTATGAGCCACGCGGTGTTTCTTGGAAGAACGACAAGAGGGATATTGAAGAGATTGAGGATAAGAGGGATACGTAGGAGGTGGATGTGAATATATCGGATGCAACAAATCTTTTGATAATGGTGGGGAAGACATTGGTGGTAGTGGTGGGGGTGGTGGAGGTGGTGGTAGAGGTTGTGATGGGGGTGAAGGCATTGGTGGTAGTGGTGGGGGTGGTGGGGGTGGGGGTAGAGGTTGTGATGGAGGTGAAGGCATTGGTGGTAGTGGTGGGGGTGGTGGTGGTAATTGTTGTGATGGAGGTGAAGGCATTGGTGGTAGTGGTGGTGGTAGTTGTGAAGGTGATGGGGTTGGAGGTGGTGGGGATGGTGGTAATGTTGGTGATGGGAGGAATGATGTAGGCTCTGATTTCTTTTGATTATAAAGTGGTGGGGGTAATGGCGTTGGTTGTGATGTTTGTGGTGGGGGATGGGATGTAGGTAGAGTAGACTCTGATTTCTGTTGTTTAGTAAGTGGCGCGGGTGATGGCGTTGGTTGTGATGGTCGTTGTGAGAGATGAGATGTAGATAGCGTAGACTCAGGGAATTGTGTTGCAGGGGAATTAATGTTAAAATGGAAATTAATAGGTGATGTTTGAAAAGGGATAGAATGCAAATGAATAGGTGGCGTTTGGTGATGGCTAGAATGCGCATAAGGAAAATAGTGCGGTGAATACATTAAGTGCGGAAAAGGACTAGGATTATATGATAAGGTATTGTTGGTCACCTCTTGATGCCTGGCAGCGGCTTCGTTCAGTTTCCCATTTTGAAACGCTGCTGAACGCTTTCGCTTCTTATTTCGACTGCGTAATCTAATAAACGGATTTGGGTAGTACATCCTTTCTTCCGATCTCTCAAGATCATTCTGAAAAATAAATATATATCCAAATGTATTAGATACATCATGCAAGCACGTACGCGGGTGTGTATGTGTGCGTGCGTGCGTGCGTGCGTGTGTGTGTCTATATAATAATATATATTCACCTCTTTTGCCTCAATATCTGGCTTCAGTGGGAACTCGTCAGTACTTCTCGAGTCCGAGTCTGCAGTTGTTGCCATTATTGCCTGAAACATTATTAAAAATAATTAGTTTTCTGAAAATTATTCAACACATAAGATTATATATAAAATTGAAAAAAAATACATTTTAATCGCGACGCAGACAACTGCATCTAGCGTTCAAGTATCGACGCAGACTACTGCATCAAAATACTAAATAATTAATTTTAACCGCGACGCAGACAACTGCATCTAGCGTTCAAGTATCGACGCAGACTACTGCATCAAAATACTAAATAATTAATTTTAACCGCGACGCAGACAACTGCATCTAGCGTTCAAGTATCGACGCAGACTACTGCATCAAAATACCAAAAAAAATTAATTTTAACCGCGACGCAGACAACTGCATCTAGCGTTCAAGTATCGACGCAGACTACTGCATTAAACAACAATTTCTACATAATGAATATTATTAATTATTGTATACTTACTAATAATTTGTATTCCCCTATAATCTCTTCGGCAACTGAGCGCAGACTCTAATGAAAAAATCCCAACTTGCCGAAGTCTTTTATACCAAGCGAAGGTATATGCGATTGGTATACTTATTGTCTATATGTTTATAAATGGAAGACATTCAGGAATGCAACAAGATCAATTCGTGGATGGCACTTCCGTGGACCGCGCGATAAATCTCAATGGTATCGGGTTGCAACTCGAGAGTTCGAAGATAGCGCGCGTACATTACGAAAACCATGAGTGCTGTATTAATGTATGATATTTAATAATGCACAACATTCAAATAGTTAAGCAAAAGATATCTTAACTGAAAGAATTTAATTAACTTCAATTATATACGTACAATTTAGATGTTAAACTTATCGTTTCTAAACGCTTTGCTTTCTTATTTAATTAATCTAGTTTGAACTAAATTTAAATAATGTCTTTTATTCAAATTGTATTAGAATTGCGAAAATGAAATGAATAAGATCATGTACGGTTTCTTATTCATACTTCTAGAAAGAAACGTATCAAACGCAAAACATATTGCATGTATCTATTATATTTATAATCATATAAATGGAGATGTAAATTCTAAATAATAAGCTTTATCTAAGAGTTTTACTTTAACATCAAATTAATATATATGTACGTATTAAGGCAGCATTAAGTACACGAATAACTTGTAATCATCATGGCTTATTACGTACATAGCATTCAAAACTATACAATCCTATAAACATATATCACATATAATTATCTATAATTTGCATGAACATGTATATACTTCATATATTTATAACTTTTATTAATATGTTAATATAGGTATGTACATGAAGCGCCATCTAGCGGTCCAAAGTGAAATCTCGTACAGGTCACTGATCGATAATAGATCACAATATACACAATATTTATCGATATGATAGCATAGTAGGCATGTACATAAAGCGCCATCTAGCGGATCAATGCGAAATCTCGTGTAGGTCTTTGGTCGGTAATGCAGAAAGCTGACCCTAACATACTGAAGGTAGAGGATACTGGTTCTACGTGTGGGCAAATAACGCGCGCGACATCACACGGTAAAATCAAGAACCCTACACCCACAATATCACAGTTAGTAAAGATCTGAACCACACCGTTTGGTATAGCACGGATTAGAACCACTACCACCATCATTTACCGACCATGGGTTAGAACAACCACCATCATTTGCCGACCGAGCGCAATCTGCATTACCTTTGGGTGGTATAGCAAGGCTCAGAACCACTATTTACCGAATGTAGGCAATCTGCATTACCCTTTGATGGTATAGTACGGGTCAGAACCACCAACATTTACCGACCGCGGTCAATCTGCATTACCCTCGGACGGTACAGCACGGATCAGAACCACCATTTACCGACTGGGCTGTGATGGAACCCGCATAGCTTACCAACTAAGCTATCAGGAATCGTTATAAATAATGATTATTTAAACAATGATTCCGTCGCTAAAGGTTTCAAAACCATATTTTCCTTATTTCAAACAATATTTTTAAAGAGTATGCAATATTGGAAATTTAGAAAGAATTTCCTACACAAGTCATCAGAAATCGTTATAAATAATGATTATTTAAACAATGATTCAGTCACGAATTTTTTCAAAACCATATTTTTCTTATTTCAAACAGTATTTTTAAAGAGTATGCAAAATTTGATCTTTATAAACAACTTCCTGCACAAATTATGCGCATTTTACAGCATTAGTTATAAAGAATGATGATTTAAATAATGATTCAGTCGCGAATTTTTTCAAAACCATATTTTCTTTATTTCAAACAGTTATTTTGAAGTGTATTCAAAATTGGAACTTTACAATGAATTTCCTACACAAGTTGTCAGAAATCGTTATAAATAATGATTATTTCAACGATGATTCCGTCGCGAATTTTTTCAAAACAATATTTTCCTTATTTCAAACAGGATTATTGAAGTGCCTTCAAAATTTGAACTTTAGAAAGAATTTCCTACACAAGTTATCAGAAGTCGTTATAAATAATGATTATTTAAACAATGATTCCGTCGCTAAATGTTTCAAAACCATATTTTTCTTATTTCAAACAGTATTTTCACAGAGTATGCAAAATTTGATCTTTATAAAGAACTTCCTGCACACATTATACGCATTTTACAGCAATAGTTATAAAGAATGATTATTTAAATAATGATTCCGTCGCAAATTTTTTCAAAACCATATTTTCCTTATTTCAAACAGTATTTTTAAAGTCTATTCAAAATTTGAACTTTAGAAAGAATTTCCTATACAAGTTATCAGAAATCGTTATAAATAATGACTATTTAAAGAATGGTTCCGTCGCTAAATTTTTAAATACCATATTTTTCTTATTTCAAACAGTATTTTCAAAGAGTATGCAAAATTTGATCTTTATAAACAACTTCGTGCACAAATTATGCGCATTTTACAGCAATAGTTATAAGAATGATTATTTAAACAATGATTCCGTCGCTACATGTTTCAAGACCATATTTTCATGATTTCAAACAGTATTTTTGAAGTGTTTTCAAAATTTCAACTTTAGAAAGAATTTCCTGCACAAGTTATCAGAAATCGTTATAAATAATGATTATTTAAACAATGATTCCGTCGCTAATTCTTTTAAAACCATATTTTCTTTATTTCAATCAGTATTTTTTAAGTGTATTCAAAATTTGAACTTTAGAAAGAATTTCCTACACAAGTTATCAGAAATCGTTATAAATAATGATTATTTAAACAATGATTCCGTCGCTAAACGTTTTAAAACCATATTTTTCTTATTTCAAACAGCATTTTTAAAGAGTATGCAAAATTTGATCTTTATAAAGAACTTCCTGCACACATTATATGCATTTTACAGCAATAGTTATAAAGAATGATTATTTAAATAATGATTCCGTCGCAAATTTTTTCAGAACCATATTTTCCTTATTTCAAACAGTATTTTTAAAGTCTATTCAAAATTTGAACTTTAGAAAGAATTTCCTACACAAGTTATCAGAAATCGTTATAAATAATGATTATTTAAACAATGATTCAGTCGCGAATTTTTTCAAAACCATATTTTCCTTATTTCAAATAGTATTTTGGAAGTGTATTTAAAATTTGAACTTTAGAAAGAATTTCCTAAACAAGTTATCAGAAATCGTTATAAATAATGATTATTTAAAGAATGGTTCCGTCGCTAAATTTTTAAATACCATATTTTTCTTATTTCAAACAGTATTTTCAAAGAGTATGCAAAATTTGATCTTTATAAACAACTTCGTGCACAAATTATGCGCATTTTACAGCAATAGTTATGTTCCGTATCGAGATTGTACGGGAAGAGGGTGCCAGGTAAAGAAATGACGGATGCACTGAAGGACTCCTTTTCGCACTTTATTCTTCAGTCTATTGAGCTGACTTTGGTTTGCACTAATCGTGCACTGCGCAACATACAAACATGCGACGCGAATTCCGACACTTTGTAGGTATATCGAAAGAGACCAAGTGTCTCCGAGCAAACTACGCTTTAAGAAGTTCACCGATACTTTCGAACGCGTGCGATAATATGCGATGAGCCGTTGTGAATTGTTCGAAATCAGTCTACTAACTAACTAAATAATTAATTAGCACTGAGCGCCTGTTCATAGAGGGACGCTACCATTGTCACATGACACGCAGGGTCGAAACGCTGATTAGAGGTACCCTTTTGGCAGGGCCGTGATGCGGACATTGAAGTTGCCGATATTGAACATTGCGCCCGCCCTGGACCACTCGGGGTCCAGCATATGACTTAATGGAGCATTAACATAAATTTTCCAACTAGTTTAACCTATCAGTGAACCTAACTAACTAAATAACTAAAGTCTAATCGCGACATGGTTCTACCTCTTCGTGAACTACGGGTAACAGAGCGAGCTTCGTTATAGGGCGAACCAGAGTTGTTGTGGCAGTCCGAACTGAAACCACCCGCACCAACCCATCTTTGCCGGGATGGCACTTTGTGATGCGGCCAAGAGGCCATTTCGTAGGGGGTGTGGTTTCACTTCGCACCAGCACTAACTGGCCAACGCGTACGAGCTCGTTACGTGAGCGCCATTTAGACCTTTGTTGGAGCGAAGTTACGTAGTCCGAACTCCAGAGTCTCCAAAATGATTCCAACATATGTTGGTATAACTGCCACCGACCTAATCGGTTGATGTTCAGGTTAAGAACCGTGGGCTCCGGGACTGCCGTAATCTCGCTTCCCACAAGGAAATGACCGGGAGTTAGCGACGCTAAATCATCGGGATGATCCGTCAACGGAGCGATCGGACGTGAGTTGAGGCACGCTTCGACTTGGCACAAAAGGGTCGTAAACTCTTCGATAGTGGGCGTATGAGCCCCGACAACCCGTCGAAGGTGGTGCTTTACGCTACGGACTCCACTTTCCCAAATCCCACCGAAATGTGGGGCGGCCGGGGGAATGAAAGACCACCGTACCTTATTTTCCGACAGAAAGCCCTGAAACTCACCAGCCTGTTGGGCCGAGGTGAATGCTCCCATGAGCTCTGACTGGGCTCCCTGGAACGTAGTTCCGCGATCGCTGTAGAAGCACTGGGGAAGTCCTCTCCGAGAACAGAAACGTTTGAACGCGGCTAAGAATGCGGTCGTGGAGTAGTCCATGACGAGTTCTAGATGCACCGCTCGCACGGACATGCACACAAATACGTATATGTAGCACGGGTGGGCGTGCTTGCCGCGACCTTTGACCTCTCGGACATGTAAAGGTCCAGCGTAATCCACCCCTACATGTTGAAACGCGCGTTCGGGACGTAATACTCGCGAGGGGGGGCAGCGCTCCCATGAATTGAGATATGACAGCGGCCTTTAATTTAGCGCATGGAATGCACTTAGCGAGTACCGAGCGCACCAACTGACGGCCACGTATGATCCACACTGTCTGACGAAGAGTACGCAATGTCAGCTGGAGTCCACCGTGCAAACAGCGTTGGTGCTTATGCGAAATATAAAGACGCACGAGCGGATGGTCCTTTAAGATCAGAGGGTGTTTGATGGTGTACTCCAAATCGGAGCGCGACAATCGCCCACCGACTCTCAGGAGACCATGCGCGTCCACGAATGGGTCAAGGGCTGCCAATGGGTGCTTCGCAGCAAGGCCTTCGCCACCTGTCGTCAGACACTGTATCTCACTAGAAAACCAGTGCTTTTGTATGTACCGAAACCAGAAGTCTTCAGCGAACTTGACCTCTGCAGCACTGATCATGGTTGATTCCGACCGGGTATCAGATCGGATACGAGTGGGGGATAACCTAAATAAATACCCAGTGACGCGAACTAGTTTCATCCACGTGGAATAACGCAAGGCTAATTGCTCCAGAAATCCGGACTCCGGTTTACAAACATGGGACATCACAGGCTCGTCGCGGACCTCTACATTGCTGTTTATCTCTAGCTCGGGCGGCCAGTGAATGTTGTCGAGCGAGAGCCACGAAGGCCCATGCCACCATAATGCTGACTTAATAAGGTCTGCTGCACTGGACCCGCGAGAGGCTGCATCAGCTGGATTGTCTGCAGTAGGCACGTAACGCCAGTTTGCATTAGGCACTAAGTTTCGGATTTTCGTGATGCGATTCGCAACGAATACCTCACGTTTGGCTGGCTCGCTGCGAAGCCACGCCAACACAATGGTCGAGTCCGTCCAACACGTGGGAGAAAGTTCGGTATATTCTGGGATTGTCCTATTTGAGAGAGCAGTTGTGCTAACAACAATGCTCCACACAACTCCAAATTCGGAATTGACTGTGTTTTCAGTGGAGCTACGCGCGTTTTGCTAGCTATCAAAGAGGGAAAACTACGTCCATCTTGATACACGCATTGCACGTATACCACTGCAGAATACGCTGCTTGTGAGGCGTCCGAGAACCCGTGGAGGCAACAATGATCCAGATTGGGATGCTGATTGGTCCAGCGGGGTATGGAGATGCGTGACAATTGTGGCATATCGTCGTGGATTTGTGTCCACTCGTGTTGAAGGGTGCTAGCGAGGGGTTCATCCCAGAAAACCTGTTGACGCCACAGTTCCTGCATAAATATCTTCGCTCGTACTATGACTGGCGAGATCCAGCCTAAGGGATCATATAAGCGAGCAATGATGGACAGGACCTGACGTTTGGTCGGCAACGTTGGAGCTGGGAGAGAGACGGTGTACTGAAACGAGTCTGATCTCGGCGACCAACCGAGACCTAAGACCTTGATCATGGCTACGTCGGTCTGATCGGGACTCCACGCTAGGCCGTGATTAGTTTGGTCGATACCTTCGAGAAGACATTCCTCATTGCTGCCCCACTTGCGGGGAACGAAGTGGCCTTTGCCGAGCAAGTCGCACACATCCTTTTTCATCTGAATTAGAGTGGGGATATCATCAGCTCCGAACACGCAATCATCCACATAAACTAAGCGGCGTAGCACCTTCGATCCGAGGGGAAAGGAATGCCCTTCATCACGTATGAGTTGCTGCAAAACTTTCAGCGCGAGATACGGGGCTGATGCTGTGCCGTATGTGACGGTCGACAGTTGAAAATCTTGCATAGGACCCGCCGGAAGCGGTTTCCAGAGAATCCGCTGATAATCTCTATCAGCCGGATGGACCAAGATTTGCCGGTACATTTTGGCAATGTCGGCCGTGCACACGAAGCGATACGAGCGCCACTGTGTGAGAATGGTGAATAGTTCGGGCTGCAATTTTGGACCTATCATGAGATGTGTGTTGAGAGACGTAAAGTTCGTCGTCAAAGCGGACGCATTGAAGACAACTCTCAACTTGGTCGTGAGGCTGTCCGGTTTCAATACCGGGTGATGGGTGAGGTACACTACCTGAGTATCGTCTGCATTCGGTGGCGGTACTGGTTCCATATGGCCGAGTGCCTTATAGTCCAGCATGAAGGCCGAATATTCCATTCGAAGATCGGCATCACGAGCCAGACGACGAGAAAGAGCTTCCATCGAACGAGACGCTCTATGACGTGAATGTCCGATGGGAATAGGGGGTCCACTTTTGAAGGGGAGTCTAACTACATATTGACCGGAAGAGGTCCGCGCATACGTAGACGCTCTTCGCATCTTGCTTCTTCTAGAGTATGTTTCGGAGCATCAGCATCCCCGAGATGCAATTCCCATTCGCGACGTGTTTCTGAATCCAATTTCGATGCGACTAAACACACTAGTATATCACTAACGCCATGAATTCCGGGGGTGAGTTCTGGTGAAGCGGTGGACACAAAATTAAATCGTTTTGCGGTTTCTAAAGAAGCGATGATTTCCGTTACGCGATTTCTCAAAGTTTTCAGCGATTCAACCGAATCCGAGCGGACAGACGGTAACGCGAGCAAACCGTTAATATGAGCTGTCACAATTGAGCGAGTATTATCGTAACGCGAATTGAGTAACTCCCACGCCGTCGCAAATCCGGCCTCAGTGAAAGGAGTATTTTTAATCAAATCATTAGGTTCGCCCGAGAGGCTTGACATTAAGTAATGTAACTTCTGAATTTGATCTAAAAGGTTATTTTTAATAATTAAAGAATCAAAGTACGCGCGGTATTTTGCCCACTCTGTATATTTACCGGTAAATGTTGGCAAGGTGATCTTGGGAAGATGATCCTGATGATGAGGTTCCCTTCGAGTGAAAGTGGTGGCGCCCGGTGCTTCTCGTCCCCGAGTGGCAGCTAGCGGTTGCTCCACCGTGGCGATGAGGAGCGTCAGAGAATCGGTGGCTCGCATGAATGTCTGTTCTGCTCTTCCGAATGTGTCATTCGTCATGTAAGAAACAATCGCCGGATCGGAAGGCTCGAAGCACACCAGACGCAGATGGAAATCCTGACAATTGGCCCAAGTGTCGTGGAGAATTTTCAACCGGTTACGCAAAATGACTGCGGGTTGTGGATCTGCAGCAAAACCATCAATTGCGGAGACTTGACGTTGCAGAGATCTCAACAGTGCTTCCAACTGATGCAGTATGTCGGTAACTGTGGCATCCAAAGTTGTGTCCAAGTTCGGACTTTTCGCTGTGTCCGCCATCGTGAGCCTTCAGAGCTGTCAACTGTCTGTTGAGTCTTGGAGAAAGCGATGATGCGGTGCAACGTGAGTCGGACGGAGAAAGAAATCTCTTGACACGCGTAACTGCGTCCACAGAGTCACGTGGACGTCAATCAGGCCCGAGCGCTCCGCTGGAAGCCTTCGTGTGACCGAGTGCGGCGCGAAGGCAGCCGAAGCGTTGCGAGAGAGAGACTTGTCGATTTGAGCCGAAGCCGTGGCCCGCGGAGAGGGGTCCGATCGTCGAGAGAGACCGACGGTCTAGACCGACGAGCGCCGACTCTGCCGCCGCAGAGAGGGGCGAGTTGAGCGAGAGAGAGAGCGCGAGACGAGTTCGCGGAAAGCTATATCTCTCTCCCTTCCTCTGACTAGAGACCGCGTGGTCTGCCGAGAAAGCCGAAAATGGCGGAAATTCGCGCACGCCGCGTGAACAATGGAGACCGCGTGGAAATTGTTCACCACGCGCACCACTTTAACGAATGTTTTTTCCTATTTTTCAGCTTTAGCACTCACTTCACTGCACCTTGGATCCTGGCAGGATCGCCAAATGTTCCGTATCGAGATTGTACGGGAAGAGGGTGCCAGGTAAAGAAATGACGGATGCACTGAAGGACTCCTTTTCGCACTTTATACTTCAGTCTATTGAGCTGACTTTGGTTTGCACTAATCGTGCACTGCGCAACATACAAACGTGCGACGCGAATTCCGACACTTTGTAGGTATATCGAAAGAGACCAAGTGTCTCCGAGCAAACTACGCTTTAAGAAGTTCACCGATACTTTCGAACGCGTGCGATAATATGCGATGAGCCGTTGTGAATTGTTCGAAATCAGTCTACTAACTAACTAAATAATTAATTAGCACTGAGCGCCTGTTCATAGAGGGACGCTACCATTGTCACATGACACGCATGGTCGAAACGCTGATTAGAGGTACCCTTTTGGCAGGGCCATGATGCGAACATTGAAGTTGCCGATATTGAACAAGTTATAAGAATGATTATTTAAACAATGATTCCGTCGCTACATGATTCAAGACCATATTTTCATGATTTCAAACAGTATTTTTGAAGTGTTTTCAAAATTCAACTTTAGAACGAATTTCCTTCACAAGTTATCAGAAATGGTTATAAATAATGATTATTTAAATAATGATTCCGTCGCGAATTTTTTCAAAACCATATTTTCCTTATTTCAAACAGTATTTTTGAAGAGTATTCAAAATGTGAACTTTAGAAAGAATTTCCTACAGAAGTTATCAGAAATCGTTATAAATAATGATTATTTAAACAATGATTCCGTCGCTAAATGTTTCAAAACCATGTTTTCTTTATTTCAAACAGTATTATTGAATTGTCTTAGAAATTTGAACTTTAGAAAGAATTTCCTACACAAGTTATCAGAAATCGTTATAAATAATGATTATTTAAACAATGATTCAGTCACGAATTTTTTCAAAACCATATTTTCCTTATTTCAAACAGAATTATTGAAGTGTATTCAAAATTTGAACTTTAGAAAGAATTTCCTGCAAAAGTTATCAGATATCGTTATAAATAATGATTATTTAAACAATGATTCCGTCGCTAATTCTTTTAAAACCATATTTTCTTTATTTCAAACAGTATTTTTTAAGTGTATTCAAAATTTGAACTTTAGAAAGAATTTCCTACACAAGTTATCAGAAATCGTTATAAATAATGATTATTTAAACAATGATTCCGTCGCTAAACGTTTCAAAACCATATTTTGCTTATTTCAAATACCATTTTTAAAGAGTACGCAAAATTTGATATTTATAAACAACTTCGTGTACAAATTATGCGCATTTTACAGCAATATTTATAAGGAATGATTATTTAAATAATGATTCCGTCGCGAATTTTTTCAAAACCATATATTTCTTATTTCAAACAGTATTTTGAAGAGTATGCAAAATTTGATATTTATAAACAACTTCCTGCACAAATAATGCCCATTTTACAGCCATAGTTATAAAGAATGATTATTTAAATAATGATTCAGTCGCGAATTTTTTCATAACCATATTTTTCTTATTTCAAACAGTATTTTTGAAGTGCCTTCTAAATTTGAACTTTAGAAAGAATTTCCTATACAAGTTATCAGAAATCGTTATAAATAATGATTATTTAAACAATGATACCGTCGCTAAAGGTTTCAAAACCATATTTTCCTTATTTCAAACAATATTTTTAAAGAGTATGCAATATTGGAAATTTAGAAAGAATTTCCTACACAAGTCATCAGAAATCGTTATGACTAATGATTATTTAAACAATGATTCAGTCGCGAATTTTTTCAAAACCATATTTTTCTTATTTTAAACAGTATTTTTAAAGAGTATGCAATATTGGAAATTTAGAAAGAATTTCCTACACAAGTCATCAGAAATTGTTATAAATAATGATTATTTAAACAATGACTCAGTCGCGAATTTTTTCAAAACCATATTTTTCTTATTTCAAACAATATTTTTAAAGAGTATGCAAAATTTAAAGTTTAGAAATAATGTCCTACACAAGTCATAGGAAATCGTTATAAATAATGATTATTTAAACAATGATTCAGTCGCGAAATTTTTCAAAACCATATTTTTCTTATTTCAAACAGTATTTTTAAAGAGTATGCAAAATTTGAACTTTATAAAGAATATCCTAAACAAGTTATCAGAAATCGTTATAAATAATGATTATTTAAACAATAATTCCGTCGCTAAATGTTTCAAAACCATATTTTTCTTATTTCAAACAGTATTTTCAAAGAGTATGCAAAATTTGATCTTTATAAAGAACTTCCTGCACACATTATACGCATTTTACAGCAATAGTTATAAAGAATGATTATTTAAAAATTGATTCCGTCGCAAATTTTTTCAAAACCATATTTTCCTTATTTCAAACAGTATTTTTAAAGTATATTCAACATTTGATCGTTATAAAGAATTTCCTAAAGAAGCTATCAGAAATCGTTATAATTAATGAGTATTTAAACAATGATTCCGTCGCTAAATGTTTCAAAACCATATTTTTCTTATTTCAAACCGTATTTTAAAAGAGTATGCAAAATTTGATGTTTAAATAGAATTTCCTAAAAAAGTTATCAGAAATCGTTATCAAGAATGATTATTTAAAGAATGATTCCGTCGCGAATTTTTTCAAAACCAAATTTTTCCTTATTTCAAACAATATTTTCAAAGAGTATGCAAAATTGGAAATTTAGAAAGAATTTCCTGCACAAATTATGCGCATTTTACAGAAATAGTTATAAAGAATGATCATTTAAATAATGATTCAGTCGCGAATTTTTTCAAAACCATATTTTCCTTATTTCAAACAGTATTTTTGAAGTGTATTCAAAATTGGAACTTTACAAAGAATTTCCTACACAAGTTATCAGAAATCGTTATAAATAATGATTATTTAAACAATGATTCCGTCGCTAAATGTTTCAAAACCATATTTTTCTTATTTCAAACAGTATTTTCAAAGAGTATGCAAAATTTGATCTTTATAAAGAACTTCCTGCACACATTATACGCATTTTACAGCAATAGTATTAAAGAATGATTATTTAAATAATGATTCCGTCGCAAATTTTTTCAAAACAATATTTTCCTTATTTCAAACAGTATTATTGAAGTGCCTTCAAAATTTGAACTTTAGAAAGAATTTCCTACACAAGTTATCAGAAATCGTTATAAATAATGATTATTTAAACAATGATTCCGTCGCTAAATGTTTCAAAACCATATTTTTCTTATTTCAAACAGTATTTTCAAAGAGTATGCAAAATTTGATCTTTATAAAGAACTTCCTGCACACATTATACGCATTTTACAGCAATAGTATTAAAGAATGATTATTTAAATAATGATTCCGTCGCAAATTTTTTCAAAACCATATTTTCCTTATTTCAAACAGTATTTTTAAAGTCTATTCAAAATTTGATCTTTATAAAGAATTTCCTAAAGGAGCTATCAGAAATCGTTTTAAATAATGAGTATTTAAACAACGATTCCGTCGCGAATTTTTTCAAAACCATATTTTCCTTATTTCAAACAGTATTTTTGAAGAGTATTCAAAATGTGAACTTTAGAAAGAATTTCCTACAGAAGTTATCAGAAATCGTTATAAATAATGATTATTTAAACAATGATTCCGTCGCTAAATGTTTCAAAACCATGTTTTCTTTATTTCAAACAGTATTATTGAATTGTCTTAGAAATTTGAACTTTAGAAAGAATTTCCTAAACAAGTTATCAGAAATCGTTATAAATAATGATTATTTAAACAATGATTCAGTCACGAATTTTTTCAAAACCATATTTTCCTTATTTCAAATAGTATTTTTGAAGTGTATTTAAAATTTGAACTTTAGAAAGAATTTCCTAAACAAGTTATCAGAAATCTTTATAAATAATAATTATTTAAAGAATGGTTCCGTCGCTAAATTTTTAAATACCATATTTTTCTTATTTCAAACAGTATTTTCAAAGAGTATGCAAAATTTGATTTTTATAAACAACTTCGTGCACAAATTATGCGCATTTTACAGCAATAGTTATAAGAATGATTATTTAAACAATGATTCCGTCGCTACATGTTTCAAGACCATATTTTCATTATTTCAAATAGTATTTTTGAAGTGTTTTCAAAATTCAACTTTAGAACCTCTATTGCAAAACCTTTCATGAAAAGGGTTTCCACACGTCTTAGATATACACTGTAAGTTAGGGAACTTAAGGCAATCAAGCGTAAAATTGTAAGGACGTCTTCCATCTGTTTACTATAGAACCGGTATTTCGTTAATGACCTCTAAATTTTTAAACGCGTGCGTGTGTAGAGAAGTTTTAATGGTTCGTTTCTCGGTAAATGTTTAGAATATTACAACATTGTTGTAAACTATTTTCATGGTCATTGATTTCTCATAGACAACATTCGTCATATCTTAAAATTGGGGAGCGTGCGCGCGTGCAAACAGGTTATGATTCATGTTTTGTTTATATTATGTAACCTTTATTTTCCACGGGCTTAAACTTGCTTCAATTCCCACCATGTCCCGTCAATCACTTGCACTGAAACTTTTGACATCCCACAATCCATTTTTCCCGAAGATTGAGAAATAGTATGCAAGTTCTACAATATAGGAGTGGGAGTATATTATATAAATACCGTTCAAAAGTTATCGTTTCCCATCAGTCTTTGTAAACATCTTTTCATGCACTCCCGAAACGTGCACATAAAATCACTAGAATTACGCCAAGGAATTTTAACATTCTTAAATAATATTAAAAAAGTAAAGTCCGAACTTCAACAGTATTCGGATATTATATTAATTGTTAGAAGAACGGATAAACTACAATTAGAAAAATGTCCTGCAATGGATCACTATCTTCAGCAGCAGTAGTAGCAGCAGTTGCGAAACTGAATCAGCTCAATACAGCAATCAAGTATTTATCAACCGTAAAGCTGGCTGTGCTTGAGAAAGGACACATTTATAAAGTGACTAAATTCGTCAAATTTCAACACGATATGGTACTCGCATCACTGTCGATTTGGATGGACAAGTTTCGTGTTTCCTTCCACCAAGATTCGCTTCATTATTTCAGGCTGATGTCGAAGCAGTCGAAAATTTTCAGTGTCTCGCAAATGAAAATCATTTATATATGGAATATATCGGAGGACCGATGAGCAATTTAAAATTCCACAATAATGCATGCAGTAGCGCCAGCACTGATGACATCAAACCTCCGGAGGAGCATAGCAGCAAATATCAATAAAATGAATTTTCAAAATTGAATACTCAAGTTATTATAAACGTACATTATTATAAGTATTGTAAGGAGATTGAAATTAGACAAAAATGAAAAGAAATAAATTGAATGAAAGATTTACATGTTTACAACTTATTAACCTTTCACTTCTATTAGACGTCTTCCATATTTCATATATAATCTTCGATATTTTCCTCTCATTTTTTAATGTCTTCACGCATATACTCATAGAGGTTTTGACGGGTGTGAAAGAAATTAATCGTTCAATGCGGTAGAGGGAGGGTATAATAATAAGATAACATAGAATGTAATTAACTCGTTTTATTTCCATGTCTCTTTCATTACATTACAATATATGTAAATAATACATGTACAATATTCATTGAATATGTGAATTAATGTTATTGTTATTTGACGTTGATTAGCTAGTCGTTTCCCAATACAGAAATTTACATTTTTTAAAATCTTTAATCATTGGTGGAAGTCGATGACGTCATCAGTTGTTTTGAAATGATTGTAACAGCGACGACATTCTCGAAGATCACGATGCATCTGCATTGCGAGAGGTAAATTGGTCCAGGCTTCTTCTACATCATGTGCAGCAAATACACATATAAAATCTATAGGGAGATATTCAATATCCTTTGTTTCCATTAATGTCAGACGTTTTACATTGAAATAGATCTTCAAGGAACGCTGGAGGGATGCAGGCGGATCTCGAAGATTATTTACGATCCAACTTTGAAGTAATTTGACATTTTCGATTGCACAATTATTATTTTTATTTCGTACATGTTTGTCACAATTTATCGACACTCTTCCTTGCTGCCGTTTAAGCTTAGCCAAAGATGGGCAGTCTAATGTATCAATGTCGACAACATTATCAGAGGATAAAATTTCCTCTAACCAAAGTTTCTTTTCATATCCTTTAACGTACATTTTTAGTGCATATTTTAATGTCATGACAATCGTTTCTTTGATTTTTTCGAAAGAGATGTCACCGACAGTCCAAGCCAATCCATGAAAATTACGTATTAGCCAATTATTTGTACACTTGTATTGTACATATAACCCATTCCACTCTTACGGAGGTTCAATCACGTAAGAAACTGGCTCACTGTCATAAAAACTAATTATTGCATCTCTTTCGGTATGAACCTGTTGCCAGGTCCTTGAAAACCTTGTGGGTCTAGTATGTACTCTATCTCGAAATATACTGATTTATTATTGAAAAAAAAATTTATTTCTATCCAATTTATAAGTTGACGCATGCGCAATAATGACTACCCCTCTCAAACCAACTTCTTTACATTTCCACTTATGGGATTATATTCTACAATACGATCATGTAAAATTAAACAATAGGCAGAAGTGTTTGCAGGAAAATTTTCTTTTGATTCAAATTCAAGTCGCACATCGACAGGTGCGTGTTTTAAAGCTTCATTCTGCTTAGAGCAATCAATAATGATTAATGGAGCTTTCTCTAAAAATATTGATTTATTCAATATAGGTTTACCATTAACATTTTTATTATAGTAACTAGCTTGAAAATTGATATACATATCGTATAATAATGAAAATTGATTATTTGCAATATCAAGGTTTAAATTACCATATGGATAATATTTTGAATTCAAAGGCTAGCTTTTTTCGCCTTGTCATTTTTGCGTGCTGTTTGGAAGCCGATAATAATATATCGTGGCTTTTCTAGTTGTGTCGCTGTTTTCACAGACCACACGTGGGATGATGTTACCGGTAATAGCGGATATTCATAAAGTTCCCAAGTACGGAAACTTAAAGATATGCAAGGATCTTTTTCAACGAAACGTATCAGCTGTATCCTTTCCCTATCAGCCAACGTCACATATGGAACTATCCATTCTATTTTATTCATCTCAATTTTGTAATGTTCTTCTGCATTTTGTATAATTGCATTATCATCATGTTTAGATCTTGTTAAAATAAGTTCGTGTTTCGCGTTTACAATTATCTTACGATAATCTTCAGCAAATCCGAGAATCATACCCAGAAGCATGATCACATCAAAATAACCATTGTCATTTGTTATCTTTAGATTTGAACTAGATATGCAACCTGCATTGATTAAAACGGGTTCATCATTTGGTGTATAAGAAGGATACCCCTTCATCAAGCTAGTAATACCAACATTTCTATTTCGATCAATTTCAACACCATTCAATTCATATCGCGCCTCATCAAATAAATGACAGATTGCGTTAGACGTTAGATTAGTATTATTTGCTTTAGTTCCGTCGGTTTTCGTCAACCTTTCACTAACATGTATGAAACTTTTGCACGGTAAAATACATAAATCTTGATTTTGCACAGCAATGCGAATTTCATAATTTTTACCAAAAGAACTTGTATTGTAAGATTGATGTGAATGCAGCTCGTAATGAGCGACAGATTCGTCGAAAACGACTGGGTTTTGAATGCTGAGTATTGGATCCTCTATTATTGCTATTATGATAACGTGCGATAAGTATGCAAATACAACAACGGCAATAACAATTTTTATTATTCACTGTTTGATATTGTGATGATAATGTAACTTGAGTCCCAAGCTTTTCAGAAATAGAGCATTCCGACGTCTTGCGAATTTGACGACGACTGATATGTTTTCTCCATGATGGGTTATTATTATAGTAACTATTAAGGTTCTGACCATTATACATAATACCCATTGTTACATAGATTTAAGATGGAGTCGTATTGTAATTGTTTCACCACGAAAATTTACCAATTCACCGTTCTGATCAACAATTCGCAATTGAATGTGATCTATTAATCTGACGGCAACAGGTAGGTAAATGACGTGATTCGGCACTTCCACGATCTTATATCCGGGTGCCACAGTAGGAAAAAATTCATGAATCGTGTGCGCTCTACTGCTATTAATATAAGCACCTGTAGTTATATTGCATTCCACGCGAAGTGCATTAACTTTAATTATGGCTACTGGCAAATCTGAAATGTGCAACTTGTTTGCTTCCAAAATTCGTCTATTGAAGCCCAATGTTCGCCCAATCGAATCGATTGGTGTAAAATCAATGTCTCGATTAGATCTGATTTCACTACGTAGTGTATTATTATTTGGTTTTATATCTAACGTAATATCACTATACTCCGACAGCTTATTTCTAATATATTCTGCTATATCCTCAATTTCATAGCTACCGATCGGCACAATAATTTCATGATTACCATACAATATGAAATTTATTATTAACGTCAACATTTGGGATTGAATTAAACGTTAAAAGTTCTATCAAACCCAATTCATAATTCTTCTGCGGTGAAAGTTCAATAGGTGGAAAGTATTGCGCTTCCAATACTGAAGACTGTCCCGAGAGCGTCAACGTAAAAGAATCATTCATACTGATTGTTCAAATTACACTGATTATCATAATATTTTATGCAATATATTTATACAACTGATACTTGTTTGGACAAAACAGCTGATTGCATAAAAATTTGAGACATAAATGTCCACAATCAAAAGTGGCATAGTCTTGAAATTTTTCACGGTTATACATAATGCTACCTACGCCGAGATATTTTCCCAACTCAGCAGGTGGGCTAATGTTTCCAAAGCTGTCAAAATAAACGACTTTAGAACCACGTTTTCGATATGCTACCCAATGTGTCCCCAGACCGCTTGCATCGTCTAAATTTATGACTGCACATTCATTAACTTGGGGATTCTTTGGTAAATTATTACGCATAAAGACACCTCTAAAATTCGGAATTCCAGCTTCTTTCGAATATCTCAATATACCTACATCGGTGAGTGCTCGGTGCGGTAGCTTTACAAGTTTTTTCAATTTTTTCTACATTTAACACCAAAGCCCGTTTTATATGGTTTTAA
Source organism: Trichopria drosophilae (assembly GCA_030407085.1). NCBI lineage: Eukaryota > Metazoa > Arthropoda > Insecta > Hymenoptera > Diapriidae > Trichopria > Trichopria drosophilae. Next base: position 103,851,158 of record CM059582.1, read on the forward strand.
TTTCAAACCTAGACCATTTTTATAAGGTTTAAGATATAACCCTTTACCTATAGCTATTGTCTCCATAGTCCTATTATGCCGTTCACTTTCATGTACCTGCTTTTGAGCAGCTTATGCATCATTAACAGCCTTGGTTATACCCGCTGCGCCACCGGTTAATGCACCTACAGCACTTAATCCAGCAAATATGGGTGCTAGGAAAGGTAAGAATCCTCCAACCTTTGAAGGTATCGATAGCTGTCGAGTTTTTTGAATGAATCGTTTGCCACCTGCTTCTTTTACGGCTTTACGTGCCCCTTTCAAAGCGCTCGATATAACACTTTGAACATTATTACTTGGTGACATTGACATTTTAGCAGCCGCAATAATGTTGTTCAATGATGTTGTTTTCTTTTTTGACACTTTTTTCTTCTTTTTCAGTCCCATGCCTAATTTACTTTTTAGTTTCATTGTGTTTGCAACACTCCAAGCTGCCGCCTTTTCTGCAATGCTTACGTCTTTTGCTAAAACTCGCTTCCAAGCCTGCTCGGCTAATACTCGATCGGCCTCGCTTCTACCGGTGGGATTTTCACGAGTTTTGGAATAAGCAATGTCGTGTTCCTTGCAAGCCTTATCTAACGGATTTATTCCTGAGTCCCCTCTTGCTAATCGTTGCTTTAATTTTGTACCAGGCCCGCAGTACTGATAACCGGGTATATGAAGTTCTACCGGTAATTTATTAATTAAAGAATTGACCAATCCTTTCCCACTCTTTATCCGTTTTTGCTTCTTGATTTTACCCACATATGTAATCATATTAAGATGTGCATCATTCAAGTAGCAAACAGTTAATGACTGACATTACACATAAAGGCGCTACTTATACTTTTATGATCAGTTATTATCAAAATGCGATTTTATAAACAACCAACAAAAATCCCAATCATCGATTTTGATGATTTAACATCGTCTGTACAAAATAATGCAACTAATCATAAACGACATGGGGAGTTGCTGCCCAATAGTATACGTGCACTTTTCTGTGGCCCGTCTAATTGCGGAAAAACAAATACACTACTCAGTCTAATCATCGATCAGAATGGATTAAAGTTTAAAAATATATAGGTATATTCGAAATCGTTAAATCAACCAAAATATCAATTTTTACAAAACTTACTCGACTCTGTGGAGGGCATAGGATACTTTCCTTTTCACGATAATGAACAGGTAGTACCACCCGCCGAGGCCAGGCCAAACTCTATTATTATATTTGATGATGTTGCGTGCGAGAAGCAAGATAACATTAGATCCTTCTTTTGTATGGGTAGACATAATTGCGTCGATTGCTTTTATCTATAAGGGAAGGTATCGAAAAGATTTTGATTGTTTTATAAGCATAAATGCTTTTAAGAACAAACAAAAAATGTTGTAACAAGTCAGTACAGAGTGAGACCTGCATGCATTAACATGTCTTCCCCACTTAAACAGCAGCAAGACGTTTTACGTCAAATTGTCAAAGCTAACGAATCTATTCGCCGAAAACATCGATTATTAAAAATGGGATAAAGAAACATGACCTTGCGATAAGTGAAACGCTCAAACCTCTGATAAGTCCATTGGAAAAAATAGCAGACGCTACAACAATGTCAATTAACAAAAATGCGATTGATGATATAAACGTACAGGATAAAGTAACAGATAGCATAGAAATTAATGATGTTAACGAGTTTGATGATGATGATGATATGCTTGATGGATATAATACCCCTTTAGAGCAGACATTTAGCAGTGATATTAAAACACCTACGTATCATACTGAAGAAAGTTTATCAAATAAGTTTCTAACTTTACTGGTGAGAAATATTTATGAGAAAAGTGATATTTTTGATACAATTTATGGTGTTCGTGCTACTACTGAAGGTTTGCTAGAGTTTTTATTTAAGAAAAAAACTGATGTAACTATAATCCAACAGTCTGATTTAAACAATTACAAAAGTATACTAACCTTAACTAATGCACATAGGAAAGATTGGAATCAGGAAAAACCTATTCGGTATAATGCTTCCCACAAATATCGAAACTATATCAAGGAAATGTTCAAACATGTTCCAAAAAAGGGTGGTAATTTGCCTGAATACATGATTGTTGAACAAAACCATAAAATTGACTACGTGCATTGGGATGATCCAAATGAACTTGTCGATCGTTTGCGCCTTCTAATAGCATCGCAAGCTGCTGGTAATTCAAGTCTTTCGAATGAAATTTTATCGATTATTGAAGAGTTGCGTGAAGCTAATATAATCTATTAATTGCGTGATAATTACGTCAGTATCGTAATGAGCATCGATGTATTTGGACGTTCGACTCAACGAGCACGGAAGCATGTAACGAGCCGTTTAACTCGACCGCCCGGAAGAGAAAGAGCGACGGAAAGAAAGAGGGCCATTACAATTTATATCGACGCGTGTAATCAAGGAAATACAAAGGACGAGATGCGCGCTTTTCCCGGCCGGTCGGCCATTTTGGATGTCTGCATAGAATGTGTGTCCGTGTCGTTATTTAAGTTATTCCGCGTAAATTATTTCGTTGACGAAATGATAATTTTATTTATAACTGACTCACAATACTTGCCAACAACTCGGTGACTTTATTTTATGGGGTTAGGACTCTTATTATTTTATTCGCAAAATGACTCCGAGAATGTTTGATATGCGTGTGTTTAATAATTTATGTTAATGACGAGTTCAATTGTATAAAATTCAAAGTTTTAAATATATTTTATTAGAATGACCAATAATATTAATGACTTTTATTTCAGCACCAGCGATTCCAATCTATAATTTTAATTTATTTATTTATGATATTGACTAATAATTCGACATGTTAATGTTTTATGTTTGGACGATTCAGAAAGTTTTTATATACCAGACTCCGATTAGTTTCAAGCAAGTATTTCAAAGTGTCGAAATTGCTACAGATGGTTCTTATGATTTTAAGAAAAGAAAGTTATGTAATATCGGTATTCCGACAGATTCGGATGATGCCATTACTTTGAGAATGTTCCACACATCTATTCGCGATATTAAACAGCAAATACACGGAATAAATAGTTGGCTGGTGCAGTCACTAAAGTAGTAAAATTTACTAATTAGATAGTAAAATTTGACATAGTCATCTCCAGTTGGTAGCATTTACTATCTTTAGATAGTAAGCTTCTGAGATGCACGGTTTTTACTAATTAGATAGTACCGCCAGACACTTTTGAAATGTTTACATCCACGTGTTTGACAGTTGAAAATACTATGTGTATGTTTCTTTCTCGTGCACACATGCGCGCTATTTTCCCCTCTCACCCTCTTTCTCTTGTCCCATTGCGAACAGTTCCATCAGAGCGTCGTAACCTACAAATGTTATATCAGCTGATCAGCTCGCATGGGGGGTATTTCAAAGATACAAGAATTTAAATGTAATTCCTTCTTTCGAATTGAGTTATATTAACAATATGAGACTTCAGGTCTAATTCCTTCTTTCGGTGGGACTTATTTCAACGATATAAGAATTTAGGTCTAATTCCTCTTTTCGATGGGAGTTGCATAATCGATATAAGAATTTAGACCTAATACCTTCTTTCGATGGGAGTTATATACTGACCTAAATTCGTATATCTTTGGTGTAACTCCCATCGAAAGAAGGAATATGATTTAAATTTTTACGTAGTTGATATGACTCCCATTGAAAGAAGGGTTTAGATTTAAATTGATATACTGTTGAAATAACTCCCTTCGATAGAAAGAATTAGGTTTGAATTCTTATATCGATGAAATAACTCTCATCAAAAGAAGGAAAGAGACCTAAATTTTTATATCGTTGATATAACTCCCAAAGAAAGATGGAATTAGACCTAAATTCTTATATCGTTGATATAACTCCATCGAAAGAAGGAATTACACCTACATTCTCATTTCGTTGATATATAACTCCCATCGAAAGAAGGGTTTAGATTTAAATTCTTACATCGTTTATTATTATAATGGGATAAAGTCAAATGTAGTTTTTTAATCATTTATTGTTCATTTCTGTATATCTAAATGTCTCAAAAGCATAGAATTAGAAAATTAATAGTATATTGTTGAAAAATTGATTGTTCATTATCAATTATCACATTTGATTGGAAAGAACTTTTCAAAATCACTGAACAGTCAACATTTGGCATTATAATTACTTATATTATAATGTCGTCTTCAAAAATATTATTATTTAATAAAGTTTGAAGAATTCTCAATGTAGTATTCTAGATTATCATGTGTATATGCTTAACATATATCTACCCAAAATTTCCTCTCTTCATTTTTGAACGATATATAATTAATTTTCTACGTCTATGCCTTCAAGACTTTTAGATGTACAAAAATAACAAATAAATAATTTAAAAACTACATCTTGACTTTATTCCATTACAATAATCAACGATATAAGAATTTAGATCCAATTCCTTTTTTCGATGGAATTTATATTAACGATATAAAAATTTAAGTCAGCTAATTCCTCTTTTCGATGGGAATTTAATCATTCATATAAGAAAATACAATTTAGGCTGCAAATTGTGATAAAGATATGTTATTAATTACATTTTGCACTCTTTAAAAGTAATATTATTAGTTTGGTACTCATCGGTTGTTTCTTTTCAAGAAAAAATGCATTTTTTGTTTCTTCGTCGAAAGTCCACTCGGAGCCCAATTTCACCAGTGTTTTGTATTAACTATTTCACTACCTTAAAAGTAACTAATTGATATCAAAGTACTTTGAATAGTTTCAGAAGAGTAAAATCTACCAAGTTTCATGTTTATTTATTTAGCACAATTTCCATTTTTATGTGCTTTAACCAAACCTGATGAAAAACAGTTGCTTGGTATGCAATAAAAATTCTAATATGACCATGAGATTTTGTAGATTTTGCTCTTCTGTGACTATTACAAGTAGATTGATATCAAAGAGTTGCTTTCAAGTCAGTGAAAAAGTTAATACAACATTTTGATGAAATACGACTGGGAGTGGACTTTTCACAAAAAACAAAAAAATGCATTTTGTATTGACTTTTTCATTGACTGAAAAGCAACTCATTGATACCAAACTACTTGTAATAGTTCCAGAAGAGCAAAATCTACCAAGTTTCATGTTTATATTAGAATTTTTAGCATAATTTCAATTTTTATTGCATACTAAGCAACTGTTTTTTATCAGGTTTGGTTAAAGCACATAAAAATGGAAATTGTGCTAAAAATTCTAATACCATGAAACTTGGTAGATTTCACTCTTCTGAAACTATTCAAAGTACTGTGATATCAATTAGTTACTTTTAAGATAGTGAAAAAGTTAATACAAAACACTGGTGAAATTGGGCTCCGAGTGGACTTTCGACGAAGAAACAAAAAATGCATTTTTTCTTGAAAAGAAACAACCGATGAGTACCAAACTAATAATATTACTTTTAAAGAGTGCAAAATGTAATTAATAACATATCTTTATCACAATTTGCAGCCTAAATTGTATTTTCTTATATGAATGATTAAACTCCCATCGAAAAGAGGAATTAGCTGACTTAAATTCTTATATCGTTAATATAAATTACATCGAAAAAAAGGAATTGGATCTAAATTCTTATATCGTTGATTATTGTAATGGAATAAAGTCAAGATGTAGTTTTTAAATTATTTATTTGTTATTTTTGTACATCTAAAAGTCTTGAAGGCATAGACGTAGAAAATTAATTATCTATCGTTCAAAAATGAAGACAGGAAATTTTGGGTAGATATATGTTAAGCATATACACATGATAATATAGAATACTACATTGAGATTTTTTACATTCGTAACTCTCTGAAATTTCGTATTTCACTGCTGAAGTCAGGTTAAACGCTACAAATATGGCGCACACTCTATCGTTGACGAGTTTTAAGAGCCGCGCATGCGCGTCTGTAATCTCGACTGTATACATAGTTTCATTTACTATCTAAATAGTCGCCAACAGCGACGAGGGTAGTAGACATAACCATTTAAACGGGTAGTAAATTTTACCAATCAAAATTGTTTACCCTAACTAACCTACTTGTAATACATAGACATCTTTCGTAATAAGGATTACCATTTATTTCCTTTTACTGTGACAATCGTGTTTTTCTACATTGACCAATAAGTTTGTTACAGCAGCCTATACTATTCTTACTACTTCAAAAGTAGTAAGAACGACAATCGAGTTTCTTCCGTGTAGATGAACTGTCTAAAGGTGTAATTAAAAATAATGAGAAGATTGAATATTTTGAAAAAAGTATAAATAAAATGCATCAAGATATAAATAAAAATTACAATGAAATAGAAAAGAGGCGGACTTCTAAAGAGAATAGAGAAGTCGTGAAGGAGCTTCATAAACCAGCAAGAAAAAATTATACAAGACGGCGAGTAGATATTCGCGGATTGGATGAAACTTGGCAAGCTGATCTTGTAGAAATGATTCCATATGCAGATGAAAATAAGGGTTACAAATACTTGTTAACTGTCATCGATGTATTCTCTAAGTATGCATGGGCCCGCCCAGTAAAAAGAAAGACTGGCGATGACGTCACAGCTGCCATGAAATCAATATTTAAAATGGGTCGAATTCCAAAGAATCTACATACCGACCATGGAAAAGAATTTTATAATTCAAAATTTTAAAATTTAATGAAAAAACATGACATCAATTTATATTCTACATACAGTAATCTAAAAGCATCAATTTGCGAACGCTTTAATCGTACTTTGAAAAACAAAATGTGGCCACAGTTTAGTCTTCATGGTAATTATCAATGGCTCCATATCTTACCAGACTTGGTTAATGATTATAACAATAGGAAGCATCGAACTATTAATATGAAGCCGAGCGATGTAACTAAACAAAATGAAAGGGAAATATTGGAACGTGTATATAAGGCAAATGTTAATGAAAAGATACGTTCAAGGTTTAAAGTGGGCGATCAAGTTCGTGTTAGCAAATTCAAGCATGTCTTTGAAAAGGGTTATACGCCGAACTGGACCACTGAGATATTTAAGATCTTCAAAGTGAAAAGAACGCATCCTATCACTTATTTACTAGAAGACGCTGATGGAAACCAGATATCAGGCGCATTTTACGAGTACGAGTTACAGAAAACTAAAAATCCAGATGTATACCTGGTCGAGAAGATTATACGACGAAAAGGTGACACAGTATTTGTCAAGTGGTTAGGTTTCGAAGATAAACACAATACCTGGATTGAGAAGACGGATCTGCTTCATTAAGATTAATGACTTTCGAAGAACGACGAACTGTCTTTTCATATATAAACATTGAAGCATTGGAGGGAAACAGAAAGGAGTTAATAATTAAGGTAAGACAAATTTTATTAATATAATTCTATTTATTTATTTACATATATAAATACATACGTACACGCAAATCACTCATCAATCTCCATTATGTCCTTATGTCTCCACGGTAAAGTATCGGTATGATTTTTTATCAAATATCGCTTGTCATCATGGGGACTTAAAGCTATCTTTGATTGGCAAATGGTGTATACATTATGTAATTTTGAACGTATGCACCGCTGCTCACGCACTTTTTCACATTCATTCATCAGACAATCCAGGTAGTCGTCGAAAGTGATAGTTTTCTTGACCACTATCTCTCTTACACCTTTCGCTCTCTTCTTCTCTCCCTCACCCAATACACGTAATGCATACGTTTTAGATCTTAATCCTACAAAGTCAGTCATTATTTTCCCCGCACACTCATCCTTCATCAGACCCAAAACTTTTTTATTTACAAGGGGCATACCATACTTATTATTAACATCGTAGGCACTCATATCAAACTTTCGCATTTTGCTTAAAAATAGGTATTACATAATCATAATGAAATTCGTATAGTTTAAGTTTTGAAATATCCAATATAGCCATCCCGACATATATTGGCTTATCAATAAGGACTTCTAATTTAGTTAGCTCTAACGCAACCAAGTCTTCACCGAATATCGCTAATCGATAAAAATTTGGTTTTGATACTAGGGCCTCAACACCATACCTTCCATCCCATTTCGATTTAATTTTAACATCAACCCTATTCCGGACATTCTCCATGGTTTTACCAAATACCGCGTTGTTCATTAATTTATAAAGGTTCTTTTCGAAATCATTTAAGTAGGCGGTTCTTAAAGCAGTATTTAAGTCGATGTATGGCTTCAACCATGGAGATTGTTTAAACTTTAATACGCTATGTATTTTAGTTAATTTAATACCGTGGGCGAGTGCTTGCTTTAAATTCCGGTAATGTATTACGTATTTAAATTTTTCATTCAAAGTGGCTAAGAGTTTAGGTTGCTTTGATCCGGGTGGAACGGCTCGTTCTGGGCATAATGGGAGATCTTTCTGCTCGTCGTGTATTTTTTCAGGGTAAGCCAAGTCGACTTCAAGGATATATCCAATGTTGGATTCATCGGGTACATTTTCAAAGTCGACTTTGTCGACCCATTTGAAACCTCCGGTAGGTAACGGTTGACTCATTGCCCAGCCGCCCAGACAACCAGCTAGCTGCATATTGCCGCATATAAGGGGAAAATCAGGCGGACGATATGTCGGCAGAACTACGGAATATGCGTCATCACATATACAGCAAATTTGCTGGAAATTCTCACCTGCCGACTAGTCTGCGGCGATTCTGACGCATTTCTGCAGAAGAGATTAAAAGGGTCGGCGAAGGGATTAAAGACGCACACAAACACGGAAGCCGCGTCGGTGAACCCCCACACATGTGCACGCATGCATGCTCGAGACAAGCGTGATAGGGGGCGATCGGCGTGACCAGGAGAGAGGGGGTGAACAGGAGAAGAGGGAGGTGACGGACGCAGCCATTTTCTCTCGTTCATCGAGGAATCGAAATTCGAAATTCCAAGTATGACAACAGTCTCGCTGTCACCTACGTACCGGAAGGGTCTTTAGTTTGAAGCAAGCAAACTATTGAGGTTAAACATGACATAAATGCACAGCAGAATATGCAAACGGGATTGGTTGACAGCCGAACCCGCAGTGATGTCATACGAAACTGGCGCGCTTTCAAACGGAAGAGTTTTTAATTGACAAATAAAATACCCAAATTAATGAATTAATTGTTTTTTAGATTTTAATTGTGTTATTTATGACCTAAATTATTATTTAAAATAATAAAAAATAATACAAAAATTTTACTGGTGAACCCCATTCATTGAGAACATCATTTTGCGTGATTTCTATAATGAGATTCGTATCCAAGTTTGCAGATATTTATACAGGGACAACATAAAAAGAAATAGACTTGGTACTAAATACATTTAATCTGTTAATAAAATGTTAAATTTATCGTTTTTAAAACTCCGAATATAGTTCCACAAAAACTTCGAATATAGTTCCACAAAAACTTCGAACTTATTACATTTTTTTACAATTACAATTTTTAATCGCAACTGCATTTTTTTTAATTTCAACTGTTTTTAATGCTGCACACAATCTACACGCTTTCACAGAATTGGAGTTTCGTCTATAGTCTAATATAGACGTTATAACTGTGACAAATTGGACGTAATTTATGATTATTATAAATAGTTTTTATTGCTAGGAGGTTATTTTATTAAAACATAAATTAATTCTTCAGGATTTTCGAAAGAAACAAGTTTTGCGCTGACTTGCTCCAAAATTCAAATTTTTTCAATAGTTTCGATACTTGATAAACGAGAGAAAATGGCTGCGTCCGTCACCTCCCTCTTCTCCTGTTCACCCCCTCTCTCCCGGTCACGCCGATCGCCCCCTATCGCGCTTGTCTCGAGCATGCATGCGTGCACATGTGTGGGGGTTCACCGACGCGGCTTCCGTGTTTGTGGGCGTCTTTAATCCCTTCGCCGACCCTTTTAATCTCTTCTGCAGAAATGCGTCAGAATCGCCGCAAACTAGTCGGCAGGTGAGAATTTCCAGCAAATTTGCTGTATATGTGATGACGCATATTCCGTAGTTCTGCCGACATATCGTCCGCCTGATTTTCCCCTTATATGCGGCAATATGCAGCAGATCTGGCTGTCTGGGCGTATAAGTTGTTAATATCAAAATACATTAAATAGTTCGACTCTTTAGCTGCGTCAAACTCTGTCATATACCTATTATTTGCCTTTGCGTAGCGGTTTGAGCACTGCGAAAGACCTCCTCTTATCCCCCGTTCAATGAACATAATCATATCAATGTCTTGCAATAATAGTAACTCTACTCGAGTATACATGAGAGCACAGTCCCAAGTATACCCTGGTAATGTAAAATAGTGCGCGGGATCGAGGCTGTGAGATTTTGAAAGTGTGATTCTAAAGTTCTCGAAAACATCCGCGAGCAATAAAATGTCCGTTTTTAAATATAAATCGGAATACTCGCCCAAGGTTTTACAATCAAACGTGTCCCACACATTTATTGCATGCATATAATCACTTTCACTTACATCACAATTTGTTATAAAAATTATCCCTGGAAGTAAGATGTGGCTCATTTAGGACGCTCATTTCATTTACATAATCATAAGGGAAAATACCCTTACGTGTTAGTAAATTGAATTCATCATCGTTTGGAAAGTATGATTTAAAATTATTTTACTTTCATTTTGCAAATATGACGCCAGTTTTTCTAAGGGGCAGTTTAAAAATCGAATGGAATCTAAAAAAGTGAGACGAATTTTTGTTCCCGATACAAATTTTATAAATGAAATATATTTTTCTATGTTACATGGAATTACATTTATATCTCCCTGAAATGCATTGACGATATCACGAATGATAAAATGAACATCGTAGCCACTTAGGTTATGAAAGAAGATCGGAATATTAAATCTGAACTTATGATTAATGTTGCAGGTGTTGTGGGCTGCTCCACGAAATTCACCGGTAAGGTGGTCGTGGTCGCGGACCTTGGTATCAGTCACGGTGAAGGGTCCACCGCAGATGTGACATTTCACAGACGTGTGGAATGCCTTCCAATTTTCCGGCGTTAAGTTCATCGGCTTAACATTGCGCAAGATCTGGAATCATAAAGATCAATTTAGATAAATTAAGAAATGTAGAAAAATAAATATTAAAAGTAATTATTTTAATGAAATTAGTTACTTATTATACATACATTTTGTAAATATGAAATAAATCTGTATCCTTGGTTAAGTTGCGAATATATTTTTATAAAACCTTACCTCATTGACTTCAATTGAAATCCCATGCAGTTCATCTGCAAACTAGGATGGGTAGTCTGGGCCTCGCTTGGACTTGTATCGGGACAACGATGGGTCGTAGTTACAGTGTAGATAGTAACCTACACTATATATCCTATGTTCGTCGTAGGCTGTCTTGGGTGCCGTCTCCGACTCTACTTTTCCGAGAAGACACTCGGTATCGGCATAGATGACAAAGGGGACAGACATTGCACGACCGAAACTTTTAAATTTTAGCGTATTTTGTTCAGGCAGTTTCACGGCGCACTTGTTAATTTCCCAACAGTCGAACTTGTGTGCATTAAGTATTTCTTCACTACGAAAATAGTGGAGGCAGCGATTGCAAATGTGCTTTTTATGGTCACTTTTACTACACTGGTTTCCGACTAGTTTGGATAAATTTTTTATATAGCAGTAATGAAATACAACATTACTATGGTCTTCGTCTTCTCAAAAGATGAAGATGGACGCTCGGTTTTCTTCTCAACTTGCGTTATTAGCAGCAGATTCACGTGTCGTTCCCTTTCGTATAAAGTGAGATGTACTGGTAATACATGTTCATTTTCAATCACAAAAACATTCACCGAAATGGCATTTTGTTTTTCAAATTTCGGGATGTCTTTTAACGCAATCGGGAAACTTATGCCATCGAATTTTAAGTATTGTTGGTACGGTGGGTAAGATGACGGTATATTTGAGTTTATTTTTGCGGGGAACAATGCAGATATTATTGCCCAAGCAAAACAGGTATCATCAAAGGTCTGGACGTTGATGACTGCCTTCTTATTCTTCACCCACTTTGGTAAGTCAATCCAAGACCCGGCACGCATTGGATTATACTTTACTATTTGTATTGCGAGGGAATTAATGACTGATAATGACCAGCCCGAATCACGTTCTTGGAAATCTTCACGTTGCGGCAAAATTGACCCCTTCACTTTTTCCTCGAACCACTTGTCTAACTCCGATGTGTCACATAATTGTTCATATTTATTATTAAAGTACTTATTGTCTTCCTGTTCACCGAGTACAAACTGTCCTGAGAATATTGTGCACACCTTCACGCAGTTGTATTCGTTTATTGCTTCACGAACATACTTTATAATGATGATTTTTGCCTCGTTCATAAACTTGAGGGGATCCAAATATTTTATGTTGACTACGAGTCCGGTGCGAAGACGATTTTTGAAGGCCGATTGGACGTCATTTTCAAGAACAAGATTTCGTTCAGATTCCTTTTCATCGTTAAGCGTCAGTCTTTCAATTGCTGCAGCCCTCAGAGCCGTAATACAATAAATAATTGCCTCCACTGACAATTTTATCCCAATCGGCATTCGAGCATTTGATTTCAGGTATGCCATAATTTTTGTAATAGTTGTACTAGACTCCTCGATGAATGCGCAAAACTGGTCATGAGTAGAGTCATTGTCCAGAGTTTGGTACACTCTCTTCAAAGCTTTCTCCATAGACGAAAAGATTCTCTTGATATCTATCAACCATTTTGATGAACGTTTCAACTTTACGTCAACGAAAGGATGGTATCTCAAGAGAAACTATTACAATTTTTAAGTCCCCATGTGCTTTTATACCTCTAGTTCGAACTGTTTTCCGTAGGAAAATTTCACACATTATTTTGTATTTATTCTAACCTTCCTTTCTCGCAATATCTGACCTTTAATGAAGGCGACTTTTGAAATTTGATTTTCAACACATGGCAATACTAATGTGTAACGGCCAATACTTTTCAATCTCTCTGATTGAATTTTGTAAGATCAAACATTGGAAAGACGTCATTATCAACGATAATGTATTTTTTGATTGATTAACCGTGGTAGGAATTGAAGCAAGTTTAAACCTGTTGAAAATGAAGGTTACATAATATAAACAAAACATGAATCATAACCTGTTTGCACGCGCGCACGCTGCCCAATTTTAAGATATGACGAATGTAGTCTATGGGAAATCAATGACCATGAAAATTGTTTACAACAATGTTGTAATATTCTAAACATTTACCGAGAAACGAATCATCAAAACTTCTCTAGCACGCGTTTAAAAATTTAGAGGTCATTAACGAAATACGGGTTCTGTAGTAAACAGATGGAAGGTGTCCTTACAATTTTACGCTTGATTGTCTTAAATTTCCTAACTTACCGTGTATTTCTAAGACTTGTGGAAACCCTTTTCATGAAAGGTTTTGCAATAGAGGTGAAAGTCAATGTGGACAGCAAGGCCTCGAGCCGAAAATTGAGAAATGCTACGGACTGATTAATTAGATGTATTTAGAAAATATATATGTGGGCCACGTCTGATATAGGTCTATTCGTACATTTCAAAAGTAATTACGTGGAGAATAGTACGTACGACGAAAAGATCCGGGAGACGCGTCATAACTTGCCTACAAGGGCGCACGCATTTGAAAGTTTAGAGGTACAGATGACGAACGTGCGGTATCAATGACCGTGAAAACTAAATGTTCTTGTCACGACAAATATGAGCTCGGCAATGAGTGTGAGCGAGAAGGTAGTAGTAAACAGCATGACGAGGACTTTTACGTATCACTGCGGTTCCTCGCGCATAGAGCGATCTGCGTTGGTATTCCTATAGGCGACGGCCTTCGGCCGCGGATATTTATTCGTAATAATAGTAAATTCTTAATCACAATTTGTTGCGTATGGTTGGATTAGGTCATTAATTATATGGAATAATAATATGTAGTACACATGTTTATCTACCTTCACAATCTTCGATTATAAAATTGTTTAAAAAAATTGTTTACAATTTCCCTTTTACTCGCGACTTTGTCCCCCAACTCTCACGACCCTCACCTGTCATGCGTGACATCATCAAATAAATAATTAATTCTTTAAATAAATCGACTGGGAGGTTGGGTAGGGGTATACAGGACCGACTGGGAGATAGGGTGGGGGTATACAGGACCGACTGGAAGGTCGGGTGGGGGTATACAGGACCGACTGGGAGGTAGGGTGGGTGTATACAGGACCGACTGAGAGGTAGGGTGGGGGTATACAGGACCGGATAGGAGGTAGGGTGGGGGTATACAGGACCGACTGGGAGGTAGGATGGGGGTATACAGGACCGAATGGGAGGTAGTTTGAGGGTATACAGGACCGACTGGGAGATAGGGTGGGGGTATACAGGACCGACTGGGAGGTAGGGTGTGCGTAAACAGGACCGACTGGGAGGTAGGGTGGGGGTATACAGGACCGGCTTAGTTACAGTACTTAAGCAAAATTTGAACTTTAGAAATTATTTCCTACACAAGTTATCAGAAATCGTTATAAATAATGATTATTTAAACAATTATTCAGTCGCGAATTTTTTCAAAACCATATTTTCCATATTTCAAACAGTATTATTGATGTGTCTTCAAAATTTGAACGTTTGAAAGAATTTCCTACACAAGTTATCTTAAATCGTTATAAATAATGATTATCTAAACAATGATTCCGTCGCTAAATGTTTCAAAACCATATTTTTCTTATTTCAAACCGTATTATTGAAAAGTATGCAAAATTTGATCTTTATAAAAACTTCCTGCACAAATTATGCGCATTTTACAGCAATAGTTATAAAGAATGATTATTTAAATAATGATTCAGTCGCGAATTTGTTCAAAACCATATTTTCCTTATTTCAAACAGTATTATTGAAGTGTCTTAAAAATTTGAACTTCAGAAAGAATTTCCTACATAAGTTATCAGAAATCGTTATAAATAATGATTATTTAAACAATGATTCCGTCTCGAATTTTTTTAAAACCATATTTTCCTTATTGCATACAGTATTTTTGAAGTGTATTCAAAATTTGAACTGTAGAAAGAATTTCCTACACAAGTTATCAGAAATCGTTATAAATAATGATTATTTAAACAATGATTCCGTCGCTAAATGTTTAAAAACGATATTTTTCTTATTTCAAACAGCATTTTTAAAGAGTATGCAAAATTGGATCTTTATAAACAACTTTCTGCACAAATTATGCGCATTTTACCGCAATAGCTATAAAGAATGATTATTTAAATAATGATTCAGTCGCGAATTTTTTCAAAACTATATTTTCCTTATTTCAAACAGTATTATTGAAGTGTCTTCAAAATTTGAACTTTAGAAAAAATTTCCTACACAAGTTATCAGAAATCGTTATAAATAATGATTATTTAAACAATGATTCCGTCGCGAATTTTTTCAAAACCATATTTTCCTTATTTGAAACAGTAGTTTTAATGAGTATGCAAAATTTGATCTTTATAAAGAATTTCCTACACAAGTTATCAGAAATCGTTATAAATAATGATTATTCAAACAATGATTCCGTCGCTAAATGTTTCAAAACCATATTTTTCTTATTTCAAACCGTATTTGTAAAGAGTATGCTAAATTTGATCTTTATAAACAACTTCCTGCACAAATTATGCGCATTTTACAGCAATAGTTAGAAAGAATGATTATTTAAATAATGATTCCGTCGGAAATTTTTTCAAAACCATATTTTCCTTATTGCAAACAATATTTTTGAAGTGTATTCAAAATTTGAACTGTAGAAAGAATTTCCTACACAAGTTGTCAGAAATCGTTATAAATAATGATTATTTAAACAATGATTCCGTCGCGAATTTTTTCAAAACCATACTTTCCTTATTTCAAACAGTATTATTGAAGTGCCTTCAAAATTTGAACTTCAGAAAGAATTTCCTACATAAGTTATCAGAAATCGTTATAAATAATGATTATTTAAACAATGATTCCGTCTCGAATTTTTTTAAAACCGTATTTTCTTTATTTCAAACAGTATTTTTCTGCCCTCCGGCCAGAAACCGCAAGTTCCTGGCCGCTGCGCGAAACGAAGTTGCGGCTTTCTGGCTACGTCCAGCAGAAAAATAGTACACGGCCCTTGGCCAATAAAAAGAAAGCCGCAGACCACATGTATCTCAGACTCGACTTCGCCTCGGCCAACAATTTCATGTGATTTGAAGAACATTCGTTTTTAATGGCCTAGGATCGTAATATACTATTTAAAGAGTATGCAAAATTTGATCTTTATAAAGAATTTCCTGCACAAGTTATGAGTACTCGTTTTAAACAATGATTATTTAAACAATGATTCCGCGGGGATTGGTTTCAAAATGATATTTTCCTTATTTCAAACAGTATTTTTAAAGAGCGTGCAAAGTTTTAACTTTATAAAGAATTTCCTGCACAAGTTATCATTAATCGTTATAAAGAATGATTATTTAAACAATGATTCCGCCGTGAATTGCTTCAAAACTATATTTTCCTTATTTCAAACAGTATTTTTGAAGTGTATGCAAAATTTTCACTTTAACAAGAATATCCTAGCCAGGTTAGAAGAAATCGTTATACAGAATGATTATTTAAACAATGATTTAGCTGCGAATTGCTTCAACACAACATTTTCCTTATTTCAAACAGTATTATTAAAGTGTATGCAAAATTTTAACTTTATAAAGAATTTTCTGCACAAGTTATACGTATTTTACAGTAATCGTTATAAACAATAATTATTTAAACAATGATTCTGTCTCGAATTGTTTCAAAACGATATTTTCGATATTTCGATATATAATGCAAAATTTTAACTTTACAATGAATTTCCGGCACACGTTATCAGAAATCGTTTAAAACAATGATTCTGTCTCGAATTGTTTCAAGACGATATTTTCGATATTTCACGCAGTGTTTTCAAAGAGCATAAAAATTTGAACTTTATAAAGAATTTCCTGCACACGTTATGAGTAATCGTTTTAAACAATGATTATTTAAACAATGATTCCGCCGCGATTTGTTTCACAATGATATTTTCCTTATTTCAAACAGTAGTTTTAAAGAGCATGCAAAGGTTTAACTTTATAAAGAATTTCCTGCACAAGTTATCATTAATCGTTATAAAGAATGATTATTTAAACAATGATTCCGCCGCGAATCGCTTCAAAACTATATTTTTCTTATTTCAAACATTATTTTTGAAGTGTATGCAAAATTTTCACTTTAACAAGAATATCCTACCCAGGTTAGAAGAAATCGTTATACAGAATGATTATTTAAACAATGATTCCGCCGGGAATTGCTTCAAAACAACATTTTCCTTATTTCAAACAGTATTTTTAAAGTGTATGCAAAATTTTTACTTTATAAAGAATTTTCTGCACAAGTTATACGCATTTTACAATAATTGTTATAAACAATAACATAAACAAAACGATATTTTCGATATTTCAAGCAGTATTTTTAAAGAGCATGCAAAATTTTATTGATTCCGCCGCGAATTGCTTCAAAACTATATTTTTCTTATTTCAAACATTATTTTTGAAGTGTATGCAAAATTTTAACCTTAAGAAAAGTAGCCTACCCAGGTTAGAAGAAATCGTTATACAGAATGATTATTTAAACAATTATTCCGCCGCGAATTGTTTCAGAACAATATTTTCCTTAATTCAAACAGTATTTTTAAAGAGCATGCAAAATTTTAACTTTGTAAAGAATATTCTGCACAAGTTATCAGTAATCGTTATAAACAATGATTATTTAAACAATGATTCCATCGCGAATTGTTTCCAAACGATATTTTCCTTCTTTCAAACAATATTTTTAATTAGCAAGCAAAATTTTGACTTTATTTATTTATTTATTTATTTATATACGGGAATTTGTGCCCTTTAAACATAGAAACAAGTATGCAATTATACATTTTTACGCCAAAAAGAAGAATTGCAATAAAACGACATATTTCCTATACTAGTAACATAGCGTTGACTGAAGCTTAATTAGTTTTCACATTCATTCATTATATCTAAAAAAATTATTCGCTGACAATATTTTGAATCTCACATACGAACTAACATCACGAATATTATTGTTTAATGTATTCCACGCTTGCTTAAGTCGTGGAACCGGAGAAAAGAATAAGTAGTTACTTTTGAGAGTGGATTCCGAGATAGTACGAGGATTACGAATAGAGTATGGATTGGTTCTGTATGGAAATATCGTAGATAAATTGGTATCCGATAAAGATGTTAAAATACGATACACAATCAATACATCATGTTACGAATGTAGTGATTTTATAGTAGGGAACTTAAACTGAGTGACAATGGCATTATAGCTGTGGTCGAGATGCGACATCGGATGTCCGGACTTAAAAGTAAGGAACCTGAGGGATTTTCGAAGTACCCCCTCTAGCATATTAATGTCTAATTGGGTATATGGAGTCCAGATCGGAGACGCATAAGTTTAATGCGGTAATACTAGCGTGCGTATCAGATACGAAATAGTATGAGGGTCTTTAAAGTCCGAAGTTGTCCTCCGTATAAACCCCAGCATCCTAAGCGCTATTGTACGGCAATAAGCTAAATGATCGGTGAAAGAAGAGTCTTCACGGACTAGTACGCCAAGATCAATGTGTTTGGTGACTCTAGTTAATTGCTTATCATTCAGCTTATATTCGAATTCAAATTTTTGCGATCCTCGACCAAAGCTTAAGCATTTACACTTCTCTACGTTTAATTTAAGGGAATTCCCGCTCAGTCCATTCTCTAATCGAGTTCAGATCTTTTTGTAACTTACACGCATCGATCGGGGATAAAATTTGAGAGAAAAGTTTAATATCATCTGCAAAAATCAAGAACTTTAAAAACCGTATAAACTTATTTATAGCGTTAATATCAAAGGTGAAAAGAATCGGTCCTAAGTGGGATCCTTGTGGAACTCCAGAAGGTACCGTAATGGATGGTGAAATACCGTTCATAATTTTTACACATTGTGATCTGTTCCATAAATAAGATTGAAGCCAACGCATAAATGAGCCTGGAAAACCAATATGGTTTAATTTACTCAACAAGATATTATGGTTTATACCGTCAAAGGCTTTTGAAAAGTCTAAGTATATAGTATATACTTGTGAATTTACAGCTAGAACATTTGAAACAAAGTCTGAAAACAATAGTAAATTTGTGACAATCGACTTTCTTCTGCGGAAACCATGTTGATTTTCAATAATATGACTCGATAATACCTCATATAAACGATTGGCTACTATAGAGTCGAAAAGTTTCGAAATGCACCTAATTACTGCAACCGGCCGATAATTTTCGACATTATTTTTATCTCCATTCTTGAAAATGGGGGTAATAAACATTTCTTTCTATTTTGATGGAAAAACACCATCGTTTAACGAAGCATTAAAGAGATAGCACAATGGATTGAGTAGGGAGGTCAACCAGTTTTTTATTAAGATAGAAGGTATGCCATCAGATCCTTATGTATACGACGATTTTGTGTTACCCACTGCATTCTTAATCTCACTATCAGAAATAATAAATTTATCTATTGAATGGCGACTAACAGTATGCTCTACTAACGGATTAGAACTCGTAACAGCGGAGTACACTGAGGAGAAATAATTATTAAATAGAGAAGCTATTTCATTTTTATCAGAAGATGAGTTATTTTTCTATTTCATATTAGATGGCATTGCATTACTATCACGGGAAGAATTTATAAAAGATCAAAAAGCTTTAATGTTCATTTTCGTCTTTGTGTCAATGTCAGCGATATACTTTTTATAGAGTGCTTTCGATTCTTTTATACACCTCGCCCGAATCTGTTTGAACTCTATAAAATCCGCGGGTATTTTAAATCGTTTCCAACTACGGTGAGCCCTTTTCGTCCATAACATCCATCCAATTGGCACTAGCAAGTTCTCTGTCGATTTCAGAAAAGTTCGCTTTATTATAGTTCAAAGATGTAAAATTAAATATAGAAGATTCGGACTTTTCGCAAATACGATAAAAAAACGCGTGAATACGGTGAGCATCTGTCGGAATTAGGAAATCCGGACTGTAATGGTATGAAGTATCAGAAGGAGATGAAAACATGAGATCTAGAGAATAACCCTTGCTGGGATGAACAGAGAAATACTGAGACAATTCTAAATATGAAAAGATATCCTTACAAACGATCGCAGCCTGTTTAATCTGAGGCGGGGCATACCCTACGGTTCTAAATCCCGACCACCCCCAAACTATATTCGGCAAATTAAAATCGCCGGAAATTACCCAAGGAACATCGGTAAATCGATCAAATCGAAAATAAATTGTAATCTTCAACCGACGCAGACGGAGAAAAATAAGACACGGACACTAACTTTCTGGACGAATACAAACTAATTAAAATAACTAAATGTTGCGAATATAAAAACTTTGACGATGACACAACCGAACATGAAATATTCGATTTCGTAGCAATCAAAACTCCACCTCCGCGTTGATGAGAAGACGAAGATCTGTCCGTCCGGAAAATTGTAAACCCGGGCAGACCCATTTCAGATTCCATGATGTCATCATATAACCAGGTCTCCGTAAGGATGATAACATCCGGTTGAGGTTGAATTATTCCAATGCTGTTACGAATATCTGTCAATTTCGTCCGAATACCTCCAGCATTTTGGTAGTAAAGAATTAGATTGCCATAACTCTTTATGCCCCCAGATTTTATTAATGACGTATCATTATTCCAATTCTTTTGAGAACATGTAGTGCGGACACGTCTGTAATTCCGATTAAAGGCACTAGAAATCCCGAAATTTAAGTAAATATCAAAATTTCTGTTTCACTAAGTTCTCAAAATCTTCCACGGAATCGATGGCATTGATAGTATCGTTTGCATCTCGAAGATGAATTGAAGAGCCTCGGCGAAAGATTTTCAATCCCTTTTGTTTTGCAAACTCACGTGCTCTGGTGAATAGTTTGAAGTGTTCCTGAGGTAAGAAATCGTTGATAAAAATTTCGGAGTTTAAAGCTCTCTCCGGAAAAATCACATTTAAGCTGAAGGATTTCAACCGCCGGCGCGCCTGTAGAAGGGTGTTCCTCTTGCCGCGTGAAGCAAGACGCACGAAAATGTTTCGAGGCCGCGACAAATTTGGCAAAGCCGCGCTTGTCGATGCCGTGACAGCTGGTGACGGATTATTAGTATTTAATCGAGGAGGGGGCATGCGTTTACCCTTTCCACCTCCGAAGAGAGGAGGGGAACACCAAGAGCTGCAGCGACAACGAATACCGAATCAACAGCAACCTCGTCAACTGTTTCAGATACTCCACTCATAAGTAAGTCGCACTGATTGTCAAGATATTCGATAGATGTCAATCGCTTTTCTATTTCTCGATTACGCTGCCGGAGACATTCATTTTCTGCCGACAATGCCGCTACTTGCAACTGTAATTCTCCCAATTTTTCAGTCTTCGTTTCAATCACACTCAGTCTACGGTTTTGTTCATCAACGATAGAACGGATATCTGCCGAAAAGTGATCAAATTTAATAGACATAGAATCCGATTGTCTTCGGAGATCGGTAAAGCCGTCGTTAATTGCATCGATTACTGACAATTTTCCCAGTATTAGGTCCAACTGACTTGGTTCGCCAGAACTCCGATTTTCTTCGTCCACTCTTTGGCGTTTCGATGTTATTGAGGATTTTGGAGGCCTTCCCTGACGTTTTGATTTTTGCCCGTTAGGTTTTTCGGTCGAGTTACAGCAACACAAAGTACCAGATTCGTTTCGAAATTCAACCGGTATGCAGATAGAATGAGCTGCTCCCTGACAGTTAATGCAGAATTCTGAAGGAGGTGGATCATCTTGTCCACAATAAATGCATACTTCCTTATTTGAATCAAGGAACGTTTGTGATATCGACATTTTGTTTGTAAATATTACCGACGTCAATCGGAATAATTGTCCACAAGCGCGTGCGCATAATTTCAAATCGAAATTCGAATCGTGACAGTTAAGTACTTGACACGTTGAATAAAAATTTGTCAGTGTTATAAAATATAATTTCAAGACACATAAGAGAGACGAACTCACACTAATATGACGACACTGTTAAAATAAAAAATAGTCACATCATAGAAGATAATAACATTCAACGTACACTAAATGACAAACAATTTAGAATGTCTTTCCTCGTGAACGAGACCGCCTAGATCACACGGTAAATTCGAGCACAATTTGTCTTAAAAATGTCGCGATATATTTTTCCAACTTAGATTGATTTGATAAATATCAAAAGAACCGTAAATGCAGTTAAAGAGACAATATGCGGATTCGGAGCATAAACAAATACACCCGCTCACGACGAGTGTCTGATACGAACTGTATGACTACTTTATAAAGAATTTTCTGCACAAGTTATCAGTAATCGTTATAAACAATGATTATTTAAGCAATGATTCCATCGCGAATTGTTTCAAAACGTTATTTTCCTTCTTTCAAACAATATTTTTAAATAGCAAGCAAAATTTTAACTTTATAAAGAATTTTCGGCAAAAAGTTATCAGTAATCGTTATAAACAATGATTATTTAAACAATGATTCCATCGCTAATTGTTTCCAAACGATATTTTCCTTCTTTCAAACAATATTTTTAAATAGCAAGCAAAATTTTAACTTTATAAAGAATTTTCTGCACAAGTTATCAGTAATCGTTTTAAACAATGATTCCGCCGCGAATTGCTTCAAAACTATATTTTCCTTATTTTAAACAGTATTTTTGAAGTGTATGCAAAATTTTAACTTTAAGAAGAATATCCTACCCATGTTAGAAGAAATCGTTATCCAGAATGATTATTTAAACAATTATTCCGCCGCGAATTGTTTCAGAACAATATTTTCCTATGGAAAATAGATCTAGTTCCTGATTACTCTCTATGGAGTAAGTAGAATTCATTTGTAATGATTTTTTTTTGTTTGGAAAAGATACATCAATATTTTTAACAGATACAGTGGCTTCATTAGATGGATTCAAACGCAAGATTCGCAATCTGCAATTTGAGCATACGTAGTTTTCCTCCTTAAGTATATCTAAACTTTTCGCATTTTCGGAGTTGTTAATCGAACATTTTTGTGTTTTTCTAATTGAAAAGGATTACAACAAAGTTTAGTAGCTTTTCCCATTTCGCTTATACTCGTACTATAGCGATTACACGACTTAATGTCAGTCTATGAGAATGAAAACGAATAGGCGTATTGATGCTACAGTAAGAGATTTTAGCTTGAGTCGCTCGCGTAGACACTTTCGAACGTATCCGAATAAAAGAATAAAAGAATACCGGCGTGCTGCAACGGCTGACCAATATCATTTATATTGCGAATCAAGAGAAAAATTGTACACAATCTGTATACTATGTGGCTATTTATGTCATTTAAAGGCAGTGAACTACAAGGCTGTAGTTCATAGTAAGGGATGAAGACTGTTGCCCAGATTTTATAATGGTTATAATCTGCCATTTTACAAATGTACATAAGTTGTTATTTTAGAATATAACACTAGAAAATAATGATATTTAATAAATATATCAGTACAATGCCGGTAAAGGTTAATGCGAACGCCGGCGGTCGTGGGACCATGCGTACGCAAGGGGCGGTCGCGCGTTAAAAATTTAAAAAATTTATTTTTCGAAAACAAAAAATAACGTCATCGCCAAATTTTAGTATGTTTTTATTTATATCTTAGACAATATTCACAATTTCTTTCAGGCTTAGAATTGCTTAAGAACAGCTTTAAAAATTAATAACAAAATTTGTTTTTTAAGTAAGCAATTAAAAATTCGAACATTTTTAAACAAGTTATTTTTTGTATAAAAATATAATATATTCTAAAGAAAAACGTTTGAAACTTTTTTTTTGTATTTTCAAAAACAAAAAAGTTATAAT
The DNA here is from genome assembly GCA_030407085.1 of Trichopria drosophilae. Classification (NCBI taxonomy): domain Eukaryota; kingdom Metazoa; phylum Arthropoda; class Insecta; order Hymenoptera; family Diapriidae; genus Trichopria; species Trichopria drosophilae. Next base: position 103,875,165 of record CM059582.1, read on the forward strand.
TAAATTAATAAATAGTTACACTAATTTGTTATTGAAAATTTCTCGAAAATTACAAACAATATCAAATCGCAACTTTGCATACTTATTTAGAACGCCAAAGACTACTTGTAGTCAAAAGTAGAAAAAAATCTGAGACTTCAACTTAAATCTCGTACGAAATGCCCCTAAGGGCTCTTCAGCAATATATTACGGCCCTGGATATCCAGGAATATGAGTTGAAGTTGCTGATCGCCCAGGGTTTATCCGGTGCATGCAAAAATTGGTGGAATCTGATCGAAGACACCACCAATTCATTTCAAGAATTCGCACTTCACTTCCGAAGACGATTTTGGAGTGAGGAAGTGCAGCAACACGTTCGAAGAAAAATCGAGTTCGAGGTAGACGATCCTAATTCGAATGTTTCAAGAACCGCGTACGCTATTGATTTATTAGGCGACATCAAAGATATGGAGATGCAACTGACTGTCTCCCAAAAAGTGGCTATATTAGGGTGTCACTATAGTGAGCAGCTACGGGATGCTCTAATGATGCGTGACTTTCGCGAAATCGATGAAGTCCTAGACTTCTTAGGGCGCTTCGACCAAGCGGGAGAGGTCAACGCTAAAAGGTTTGCCAAGTCGGACTCGATTTGGAGTACCGGGAACCGCCGCGACGCCCGTCACGAAGTTTGGGCTGATGTACCACGGGGCACGCCACCGCGACACGCGTATGATCGAAAGGATTCACCGAAAGGATGAGTGAATCATAACGCGGCCCGATACGCATGGCCAAAAGAAGAAGCGAAGCGGCCAATGGAAAAAGCCACCGAATCACAGGGGGCCATCCCAAGGAACAGTCCGAAAACCTTGCGGGCTACATTTCGGGAAGAGGAAGAAACACTGGGCGCATGCGGTCAGAATTCCGCGGAAAACTGATAACCGTTGTGCGGGATGTTCCTGTAACAAATTGTCGCCGACAATAAGTGTTTTAAAAAAAATGCATCGAACTGCCGCACAACGGAAACCAAAATTAATTCGGATCACATTGAATGGGATGATGCGGTTGGAACTAGCCACATCAACCAAAATACTAGTCGTCCTTTCAAGATTCGCGAGGGGGCGAGATTGAAGAACGTCGAAAATATACATGAAATCGCGAATCCTCAATCAATCGGGATAAGGACCGAAAACCCCACGGATGACATTAGGATGAAAGGTCAAAGCAGCGAAACTAATCTCCTTGGTTATTCAAATACGAATAATCCAAATTTTACACAAATGGGCAACGAAGGTATCTCGCCGTCTAAAGGCAGTACCGATGCCAAACTGCGGTCTCGTCCACCGAATGAACAGGACAATTTAGAATTATCGCCTCCCGTCGGGGGTAATTCAATCGCACAATGTGAAGAGGGGAAAAATAGGGAGGATATGGAGGAGACCTCCGATCCTCCACAACCAATCTGCTTTGCCAAGGTTAATTCCGGAAGGGAAAGGTCGGACGATTGTCCGAAAAAAGTGATGGACGTGTCAAAATGCGATGAAACATGGTCGCGACGGAAATTGACACTATGCGACAAGGCGCACACACCACCGGCACGATACAAATCGGACGAATAGCACAACGATGACCACCAGCTCTTAAGTTTGATGCGGAAAGGGGTCAGATGGAAATGGGGGGCGGAACATGACAGAATAGGCGGTGCATATGTTTTCGATAATGGGTAATTAATTGCTGTCGTCGGTATTGTACGAACATTTATTTTTTTTGCTAGTACGAATTACGTATCGGGCACTCTTTTTTATAACTTGTTGATTTTTAAGCATATTTTGTTACAAGTTTTGGGTTTCAGGAACATATAAGGTAAGATTTCCAAATAATGTGTCATCCTTAGTATTTTTTTCTTTTTGCTTACGGCTGCATTGTGGCTTCTGTCAGAGGATCCGCCAGCACCTACGTTGGTCGAAGATGGCCGTCCAATCCTCTGAGGGGGCTATGTAACCTCCACAACGCTGAGCCGTAGCTCTCGTTGTTGTTTTGTCCTAAATTGAAGGGCCGGGACACTTTTTGTTATAGTTGCGTCCCTGCGGCTTTCGGGTGGGACCAAGCGACGGTCTCGCTCGTCATATATTTTGTTGCGCATGCCCGATTCCAGGGAGAGGGCATGACGTCTCGGCATCAAGAGAGGGGATCGGAGTCGACCTGTTCGACGAAAATCTAGAGATGAGCACTTCTCGTCCAGCTCCTCGCTGAGAGGTGTCTGGCCTGAAGCAGCTTCCTTTTCCTAGTCTCGCCCAGGACTCCCGCTGAGGGATTCTGGCACGACTTCCTTCAGTCCTCGCACTAGGTCTCCTCGCTGAGAGGGACTTGGGTGATCCCCTTGTCCTAGTCTCGCCCAGGACTCCCGCTGAGGGATCCTGGCACGGCTTCCCTAGGTCATCGCACTAGGTCTCCTCGCTGGGAGGAACTTGGGCGATTATTATTTTGATTAATTTCTCTTTTACTTATTTTTTTTTTGTAGGCATTAGTATTGTTCCGGACCCCGCTGGGGGCGACGGCAGTACTAATAGGCAATTGTTTTTCGGTAACGCGATCGCTGAGGTGATCCCGTCGTACTATTCGTATATTCTTCTGGTCCGCATTTATTGAAAGCTGCAAATCCGGACTTACCAATATTTCTATTAATTAAATATAATTTTAATTTCAGGTTCCGAGTATTCAAACTCTCGCGATACATAAATTTAGTAAATATACTATTAAGGTTAAGGTCAAGGTTATTATTCAATAAACAAATAGTTCCATTTTGTAAATAAACGACTTCTCTTCTTATTTACAAGACCTCTTTCCTTATGCCGTCTGTGTGTGCGTACAGTATCTGTTTACAATTGATGAGAGCCTGTAGTAAAATACAACTTCCGCTGAATCGTTCATTAAGCAAATCGAGCATGAATTAAAAGATTCCGCGAATTGTTTCAGAACAATATTTTCCTTAATTTAAACATTATTTTTAAAGAGCATGCAAAATTTTAACTTTATAAAGAATTTTCTGCACAAGTTATACGCAATTTACAGTAATCGTTATAAACAATAATTATTTAAACAATGATTCTGTCTCGAATTGTTTCAAAACGATATTTTCGATATTTCAAGCAGTATTTTTAAAGAGCATGCAAAATTTTAACTTTACAAAGAATTTCCGGCACACGTTATCAGAAATCGTTTTAAACAACAATTATTTAAACAATGATTCTGTCTCGAATTGTTTCAAGATGATATTTTCGATATTTCACGCAGTGTTTTTAAAGAGCATCAAAATTTGAACTTTATAAAGAATTTAATGCACAAGTTATGAGTAATCTTTTTAAACAATGATTATTTAAACAATGATTCCGCCGCGATTTGTTTCAAAATGATATTTTCCTTATTTCAAACAGTATTTTTAAAGAGCATGGAAATTTTAACTTTATAAATAATTTCCTGCACAAGTTATCATTAATCGTTATAAAAAATGATTATTTAAACAATGATTCCGCCGTGAATTTCTTCAAAACAACAGTTTCCTTATTTCAAACAGTATTTTTAAAGAGCATGCAAAATTTTAACTTTATAAAGAATTTTCTGCACAAGTTATCAGTAATCGTTATAAACAATTATTATTTAAGCAATGATTCCATCGCAAATTCTTTCAAAATTATTTTATTTTAGTTAATTTTAATTATTTGTAATCCTGCACATTCATAATTCCTTGCTTTATAAACAATCTATCCTGCATTTAATATCAGTTATGCGTTTTTCATTTTTTTTTGTCGACAGCGAAATGCAGGTTAGGGGTTTCGACTCCGATCAATATTTTTGACAGCCGCCCGTCGATGCACACGTTGCTCGCTCGAAAACAAAAAAGGGCGGCCCATCGCCGATGCGCATTTTTTTATTTGCAATTTCGATGTTCGCTCACAATGCAGTCGTCGCGACAATCGACCAACTCCTGTTCCTATTGGCTGACTTTAATGCTAAATAATTTGAAAACTATACATCGCACAAATTTTTTTCATTTGGAAAACAGTCTTAGAATTGATCAAGGAACCTACTATTTCCCGGAAGTCATTCAATGGAGAATCACCCTGCATACACGCCACGAAAAGAACATTTACAGAGCGACAGCAATTTTACAATATGTATCGTAGTGATTTGGTCTGCCAATGTACTGCTCAACAGTAATTTTATGGACAAGTTTTTTTACAGTGTACTTTAGTATTCCACCAGTTTTCGACGTTTTGAACGTAAGTTACCGGCAATCTACAAATATTTGTAGAAAACTAGTTTTTCCTTCAATTACCCAATACTGCACTGGACCAGGCCGGGGGTTCTTTCTCAGCTGATTCCCTCACAATGATTGGCCAGAAAATGGACCACTTTTATCGTCCAGTGAGATCCTTTTCCTGATCTTTTACGTCATGATTAATCTGTGCCATATGTGCTTTCAACACGGGTCCAATTGAATTACGAATTTTTTCTTTCTTTTTATGTGGATTTTATGAAAAGAACAATACCTGAAGAAAGCGTGAAAAGATAAAAACTCGTAAGCCAACTTTTGTTTAAATGTTTACGGCTTACTCAGTCTCTATCAGTTTTGTATTCATGAATATCGATTATTTTATATTAACAAGTATATAGGATTGATACGTTGTTATGAAATTTCTTGTATTACTTAGATAGATATTATTCCGTTATATTTTGATTCAAAACAGAGGATTCCATGTTATTGACATTTCTCAAAAGGTAATGCTGAAGCTTGCAGACAATTTGAAAATTGCATGCCTAATCATAAGTGTAACAAAACGTGAATGCAAAAAAAGCCTACTGAAGTCATTGGGTCAATGTTAACTTTTATTTTTGTAACTGGCTGTTAGCTTTAGTGCCTTCTTAAAAATTAAACAAATCTTACTCAAATCTAATAATGTATTTTTAGTAATCATGTGTGCCCTTATGTACACCTCAAATACTGATTACTTATGGTATCTCTGTTTAATATATCGAAGAGATAATTTCTAATCTCTTCCTCATTATTAGATTGTTGATCAATACCAATTCAAACATTATAATTTGCTTAACATATTTATCTTTTGTTCCACTTGAACATTGTGATTTCTAATCTTTTTTTAAATGTTACTTTTTAGTCTTGTTAAAGGCAATTTCGATCAAAGACCTGCAGAAGCAATATAGAAACTAGCAAGCTTTTGTATTTTAAATTAGATATCTGATTTTGGATTGGAAGAGCTTTGATTAATTCTAATACTCAATAAATGAAAATGCATTTGAATTAGACTGGGAACAAAGTTCTGAAAATCAACACACCGAAAGGCCAAATTTTTTATATAGCATCGCTTCAGCGGGATTTTCTTCACTTTGTCTTTAAAAGTTTGGCAAAACGAAAGAAAATTAAAATACCTTGGACTCATGCAATATCGACATTTTAGTATTTCGGGGTTTTGATTTTCGGAACTTTGTTCTCCAGCCTTTGAATTCAGTATCGTAACTTTAAATTGATTTCTATTCCGTAAAAAGGGTGATGCCTGAAATAATTTTTGTTTATCAAGTATTCCTCAATCATTGAACATGTAATGAACCTCAGTTTCATTCCTAATTGACAATGCTACAATATTGAAAAGCTTTCAAATATCGTTGTTTATGATAATTATGTATAGTCCATTAATCATTTTGTAAAGAATTAAATAAAACATTCATGCTAATTAGTGTCAAAAGTGTTAAATTTATTAAGTATTTCTTTGGCCAATTACAAATAGATAATTATATTTTTTAATTTCTGCCTCGTTTATTTACATTCTGTATGCATATTGTAATATGATAATAGGTAAATATACAGTAACGTTAATATCAATAACGTGGAGGTACTTTACGAGCAGTCTGTACCATTAATATATTAAACTGAGTTTGTGAATTTACATATGTTGATAGAAATTGTGTAGACGGATACACAAATTAAAACCATTAAGTTATGGACTTTAAAATTGAGGGACCACATGCAATAACATGCTATTATCTGAAAAAGATTTGAAAAAAAATGTTAAATGTGAAAAAAGAAAAATAAGACTGTGTAGAGATGTTGACAGCGCATATATTTTTCCAATAACATTTTCATCTACAAATAATTAAAAACTTCAAAATTCTCATAACTGGAATTTAATTTATTTTTCAAATGTACACAATGCCAACTCTAATCCTCTTTAAAATTATGTTTTGAAACTTGCCATAGTAATATTTATATATAAACAAATGCCTGCTGGTTCACATGCCTCAAAGGGTTTGTTGACAAAAAGTCAGTGGTGAAGTTTAATTACCGAAAAACTTTGAGTGACAAAGTTGTTCTACCTGAATTGAGGAAGTTGTTCACGAAGTCTTAAATTCATCGGTTCTAAACTGTAAATATTGTAATAATTTATGGGTCATTCCACGTCAGATTTACAATAAAAATTTGAAATTCTGCGGCATATTTTTTTTCATATTCTAGAAAAAAAAGTAAAATAGACGTATTTTTTTATTTTATTATATCTAAAATTTTCGAGTTATGATTTTTCAAAGTTTAAGATGCTCTAAAAATGTACCATTTTCAAACTCCTGCAACTCAAATTCGATTGAATATAAAAACAGTATTTGTTAGGATGAAAGATTTGTATTTACTGACGCTTTGCGATGATTTGCGATATTAAAAAAACAAAAAAAACAATGTTTGACAATTTTTAAATGTTAGAAACAAATTATGAGATTTGTACATGCAAAGAAATTTTAAGTCAATGCAACAGCATTTTGGGAAGTAGTAGTTACCGCACAGATTCTGACGAATTTGAAATGACGATTACAATTCGAATTCGTTAAAAAGAAAATTTTTAAAAACAGATCCAATTTGAGTGCACCTTTGAGAATATTTATTCATAAAGTCTAGACGATATAGTTAGTAATAATTATTTGTAATGATCTATAAACGTAGTTGAAACGGAAAAATTTGGTACTTTTTTCATTCTAAAGCTTTTTTATAGGGCACAAAATTTCCTAAAAAGAAGTCAGCGAGAGCCCTAGTCTAAAGTTAATGGGTTATCCATGAATAACGCTGGAATTTTGCCTTACAAGTTAATTATGAATATTTTAGAATTTTTGTAAAATATGAGGCATATTCCATCATTGCTCGTGGTTAAGCTATTAACTTTAGTCTAGGGCCCTCGTTGACATTTTAGTGTGTTCGGAAAGTGTTCATTTTCGAACTTGAATATTGTAAAAAATCGATCAAGACTAGGCGGATGAGGCGAAAATTTTACCAGTCCATAACTTTTTAAAAATAATTTTTACCAGTTTTGACTCATAGAGGGTATTAATATCAGCGTAATTAATCTACCATTAAAGCCATTAAACCCCAGTATGGTCGGAGAGTGTTCATTTTCGAACATGAATATTGTAAAAAAACCATCAAGAGTAGGCGGATGAGACGTAAATTTTACCACTCCATAACTTTTTTAAAAATAATTTCCACCCGTTTTAACTACTAAAGGGTATTAATATAACCGTAATTAATCTACTATTAAAACCAATAAGCTACAGTATTGTCGGAAAGGGATCATTTTCGAACTTCTTTCCGGCGAAAAATCGGTCAAGAGTCGGCGGACGGGGCGTAAATTTTTCCAGTCCATAACTTTTTTATAAATAATTTCCACCACACTGTAAAAAAAATCGTGTAAGTTTACAACGTTTATCGTGGGCTCGAAAAATTACCCACTTTCAACGCGGGAAATTTACAATCATGATGTAAAATTATTATACCACGTATGAAATTTAACTTCCGGTTATGGAATTTACAATTTGGATTTGAAAATGTATACTCCGTTGTAAAAATCCGATGGACATATAACGAAATCACAACGATTATAAAAATTTGCAGGTTATGGGTAATTTTCCAATCCGCGTTGTAAAATCACGGGTTATGCTATACAGATTTATAAGTTATTGGTAATTTTCAAATTCGCGTTGTAAAATTACAATATGTGCAAACCGTGCAAACAACGGAGCTTGTAGGTTAAGGGTGTTCTCTCCAAAAGTCGGAAGTCAGATTTGACTGTGGCGGCACCTACAACTTTTAAGTGTACTGATTGGAATGACATCTGCCGACGATATTACGAAGTTCGACTTTCGTCCTCTCGTCAGTATCGTATCAAAAATTTTCTCGAGGGGGTCTTAGCAACCTCCGTGAAGTTAACCGGCCATTGTAACGAAATCGATCGAAAATAGCGCGAATCGTTTGCGAATGTTTGCGATTACCGATTTTTCGTTTGCGACTTCGTCGTTTTTGAGTTATTTGCAAAAAACGACATGGCCGGCTAACTTCACGTTAGCATTTTTGAAAACGCAATTACTCGGCAACCAATCGACCAATTTCGCCCAAATTAGGCTTGATCGTTTGCGATTCGTTTGCGAATTATGAATTAAAAATGCTTTTTCCGATAACTTGTAAAATAAAAAAAAAAATTATCCTATATGTCCCTTATATACAAAATTCATTAAAAGGTTTGCGATTTTTTTGCAATCGGTCTCAAACGGTTGCGATTCATTTGCGAATTGAGAAAATACAGCAATCTCTTGAATATCAAAATAAATAAGGCGAAAATAAACGAATTATCGAAAGTTACTAGATCCCGCCCGCCTCGATATACAAAATCCTTTAAAAGGTTTGCGATTTTTTTGCATCCGGTCTCAAACGTTTGCGATTCGTTTACGAATTGAGAAAATATAGCAATCTCCCGAATATCATAATAAATAATGCGAAAATAAACGAATTATCGAAAGATACTAGACGTGGCCGGCTAACTTCACGTTCGCTTCAAAATCCTTTAAAAGGTTTGCGATTTTTTTGCAATCGGTCTCAAACGTTTGCGATTCATTTGCGAATTGAGAAAATATAGCAATCTCTCGAATATCAAAATAAATAAGGAGAAAATAAACGAATTATCGAAAGTTACTAGATCCCGCCCGCCTCGATATACAAAATCCTTTAAAAGGTTTGCGATTTTTTTGAATCGGTCTCAAACGTTTGCGATTCGTTTGCGAATTGAGAAAATATAGCAATCTCCCGAATATCATAATAAATAATTCGAAAATTTTTTTGATTTTTTGAATTGAAAAAAATTTAGTTGATTTTAATTCAACTAAACCAGTATTAGTAAGCGTTGATGCATCACAACATGGATTGGGTTGTGTCCTATTACAGGAAGGACAGCCAATCGCATATGGAAGTAGATCTTTGACAGATGCTGAGACTAGATATGCTCAAAATGAAAAAGAAGCATTAGCAATTGTATTCGGTTGTTCCAAATTTCATCAATACATATATGGTAAAACAGTAGAAATCGAAACAGATCATAAACCGTTGGAGGCAATTTTTAAGAAATCTCTAAATCAATGTCCGGCGAGACTACAGCGAATACTTTTAAAACTACAACATTATGATTTATCTGTAAAATACAAACCTGGTAAAGAATTATTATTGGCAGATGCATTGTCTCGTATATATATAAAAGAAAAATGTGAGGAATTTGAAAGGGATATAATTGAACATACATGTCTTTTTATAGAAACATTTCCAATTTCTCTCAATAAGAAACAAGAATTTATTGCAGAAACTGCAATAGATGAGGAAATGCAACTGCTACAAAAGTATATAGAACAGGGATGGCCAAAACAAAAATCACAAATACATGGGATAATGAAACCGTATTTTACACATAATGAAGAATTTGTAGTAATAGATGGTTTAATTTTCAAAGGTCAACGCCTTGTTGTTCCGAAAAGATTACGAAAGGAAATGTTGAAACTAATTCACTATGCACAATTAGGTACTGACAAATGTAAACATAGAGCTCGTGAAATTTTTTATTGGCCAACAATGAATTTAGAAATAGAGAATACAGTTCAAAATTGTTCTCAATGCGCTAAATATAGAAAAGCGAATTGTAAAGAGCCAATGATAACAAGAGATATTCCAAATGGTCCATGGAAAGCACTGGGACTAGATGTATTCTTTTTCAAAGGACAAAAATGGTTGTTAGTCGTTGACTATTTTAGTAAATATGTAGTGACCACTAAACTTAAAAATCTTACAGCTCACACAATGATTACTGAGTTGAAAACAATATTCTCTTGCTATGGAATTCCTGAAACAATATATTCAGATAATGGTAAAAATTTTAATAATGCATCACTTATTAAATTTGCTGAATCTTGGAATTTCAAATTAAGAACATCTAGTCCGAGGTATCCACAGTCCAATGGCATGGTTGAAAGATATGTCGGTATAATAGAAAACATGCTTAAAAAAGTGGAAGATAATGGAACGGATCCAAATCTTGCACTATTGGAATATCGTAATATCCCAATTTCAAGTAACATTCCATCACCAAATGAAATAATGTTTGGTCGAAAGATAAGAGGTGTATTGCCTATAAAAATAGTGCAAGATAATACAAAGAATATCCAAATACCGCAAGAATTAGAAAATAGACAAACACTACAAAAATACCACTATGACAAGCATGCGCACAATTTAAAGCCTTTCCAAATAGATGACAATGTGTTCGAAAAAAAAGAAATGAATAAACCACTAGAACAAGGCAAAATTGTAAACATCGATGAGCGACCACGTTCGTACGAGGTCAGGTAACACGATGGATCTATTATACAGCGTAATCGACGACATTTATATTCGGGAATAGTAAAACAAGAAAATAGCGTGTCTCATAATGCAATCAATAACACAAATGAAAATAATGGAAATTTTAAGATGATAAACACGGACAAGTTAGATCATAATAATATAGTTAAGCAATCGGAACCAACTGCTTTACCGACAAGTGTACAGAGTAGATTTGAAAATGCAGGAACTAATGTATCGACGCGATCAGGACGTATAATTAAATCTCCTAGTTATTTAAGTGATTATGTACGCGACATTTAAATGTAATAAGTTTATTAATAATATAGATGCATGTTTTAATTTATTAACTAAAGAAAGGAGATGTCAGGAATATTAGATTTATATATATATATATATATATATATATATATGTAGTTATATTTAGTTCCGAAGTTGGTAACTAGACTGAAGAACTAGGGGGGAACCTGTGAGATCAGGGGACGCCACAGTCTAGTCTACGGTAACACGTGTTATAATAAAGAGCTCTTATAAAACATATAAAAAAGACTACAATTATTTTCATATATTATAAAATGTATAATAACACATAAACAGTGTACATATAACTTGACAAAAAGGTTTGGAATTTTTTTGAATCCGGTCTCAAACGTTTGCGATTCGTTTGCGAATTGAGAAAATATAGCAATCTCCCGAATATCATAATAAATAATGCGAAAATAAACGAATTATAGAAAGTTACTAAATCCAGCCCGAGTCGATATACAAAATCCTTTAAAAGGTTTGCGATTTTTTTGCAATCGGTCTCAAACGTTTACGATTCGTTTGCGAATTGAGAAAATATAACAATCTCTCGAATATCATAATAAATAATGCGAAAATAAACGAATTAAAGGATTATAGGACAATTTTTTTTTATTTTGCAATTCAGCGGAAAATGCACATTTAATTCATAAATCGCGATTTGTATATGGAGGTGGGCTGGATCTAGTAACTTTTGATAATTCGTTTATTTTCGCATTATCTATTATGGTATTCGAAAGATAGCTATATTTTCTCAATTCGCAAACGAATCGCAAACGTTTGAGACCGATTGCAAAAAATCGCAAACCTTTTAAGGGATTTTGAAGCGAACGTGTAGTTAGCCGGCCACGTCGAGTAACTTTTAATAATTCGTTTATTTTCGCATTATTTATTATGATATTCGAGAGATTGTTATATTTTCTCAATTCGCAAACGAATCGCAAACGTTTGAGACCGATTTCAAAAAAATCGCAAACCTTTTAAAGGATTTTATATATCGAGGCGGGCTGGATCTAGTAACTTTCGATAATTCGTTTATTTTCTCCTTATTTATTATGATATTCGGGAGATTGCTATATTTTCTCAATTCGCAAACGAATCGTAAACGTTTGAGACTGATTTCAAAAAATCGCAAACCTTTTAAAGGATTTTGTATATCGAGGCGGGCTGGATCTAGTAACTTTCGATAATTCGTTTATTTTCGCCTTATTTATTATGATATTCGAGAGATTGTTATTGTTTGTTTTTACTGAGGTGGTCGGCTAATATGCGGCCTTCCGCAATAAATATAAAATGACCAGGGTGGGGTAGAAAATGGCAAATGAGCACTTACGTGTTTTCTCAACTTTTATTGTCGTTAATCAAAATTAATCCAGATTGTATTTGACACTGGAGAACGAAATTCTTGCCACTGAAACGCCTGATTCGTGAATCTCTGAAGATCCTATAATGCTCGATGACTGGTACCCAGCTGACTAGAAGTAGTCTTCTGAATCGGTCCAAATGCAATGTGCACGAAATGATATACACTGCACAGCGACGAGGCTAATTTTGAACACTTCGGATATAATCATATATATAAACTCACTGACGGTTTTAGGTTTGTAATCGCACGAGGAAATCGTGGCTTCTGGCGCAAATCGGAAAAATGCGATAACAACACTCCGCAGAACGGGGAGGAGGGGATTGTCCCCTACTACGTAATCAATGAATGGCGCGAAATATGATCGCGGATCTATGGGAGATCTATGAGACGGCTTACATTAGATTTATTCAACATTGACGTACGCGAACATACCGCCCGCCTTACACTACGCAGAGTGTAATAATATTCTAAAGCGTACGGCGCACAGGTTTAACTTAAAGTAGCTTATAAACTAATGACATAAAGGTTATCGACAGTATTCACTACGCGGTGTCATTGCTGAGAGAGAGCGGCAAAAGCGCAAGTTTTGTAATCGGGCGCACGAATTCAGAGGTAGCGGTTCGGACGGTAACTACGCGAATTATACCATCCTTTCCCGGATGACAGTGAGTTATTCGACCAAGATTCCACTTCATTGGAGGGAGATTGTCATTTCGAAGTAAGACGATCTGTCCAACCTTCAAGCAAGTCCCGCGATCTTGCCATTTTGATCGATGTTGGCAAGAACGTACATAATCCTCAGACCATCTCCTCCAGAAGGATTCGTACAATTTCTGAACGAGCTGCCATCGGGAAAGACGGTTCTCAGGAATCTCAAGCACTGACGGTGCAGGTAGAGCTATTATCGATCTCCCAACCAAAAAATGCCCCGGAGTAAGAACTTCAAGGCTTTCCACATCATCATCAAGCGATCCTAGGGGTCGGGAATTCATACAAGCCTCTACTCGACAGACTAGTGTCGTTAACTCCTCGAAGGTGGGAGTATGGTTTCCTAGGATTCGATTGATGTGGTGCTTCATGCTCTTTACTCCTGCCTCCCAGAGCCCTCCAAAGTGTGGCGCTGCAGGAGGAATAAAGGACCAACGAATGCGGTCTTGAGATAAACGAGTTTGGAATGTTGGATCTGCTAGTGCCTCCTGAAACGCCGCCCGGAGTTCGGAAGCCGCACCCTGAAATGTCGTTCCTCGATCGCTGTACATCGTCGCTGGCAGACCGCGTCGCGAAGTGAAACGCTGAAAAGACGCCAGAAAGGCAGCCGAACTATAGGTACTCACGACCTCTATGTGAACTGCTTTTGTTGCCAAGCAAATAAATAAAGCGATATAGGCCAAATGTGACTTAATACCGCGACCACTTGACATGCGAACGGTTACGGGCCCTGCATAGTCCACTCCACATTCTTTGAATGGGTGTCCTGGACTCATGATACGAGCAGGTGGAAGAGATCCCATAAGTTGTTTAGGAATCTCTGCTCGAATGCGAGCGCAAATTACGCAGTGATGGAGAGCTGTTTTGACGTATTTTCGAGCTTGAAGTACCCAATATTGAGCTCGAAGTGTTCCCAATGTGAGGGCTATTCTGCCGTGTAAACACCGTTGATGAGCGTGTAATACGAGCAAACGAGCTATGTGATGATTTCCCAATATGTAAGGAAATTTAGCATTGTAATCGAAATTGCTTAAAGACAATCGCCCTCCCACGCGTAGCAAACCGTCCTGATCAAGGATGGGGTTTAACCGCTTGAGTGGACTGTTGGAGGGAATGCGGTTTTCTGTTGAAAAGTGTCGGAGTCCCGAGGGTGATGGCGAACACCGTTGCAAAATGTGAATTTCTATCGGGAATTGTTGAAGTTGGAGTTGCCGAAGCAAGCAACGTTCAGCATGCTCTAATTGTTGTGCGGTTGGGACGATTTGACGTGGATATGGCCGTATATCCTTTGGCAACCAACTCGGGATGCGTGCAATGACGCGTAGCAGCCTTGTCCAAGAAGAAAATTGAACTGTGAATGCGAGAGGGTCGATTTTGTAGACTGTTGCGTGGTGAATGGTAGCACGAGTTTCCATCAATATCGCATTCATTGCGGCAGGAGTTGAAGTCGGCCACTCCGAATTCAATTTACAAAGCCAAGTAGGGCCTTGCCACCAGAGTTTGCTAGAAACAAGATTTCGTGCAGACAAACCACGTGAGGCTAGATCTGCTGGATTGGAATGGCTCGCAATATGTCGCCAAGGCACTCCGTCCAAAAGTTCGTGAATCAACGCAACTCTATTGGCGACAAACGTCTTCCAATGTGATGACTGTTTTTTCAGCCATGCTAATACAATCGAAGCGTCTGTCCAGCAATAAGTTGGGACATTCCCGAACTCCGAGGAGGAGCGTACCTCTTTGATCAGCCGAGCCAAAAGAACAGCTCCACAGAGTTCCAACCGCGGAACCGTTAGTTCTTTCACGGGGGATACGCGAGTTTTACTAGTGATCAAGTAGGTAGATATCTTATTGGAAAGACTGATCACTCGTACGTATACGACGGCTGCATAAGCCACGGTGGAGGCGTCGCAGAAGCCATGTAACTCCATCGTAACTGTCTCTCTGCTGAATCCGATCCATCGAGGAATGTGAATGGTATTCAACAAGGGCAGGGAATCGTAGAGTACTGCCCACCGTGTACTTAATTCGTCAGTGAGAGGTTCATCCCACTCTAATTTTGCAAGCCAAAGGGACTTCATAAATAATTTTGCTAAAATGACAAATGGAGAGAGCCAACCGAGGGGGTCGAATAATCTGGAAATAATTGACATAACTGTTCGCTTTGTCACTTGAGTGAGAAGCTCGTGGTGTACGGTAAATCGGTAGGTATCTGCAAGCGGAGTCCACATAATGCCAAGGATTTTCAAACTATCATCAGGTTGAAACGTTTTATCGATAGCAAGCCCTTGATTTGCAGAATCGATATCCGACAGAAGATCTGGACAATTGCTTGCCCACTTGCGCAATTCGAAACCCCCTCGTTTAAGCAAGGCGATTAGCTGATTCCGTGATTCCCGAGCAGAATCCAGATCAGCGGCACCAAACGGACAGTCGTCGACATAGGTCTGGGTTTTTAAAATAGGTTTTGCGAGGGGAAATCTGTGCCCATCATCATCGGCCAGTTGCTGAAGCACACGATTGGCAAGGAATGGGACGCAGGCCATCCCATATGTTACTGTACGCAACGTGTATTCTTGAAGGAGATCAGACACAGAGTATCTCCACAGGATTCTCTGATAATTGATATCTCTCTCATCGACGAGTATCTGCCTAAACATCTTCTCGATGTCTCCGCAGCACACGTAACGATGAAAGCGCCACCGAGTTATCAATGAAGGCAAATCCTGCTGGAGTTTCGGACCAGCCATTAGAAAATCATTCAGCGTCCGAGAGTTAGTGGAAGGAGACGATGCGTTAAAAACCACGCGAATCTTGGTGGTAGTGCTAGTCTCTTTGAAAACCGGATGATGTGACAGGAAAACGGTTTCAGCTATATCCCGTACTCGATTTGCACGAGTCATGTGCCCCAGATCTTCGTATTCTCGCAGGAAATTGCAGTACGACTCTTGATCCTTGGGCGAACGAGAAAGACGTTTCTCTAATGCGATAAACTGATGTTGAGCACGAGCACGCGTATCACCAATATCGATAGGTGGCTCCTGTGTAAAGGGCAAACGAACGACGAAACGTCCGGAGAATGTTCGGGAAAAGGTTCGGCGAAAATGCAGTTCGCAACGTACATCCTCTTCCGAAGGAGGGAATGATTGCGATACCTCTTCGACCTCAAAAAAACGAGAAATAGACTTGGAGAGCTCATCGAAGGCATGAGTGTGATTCACGTGTACCGGAGGTGCAGTCTCAATTTCGTTCGGTTCAGTCTTTCCGAATAAGACCCATCCGAAAATCGTATTCTGAGCTACGGGTTCATTTAAAAGACCGCGTCGTAACCCCTCGCGTATGAGATACGGGTAAAGATCGGCGCCGATTATAATGTGAATAGGTGTTTTATCATTTGAAGAGCTGTCTGCTAACTCCAGTCCACAAACATGATCCCGACTCGCAAGAGACGTATTTAAACGAGGTATGTACGCGGTTAGTGTATCAACAACTATTGGTTCGATGTCGAATGTAGGTCCATCTGTGTTTAAAGGTCTTATTGTTACAGCTGTCACGCGGGTAGCGCAATCAATTGTTTTGCCTCCAATCACATTTATGGGTATTGATACTGGGACTGTTCGAGCGCCAAGTGCTTTAGCAAGTGAGCTGAGAATAAATGAATGAGTACTTCCCGGGTCGAGAAGTGCACGCGCGGTAATCAGTCTATGAGGTGAAGACCCCACTCGCACCCTTGCTGTAGCTAACATTACTTGTGACCGCGAAACATTGGTCGAAAGATGGGAGTCTACCACGGGTTCGGCATTTTCTGTATTTTCAGCTGATGAAGTTCCCGATACTTCAGAAGTTACCCTGCTCGTCGGAGCGACCCTTGGCTCGAACCGATCATGAAGCAACGAATGATGCGCCTTATTACATGAGTTACATCGCTTCAAACTAGAACAAGTTTTACCAGGGTGAAAATTTGTAAGACAATTAAAACATAACTTAAGTCGTTTTGCGGTCTCCCAGCGACGAGGTTTCGATAATAGTATAAAACGTTTACAGCGATAAATCGCGTGACATTCGGTACAAAGTGGACATCGTGATGACGTGGCCTCTGAATGGTGCATTTGAACATCTATCGCGTATTTATCCTTTAGGCGGGCTTTCTCGGTGAAAGGGCCAGAAGCTTCAAGGGCACGAATGCGTTTATGGAGAAATGATGTAACTTCTGCAAACGTAGGTGTCGTAGTCATATTAGCAACATTCAGCTCCCATGCCTCACGAGTTATACGGTCCACTTTTTGGATTACCATAAACACTAATAGGTCATCCCAATATTCGGTGGGTCGACCATACGCTTTTAAAGACTCAACCGCGTCGCTCACTTGATCCACAAGTTTACGAAGTGACACCGGCGAAGCACAGGAAATCGCTTTTACTGAAAACACGGTTGAAAGATGTGAATTAACAAAATCCTGTTGATTTTCGTACCTCTTACGCAACTTTTCCCATGCAGCATTGAAATTATCACCCGTGACGCTAATATTTCGCAAAAGCAAGGCCGCCTCGCCATCAATACAAGATTTAAGATAATGCATCCTTTCTAAATTATTATAATTATTATTGACGAAAAGTGTTTTAAAATAATCACAGAAAGAAGGCCACGCTTTGCTACTACCTGAAAAACGCGGCAGCTGGATACGAGGTACCTTAATATTGCCAATGCTCTCTCTCTCGCAAAATCAGCAACACGCATCGATGTTTGATTGTCGTTGGAACATGATGAGACTGGAGCAGCTGGTGGTCCGTATAGATATTCCTTAGCACTTCCCACTGCATCAAGATACTGAAGTTCTAGTCCGATGAACTGCTGTTCGGCTATGTATGGCAGTGAAAGCCTCTCTTCTTTCGTAACCGTCTGCTCTATCATAACGTGGTGTTCTCCACACTGGGACCATAGAGATTGGAGATAGTCCAATCGGGCTTGAGTACTCGAAGGAGAAAGACCATTAGTCTGAGGATCCTTTAACTGCTCAATGATCGCCTGAATTGACGTAAATCGTGCATTCTGAGCACAAATGTAATCGTCCAGGGCTGACGTACTGTGACCTCTATCAGACATTGTTGGATACTCGGGACGGTGAACAAGCCCTAAAAGAGTGATGGCGTTAGAAAATTCGCAAAAATCGCATTAAACAAACCCGGAATTCGAGTTGGAAATTGTTTATCAGCTTTATGGACTTAAACTGCGAAGCGAATGTAGACGGAGAGTGTTCCTCTTCGTGGTTGCGTCCCTTCCAAACAGATGTGCCCCTTCCACGATAAGTCCCTTCCACTCTGAACCTCTTCCGCGTTATTTCTCAGGCGCGCCAATATCGTTGTTCCGTAAAGCGGTGTTGCCAAATCGAACGTGGCGAATGTACCGTTGTGAGGAAGATGGCCGCCGAATTCACGAAACGTGGCAGAAGATGAAACAATGGGTTAATATATGCGATTTATTTTGAGCAAATATACCCCGATCCTGGCAGGATCGCCAAATTGTTTGTTTTTACTGAGGTGGTCGGCTAATATGCGGCCTTCCGCAATAAATATAAAATGACCAGGGTGGGGTAGAAAATGGCAAATGTGCACTTACGTGTTTTCTCA
Organism: Trichopria drosophilae; assembly: GCA_030407085.1. Taxonomy (NCBI): domain Eukaryota; kingdom Metazoa; phylum Arthropoda; class Insecta; order Hymenoptera; family Diapriidae; genus Trichopria; species Trichopria drosophilae. The sequence goes on from CM059582.1 coordinate 103,893,854, forward strand.
ACTTTTATTGTCGTTAATCAAAATTAATCCAGATTGTATTTGACACTGGAGAACGAAATTCTTGCCACTGAAACGCCTGATTCGTGAATCTCTGAAGATCCTATAATGCTCGATGACTGGTACCCAGCTGACTAGAAGTAGTCTTCTGAATCGGTCCAAATGCAATGTGCACGAAATGATATACACTGCACAGCGACGAGGCTAATTTTGAACACTTCGGATATAATCATATATATAAACTCACTGACGGTTTTATGTTTGTAATCGCACGAGGAAATCGTGGCTTCTGGCGCAAATCGGAAAAATGCGATAACAACACGCCGCAGAACGGGGAGGAGGGGATTGTCCCCTACTACGTAATCAATGAATGGCGCGAAATATGATCGCGGATCTATGGGAGATCTATGAGACGGCTTACATTAGATTTATTCAACATTGACGTACGCGAACAGTTATATTTTCTCAATTCGCAAACGAATCGCAAACGTTTGAGACCGATTGCAAAAAAAATCGCAAATCTTTTAAAGGATTTTGAAGCGAACGTGAAGTTAGCCGGCCACGTCTAGTAACTTTCGATAATTCGTTTATTTTCGCATTATTTATTATGATATTCGGGAGATTGCTATATTTTCCCAATTCGCAAACGAATCGCAAACGTTTGAGACCGATTGCAAAAAAATCGCAAACCTTTAAAGGGATTTTGAAGCGAACGTGAAATTTGCCGGCCATGTCCAGTAACTTTCGATAATTCGTTTATTTTCGCATTATTTATTATGATATTCGGGAAGATGGCCGAGATCGCCAAGAGTCCACCCGAAATTCGGTGCTATAGCATATATATACAGGGTGTCCGAAAAGTATGGAAACACTCAAATATCTCGGAAAATCGACATCGAATCGAAAAAGTAAAAATACACGTATTCAATGGTTTCAAGAGAGCTATCCAGTGACACCTAACACAACCCCCCACCCCCACCCGCTGGGGGTGATAGAGGGGGTAACTTAAAAATTTTAAATGGGAACCCCCAATTTTTATTGCAGATTTTGCTTCCTCAGAAAAAGTTACGTAAATTTTGCCTACCATTATAATTGTTTTTGTTGACAGATGGCGCTGTAATCAACGAAATTAAAAAATTATTCTAAAAAGTTTTAAAAATCTCGCGAAAAACACAACGGATCAAAAAAGTAAAAACACACGTATTCAATGGTTTCAAGAGAGCTATCCAGTGACACCTAACACAACCCCCCACCCCCACCCGCTGGGGGTGATAGAGGGGGTAACTTCAAAATTTTAAATGGGAACCCCCAATTTTTATTGCAGATTTTGCTTCCTCAGAAAAAGTTACGTAAATTTTGCCTACCATTATAATTGTTTTTGTTGACAGATGGCGCTGTAATCAACGAAATTAAAAAATTATTCTAAAAAGTTTTAAAAATCTCGCGAAAAACACAACGGATCAAAAAAGTAAAAACACACGTATTTAATGGTTTCAAGAGAGCTATCCAGTGACACCTAACACGACCCCCCACCCCCACAGGCTGGGGGTGATGGAGGGGGAAACTTAAAAATTTTAAATGGGAACTCCCAAATTTTATTGCAGATTTCTCTTCTTCAGAAAAAGTTACGTAAATTTTACCTATTATAATTATTTTTGTTAACAGATGGAGCTGCAATCTGCGAAATTAAAAAATTACTAAAAAATATTTAACTTGACGTACATGGAATAGCATACCACGTTTTCAGAATTTTAAATAACGTCTTTTGCCTTTAAATATTTCTAGTTTACCGATTCTCACCGCGAGGAGGTAGACGATTTTGAGAATCTTCTGTTTTACTTTTTTTTTTATTTGATTTCTGTTTTTTACCTTTTTTTTATTCTTCACTATTAAATTTTTTTATGTTTTTTTTTAATGTATTTGCTTACCTTTTCTTCCAGATATTAAAATTCTTTATTCGCTCCCCCCTTGTAATTGTGCATACAAAGTTTTTGACAGAAAAATGAAGAATCGACATCCTTATTCTACGAGGAAGTGAATGTCGTGTATCCGAATAGCGTAAATGGTGACCAAATCCGCATATGGTGTTATGGCTTTCTTGCATGACTGTGATTTTGTATACTTGTGTGAAAGTACTGTAGGTATCGCTTGCGGAAACCCATTGCATACACTCGGTCGATTTTTTCAACTGCCAGTGTTACAGAGAAAGTAGTCAATAATCGAACATCGTCAGCGTCCAAATCAAAACAGCACGTCTTAGTATTAGTTAAGCTCTATTGTTTGAATGAGTCAAGGTCTCGGTTATTTTTCAGCTTTGTGAAAATTACACATGCGAGCGTCACTCTTGTCGAAAACTTGGTCAAATTCGTACCGCAAAAAATCGCAATTCTCTTCGTTCTCGCTATTTGATACTTAATGTAATGTTTCTCTAACATTTGAATTTCTTCTAATTTTTTATATTTCTTTTATTTCTTCATTCTTTGCTTCATATTTCTTCCATTTCGATACATTCTGTATTCTGCCTCCTGTTGTAATTTGGCATACTATGTCTTTGACACAAAAAGAAAGGATCGAAATCCTTATTCTGCGAGGATGCGGCGATAAAAAAAGAACATACGAACAAGTCGTCCGCCAATTTAATGATACCCATCCTGATCGTCTACCTATTTGCAAATCAACTGTTTGTAAGACTGTTTCTCGGTTTCAAGATACTGGCTCTGTCAATGATCGACCAAAATCAGGAAGACCAAAAACGTCCACGAACGAAGACAACAGTTTAGCGGTCTGTGCAAGTGTCGTTGAGGACGTCCATACTTCGGTAAGAAAGATTGCGCAAGCCACTGGTATCGGCAAATCGTCTGTCCATGAAATATTAAAAGCAAATAAGTTCCATCCATATAAAATAAAATATGTACAAGAACTTTCGGAAGATGACTTCGATCGGAGATTAGAATTTTGTGAGGAAATGATGAGACGTTGTGACGAAAATGAATTATTTCCTTTCTGGATATGCTTCTCTGATGAAGCTACGTTTCAGTTGAGTGGAGAAGTTAATAGGCACAACCTACGATATTGGTCGGACGAAAATCCTCATTGGATGAGAGATACTCACACACAACATCCACAGAAAATCAATGTTTGGGCTGGCATTTTGTGCAATCAAATTGTTGGGCCTTTCTTCGTTGAAGAGAATTTCACGGCTGAAAGGTACTGTAATTTGTTAAATAACCAGATTATACCGGCAATACGAAATATTGCTGGTATAGCGTTTGATAATGTCTGGTTTCAACAGGATGGAGCTCCTTGTCATTTTGGTTTGATTGTACGCAATCTATTAAATAATATTTTCCCCCGACGTTGGATTGGTAGGAGGGGTTCGATCGAGTGGCCACCGAGGTCACCTGATCTAACTCCTCTGGACTATTTTTACTGGGGTTTCTTGAAGAACAAGGTCTACGAAACGAAACCAAAAGACATTGATGAGTTGAAAGAAAAAATAATTCAAGGTTCTAATACAGTATCTCAAGAAATGCTGCAAAAAGTTTATGATAACTTCTATGCACGATTGGGATATTGTCAAGTTGCTGAAGGACTTCAATTCGAACATCTTATAAATTAGTGGGCATAGACATGTTAAAAATCCAGTAAAGAAAATAGAAGCGAAGGAAAATTTAAACTTTAAAATAGAAAAAAAATTAAAAAAATAAAAAAAAAACAAATAAAAGGTAAAAACAAAAAAAAAATATACAAAAATAAAAAAAAAAGATTCTCAAAATCGTCTACCTCCTCGCGGTAAGAATCGGTGAACTTTGAAATATTTAAAGGCAAAAGACGTCATTTAAAATTTTGGAAACGTGGTCCGCTATTCCAGGTACGTGGTTCGCTGATTGCAGCTCCATCTGTTAACAAAAATAATTATAATAGGTAAAATTTACGTAACTTTTTCTGAAGAAGAGAAATCTGCAATAAAATTTGGGAGTTCCCATTTAAAATTTTTAAGTTTCCCCCTCCATCACCCCCAGCCTGTGGGGGTGGGGGGTCGTGTTAGGTGTCACTGGATAGCTCTCTTGAAACCATTAAATACGTGTGTTTTTACTTTTTTGATCCGTTGTGTTTTTCGCGAGATTTTTAAAACTTTTTAGAATAATTTTTTAATTTCGTTGATTACAGCGCCATCTGTCAACAAAAACAATTATAATGGTAGGCAAAATTTACGTAACTTTTTCTGAGGAAGCAAAATCTGCAATAAAAATTGGGGGTTCCCATTTAAAATTTTTAAGTTACCCCCTCTATCACCCCCAGCGGGTGGGGGTGGGGGGTTGTGTTAGGTGTCACTGGATAGCTCTCTTGAAACCATTGAATACGTGTATTTTTACTTTTACGATTCGATGTCGATTTTCCGAGATATTTGAGTGTTTCCATACTTTTCGGACACCCTGTATATATATATATATGCATTTACCGCGATCGTCCGAATGTTTCGACGGCGAAGCTCATTTTCTGTCGTGCGATAGAATTTTTCCCGGCAGCAATCCGACGGATTCGGACAGGTCACTCGTACACCCAACTCCATTAATTCGCGCAGGGAATCCCCACTTTTGTCCTTGTTCTTGCCTATACGTCTTTATGTGAGAAACAAAGAAAACCACGGGGATTCCCTGCGCGAATATTTGGAGTTGGGTGTACATACGTCTCCCGTCGGAAAATCATACGAAGTTATCGCATAGAATAGATGGTAAAAACGAATTTGTCAAAATAACATTAGATTACATCCTAATTGTACGTTCGTACACGCCACATTTTTTTTCTTGTAGATTTTAATCCTGAAAACTCGACAATCGCGTTGAAAATGTTTTACATTTATATATTTTTAAGATATTAATTTTAATGTTTTGTTGTATAGGAAAATGTTTTACACTGATTCAATTTATTTTCTGTCGTTTTCAAGGGTGTTAGCACCATTATTTCTACATCTTTATATTTTAATTTTCAACTATGATTTTATTTGTTTTCTCATCATTTTCGACCTAAAAACATACAGGGTGGTTCCAATGTACAAATTGTAATTTTTTATCAGTTCATAATTTTCCATTCTTTACCACTTTTTTCAAATTCATGTCAGAAGTTTAAAATGACAAAATATGCATAGAAAAAAAATCATCACTGAAAAATATTAAAAATTATAATACAAAATGCATTTATAATAGTCCAATTTTACATTTTTTACACTAAAGAGAGTTTGAACCATCTTAAAAGACTTTTTATTAATAAATTGCGTGATTTTATCAATAAAAGACTGTAATTTTTCTAAATATTTATCGATAGTTGATAATGAAAACATGTAAATTCACAATATACAGAAAACTATTGAATTTTTGTATATTCTTTACCAATAAATTGTTATAAACAATTATTGTTCATAAACAAAATAAAACGGGTAATTTATTTTTAACATATATCGTACTTTCAATGTTTAGTTTGGCGCTAACTGCGATATGCTAGACATGAGAAGAAGCGGGTTTTTCGTTTGTATTGTTTACTTATTATTTTTCACAACAATCGATTCGCGAAGTCAGATTTTCCCTGAAACCACTTTTAATGAATTTCTTGATAACAAATTGTTACAAACAAGTGTTTTTAAACGCCAAAAAAAAACGGGTATTTTATTTTTGTCATATACCCTATTTCCAATAGTTAGTTTGATGCTATCTGATGGGCCTTAATTAACGCACTTTCTAATGTAATTAATATGGAGAATATATTTCATAACATCATAAATATATAAAGATTTAGAAAACGAATGTTGAAGGTGGAGAATTAAAAAATCTTACAAAATTATGACGAATACCCAGATGTAACTTAAAAAAATTGCGATAAAACAATTTTTTTTAAATTTTGTATTTTGGGCCCTGAATCGTGACGCTCTTCAGTTTCTAAATATTAATCGAAAGTTTGACGAAAAAAATAACGTAAATTCATAATTATTATTTGTAAAAGAACGGATTTTGAAGATAGATAAAATCATAAACGTATTCTTCAAAATGTGGAAGTAATGAAGACACTTCTTATGCACTGTTTAATATACCTGTGCATATGGCTAAAGTATTTTATATTTATTGGTAAAGAATATACAGAAATTAAAAATTTTGTTGTAATATTGTCAATTTCTATTGTTTTTCACTGTCGACTGTCGATAAATATTTAGAAAAATTTGAGTTTTTCTTTCTATTGATGAAGTCACGCAACAACTTTTAAATGAATGTTGATGGGCAAATAAAGAATGAACAATCAGAAACCTGCCAGAGAATTCTAAGAAGTCCATTTACAGAAAAAAATTATATACAATGTAAATGCGCATTATTGATTATTTAAACATTACTTCCAAAATAATATTTCAATTGAACATATTCTAGGCAAGGAAGTACAAATCAAATATCAACTATTGAAATTTAGCATTTATTAATAATAAAACTTTTCAGAGTCAAACACTGTCAAATTTGATTATTAAAATTGTCACTTTTATTAGAATTTTTTATAATTTTCAACTCCGAATTTTTTATGCATATTTTGTAACCAATCGATTTCTTGCTTGCATTTGAAAAAAGTATATGTGGAATACGTCTAAAATGATGCAGGCAGACCGATGGCATGTTAAGAATTAACTTCAAGATGCACTATTCTACTTGAAAACTAAAGGAATACGTATTTGTTTACATTTTTATAAACAATTTTTTTATTGGTTACCAAAATTTATTACTTCAAATTTTGTCAATAAAACAAATTTTTTTTAAGTTGCTCATTCGGATGCTCTGAATTTACTTATAGCCGTTTGAAGTTTATAAATCAGTAACAATTGCAATTTTTGTGTAAAAAAGGGTAACATTTTTTTTATAATCAGTTTTCAACTGATTTATGTGCGAGACATTAAATCGTTACTAATGGGTGTTTTATTACAAAATGATATGCTCAAAATTTGTCAATTTTCAAAAAAAGAGATTACGAAATTCTTTTAAATTCCTTTTTTTCAAATATCTTTGTTGCCAAAAAATTGTCCACGTTTTCAATTAACAGTTTATTATTGCTATTAATTTTAAAAAAATGTTGATAAAGTCATTCTTGTAAGACACTTTGTAGCTTTCACTTTGTTCATATGAAATTTTGTCGTAAAATCAATACAAACAAAAATATTTGCAAAAAAAGGAATGGAAACAAATTTTGTACTCACTTTTTTTCAAAATTTACAACTTTTGAGCAAATCATTCAGTAACGATTTAATGTCTCGCATTTCCTTTATATATATATTATGATTTTTTCCGTGTATCATATGTCTACTTGAATTTCGTATTTAGGATGATGCAAAGTATCATTTGATAGATAATTCATAGTCAATATTTAGATACATTTTCGGTATATGTTTTATAGATGACCAGCTATGGCCAATTTAAAAAACTTAAAAAAACACGGGGTGAAGCGGCGATATCGGGGTAAAGTGGCGAACCCTTATTTTTAGAGGTCTCTGAGACGACTATCATAAAATTAAGTGCAAGTCATAATTTGTTAAGTTATTATTGTTTGTTTTAATAAAAATAAAATTTCCACGTTGGTGGAATGAACCTCTTCAGATATATCAAAATTTCCAACAACAGTAAAAAAAGATATTGCATATTCGGAATCTTTGAATACTGGTATTATATCAGGATCACATATTTTAACTTCGTCTTGAGTTACTCAATGCATTCGTCAAAAGGGAATTCTAAATTAAAAAATAATCACGGAATAGAGACATCCAGGAAAATATTTCGCCTCTTCACCCCAAAGTATCATTTGGACTTGCAGAGACAATATCTCATTATAAACACACAAAAAAGGAACAATTCATGTTTTATAAATAAGTCCAAAAAATATACTTTTAGAATAAATATATAAATAGCGATTATTAAACCGTCAAAATGAAGATATTGACCAATCTAAGAACAAAGTACAGGAAAATAATTGAAAATTTTGTTTAAAAATTACATTTCTCGCTCCCAAAGGTAGCTAAGAGAACAAAAATGAAATATCATGCCTCAAAATGTGAAAAATTGTGTAAACAAAGAAACCACACATGATATTTTACAATCAGTATGATCATAATGGAAATATTTGAGATTCGTCACTTCGCCCGTTCACCGCTTCGCCCCGTCTTCCCCTATATATATATCCCCTATATAACCGATTTTTAAACAAAAATTTTACGCTTGTTTTTCAACAAAAATCGTTATTGTTAATAATTTTGATTTTTTTGTTTGAAACTTCAAACGACTATAACTTTACCAGTTCATCGTAAAAACTCCAACCTGTGCTCATTTTACAGATATTCGCATCCTCTTCAAAACACATTACTGTACTATTACTGTGTGAATGTAGCCAAAAAATACTTATTTACAAAAAAGTACATGAAAATAGCAAATTTTCATATTTTTCTTTTGTACCGTCGTGGATTTATGATCAAAATGATTTTTTTATTAAACACATACATTAAAAATTTCATTATCCACACCTTTCATTATGCACTTTTCGCACACGAAGCACGGTTTTAGAGTAATTATTGATTATCGCAAAAAAAAGTTCCGATTGTGCGTATTTGTTTATTAAACCTTCATAGCTCCGTAAATATTAAACGTACAGCATTACATAAAAAAAAGGAAAATTATTCGTAATTTCTTCCTCTACAACCTTTATTTGAAGCATTTTACGATCAGAATGGTTATTTTTTATTTATAAGCGAAAAATGCGCAATCCTCGCGCTCATTACAGTTGATCCGCAAAACTGCTAATATTTGAAAAAAATCTCTCGGCTTCTATTGATCGTAGTTTAAAAAAGTTTTTTTAAAAAATGGAATTGTGCGGAATTTTCCTAGCTACAATTTTTGTATCTTTCTTTTTTTCGTTTAAAGTGATATTTTTCGAGTTATTTCAGAAAAACCTATTTTTTTGAGACATAGCAGCTTGTACGGATGAGGACTTTTGAGAGAGTAAAAAGTACAAGATAAGAGGTGCGTTAAGCTGGCAGAACAACATTCTCAGATCAAGTTCTATTATGTACCATAATTAAGGGCTCATTAAGGGCTAATTTAATGCCCAAATGCGAAATTTAGTGCTCTGCAAATTTAAAAAAAAACGGGGTGTTTGCCAGCTTAACGTTAAGCCAGCAGAACACTCAATCAACGACAGCCGGAAATTAAAAAGTAAGCACACAGGAATTAAGGGCTCATTAAGGGCTCTCGAAATAGCCCACATTCAAAAAAATTTATACTGGATTTTTAAAAAAAAGGGGTGTTTGCCAGCTTAACGTTAAGCCAGCAGAACACTCTATCAACGCCAGCCGAAAATTAAAAAGTAAGCACGCAGGAATTAAGGGCTCATTAAGGGCTCTCGAAATAGCCCACATTTAAAAAAATTTATAATGGATTTTAAAAAAAAAAGAGGGTGTTTGCTATCTTAACGTTAAGCCAGCAGAACACTATGTCAACGAAAGCCGGAAATTAAAAAGTAAACACACAGGAATTAAGGGCTCATTAAGGGCTCTCGAAATAGCCCACATTCAAAAAAATTTATACTGGATTTTTAAAAAAACAGGGGATTTTGTCAGCTTAACGTTAAGCCAGCAGAACACTATATCAACGGCAGCTGGAAATTAAAAAGTAAGCACACAGGAATTAAGGGCTCATTAAGGGCTCTCGAAATAGCCCAGATGTAAAAAAATTTATATTGCATTTTAAAAAAAAAAGAGGGTGTTTGCTAGCTTAACGTTAACCCAGCAAAACACTATCTCAACGACAGCCGGAAATTAAAAAGTAAGTACGCAGAGATTAAGGGCTCATTAAGGGCTCTCGAAATAGACCATTTTAAAAAAAAATTATATTGGATTTAAAAAAAAAGGTGTTTATAACAGCTTGACGTTAACCCAGCAGAACACTATGTCAACGACAGCCGGAAATTAAAAAGTAAGCACGCAGGAATTAAGGGCTCATTAACGTTAAGCTCACAAAAACTCCTGTTTTTTTTAAAAATCCAGTATACATTTTTTTAAATGTGGGCTATTTCGAGAGCCCTTAATGAGCCCTTAATTCCTGTGTGCTTACTCTTTAATTTCCGGCTGTCATTGATTGAGTGTTCTGCTGGCTTAACGTTAAGCTGGCAAACACCCCGTTTTTTTTTTAAATTTGCAGAGCACTAAATTTCGCATTTGGGCATTAAATTAGCCCTTAATGAGCCGTTAATTATGGTACATAATAGAACTTGATCTGAGAATGTTGTTCTGCCAGCTTAACGCACCTCAAGATAAGCTTGTTTCCAAAATTTTCAGCCAACTACTAATTTTTAAATACAAATCGAAAAATATCGGCACCCTTTAGTAGGCTATAATACAATTATTTCTAACAAATTTTTAAACACAAAAAAATTGCTAAGTACCGCTGCTATCCTAGCAATGAGCATTACGGATTGAACATTATGAAATTTGTAGTGTAATATATACACTACAAATTATATTAATTTTCAAATTAGATTTTTTTAAAAGATCTACATTTTCTGCGTTCTACTTTTAATTTTAATAAAGTAGTAAATGCGTATCCGAAATCCCAAACCTCGGTTAAAAGCAATACAAAATTTGTTGCATTAAAACCAAAATAAAATGAATAAAAACCAGAATATACATGAATAAAAATGCATTCAAAATTTCGATCCCTTTAAATTCATTTCCGTTTACTGGGATATGCACTATATCCCAAACACAAAATGGACAGTGAGTGCAGATATATTAAAAAATTAATTTTGAGAATCGACCACATAAAAATCGGTTGCAATAAAATAAAAAGCGAACATTTGGTTGAAAACATAATATAGGTAAAGTGTGATATTATTCTATGAATAAAATGTCGATGATATATACAGCCTTTCTACATGATCTTTAAAAAATATAGTAAACGCATGTCCGAAATTCAACAAAATGAAATGGTGTTCTATGACCCAAGAAGCCCGAACCTCGGCGGCTATAGTATAAGCCGCATCGAAAGAAGGCTGGCACGATCCGCGAAGTTATTTCTTATGTATACGCATGTGTGCATCCCTCTTACACGCTACACGGAGAGAACATTCGAGCGTATACTGTGTTTGTAAACAGAGCTGCTACTCGAAATGTGTGGCCTCTCTTGTTCTGCGAATCTTATAGCTTTTGCTCTTGCCTAGCACGGCAGCCGTGCTAGAGCGCGACAAGTGTCGTACGAAAGTCTGGCATCGCTGCCGTTAGAAAAGAGAGAAGTACGGCAATGCTGCTAGATGTACGTATGACATTTGTCGCGAGTCTGGCACGGTTGCCGTGCTAGAAGGCAGGGGTGAGCGCTCTGCTATAGCCCTGGCGACTGTTATCTGAAAGTTCTCTCCGTGTAGTTTGCTTGTGTGCGTGTCATAAGGGAAGCGGGCCCCGCTGAGCACCCGTAAAAACATACGGTACTGGTATACGCCCGAAGCGACACACCTCGTAGAATGGCGGAACTATTTCCTGTCATTTTTCACCTTGTTTCCGCCATTGCCCGCTTCGAATCGTAGATGCAAAAATTTGGCTTCAATTCGAAATAAAACGACATGCAATTATTTGGAATAGAAGCCGGCCGATGTCAAGAATGGACGCAAAGGCCCCTTTTTGGCAAAAATGCTATGGATAATGAGTAATTAACCGTTTTTGTGGTGCAAACTAACACACGTAAAGGCTGTGTACGTGTGCCTTCAAAAAGGGTCGTCGGAAATCATTTTTTTACTGGCTTAAACAAATTTTTTTGCCAAAAAGGGGCCTTTGCGTCCATTCTTGGATGAAAAGGGCTCATGATTAATGCGTTTCCAGCACGATTCCATAAAAATTAAAGGAAAATTTTTGCATCTACGATTACTTCCGGTCTAGAAGTTCCAAAACCGCCACCGTGGCGCTCCGGTGCTCGGAGAGAACCCCCTTAAGGATACTTTTCCTATTTGTATACAGTGTGTTCATTTGTTAACATGTATTTTAAAATATTAAATTATGAAAAGAATAAATAAAATTTGTTAACAAATTGAAGCATTTTGCATTTTCGGAATATATAACAATAAAACTGTTAGTGTGCAGATATTATTTTATTCAAATTATTAATATGATTTATATATACATGTAGTGTACAGATTTGTTAAACACAGTCGAACAAATATCTTCTTCGTAAAAAACTTGCCGTCTTGTAGAAGGACCTTCATTGTACAGAAGTTACGCTGAAAACGAAATTAAGAATTAATTATTGTTGGATGAAATAAAAAATTAAGTTTTCTTTAAACAAAAGAGATTAAAAGTGATTAAGTATAAACAGTTGTGTTGATCACCTTACGTAAAATAAAAGTTTGTATCAAAAGATCTTCGGTGATGCAAGTAATTACTATATGCAATATAGATTGTTAGACTAGCAAATAATATCGACATATCTTGGGGGATTATAAGAGATATTGAAACAATAAGAAGGCATCAAAATAATGCCGAAATGTTTTATTTTTGAGAAACGGCATGACATGGAAACAAAATCTCATACGATGTCAGATATTATTATTCAGTGCAGCAGTATGTGGCTTCTAGTGTGATTTCTAGTTTTTGAAGATATGTACTTTCATCAGAATAGAGAATATGCTGTATAAATCAGCATTGAAAAACACATATTGATTCTTAATGTAAAACCAAGAAGCTCACCTTGTATTGAAAAATTCTTTTCAATGATGCAGCATTCTATGATGTGCATCCGAGGGTCAGTGTAACTGTGTCTTGCATCAGCGATTCAAGTGAATGCTCACACTCTCGAAAATCAATCTGAAAAACAATACTGTAAAGTAATGAAGTGTACCAAGAACTTAAGATATATTCACTTGACAACATTTATCAAGACTAGAGAGATTATCATACATGAAATATTTTTCACATTAAAACGTTTTATACAAATAAAAAATGAAAACATTTTTTCTTTTACGCATTTAAAAATCATCTTAGAAACTTCTATGATAATAAATATTTCCCAATGTCATTTTAAACAATACAGTTTCTCGGCCGCTTTTAATAATTAGAGATAATACGAGTATTGATGTTTAACGGCAACAATTAAAAACAAGGGGTTATATGTGAAACAAGGAGATGATAAAAATAATAATAATAATAAAAAATTAATTGAAAAGTTTTTTTTTTTTTTTTTAAAATAGGGGGGGGGGGGGGTTATAAATTAAAACATAAAAAAGCTAATAATGAATTAAAAGGGGAAATTTAGCTTGACGTTTCGACCCGTGTTTGGGTCATCTTCAGAATAAAATTTTCATACATTATCATACATATTTTCATACATATTATCATACAAAACAGGCCATAAATCATGCCTATCATACAAAACAGGCATGATTTATGGCCTAATTGACCGTGCGTTAAAACTTTCCTCGGCTGAATTCCATGAAAAAAATTTAAACTTAATTAAACAAATTTTATATGAAAACGGCTATCCTCCTCTCATGGTAAACCAATGCATTAATAAGAGAATAAATATATTAAATTTCAACCAAAATAATAACAATAACAATTCGAATAATGATTTCTCTAAAACAATTAGTTGTCCGTACATAAAAGGTTTAAGTGAAAAAATTGCAAGAATTTTCAAAAATAATAATATCAGAATTTTATCCACCCCCTTCAATACTAATATCGCTAGAATAAAGCCGGGAAAAGACATTTTACCAACAAAAAAACAACGGGATGTTATCTACGAAATACCTTGTGCACACTGCAACAAATCGTACATAGGCCAAACATACAGACCTTTGGAAGTGCGACTTAAAGAACACAAAAGAAACTTTTTAACATCAAACAAAGAACAACATACTGGTCTAACGCATCATAGAAACGAGACAGGACATGATTTCGACTATGATAACACCAAGATACTTGCTAGAGAAAAGAACTGGAGAAAAAGGTGCCATATGGAAAATTTTTTCATTAAAAAAGAAGAAAACACTGTCAACATTAGATTTGAAAAATCCTATCTACCGGATATTTATAATTCGCTATTAAATTAATTTCTTAAATTTTATTTTGTTATTTTCATTTAAATGCCGTTCATGTATTCTGTTTACTTTCTCATTGTTTATTTTGTTCTCCTACTACCTATAAATACGGCACCCGAAACATTCAAAATTTTATTCTGAAGATGACCCAAACACGGGTCGAAACGTCAAGCTAAATTTCCCCTTTTAATTCATTATTAGCTTTTTTATGTTTTAATTTATAACCCCCCCCCCCCCCTTTTTTAAAAAAAAAAAAAAAAAAAACTTTTCAATTAATTTTTTATTATTATTATTATTTTTATCATCTCCTTGTTTCACATATAACCCCTTGTTTTTAATTGTTGCCGTTAAACATCAATACTCGTATTATCTCTAATTTCCCAATGTCATTTGGAAATAACTTCTTTAAATCGGTTAAGTGAAAATCAATCTTGAAAACAGTTATGAAATGTTGAAAAGTTTTAAAATGTTGAAAACCGTGTTAAAGCCAATTTATTGACAATGAAACAAAATAGTTACGTGTTTATCATATGTCTAAGAGTTTTGAAACTAATACCAATTTCACACAGTTGGAAAGTATTTTTTCCTGTTTTTATTTACATTCAAGAGACACATACCCATATTTCCAATATTATTTGTTAAGAATAGTGTTATTTATTTCATGATATTCTTTACCGTTAATTGATCCTTTTCTGAATTTTGGCGCCGATCGCCATCTTGTTTATTTTTGTATCCGCCTTTAGTCGCAATAATTGATCAAAATACTTTCTTGCGGTATTTTTTTTTCAACACGCACATGTAAGCAGATCTAAACGGGCAGTTATATGAATAGTTACGACTACTTATAAGTGATAAGACGCTCTGAAAAGAATCCGAATAAATCTATATAATCAAATTATATACTTGTACGCTGTTATTACAACCAACAGGTTATGGGCCCAGGCTACGCTGGGAAAGTAAAAAACGCGTACGATTCGGAGTGAAAACAATGTTTTACTCGTGATTCCTTTTGAGGTTAGCCGAGCCACGTGCAAAAGTGCAAAAAAAAAACCCTCACTATGGAATCAGAAACGTTAAGGATTACGAAGCTGCAAAATGCGGAAAATTGGACACAATGGAAGTTCCAAATATCAGTGCTATTGAGAGATAAGGATGTTTTTAAGGTAGCAAACGGTGATATCGTAAAGCCCACGCTATCTGAACAACCGACGGCAGAAGACAAGAAAGTACTTAGTGACTGGATAAAGGCAGACAGTAAAGCACAAAAAGTAATCGCTACAAGTATGGCAGACTGCCAATTAGTGCATATTATGGATTGTATATGTGCTAAAGATATGTGGTCTGCGTTACATAACCCCTATGAGCAGAAGTCCGAGACGAGTGTACATATGCTTCAGCAACGGTGGTACCAGGTAACGAAGGAACCAACGGATACAATGGCTTCCCACATCGAAAAATTAAAAAATCTTGCTCATCGACTACAAGCGTTAGGTGAGCCTATTTCGAACTCAATGATATCAACGAAAATTCTCATGACTTTGCCAGTTACGTACAATTATTTTGTCACTGCTTGGGAATCGACTCCGCAAAATCAGCGTACGCTGGAAAATCTGATCGAGAGACTTCTCGCTGAGGAGACAAGGCACTCACCTCAAACTAGTGATGTAAACGAGGCTTTCGCAGCAATGAAGATAGCAAAAAGGGGAAACGAAAAGGGAAAGCAACGCAGCCAAAATTCTTCGAAGGAAGCAGTCGCAACAAATAGGAGCAGCTCGGATAATGTATGTTTTAAGTGCAAGAGACCAGGACATTGGTCTCGTGGATGTCGAACACCGAAAAATCAGTGGCAGAGCAACGACAAGAGTCCAAAGGGACAAGCTTTGCTTACGCAAGCATCGCTTTGTCTAGATCAGACTGCGCATGACACAGAAACATGGTACTTAGATTCAGGTCCTACGGATCACATGTCAAACACAAAAGCTTGGTTCTCTAACTTAATTTATTTTGAACAACCTCGCCCTGTCCATGTAGGAAAAAAGGGAGAATCGATTGAAGCGTTAGGCAGCGGAGACATAGACATTTTAGCCTACGATGGGAATCGATGGGTAGAGAAATACCTTTCAAAAGTTTTATTCGTTCCTAACCTTCGGTGCAACCTTTTTTCAGTCGGCTCAGCTTTGGACTCGTTCAAGTGTCAACCGCTAAAGGATGTCTTTTCAAGACAGGAGAGACTACAGTCGCAGTGGGAGTTCGCAAGCACAAACTATGCGAAATGCAGTTTCGGATACGACGTCCAGAGGGTACTAGGATCGAGACCAACCTTGCCACTAACTGTGATTTCAAAACCTGGTGCGAGAAGCTCGGTCATCAGAATGCCAGGCGAGTGAAGCAGTATCTGAAAACTCAGGAGATCAAGGTACATAACGAGGACTATTTTTGTGAAGGTTGCGTTCTGGGTAAGTTACACCGATTGCCATTCCCAAAACGAAAAGAAAGCGACTATAAGTCACAATTTCCTGGAGAACTTGTGCATGCTGATTTGTGTGGACCCTTTCAAAAATATTCGATAAATGGCTCGCGCTATTTTCTCTTGGTCAAAGATGACTTTTCTCGCTATAGGACAGTCTATTATCTTAAGCACAAAAATGAAACTACAGAGCGGATTAAAGATTTCATAGTCAAGTCCAAAAACCACGCAGGGGTGAATACAAGAGTTCTACGCACAGACAACGGTCTGGAATTCGCCAATGTAGAGGTTGAGGAGATACTGAGGAAGCAAGGGATCCAGCATCAGAGAGACCCGTAGCATATACCCCCGAGCAGAATGGTTCTGCCGAATGGGAAAACCGGACAATCGTTGAAGCTGCGAGAGCCATGATACATTCCAGGAAGTTGCCGTTGAAGCTGTGGGCTAAAGCTGTCAACACAGCGACTTATATTCTAAATCGAACGGGTACGAGTCCACAAGGTCAAAAAACCCCATACGAACTGTGGTTTGGGCGTCCTGCAAAACTAAATATGTTAGTCATTTTTGGAGTAACTGCCTACGCACACATACCAAAAGAGAAAAGGAGGAAGCTTGATTCCAAGGCCGTCAAAGGACTTTTCGTGGGGTACATCGAGGATGTTAAGGGATTCAGGATTTGGTTTCCTGAGACCGATAGAGTAGAAACGAAGGGAGATGTTATTTTCAGGGAAGACTTCGCAAACATGCCAGTGGAAACCGAACAAGAGTGCCTGATGAGCACGGTGTGTCTGACGTGTCTGCTGAAGAAGCTGAACGTGATGATTCAAGTGAAGAAGTTTTCGATTCGGCTGACGACTCGCATGAAACAAATTCTGGAGAACAGGAAACACGGGAACCAGCTCTAGAACCTCAGCAAACAAGAATTCTACGAGACAGAGCTACAATCAGAAAGCCTCAAAGGTATCGTGATACAATTGATCCTGATGCCATCTTAATAGCGGAAAGTGAGGAACCTCAAAGTTATCAAGAAGCAATTTCCGGCAAGCACGCGACTGAGTGAAAGCGAGCAATGGACGAGGAGATTGAGTCGTTGAACAAAAACAATACATGGAGTATCGTACCTCACCAAGAAGGAAGAAAGCCAATTCAGAACCGTTGGGTGTACAAAATTAAAAGAAAGGCTGACGGTCACATCGAAAGATTCAAGGCCATACTCGTGGCGAAAGGATACTCTCAAAAAGCAGGAGTAGATTACCACGAGACGTTTAGTCCAGTTGTGAGGTTTGACTCCTTACGTATGGCCTTGGCCTTGGCAGCATCCAAGAACATGGTTTTGCATCAGTTTGATATTAAAACTGCATTTCTCAACGGGAAACTGCAAGAAACCATACATATGGAGCATCCAGAAGGTTACCCCGGAGCAATGGGAGATACCTGCAAACTTCAAAGGAGTTTGTACGGCTTGAAGCAAGCCTCAAGATGTTGGCATGAACGCTTCATTGCTTTTCTAAAGAAATTTGATCTGAAGTCGACAGAATCGGATCCGTGCGTGTTCACCAACAACCAACAAGAAAATATGTTAATTCTGGCAATTTACATAGACGATGGGCTCATTGCAGCATCAAATCAAGCTATTGGAGAGTCGTTGCTGATGAAATTGAAAACGGAGTTCGCCCCACCCCCCCCCCCCCCCACCCCCCCCCCCCCCCACCCCCCCCCCCCCCCACCCCCCCCCCCCCCCACCCCCCCCCCCCCCCACCCCCCCCCCCCCCCACCCCCCCCCCCCCCCACCCCCCCCCCCCCCCACCCCCCCCCCCCCCCACCCCCCCCCCCCCCCACCCCCCCCCCCCCCCACCCCCCCCCCCCCCCACCCCCCCCCCCCCCCACCCCCCCCCCCCCCCACCCCCCCCCCCCCCCACCCCCCCCCCCCCCCACCCCCCCCCCCCCCCACCCCCCCCCCCCCCCACCCCCCCCCCCCCCCACCCCCCCCCCCCCCCACCCCCCCCCCCCCCCACCCCCCCCCCCCCCCACCCCCCCCCCCCCCCACCCCCCCCCCCCCCCACCCCCCCCCCCCCCCACCCCCCCCCCCCCCCACCCCCCCCCCCCCCCACCCCCCCCCCCCCCCACCCCCCCCCCCCCCCACCCCCCCCCCCCCCCACCCCCCCCCCCCCCATTACTACAAACGATTTAAACCATAGGACACTGCATTTTATTAACACCAGAGATGAAACGGACGCTTGTAGTTGCTTAAAAAATAACTAGAAACGATTTAGACCATAGGACATTGCATTTAGTAACACTATAGAGGAAACGAAGGTTTGTAGTTGCTTAAAATATTACTACAAACGATTTAAACTGTGGGACATTTTATTTTATTTACACTAGACACGAAATGAACGTTTGTATTTGTTTGCAGTTGTTCAAAATATGACTACTAACGATTTAAACGCCAGGACATGATTTGTAATTCATATTAGATGTTGAATAAACGTTTGTAGTTGTTTATAGTTGCCGCGGTTGCTTAAAAAAAGTAAAGAATTGTTATGAATATATTAATTTGCAATAAACTGCTTTTGAGAGCAATGGGGCACGAAATTAATATTTATGGTTGTTTTGGTTACTCTTAATCGGAGGCTGTTTGTTGTGCGGTTGGGTCAGGGGGGGGGGGGGGCAACACTTTCGTATCAATTTTGTCTGTGAGTAGTGGGATTTTGCCAATGCAGACTATAAATATACATTTACCTAAATTAAAAATTTTAAAAATTGACATATAAAAAAAAAAATTCAAAATAAAAAAAAATGTAATAATAAAACGGTTTCCTGTCTACTACAAACGGAAGAGACTACAATGCATCTTGGTCTAAAATCCATTCGGAAAGGCTCACTGACCACTCTACGATCGCTAGATAACTCGGAAGTGCATTATATCAGTATTTTGTACGATATTGACAAATTGACTCTGGAAAAATGACGCAGAAATACCGAATTGATCTCTACAAATACAAATATGATTAATCTTCAATATAATGAATTGCCACCGAGAATAGATCTAGCTCGAACTTCCTCTTTAACTTTCTTTGGTGCACCATTCATTTTTAACGCCGGCGATGGACTTAATTCTTCTACGTCTAAGAACATCTCAAGACCATTAAGGAATCCACAGTAATCGCCAATACTACAAACTTCACCTGTATCATCCAGTTCTTCAATTGTAGCGCCATTAAGTTCATCAAATTCAACAGATTTATCAGAATCAGACTTACATAGCATTTTAAAAATTGCTCACTTAAATACAAGATCTTTATTGGCCCATTTTCTCGAGATAGAAGATCTCCTATATTTAGAAAAATTTGATATTTTGTGTCGGAATATTGGCAGAATGATTGTATAAGTATAAGTAGTGATAACTTGCATATTTCTGGATATAAAATTATAAGAGCCGGTAGGAACCATTCGCAGGGAGGTGGAATTTGTGTATTTTTTCAAAGTTCTCTGACATGCTTAATATTCGATATTAAACCAGATGAAAAAGTTTTGGAACAACTTTGGATAACTTTTAATCATCATGGCACAAAATTCGCAGTTGGTATCCTGTATAGGCCAGTTTACGTGACTTTGAATTTTCTTATTAATCTGCAATCCACATAAAATTCTATAAGATCGTTGATCGATCAAATTACAATATTAGGAGATTTGAATATTAATCTAATAAATTCTGGAAAATCAGATGCAACTAAACTTTTCAAACGCGTACCAATACAAGAAAGTGAAACTAAGAAGAATATATAAACAAGAAAAAGTAATATACCGTTAAGAACGAATATTAACGAATATAACGACGAACATAAAAAAATTGAATAAATATCATAAAAGAAAGTGAACAAAGAATTTACCGACAAGAAATCAAGCGAACCAAAACCATTGAAGAAATCAACAAATAATAATATACCAAAGAAATATTTATTGAAGACCCTGTAAAAAACAAACACTTCAACGAAAAAAAATCAACACCTAACTACTTTGCACAAGTCTATAGAAACCAAAAACAACGAACGTAGACATCTCGAGGGCAGTACATTAACATGCCATCAAAAAAGCGTAGTCAGCACAACTCGACCGCGTAAAGTTCATTCATACGTTATTCGCAAGTATCAAACGTATAAAATTCCACACACACAACACTCACACATACAAGCTTTCAAATATACACCGTATAACGTCACCTATGGCATGCCAGGTATGAGCAGATAGAGGAAGAAAAACTGAACAACAATTTTCTTTATGAAAAATTCAGGCGAAGTATTGTTTTGAAGTTATTGAGCCCTGAAAGATAGCCAATAGGAGGGAGAGCTCAGAGGTTGTCGAGCAGTGCTGTATTGTTGGCTAATGCCGTGAATGCAGTCGAAGAAAATACGCAGAGCTTATGGACCGCCCGTTTTTGTTTCTGGGCGCAAACTGACGCTCGATGGAAGAAAAAGGCTATCAGAAACATCGATCGTCTTCACAATGCCTAACCTGCAAGGTGCTTCGGACAGCATGTGAACTTTGCAATCGATCGGAATTTGAAAAAAGAAAATAAATTAAAACATAATTTGAAAGGCGAATTTACATGTTATCAATACGCGAAATAAATTCATGAATAAAATAAACTAGTAATGTGAATTTTTAAAAATGATAGATGTTAAAGAGAAAATAAAATAGAGATATGTAAGAAAATTTGACCAAAAAGCAAAATCACTGAATAATTATCATTAAAAAATATGAACAATGTTTCTTATATTTTTTACTTTGAATTATTATTTGATGTTTCACAGCATTTTAAGTTATTTCTGTATGAAAATATTTTCAATTTTCATCCATATTATTTTTGACTCACACACCTTTGGCCATAAGTTTTGTAACTTTTTATAAATCTAAATGATGCAATTAAAACATTTTTCATTAATAACAAAATTATTTATTATTAGGATTGAAGTGACCTATATTTAATAGAAGTTTAGTGCACTTGTGCAGCATCACATGCAATAATAATGTGATTTCAGACAAAGTTCATACATAATGTTGTGCTCTCCATTGCCACGTAATAAAATAAATAAATTACACATTTGCGTTACTCGAAGGGTTGTCAAACTTAACCAGCCTTTCTTGATGTATATTCTTGTTCTTGGAGACGGATAAATCGGCGGAACTTTTTAGTCCAGTCAATGAAGGTAAAATAAGGCATTACTCTAATATTCTTTGAAACAAGGTCCATTTTCCTGCGCATCTGGATTTAGGTTCTACGCATACCCTTGACAAAAGTAAGCATTATATAGAAAAAATCATTCTTTTTCAAAATGTAGTTAATAAAAAAAAATATAAAAAATGGTCTAATAACATTGTATGTGCACCCCACACAAACTACTTTATCTACGAACGTGATCAACTTTGAAGTTGAGCCCATGTTGGACCTAAATCCAAATGTACAGGAATATCGAAATTGTTTCAAAGAATCCTACGGGAAAATAGTATTGCCTGG
Source organism: Trichopria drosophilae (assembly GCA_030407085.1). NCBI lineage: Eukaryota > Metazoa > Arthropoda > Insecta > Hymenoptera > Diapriidae > Trichopria > Trichopria drosophilae. The sequence goes on from CM059582.1 coordinate 103,915,927, forward strand.
ACTATTTCTGGTCGCTTTGGAGTAATGTCGTTGAGATCTGCGTGCAATACTTTTAAAGTTTTTCGTAATTTAAAACATTGACGTCGTTAAAGCCAATATCAAAATTCAAATTACTCACTTAGTTTAATATTAAAATTTCTCGGTAACTTCCATTTTCCGGACGTATAACTTTTATATTACTTCTTGAATAAAAGGCTGTCTTTTTTTATAAATAAGTCATTTGACTACTGAAAAATCATCTAAAGCTAATCTAATCGTAAAGTAATCCGTGTTCGAAGGGTAGGGGTTATTGCGTTAAAAATATGGTCGGTAGTATTCTTTGTCACACAGGAAATCTGTCTGAGGGCATCCTCGGGATTTCCTCAGTCCGTCCAAATTTCCGTTTTTATCAGGGATATTAAATTAAATATTTCTATTGTTTCTAACCACATTTATTATACTTTACAATATTACGGTTTCTAGCGAGAATATAGTAAATAAACATTGCACAAATCTATTGTGCTTTATTATTCCTATGATGATTAACGTTTGAAGAAAAATTTATTCTTTTAAATGAATTTAATCATAGAAAAAGAGTTTACAAACAGTTTCATTTTTAACCTGCAAACACATATATGGCGTAATGAATAATTCACAAAAATAAGCAACAATTACTAATTTTCGCTATATGGTTAGTTGTCCAAGGAATAATTTTTGAAAACATTTTAGATTTTAGAATCCGTGTATTTAACATCACAAATTGATGATATTTTTATGCAATCGAATTCGTCGAACTCTTATTAGAAAAATGTAAATGAAATTTAAAAATTCAATAAATATGTTTTAAAACTAGAAAAAAATTGATACATACAAAATGTTACTAGAGCAATTCAACGCAGTTTTCTTTAAAAATAAGCATAGATTGGGATATGCTAACATAGAAAAAAATATATACGAAATAAGTTAATACCGCAAAGTTATTAAAAAAAAAAACACATTGTCGCAAATTGTACAAATGTTAAATTTCAGTTATGCAGTAATATAATTACATATGGACTCCATTCTGATTATTCTTTAATTTCCTGGTTATAAACTAATAAAAACTTTTTTTAAAAGCGAATTTTTTAAAATCAAACGACAGTTATATATATTACGACAAATATATTAATTATGAAATTTTTTCGAAAATTATTTTGTGGGCGACCCATGTTATGTCAAATTCGCATAAATTACCGCATACTTTGCTTTACGTTTAAAAATAAATTATTTCTGCACAAAAATTCAAGCCTTGTAATAGTAATGTTCGCTATAAGGCCGTTAAAAAATAGTCCATTACGATACAAGTGCGGTAAGTATTACTCACGCAATCGAATCGTACTATATTTTTTTCAGCCAGTGTGCTAAGTGCTTACTAAATAACTAAACTACTATTTTGTTACGTGGGCAAAATGCTATTTTTCACATTTTTGACATTTCTTTTCGCATTTTAACACTTGTAACAAAAAATACATTTCGGCACACGTGAAAAATGTTTTTTGGACGAACGTGTTTGCAGCACTCGCATTCGGCTCGTGCCACAACCCTCACATTCGTTCGAAAAGTGTACTTTTTTCACTTGTGCGTAAATCCAAATTATAAATTATTAACTGTAAAAATAATTAAATCATTCCTTATGGGCAACACAAAGCGCGCGTTAATCATTGTATATTTGGACTCTGGGACGAGGTGATTGACGCGCGATCGGTTTGTGATGAAGATCGGATCGGTGCAACAAACAATTTAGTGTTTACGTTGATAATTGAAATCGCAATCTTTTTTCGCGAATGCAGAGATAAGTGGGTATTCAGCATTTGATTTAACCCTTAACTGGCACAATCCCGGGTTTGAGCGTAAATGACAAATGGGTCTGATAGACCCGATGTATTGAAACGGGTATTGCACAACCGGCTTTGAATATTTTTGCTCAGAAATATTACACGTGGTAGCTTATGATATGTGTAATTAAATTGAGGTTTATATATATGAATATATATTTATCATTTTTTGTTATTTTCACTGCATGGTTTAACAAGTATTTGACACGTATACAATATTATTTTTATCTACACATTTGCGATGTTTCGGTCGTCATTGTATCATGCACAAAAAACGAAATAATTTACGCGGATAAAAAACATCAATGGTCAATTACGGATAAATACGCGAATAAAATTTAATGAGTCATAAAAAACGGGATAAATTACGCGGCTGACATTTATATAATCATAACCGAAATAAATTACGCGAACACACACACATACACACACACACACACACACACACACACACACACACACACACACACACACACACACACACACACACACACACACACACACACACACACACACACACACACACAAACACACAAACACACACACACACACACACACACACACACACACACACACACACACACACACACACACACACACACACACACACACACATAAATAATTATATCGCGAACACACAAATGTCAATATTAAATATACACCAACAATTTTCACGTTACCACACCGCGGGTATTCCTCGTCGTCGTGGTTTTCTTCTTCTTGCTTCAGTCGTCTACTGTCTGGGGCCCCAGGTATTCTTGGGCCGGCCCTGGTGGATTCCGTCGATTCTTCCTTGATCGGCGGTCAAATTCCAGGATGGTGAGGCGACCAACTCCTATGCGCCTTTTGAATCCCCCGCTTCGTCGTTCCGGACCTTCGACGACCTCGAAGGGGCAAGAGTTGCGGCAGATTAATTGTTCAAGATAAATTATAAAAATGAAGGAACTTAAAGTCGCTCACCTAGGACTTCGACCTGTGGGCGGAAGTCAATGAAATCCACAGCGTGTTGTTTAAAATAATCCCCGGCACCGGATCTATTTCCTCTGGTCCTTTGTCGGCACCCTGGATCCTGGTGATGGCTGCCGACTTCGAGTGACGTGCCGGGTCGTCCAAGAATGGGAAGAAAGACAGAGCGAGTTTCCACCCTGGAACTCGATTATATATCCCGTGGAACCCCAATTGTAGCGACCGCATCAACTTTTACTTGGAACGAGACGGGAACTGTCAATCATTTAAATGTCATTTGTGCATTCGAATTTCCCGCGGCGCTCCTTCCCTGCGGCCAACTTTGGTAACATCGCGCTACGTGGTTCAATCGCTGGTGAGCGGTGGTCGCTCTCGTTTCTGCGCGGCGGTCGAAATTCGGGTTCGGTTAGTTCCACTAATGGCGGCATACAGTCGTTACCGGTCGCGCACGTGTTTTTATTTATAGTTTCCTTCTCTCCCGGCCTTATCTCCCTACGCATTTTTTTACCGATACACGATCGTCGCGTTACATGTGTTTTTGAAAACGTAAATGATTTCACGGAGTTTACATTTTTTTTTAAAGAAAGTTATTTCTTTAATTCCGTGCAAAAAATTCGATTGTACAGTCAACTTACAAGCACCTAATAAATGATTTTATATACGCCTGATGCTGACCGCAAATCAAAATAAACTAAACTTTGTTCCAATATTGGGGCACTTTCCATCATCTCCAATCCCCAAGAAAGGATGGTCAAGTTTGACAATCGGTCGAGTAACGTAAATGTGTGCTGTTCACTACAACTGTAATTTATTTATTTTTTTGCTCGGTGATGGAAAGCACAACATTCTTTAAGACCTTTCAAATTTTGGTTGAAATCACATTATTATTACATACACAAAAGCACTAAAATTCTACTAAAGATGGGTCATTTTAATCCTGAGAGTAATAGTAGTTTTCGATACAAGTGGGTCCGCATTCACTACAAAAAACATTTTCGCACATGCGTCGATCGATATTTTTATGCAAGTGTGCATAAAGTGCACCTAAAATATGTCGAAAATTCGGAAAGCCGCACTTTGTGCACACTGCATCAAAAATTTTTATTAATGAAAAATTTCATTATTTAGATTTATAAAAAGTTATAAAACTTATCGCTAAAGTTGTGTGAGTCAAAAATAATGTGGATGAAAATTGAAAATTTTTTCATACAGAAATAACTTAATAAGTTGTGAAACATCAAATAATAATTTAAAGTAAAAAACATTGCTCATATTTTTTAATTATAATTATTCAGTGATTTTGCTTTTTGGTCAAATTTTCTTACATATCTGTGTTTTATTTCCTCTTTAACATCTATCATTTTTAAAAATTCACTTTACTAGTTTATTTTATTCATGAATTTATTTCGCGTATTGATAACATGTAAAGTCGCCTTTCAAATTATGTTTTAATTAATTTTCTTTTTTTTCAAATTCCAAACGATTGCAAAGTTCACATTCTGTCCGAAGCACCTTGCAGGTTAGGCATTTTGAAGACGATCGATATTTCTGATAGCCTTCTTCTGCCCTCGAGCGTCACTTTGCGCCCAAAAACAAAAACGCGCGGTCCATCTGCGATGCGCATTTTCTTCGGTTGCATTCAGAGCATTAACCAAAAATACAGCACTGCTCGACAATTTCTGAGCTCTTCCTCCTATTGGCTATCTTTCAGTGCTCAATAACTTCGAAATCATACTTCGGCTGTATTTTTCGTAAAGGGAATTGATCAGTTTTTCTTACTCTATCTGCGCATACCTGGCGGGCGACAGGTGGCGTTATACGGTATATATCGCGAATTCCTTCCAAAGCTGAGATCTTTGTATATCGTTTTCCTTTACATTTTAATAAATACGATTTTATACTTAATTTCTCTCCTTAGCTATCTCATTTTCTTCCGAATAAACAAAACCGTAACAATCCACAGGTAAGTTTCAAGTCTTTGACGGAGGCAAGAATCCACGTAAAAATGAATGTGAACGTTGAATAATCTATCAAGAGGTTATTGAACGTTCATCTTGGTCAGAGTAGATGCTATATCTATTCTGTCCCGTCTCTGAAATCTATCTGACTTCAGGTCGTTACACTTCATTGGCCATAATATTTTTAATTTTTTAAATGCCTTCCTCAATGCCAAAATAAAATTATGAATTGGAAAATTATTAGACTTTAGGTTAAATGCATGTTTCCGACCGAGACTAATAATATTCGTAATATTATCAGGGATGCGTGTATTTGTTCAATTTAAACGCTACCTAGTGTTTATTTTGGCTTTAGCGTGATTTTGTTTATTTTAAGTTTTAAATCTAAGCTAATAAAATTTGTTCGAACATTCAAAATTTTTTTTGTGAAAGAATTTGTTCAAAAGATTGATTTTTGAAATAAAAAATCCGGCGTATAAATGTCCGATGGTAGTTTCTTAGTGATGTCGCACCGTAGATGATGTTTTAGTGATCTCGTATCATGTGTATGCTTGATTAGGTCGTGAATTTCCATTTTCAACATGTTTTTCTTGAAGTTGTATAAACAATATTCATATTTATTTTGAAAAAATACGTGCGCAATTGTGTATTATGTGTGAACTTACTCTGCCCGATGTGGTTTAGAAGATGATATTTTTTGCCTTAAAAAAAATCCTTTATAAGAAAATAAGTAAACAATGCACGTTAGTTTTTTGGGGTTTCTACAAAAGATTTTTTTGTTAAAATGCAGAAAACAACATCTTCTTCCAAACCACATTGTCCAGAACAAGTAAACAATACACGTCTTTCAGTATGCCGTTCTGTCATCACGGAAAAAAAGTGTACTTGTTCCCGAAAAGGTATTGAAAAGCATTTATCTTTTTTTTAACAATAATGTGAATATGTGTTTTTAAACTTTTATTAAACAATATGTGTAATTTACAGTGACATTTGCTTCCAAAAAAGTTTTTTTTTAAAACGTGATGGCGAACTTTAAAGTTTGTTAAGGTACATGAACCGCGATTTTCTTTTTACAATTTGTTTTTTTTTTATTTGCAATGTTTTTCTTACAATTGTTGCGTTTTAAAATTGTAAAAATTGTGTTAAATTACAATTTTTTCAACAATTCTTTTCATATCCTCATCCTTTTCGAGAACCGCCAAAAGATTGATTTAATAGTAAAAATGTTGTTGTCAATTATATCGTCATTTTGTAAATGTGTATCAAATGTTTTTTTTAACGCATTGTAATATTTTTTTTCGGCGTAATTTTATAATTTTTTGTAGATAATTTTGAGAAGGGATCTAATAAAGTGCCGAAACGTCAATCGACAATTTATTTTATTTTATTCTGTAATTTTGTCCATTTCGCCAAGAAGTTCACCGTCATTAAATACCTAATTAATATTTGATATTTACATCTTGTATAATTTAAATTTCCCGGTATGATGAATTAAGGCTTTGTAGGAAACAAGAATAAGATCCAAACGAGAGCAAGGATATTTTCCATTTGAAACGGTTATGAGTTATATAGAAAGTCTTCAGTTACTTAACAATGCAGTTCACTTTAGCGACTATAATTTAGTGGGGAATGCACAATGGCGTGATTATTTTTTTGTGCATATAGCAAATAACTTTAAAAACTTATCAATGCGGGATTTTCTTAAATGAATCAATCTTGGATTATTGGTTCATAGTTTTTTCGAATGATAGTAATATTCTGCAAAAAGGAAACGCAATTAAATCCTAACAATTTCCATACCAATAATAATATAAAATTCATCTCCGTGTGCAGACAAAATAATGTGATGTAATTGAGTAATTTTTATTAAATGCCATTATAAATAAAATTACAACTAACCTGATCCTGCGCACTATCATAATGTGTATATAAATTACTTCGTTTCATTTTATTGTATTTAAAACTGTGCTCAAACATTCATAATGAGTTATGTCTAGTATACAATTGTAGTCTTCTGAATTCAGTCTGTTAACAAGTAATAGCAATATTATATACCAATCCTCAGTTCAACTACACATTATGAGATATTATATATTTAAAAAACGTAAATGTGTAACTACCATATTAAACGGCAGGAACTGAAACAATAATGATAAATATGGTTTTATTCATTAATAATATTAATATTAATAATAAAAATAGTAATACTAATAATAAGAGGCCCAAAGGGAATGATGCGGAACACAAAGCGGCTATGCAAAAACTGCATCCTAGCCTATCTTCCCAAATGGCCTACTGTCACCTCCACGTGTGCTTATTAAAGCCGGTGAGTCCTGGACTCTTAGCAACCTTGCCAGAAACTGGGTAATCAATCTCAGTGGATGGCGAGGTAAGAGACAAACGAGAGAGGCATAACAACGGGGAGCAGGGCTGTAATGTAATCGACAAAAATATGTATGTATGTAAGTGTGTAACCGTTCGCGAAATGTAAATATAGTTAAATATTAGGCTGAGAAAGAGAGAAAACGAGAGAAAGAGAGAAGGAATGCGAATGCTCGCGGGAAAAGCTTCGTTCCCCCAAAAACGAGGACACTCTGCAAGTAACCGCGAATCGATATAGATCGATGCCGTTCCACAAAGGACGACGCAAAGCTTGCACGCAGAAATTTGGCCAAAATCTCGGACGGCGTGTTATCAAAATGGCGATTGCAGTTTTCTGATTTTTAAACGAAAGAGCTGTTTATTTCTCGACTTCGACCCAAATCGGTCGAGGTCCCGGTGAGTGAACATCCTAAAGATAAAAACGAACATCGCGACTTTTAGAAGCGGAATTCTGGGTTCGCGCTATATTTTCAGTTTGGCGTCGACGAGTCACATGTTGGGAAATTGGAGATCGGCGTGCAGAAAACGGTGGGTGCGTTTGGAAATTAGTGAACCACGAAAGGGATGTCCAGGACGCCGAATGTGGCGTAAATCATTTGACACCTGGGTACATCGGCCACGACGAGGATTCTAACCTCCAAAAATGCGCTTTCATCGACCACGTGTCTAGTTAATCGACGTCGACATCGCGGTATTTTCGCTGCATCGCACGTAACGTATTCAAATGATATTCTCTCTTTCTCTCGGGGCATTTTTTGTTGTTGTTAATTCGAGCGACATGTATTTTCGTTTCTTTTTACGTGTATTTGCGATACGATGAAGTGCAACAATATAAATGTCAATGAAGATGGGTTCAATGTGCGTCCAACTTAAATGTGTCTTGTTTCCTTCACATATAAAAATCAAAAACGTAACTAATATCATAACGAACAATTAGTTATTATAATATCATCATAACAATTTGGTCTTCGATGAGATGACAATAGAAAAGCGTCATTTAAAATCATCTTCCATATGGAAATGAAAAATGTTCATGTTGGATTCATCAAATTTCAACTAGGAAACAGAATATTACCTCTGGAGGATGATGTCTTTCGTAAGTAACAAATTGATTGGTCATTTTTAAAGATTCCAGTTGCCTTAACGTAACAATTTATGTTCTCTTATTGCCTTTTATTGCGTTTACTTAATTGAATATTATTGGATTTATACTAATGGGACTTTGATTTTCAGAACAGAGAGTCGGAGAACCTCCATATTTCTTTACTCCATGCAGAAATCTGAGCGAACATGGATCACACTGGATGTAAATGGATTTCAAGCGGCGTTTCATTGTTAATAATCTATTAATAATGACATGCTTGTTAACTAAATGTGAATTGATATGTGTAAACAGTTCCAGTTGAAATAAATCTAAATAATTATAACTAATAAATATAACTAATAAATAATTAGTAACGTTTGATGAAGTTTTCAAGTAAGATGGACTCTTTTTCTTTAAAAACAAAAAATGTAATACTTTGCTATAAATAGGAGTCGAATCCACCACTGCATTTATCGAGAAATAATTGAATAAATCCAAAATTACGCAATATTACAGGGCTAACCACCCTACATGCGGTTACAAATATCAGAACGCGCAGGGCTCCTGACCAGTTCCGAGGTTGAGGGCCATAAGGGATATTCCGGAGCAACGTCAATCTGTTGCCCACGTACGAGATTTCAGTGGACGGAGTATCTCAGACGAGATCTTATGCGCTGCTATGAGGAGAGCTGTCCACAACAGCGAGACTACATGGCGCGAATGCACAGTCGGTTTGCTGTAATGCATCCCGAACTGGCAGATCGCTTTTCTCAACATCTGAGAAATTATGTGGCCTGAGGCGGATAGGTTTCGTTGTTGCAAGCTGTCAACCAGTACCGGAGCCCGTACGAGATACTGGGAGAGATGCTCCACATTTGTAACTTTGTATTTTATCTTTATTTAATTTCTCCTAAAAAAATACAGGTACATACAAATAAACTGCACAAAAATTTTTATTATGGGACGCGACCCAAAAATGCGGCTTCCGCTGGACTGGTATGATCGTTACTTTTCCACACTTCCTCGCTATCTTCCTCGCGACCTAAGTCAGCCACTCACGCTCACTTCCAGTTTCTAATTTCTCCCCATCCATTCACGAATTCAAAAAAAAACGATTTTCCAACTTTAACTCGCCACTCGCCACTTCCGGTCTAACAATCACGCATCTCAATCATCCAACAGACAACAAATATCACACGAATCTCCCGTGCCTCTTTCGTCACTTCCGGTCCGAATCATTAAATTTTTTTTTTTGTCATCCGATTCTCATTCATTTAATTTTTCGGCTATGCCGCCTTACCTTTTCTTTCTTTTCCTCTTCCTGTATCTCTTTCTCTCGCTACTCTCCTATCTCTCTCTCTCTCTCTCTTCTCTCTCACTACCACTCTTCTTTTTTATCTGTCTACCTCTCTCGCACCCTCACCTCACTCCACCCCACGACCACACAATTAAATTCCAACCGTCAACTTTTTCTACCGACGCGACTACTCTCTGTCTTCCTCCGACTCTCGCTATCACGACCGTACTACAAATTAACTCGTCACTTTTCCCTACTCCTCAGCAACAGCAAACTCTTTCGCGGTCACGAACTTACTAAATTTGAAAATCGCAATCGGTACTGACCGTTGACGATTTTCCACCTCTCTCGCTACTTTCCTTTAAACTTTGAATATTAAATGGGTGCGTAATATAACGCGCTAGTGTGTGTAGCGCCTGTATACGTACACACACGCGTGGTCAGCTCGCCGATCGTCGCCTCTCCGTCGGACGATGGGAGACGTCGTCGCCGACACAACAAACCGGCGATCGACGGGAGAGATCGAGCGTCCTTCTCTTACTACTACCCGGCCGGCGCAACTCGCATGCCTCTCGCTCCCACTGCCGAGAGAGAACTTGCAGTTCTTACGACGCGTATTGTTTTCGCCCAACTATAATTAATATTCTCGCAATTTAATTTCGTTAATTAATATCGTGACTTTGTCACACATTATGAAAGCAGAGCAAATAGCCTACTTCTAGATGCTTTTTCGGATGACTGCGACCTGTGGCAAATCAATTGTGTCGATTATGAGACTGCGAGTGACCTGGTGACGCCCCGAAATCTGACGCAGAAATCGGGGTGCCGACAAATTACAAAACGCATGTCTCAGTTGAACGGCAAAATTCGACTGACACGGAAACTCGCTTCCCGAATTCAGTGTATGATCGACTATATAACCATTCTAACATCTAGCCATTCATTTACAATTACAGTTAACAAGTTCACGCAACAACTGCGGACGTGCTATCACACACTGAACAAGCTGAAGTTGCTCAACATCAAGCAACGTTTGGCGGATAAAATTGGTGTTTTGGCGGATGCCAAAAAGAGGCTGCACAGACGGGAGGATGGAATTCGACAAAATGCAACATTTTGGTCGAATCCGTCCAACCTATTCAAACATCGTATCGCAGCCTCACGCGAGTTTTCGTCGATGGCCTCGGTTGAGGAATTCTGGGGAAGTATCTACGAGAAAATATCTAGGCTTAATACAGACACTCCAGGTATTGAAATCTTTACCGAGTTGTGTGAAGAACTCGTATAACAAAGTGAAGATTACCCACCCGTCAGTGCATTAGAGGTGAACGGAACGACACTAATCCCAAAATCGGGAGACCTGTCACGTGTCTCAATACGTTACACAAATGGTTCACTAACATCTTGAACGAACGTATTGAGAGAGCCGTGAAACCGGTTTGGCAACGGATAGTAGAACAACGAGGCTGCAAAATGGGTGTATCCGGTATAGGTGTATACGAGCTTTGAAGCTTGTTGCTCAAACACCTCCATGTCCACCCAAACATAGTGAGAAGTGTAGAAGACCTGATGCCTCTTTGGAAAACGCGCTTTGTCATGACATCGGGCAAGCACAGAACCATGTCTAGACTGATTCAATTCCAAAGAGGTGTCTATCAGGGAGATTCTCTGAGTCTTCACCGAGGGTTTTATCTTCGCATGCCAGGATGGGGTCGTCAATACCTTAGCGGACCTCCACACCATCTTACACCAGGGGGTGGAGAGTTCGCTTTGTAGATTGTGTGGATGTCATGTTGAGACACTAATGCATTTCTTGGCAGCTTGTCCAAGATATGCAATCTCAGCATACATCCAACGTCAAAATGCGGTTCTCCGAGTGCTGTATTATCATCTCCGCAGCACCTACGGTATTGACACGACCCCAGTTTCGCCGTACGTCCCCAATGATATGAATCTGTAGTCGGAAATGAGTCATGCCGAATATACTGGAATTACTCAGTTCCGACAAGTAGGCAAATACTGCCAATAAGCCTGACATCGTCCTTGTTCACTTCGATGACTAATCCATCTACGTCATCGAGTTCTCTGCACCAGCAGAGACAAACATAATCAGCAAAGAGGGCGAAAAACGGATGCAATATCACAAACTCCTGTTCGAGATTCGGTAACCAATCCCAGTGGATTGCAAGGTAAGAGACGAACACAAAAGACGAGGCATAACGACGGAGAATAGGGCGAACTAGCCTACTCTCTTCAAATGCGATTACTAGCAAAAGCACGCGTAGGGCCCCAGACTATCGGGTTGTTTCAGATGCAGCTCAGTCCCGAGGTGGAGGGGCCGTAACGGATGTCACGGGATGACGACTTAGACATGCCCACGAGCAATATCAGTGGACAGAGATTCTCATAGAAAATGTTATGCGCCATTACGAAGAGAGCTGTCTACAACAAAGAGACTACATGGCAAAAATGCATATTCCGTTAGCAGTAACGAATCCGGAACATGCAGATCTTTTTCTCAATAATACCTTAGAAATTATGTGGCTTATCTGAACCAGATAAATATGACAACATACATGCCCATACACGAGGCTACGAAAGATACTATATATTCTGAAAACACTACTTTCGAGTTTAGATGGAATCTGACGACCATAAGTTTGCACAAACCACGAGAAATTCTGGATGCACTTCCGAAAGACTGTGACTTGTGGCAAGTAAATTGTGCCGTTGACAAGGCTGCGGGTGATCTGGAGACTTCAAACAAGCTCTGAAAAAAATCGGGGATCCTTCAGATTACCAAACGCTTAGTTCAATTGAACGGCAAAACTTCTTGGCGAAATGGACGAAATTACACAATAAAATAAAATAAATTGTCGATTGACGTTTGGCACTTTATGAGAGAGAGCCCTCTTTAAAATGATTGAATTAAGTTGAAAATATACAAAATGACGATATAATTGATAACAAAATGTTTTCTATTACATCAATCTTATGGGGAATCTCGAAAAAGATAAGGATGAAAAACAAATTAAAAATATGAAAAGAATTGCTAAAAAAATTTAACACAATTGTTTCAACTTTAAAACGTAAGAATTGTAGGGAAAACATTGCAAATCAACATTGCAAAAAAATAGACCGTAAAAAGAAAATCGCGGTCGATATTTGGTAGGACGTTATCCGCTCGGGTGAGAAATTACGAACACTCGACTTAGTTTTGCGAGAGATAAAATTTTATTTTTATAATATAATTGTGCGACGAGTTGCCGCTTTGAAGGATTAACAGTCTCTGCCGAAAACGGGAAGGATCGGCGTCGTTGCCAGTGGGAAAGCATGACGTCACAAATTACAATTAATGCCGAACGACGGCGTTTATCTATAGCCGCGACAATTCAAATGTTTCAGGTGTACAAATCGTAACATGCCGCCCGCCTTGATAGGCCCTGCTATCAATACTGTACATACAATATACATTTTCAAAATAGTAGATATAGAGTATAGATAAATAAGCAACTCAAAATAACCTATAAATAACGTCATAACTGCGCACTTTTACATTTCGTGTTAAAATATATGAAACGCAATGTCTATTAAGTACATAATTGGTTTATCACTAAGGTGCATAATTATTCTGTTTTCTCTGCCAACTTGGCATTTTCTTCATCCAAAGGAAGAACACACAACTTGACAACGGCACGCTTCAAGGTTCCAGTGGCTGTTCGAACAATGGCTACTCTAGCGATTCCATCTTTTCCTTCTTGTAGTTCAATAATTCGACCCATTTTCCAATTCATCGGAGCTGTACTATCTTCCTGGATCACGACTAGCGCTCCCAATTTCAATGGCGATGATTTATTTTGTTTCCATTTCGAGCGTATTTGAAGCTCCGAAACGTATTCCTTTGCCCATCGAGCCCAAAAATGCTGCAATAATGACTGCAACCTTTGATAATGTGACAGACGGTTCTCTGGTATGTGGCTTAAATCAGGGTCTGGAATACTGCTAATCGACTCGCCGATGAGGAAGTGCGATGGTGTAAGAGGTTGTAGATCGTGAGGGTCATCAGACATAGGATGGATAGGACGGGAATTCAAACAACCTTCTATTCGAACTAGAACTATGTTAAAATCCTCATATGTCAAATACGCGTTTCCTAAAACGCGCTTTAAGTGCATCTTCATGGACTTTACTCCAGACTCCCATAACCCTCCAAAATGAGGGGAGCGAGGAGGAGCAAAGTGCCATTGAATCTCACGAATACATGCCTCAGTTACAATGGCTTCTTGATTTTTATTTAGGAAACTGGAAAGCTCGGACAACTCGCGATTAGCACCAACAAAATTTGTCCCGTTATCCGAATATATGTGTAAGGGTTTTCCTCTTAGCGAAGAAAAACGGCCTAGAGCAGAAAGGAACGCTTCAGTCGACAAATCCCCGACTAATTCGATATGAACTGCCTTAGTGGCAAAACATACGAAAAGACAAGCATACGCCTTTATTAGCCTTGCACCGCGTAATTTTCGATCCTTGATCAAAAAAGGGCCCGCATAATCAACTCCACAGCATGCAAAGGGTCGAGATGGAGTTAACCGATTGCTTGGGAGATCACCCATAAACACTGAAATAGGTCTTGGATTGACCCTCCAACATTTCACGCATTTACGAACCAACTGTTTAACTTGGCTTCTGCCTGCTACCGGCCAGTAGCTATCGCGAAGCGAAGCGAGGACTGTTTGCGGACCAGCGTGCAATAATCGCTCGTGCTCGTATTTAATAATTAAACGCGTCAGAGCGTGGGTTTTAGGCAAAATTATAGGATGTTTTTTATCGTATGCATGCTTAGAAAGTCGCAATCTTCCTCCCACTCTTAATACGCCGTTATCCATAAAGGGACTCAAAGACAGCAGAGCAGACTTGACATGGAGGTTTTGTCCTTTACTCAGACGACTTATTTCATTTGGAAATGCATCTCTCTGCGCCAACTTTACTAAAGCAGCCGTGCCTTCGCGAATTTCCTTAATACTGAGGGGACCCGTGATTCTATTTTCCTTTAAATCTCGTGCGTTTCTAATAAATCTAAGAGAATACGCCATGACACGTCGTAGCTTTGTAAAAGATGAAAATTGATCAATGACGTTAAAACCCCAATGACTAGCCGTCACTAATACAACAGTTTTTCGCTCACAATCTACCTCTTTAGTCGCGTTGTTATCAGAGGCACCTGAAGGCCATTCGGCTTCCAAACACCTTAACCAATGTGGGCCATACCACCAAAGTTTGCAATTTTTCAAATACCTCGGTTCGACACCTCGCGATAATAAGTCCGCGGGATTTTCAACGCCGGCGATATGCCGCCAATCAGCTGTATATACATTCGACTGTATTTCGCTCACACGGTTCGCGACGAACGTTTTCCATTTACTTGAACATTCTCGAATCCACCCTAACACAATGGTACTATCGGTCCAATAATGATACGAGTGGATTCTAATTTTTAAAGCATCCCGCAACTTTTTTACCAACTGACTCAAAATTAATGCGCCGCACAGCTCAAGCCTGGGTATAGACGTTGCTTTAAGCGGCGCGACACGAGCCTTAGAAGCAAGTAAACGAATCGTACAATTTGAATATTTATCGATGGAACGAATATAAACACAGGCTCCATAGGCCATTTCCGACGCGTCGCAAAAGGCGTGCAGCTGAACATTAACCGAATTAATTGCAAATGCATGTCGGGGAATTGTAAAATCGTTAATGTCTACTAGACTATCTCGCAAATTCTGCCACTTAGTTCTTAAATCTAGAGGTATAGATTCATCCCAGGACAATTTTAACTGCCATAACCTTTGTATGATTGTTTTTGCAATAGTTGTCACGGGGGCAATCAATCCTAAGGGGTCAAAAATTTGCGCGATAGTCGACAAAATTTCTCGTTTTGTTATTTGCAACCCCTTATGTCTCAAATCCACAGTAAAAAATAAAACATCTTCTCTTGGATTCCATGATAACCCAAGAGTCTTGTGATTGTCACCGTCACCCAGCACGAAATTCGCTGTCGTTACATAGCTGTCCGCAATTGTACTTATAAATTCGGCACTATTAGAAACCCACTTTCTCAGTTCAAAACCGCCGTCCCTGAGAATACGAGAAAGTTCGCGATAAATCCATTTTAAATCATCGACACTTTCGGCTCCCGATACCAGGTCGTCAACATAGAAATCCTCAATGAGTATTTCTCGAATTAATAACAATGGAATTTCTACAATATTTTCAGCTAGCGATTGTAAGCAGCGAATTACTAAAAAAGCAGACGAAGCGATGCCGTAAGTCACGGTGTTTAATTCATAAGTCCCGAGTGGTTCATTAATTTTAAACCGCCAAATAATGCGTTGTAATGCCCTCAATTTCGAATCTACTAAAACTTGGCGATACATTTTTGCGACATCAGCTGTGATTCCATATCTATGCTGCCTAAATCGCACAATTACAGTAAAGAGATCGTTTTGAATAGTGGGCCCTGACAACAACAAATCATTCAGTGATTTGCCATTATTTGACTTTGCAGACGCGTCGAAAACGACCCGAAGCTTTGTTGTGAACGACGAAGGTTTAAGCACCGGATGATGCGGCATATAATAACCTAGAGCTGGGTCGACGCTATCATTATTATCCGAAACTTTGGTCATATGTCCCAGCGTAAGATATTCGTTAATGAATTCATCATACAACATTTTTAAATTTTTATCCCGATTCAATTTACGCTCTAAAGAATAAAATCTGTTTATAGCAATGCCTTTTGATTCACCTAATATATTATGATCCTTTTCTTTAAATGGGAAAGAGACCACAAATCGACCGTCCGATGTACGATATGTAGTATTTTTAAAATGCTCCTCACAAAAATGATCATAATATGATTTGGGTTCAGTATTCATATACCGATCTTCTAGCTCCCAAAATTTTACGAGCTGTTTTTCTAAGACATCAGATTTCGCCAAATAACAAACAGTTTTTTTACCCATATCATTTGGCAAAATTAATGGTCCAGACAAAATCCAACCGAACTGAGTTTTTTGAAGACGGGGTAAAACAGAGCCTAAGCGAATTTGCCCCTGACAGAGAAAGTCCCAAAAGAGTGAAGCACCTATTAACATATCAATAGGTCTTGATTCAAAATATTCTGGATCCGCTAATTGCAGATCGTCCGGAATATTTAATAAATCGTACTTAAATGTGCTCGATGGGACATTCTCTGTTATTTCGGGCAAAACAAGACACGTTAAATTGGCTTTAAAGGAATTTAATCGGGAATGTATAACAACATGCGTTTGCTTTGTTATTGTTTGCGCTCCTTGTCCAATGCCTGATACACTAACACGAATGGACTTCGGAATTAAATTCAATTTTTTGCATAAATTTTCTGTCATGAAATTGGACTCAGATGCAGAATCTAACAAAACGCGACATTCATGGGAATTACCACTGGTATCTTTAATATTTATTAAAGCCGTTGCCAATAAAACTCTATTCGTGGAAATTGTTGCGTTGCATGCCGCAACTACACTGTTTGCAGATAATTGAGAAATTGAATCTTCGCGTTTATCAATAGTTTCAACGGTCGTTTGCAAATGAAGAATCGAATGATGCCGTTTACCACATTTAAGGCATGATAATTTTATTCGACATTCACGTGTGGCATGCCCCTTTTTTAGACAATTTAAACAGATTTTATTTTTTCGAGCCTCTTGAATCCTGTCACTTATCGAGAGTTTAAGAAACGCCGAGCAACTATTTATATAATGCGCCTCTCCACAATAAACGCAAACAGGTGTGCCGGTCGCTACAAGAGTTTTAATATGACGCGTATGCGATGAATTTTTAGACAATTTAGTCGTTTGTTTCTCAAGTTTTAACCCTTGCAGCATTCGACATCTCTCTTCAAGAAAACTCATCATTTCTTTTAACGTAGGAATTTTTTCTTTAAGCTTTACGCCCTTCCAATCGTGAAGGGTAATCGAGTCAAGTTTAGATGTGATAATATTGATTATCATCATATCCCAGCCTTCTACAGGCAATCCCAATGATTTTAAAGCCCGAAGATTTTTCTCAATGCCCGTATGCAATTGTCGTATTCCGGTATAAGACTCTTGCTGCAAAGACGGAATGTTAAAAATAGAATCGATATGGCTGTTTATTATAAAGTGACTATTTTCGTACCTATCGTACAACAGTTGCCAAGCAATATCATAATTTGCGTCTGTTGTATCAAGCGATTGTACCTGGTCCGCAGCTTCTCCCGACAATGAGGAACGAAGGTAATGAAATTTTTGAACCTTAGGCAGTTGCTCATTATCGTGAATCAAGGATCGAAAATTATCTCGAAAATTAAGCCATTTTTCATAAGCTCCCGTAAAGGTCGGTATATTAATGATCGGTAATTGCACCCGACCGTTAGCGTTCACATTAGAAATATTTGGTATAACGGTCGAACCGGAGCCATTTTGAATTTGAGATCCCGATACGACGGCTCGATTTAAACGAGAATTCTTTTCGATGATGAATTTATTTGCTGTACCAATGGCGGCAAAGTACGCGGTCTCGAAGCTTTCCAGTTCCATATCAAATTCATCATTATTTTGATTTTCAACGAAGGGCGCGAGTTTGTTATGGTTTTCAGTAAAATCGTTTAAAATATTATCAATTTTATTTAAACGAGCTTTTAGTTCCTCGATTTCATGAGAATCAATATCAAAGTTAGTCAAATACGTCTTAAAGCGCGTCAAAGTTGATTTTAAAGTTTTTCTTTTTTGTTTCAATTCAACTTCTGCCATTCTTTAAATATGTAATATAACACAATGATACGAAACAGAAAAAAAAAACAATTATAGTCAGAATAGATAGATTTTTAAATAAAATGATTTTTTTTTAAGGTATATATAATAATTTGGAAAAAAAGGAAGTTTTTAAAGGAACGTCTGACCTCACTTGAAGAACGTCGAAATTTGTCCGTGAATTGCACGTGGTTCGTCGTAATGTTGAGATGGCACTCAAAATGTCGAAAATTCCAGAATCTCCACGTGGCTTGACGTTGACCAGATCGACTAATTTTTCCAGTTAATTTATGTAGGACTACTTCCTTTTAATCCGGCTCGAAGGACCAATGGTAGGACGTTATCCGCTCGGGTGAAAAATTACGAACACTCGACTTAGTTTTGCGAGAGATAAAATTTTATTTTTATAATATAATTGTGCGACGAGTTGCCGCATT
This sequence comes from Trichopria drosophilae, assembly GCA_030407085.1. NCBI lineage: Eukaryota > Metazoa > Arthropoda > Insecta > Hymenoptera > Diapriidae > Trichopria > Trichopria drosophilae. Next base: position 103,934,735 of record CM059582.1, read on the forward strand.
GAAGGATTAACAGTCTCTGCCGAAAACGGGAAGGATCGGCGTCGTTGCCAGTGGGAAAGCATGACGTCACAAATTACAATTAATGCCGAACGACGGCGTTTATCTATAGCCGCGACAATTCAAATTTTTCAGGTGTACAAATCGTAACAATATTGAAAGGTCGCACCACGTTTTTCAAAAAGACTTTTTTGCAGGTAGTACTCTCTGTAAATGACACATATTTTTTAAAAAAAGTTTAAAAAACACATGTACACATTTTTCTTTCTCAAAGAAAAAACGAGAATATCCCAGTACACAAATAGACGTCAGGCTTTACGGTAGTTTTCGATCGCACGAATCGCAACTGTGATTAAAAATTTAGAGTGTTTGTTTATAGTTTATGATTTGAACGAGAAACTTTTTGTTTCTGGAAATATGCAGGCTATGTTGTGACGATTTCAGTGTCACAATCCTTGTAGTTCAATCTTTTGTTTTTATTCATACATTCAGACTGGCATCATACACTGGCAGAAGCCAGCCATTGTATTTCCAAACGCCAACAGTTTCGGCCCATTCGTCGTAAATTTTTGTATTCCCATGGCATAGTGCTGTGAGGAAAAAAATGACGAAGTTTAGTAATTTCATATTATTATGAATGGCTAGTGCAGACATGAGCATGAGAAAAGCATTTAAGATTTGATCGTCTAACCATTAAGCATCAGAGAAGCAGTGTTGAAGACACTTTTCGTTGATTTCAATTTCTCTAATCTTATTCGATTTTTGCACGAAATTGTCTGGATACTGAATGTTTGACGGAAAGAACGCTTCCTTAGTGCATCGATTTTCTAAGGATAAATCGGTAAATTCAAATTATATTTAGGGTCATTTTTTATTGGCTTAAATGATACTTTAAGGTGTCTAGAATATGATCCCATTAATGCCTAAGCGATCTTTTATTTATTTCATGTCGAAAACAGCTATGGTTGTGTGCTACCTCTAGCGCGGGAAAAGGGCCGAGGGGCGCTCGCCGAGCACGCTGACTTTCTCTTGTGTTTGATAAGTATTTCCGGTTTCCTAATAGTTCGGAATAGTCTATTAGATGTCGCTTATGATTATTTCCCCAAAAATACCCATTATTTCAGTAGTATATACTTTTCAGCGAGTATACCCAATAACAACGAGAGCTATAACGTTGTGCTGAGGTCCATAGCGTCGAAAGGGATCCACAGCAGCAAGGCGATCGTCGATATTACTGCAAATATTGCAGTTTGCAATTTCAACGATGGCCTAAAAAGTGTATTAGAAATTAATTTTTCGCCGCAAAGAAGTTCGAAAATGAACCCCTTCCGACCTTACAGCAGCTTAATGGTATTAATGGTAGGATTACGGCTACATTAATAGCCTCTATTAGTTAAACCTGGTAGAAATTATTTTTACATATGTTAGAGATTGGTAAAATTTACCTCTCATCGGCCTACTCTTTACCGATTTTTCGCCGCAAAGAAGTTCGAAAATGAAAACTTAATCTGCCTACTATTGATCGATTTTTCAGAGGGAAGAATTTCGAAAATGAACCCTTTCCGACCGTACTGTAGTTTAATGGATTTAATGGTAGATTAATTAAGCTTATATTAATACTCTCTATTAGTTAAAAGAGGTAGAAATTATTTTTAAAAAAGTGATGGAGTGGTAAAATTTACGTCTCATCCGCCTACTCTTGATGGTTTTTTCAAAATATTCATGTTCGAAAATGAATACTCTCCGACCATACAGGGGTTTAATGGGTTTAATGATAAATTAATTACGCTGATATTAATACCCTTTAGTAGTTAAAACGGGTGGAAATTATTTTGAAAAAAGTTATGGAGTGCTAAAATTTACGTCTCATCCGCCTAGTCTTGATCCATTTTTTACAATATTCAAGTTCGATAATGAACACTTTCCGACCATACTGGGGTTTAATGGCTTTAATGATAGATTAATTACGGTGATATTAATACTTGATCGATTTTTCGGAGGAAACAATTTCGAAAATGATCCCTTTCCGACCATACTGTAGTATTGAAAATGACGTGGATTTTTCGTCGGAAGTATGCGTTCTGAAAGTGCGTTGAAAGATGTAAAGTATTACACACAGATACAAATGTAACCAAAAACAGTAAGTAAACATAACAACGATCATCTTTCTACGCACTATCGGAACACGTACTACCGGCGAACAATCCAGCATTTTTCGATTATCCGATTATCCGCGACTATGTATTCGGACCTTAAAATAATAACCATAACAAATTTTAACATTCAGAAAACAAATATTAAAACGAAGGTGCCATGTACCGGGTGGTCTTGGTCAGCGGGACCAACTTTATGGGACTAAGTTAGCGAATTGGAACTAGACCGGTTGACCAATCACGCGTTAGTTGCGCCTTGCTAGAAATCCCTGTTCCTTCTAGTAACATAACTAAAGCTCTGTTAGTCCTTGAGAAAGCTTTCTGTGTCTTTGCGAAAGTGGCACCTCCGATTGGTTAGATTGCTGTACCTTACCATTTTTACAATGTATGAAACTGTCATATGTAGAGCTTTGTTTAGTTACATTACTGAAAGGAATAAGGATTCTTAGGAAGGCGAAACGCTCAATGCCAGTGGTTCTTGCTTTAACATGCGATGCCCTATATCTCGCTGACCGAGATCCACTGCCATACAATTACTTATACTACAGAGTGGTATAAGGAATTATCTCGAACATTAATATTTAAACTGTCGAGTAACGAGTTTCAAGCGACTTAATTTTTAATCATTAAAAAATTGTCCACCATATTGGATCCGCCATTTTTAATTTCGAAAAGTGACATCAGATTCATAATCATCGACCCCAAAAACCTAAAATTATTGTTGTCGTATAGAAAGAATGAAAGCGCAAATATGAACACTACGATTCTGTTTATATAATTGTTTATGATTCCTACTTCTCCCATTTAAGGGCCCTCGAGCATACCAAGGTGCTCGCCGTCTGTGATTTTTTTCAAAATAACTTACTCAGTACTGAATATGACAAGAAATGTTTCAGTAAAAATAAAATTATCTGAAAAGTTGCTGGTTATTTTTAAAGATCAGCGCAAAATGTTCACCCCTTTTTCCTCGCTTCTGACGTCACAGGCGGCTAGCGCCATGGCATTCTCGAAGGACCTTAAATCGCAAAACACCCAGCTACTTCAGGAGCTCAAAATATATTGAAATAAAAATTGCGTTGATCCGGAAACTTCGAGGTTCCTTGAATGCCCTGGGAATATAATAACAGCAGAGAAATTTTATTGACATATTTCTACGAAGGCGCGTAATTATTAAAAATAATTCTATATTAAATTTGTTAAATTTATGTAGTTATTCTTTTAATGACGGATTTTATAAATAAATAGCATTTATTTTTAAATGAGTTACACTAACATTTTAATTGTCAGTTCTGGGAATATTAAAATTTCATGAGAATTCCTCATATATCAACATTCAAATGACAGAAAAAATACAATAATTCCGGTTAATTTACACAAGTGTTCGGAAAGAGTAATACGTGCCATAAAAGTGCGACTCTTATGAGAGTATCAGAATTTTCTGGGTACGGTACGTTTCACCATCGTAGACTGTAGTACATGTACTATTTTCGAAATCGACATGTAGAAATCTCGAAACTGCTGTGGTGAAACGTACCGTACCCAATTTTCTTCATTGATATACATAAAAAATCCATAATAATCTTACATCTGTTCATATTTTTTCGTGAAAATTATAGAAAAGCGAGATAAATTGATTTCTGTAGAATATGCTAAATCGTCGCTTAAGAAGCAACCCTGCATAACCCAGTTTTTGGCCAAAATGAGTTACATATGTCATTATATAAAATGTTTTATGGTGAATCGAATGGTTACCTCAAATTTGGCATTTGACCAACAGATAGCGTAAACGTTTAAAACATTGCAACATAACGTATCTCAACCATTAAGGTAAAAGTGGCAACCATTCTAATAAACTAACAGCCTATTTGCTCCGTGCTGTCGTACCGATACTTTTTGCTATCTGACTATCTGATAGACACAACTCTTTGCATTTTACGGTAATTAAATAAGAGAGTAAGATTTTTGCTTACCTTATGTAGTACTCTGATTTTGTTGAAGATTTATATACGGACATCAGCAGGGAATAAACCCACTTTATCGATTTCAGGTTTATGAGATATTATTTCCAATATTTTGTTGCGGTTTAGAAAAAATATGTAAGGTTTCTTTGAATGACGCGTGACTCAGACCTCACTACGAGTATAAAATTTCATGATTTAAACTTCGATTAACTTGGTAATTAAAACCGCAAAGTGGGCTCTATCCATATATATATATACTTAAAATATAAAATCATGTTATATGGAAGGCGATTTAAATACAGTACATTTCGTTACTAGTGTGGGAAATCGCATTTTCATCATAAAAATATACTTCAGGAATACTTTCGAAATACTCGATCTGTAGTTCCGAATCAGGAATGAAATTCAAAAACTATGAGATAAATCAATAAAAGACTAAACCAAATAAAATTGGCACTTCTTGGATCTGTTTCAGCCTTTTTTTAACTTAAAATCCTTGTGATTGGTATTTCGTATTTTATATTTAAAATGGATTTTTTCCATTGAAGAATGCTCAATGACTGCAGAAATGTGGAATAAATGTTATTATAAAAAGTGGACAGGTTGTGCCGATAAAGTCGTTTCTATTGTTTTGTATTATTACCAGTCGTTTAATTAGTTCATCACAAACACATAGAGTTTGAATTTCATTCCTGATCGGGAACTACAGATCGCGTATTTGGAAAGAAATTATGAAGTACACTTATATTCCAAAAAGTAGAAGCTAATATACCGGGTGGGTTCTTCAAGACGGGTCATAGGGCAACCCATGTTATAGCTCACAGCCAATGAGCGTCGAGCTTTAGACTTGGTCTTCCAGTAGCCGACCAATAACGTTAACGCTACCGAGTTGCCAGTTCCTTTTTAAAACAAATAAATTAACGGAATAAAATAAATTAACTGAACGAAATAAATCTGTACGATCTGTACCATTTGTTTTTCGTTGATGAGGGACGTGCGGAAAAATTAATATTCGCCGCGTTATGCTGACGCCCTTTGCGAAACAGAGGTTAGCGTAAACAAAGGTGCAGGTTTTGACAACTGTTTGACGTTGCGACCCCAACATGGAGTTTTCGAATTTTCATCGCATTTCATTAGATAAGTATTAGTTTTATCATTTCATCTTACGAAGTACGATTCTTTATAGGCTACTTTTATTTTTTATAACACATCTCAGGAGGAAAATGGATCTACTCTGAGTTTGTTTACCCAGTGTTGTACAGCTTTTGCTGCACGATTTTGTGCTCAATGTGAAATTGGTCTCGGTTGCCGAATTTTCATCGCATTCTCAGCTGCATTTCATTAGATAAGTATTTCTTTTGTCATTGATTTTACGAAGCACGATTCTTTGTAGGCTGGTTTTATTTTGTTAGATCACATCTCAGGAGACAAATCGATCTACATTAAGTTTGTTCACCGAGTGTTCTACAGCTGTCTGAAGCAAACAACCGAGCAGCTCATTCTCAGTTTTCGTGCCAAATGGAAAAATAATCAAAGTTACGCAGTGTATGATTTGTGAAGTGAGACAATACCGACCTACATGTGTATTATGCTACACGATTTTGTGGTCAACGTGAAAGTGGTCTCAGTGCACCACATTTGTTTTAAAAAGGAACTGGCAACTCGGTAGCGTTAACGTTATTGGTCGGCTACTGGAAGACCAAGTCTAAAGCTCGACGCTCATTGGCTGTGAGCTATAACATGGGTTGCCCTATGACCCGTCTTGAAGAACCCACCCGGTATACTATTTCTCAAATTTATCAGTGTGGCTTTACAGAAAAAAGTAATTCTGTTTTTACATTACTTTTAAAATCAAATTACGGTTCAGATATTGTGCTACAAATGTAATTATTTAAATCGTCTTCATGATAAAATGATTTTATATTTTAAGTGTATCAAATATATAATAATAGAGGGGTGCAAACGATGGATTTGGCTTGGTTGAATTAAAAAACCTCAGAAATGACGACTTTCAGAGGGGTACAAACGATAGAATTGGCACGGCTGTTTTCAAGAACCTCGGAAGTGACGACTGAATTTTTTCAATCGTTTGTACCTCGTTAGTTACAAAGTTACAATACTTTTTCTGTTGCATTGACGAACATAAATCATTTTGGAATTTTTTAAGGCAATTTCAGAGGGGTACAAACGACGGATTTAGCACGGCTATTTTCAAGAACCTCGGAAGTGACGACTGAATTTTTTCAATCGTTTGTACCCCGTTAGTTACAAAGTTACAAAACTTTTTCCGTTGCATTGACGAACATAAATCATTTTGGAATTTTTTAAGGCAATTTCAGAGGGGTACAAACGACGGATTTAGCACGGCTATTTTCAAGAACCTCGGAAGTGACGACTGAATTTTTTCAATCGTTTGTACCCCGTTAGTTACAAAGTTACAAAACTTTTTCCGTTGCATTTACGGAAGTAAATCATTTTGGAATTTTTTTAAGACAATTTCAGAGGGGTACAAACGATGGATTTAGCTTGGTTGAAATAAAGAACCTTAGAAGTGACGACTGCATTTTTTAATGGTTTGTACCTCGTTAGTTACGAAGGTATAATACTTTTTATGTTGCATTTACGGAAGTAAATCATTTTGGAATTTTTTAAAGGCAATTTCAGAGGGGTACAAACGATGGATTTGGCTTGGTTGAATTAAAAAACCTCAGAAATGACGACTCGACATTTTGAATAGTTTGTAGCTCGTTAGTTACAAAGGTACAATACTTTTTCTGTTGCATTTACGAAAATAAATCATTTTAGAATTTTTTCAAGGCAGTTTCAAAGTGGTACAAACGATAGATTTAGCTTGGTTGCATTAATGAACCTCAGAAGTGACGACTGCATTTTTTGAATTGTTTGTACCTCGTTAGTTACAAAACTTTTTCGTTGCATTGACGAACATAAATCATTTTGGAATTTTTTTAAGGCACTTTCAAAGAGGTACAAACGATGGATTTGGCTTGGTTGAATTAAAAAACCTCAGAAATGACAACTCGACTTTTTGAATAGTTTGTACCTCGTTAGTTACAAAGTTACAATACTTTTTCTGTTGCATTTAAGGAACTAAATCATTTTGGAATTTTTAAGGCAATTTCAGAGGGGTACAAATGACGGATTTAGCTTGGTTGAATTAATGAACCTCAGAAGTGACGACTGAATTTTTTCAATCGTTTATACCTCGTTAGTTACAAAGTTACAATACTTTTTCTGTTGCATTTACGGAAATATATCATTTTGGAATTTTTTTAAGGCAATTTCAGAGGGTTACAAACGATAGATTTGGCACGGCTGTTTTCAAGAACCTCGGAAGTGACGACTGAATTTTTTCAATCGTTTGTACCCCGTTAGTTACAAAGTTACAATACTTTTTCTGTTGCATTTACGGAAGTGAATCATTTTGGAATTTTTTAAAGGCAATTTCAGAGGGGTACTAACGATGGATTTAGCTCGGTTGAATTAAAGAACCTCAGAAGTAACGACTCGATTTTTTTAATAGTTTGTACCTCGTTAGTTACAATGTTACAATACTTTTTCTGTTACATTTACGGAAGTAAATCATTTTGGAATTTTTTAAGGCAGTTTCAGAGGGGTACAAACGACGGATTTAACACGGCTGTTTTCAAGAACCTCGGGAGTGACGACTAAATTTTTTCAATCGTTTGTACCCCGTTAGTTACAAAGTTACAAAACTTTTTCCGTTGCATTGACGAAAATAAATCATTTTGGATTTTTTTAAGGCACTTTCAAAGGGGTACAAACGATGGATTTAGCTTGGTTGCATTAATGAACCTCAGAAGTGACGACTGCATTTTTTGAATTGTTTGTACCTCGTTAGTTACAAAACTTTTTCGTTGCATTGACGAACATAAATCATTTTGGAATTTGTTTAAGGCACTTTCAAAGGGGTACAAACGATGGATTTGGCTTGGTTGAATTAAAGAACCTCAGAAGTGACCACAGCATTTTTTGAATTGTTTGTACCTCGTTAGTTACAAAGTTACAATACTTTTTCTGTTGCATTTACGGAACTAAATCATTTTGGAATTTTTAAAGGCAATTTCAGAGGGGTACAAACGACGGATTTAGCACGGCTGTTTTCAAGAACCTCGGAAGTGACGACTGAATTCTTTCAATCGTTTGTACCCCGTTAGTTACAAAGTTACAAAACTTTTTCCGTTGCATTGACGAAAATAAATCATTTTGGATTTTTGTTAAGGCACTTTCAAAGAGGTACAAACGATGGATTTGGCTTGGTTGAATTAAAAAACCTCAGAAATGACAACTCGACTTTTTGAATAGTTTGTACCTCGTTAGTTACAAAGTTACAATACTTTTTCTGTTGCATTTACGGAACTAAATCATTTTGGAATTTTTTAAGGCAATTTCAGAGGGGTACAAACGACGGATTTAGCACGGCTGTTTTCAAGAACCTCGGAAGTGACGACTGAATTTTTTCAATCGTTTGTACCCCGTTAGTTAAAAAGTTACAAAACTTTTTCGTTGCATTGACGAACATAAATCATTTTGGAATTTTTTTAAGGCACTTTCAAAGGTGTACAAACGATGGATTTGGCTTGGTTGAATTAAAGAACCTCAGAAGTGACGACTGCATTTTTTGAATAGTTTGTACCTCATTAGTTACGAAGGTACAATACTTTTTCTGTTGCATTTACGGAAGTAAATCATTTTGGAATTTTTTTAAGGCAATTTCAGAGGGGTACAAACGATAGATTTGGCACGGCTGCTTTCAAGAACCTCCGAAGTGACGACTCGATTTTTTGAATAGTTTGTAGTTCGTTAGTTGCGAAGGTACAGTATCTTTTCTGTTGCATTTACGGAAGTAAATCATTTTGGAATTTTTTAAAGGCAATTTCAGAGGGGTGCAAACGATGGATTTGGCTTGGTTGAATTAAAAAAACCTCAGAAATGACGACTCGACATTTTGAATAGTTTGTAGCTCGTTAGTTACGAAGGTACAATACTGTTTCTGTTGCATTTACGGAAGTAAATCATTTTGGAATTTTTTTAAGGCAATTTCAGAGGGGTACAAACGATGAATTTTGCTTGGTTGAATGAAAGAACCTCAGAAGTGACGACTCGATTTTTTGAATAGGTTGTACCTCGTTAGTTACAAAGTTACAATACTTTTTCTGTTGCATTTACGGAACTAAATCATTTTGGAATTTTTTAAGGCAATTTCAGAGGGGTACAAATGATGGATTTAGCTTGGTTGAATTAATGAACCTCAGAAGTGACGACTGCATTTTTTTAATTGTTTGTACCTCGTTAGTTACAAAACTTTTTCGTTGCATTGACGAACATAAATCATTTTGGAAATTTTTTAAGGCACTTTCAAATCGGTGTGAAGTTGGCTCCCCACTTCACTAAAAAAAAAAATAACAACAGTTCTATATGCCCCCCACATAGTTCTGAAGTTCTTTATACATTTTGAAAAATAGTTCTGTTGATTTTACCAAAAAAATTGCATTTGGTAATATCGGGGGGCCAACTTCACAAATTACAAAATTTAAAGACCCGTAACTGTCCCATTTGTCATCAGATCAAAAACTTTCATAATGAAAAGTTATAGAACTCTTTGGGGGCAAAAGGAACTCCAGAGAAAAATTTAATTTGTTGAAATTTTTTTTTTATTTTTGAAATTTTTTTTATTTTTGGAAAAAACAGACTACCTGTAATTCTCCCAATTGTCATCGGTTCAAAAACTTTCATAATGAAAAGTTGTAGAACTCTTTGGGGGGCAAAAGGAACTCCAGAGGAAAATCGATTTTTTGAAATTTTTGGAAAAAACAGACTACCTGTAATTCTCCCATTTCTCATCGGATCAAAAACTTTCATAATGAAAAGTTGTAGAACTCTTTGAGGGGCAAAAGGACCTCCAGAGAGAAAATCGATTTTTTGAAATTTTTGGATTTTTGGAAAAAACAGACTACCTGTAATTGTCCCATTTGTCATCGGATCAAAAACTTTCATAATGAAAAGTTGTAGAACCTTTCGAAAAATTCAAACGAGTTCCAGAAAGGGAAAGGGCTTTTCTTGCGGACCAAAGAACTGATCGTAAAATGATTATCGGTAGCGTAGACGAAGCAGTCACAAGTGTTTTACAAAAACGTGAACTAAGGAAAATCAAAGATCGAGCTCAAATTACACCTGTGCTTACCAATGAAACGGCAAACAGAAATATTGAACTCCTACATGACAATTCATTTGAAAGTTACTCTTCTCAGGATGTTATTTGCAACGAGCCTGTTTCACAGGTCAAAGCAGTCATTCGCAATGAAGATCAGCCTTCATCTTGGAATTTGGTTTCACTTTCTAACACCGCCATAATTTGTGACAGGTATGCTATTTCCGACCGATCAGCAGCTGCTGTTGCTAATGCAGTTCTTCAAGATGTTGGTCTTATTTCCGAGTTAACCAATCTTTAGTTATTGATAGGCACAAGCTAAGGAGGGAACGGCGTCGTGTTCGAACAAGCCTTCAAAATGAGGACGATGGAACCCGTTTACCGATACTTGGGATTTATTTTGACGGAAAGAAAGATAAAACTTTCTGTCAAAGCAAAGAGGGTGAGAAGTACCATAGACGAGTGAAAACTGAAGAGCACATTTCTATTGTGAAAGAGCCAGAATCGGTGTACTGGGGTCATGTAACACCCTCAGATGGACCTGCTAAAACAATCTCGAGCAGCATCGCGAATTTTTTACGGGGTAAAGAGAATACGTTGCATATGCATAATATTCAGGCTGTAGGGTGCGATGGCACAGTTGTAAATACCGGAGTAAAGGGTGGCATTATAAGGGAATTGGAAAAAAGCTAGATAGAACACTCCAATGGTTAGTGTGCCTACTTCATTTTAATGAATTGCCTCTAAGACATTTGTTCAAGCACCTAGATGATCCTACATCGGGTCCAAATAGTTACACTGGCCCCAATCGGTAAAGCTCTTAGTAAATGCGAGGATTTGCCGGTGATTAAATTTAATCCTATTGCTTATGACTTACCTACTATTGATGAAGTAGATGTTAGTTCTGACCAGCGGTACCTGTTTGACATGGCGATGTGTGTTAAAACAGGCAACTGCTCGCAAGATCAAAGCCTCAAGAAACCAGGTCCTTTATCACATGCCAGATGGATAACTACTGCTAGCAGACTATTAAGGTTGTACGTTTGCACAAATAATCCTACGCCAGAGTTGATGGCCCTTGTCACTTTTGTTTTGAAAGTTTATGTTCCTTCCTGGTTCCGAATTAAGAAAAACCCTTCTTGTACTGAAGGATCAAGACACGTATGGGCTGTCATTCGTGATACGAGATACTTGCCAAAGGACCAGAGAAATATAGTGGATAAGGTTATTGAGACGAATGCTTACTTTTGTCACCACGAAAACCTCCTTATTGCTATGCTAGCGGACGATCGAAAACACATCCGTGAATTGGCTTATCATCGCATTTTGAAAAGTAGAAATCCAAGCCAGGTACGCTCAAACGATGTAAGGGTTTTCAAGGTTCCAAAAGTAAATTTTGACGCTTCCGACTACGCTGATATGGTAGACTGGTCCCTATTGGAAATCACCGAACCCCCTTTACTGACTAAACTATTGTCAGGAGATACTAAAACAATAGTAAATGATGGCCTCAGTGAGCAATTTTTGTTTCTCAGACTACCATGTCACACACAGGCAGTAGAGCGAACTGTAAAGTTGGTGACTGAGGCAGCATCTAACGTTTGCGGTGCTGATAAGCGGGATGGATTTATACGCACAACTTTGCGGTCAAGAGAGAAAATGCCTTCCTTTGAAACAAAGAGGGACTTCAAGTTCTGAACTGATTTTCCAAGATGCATTTTAAATCACGCCTATGGTTGGTTAGTTGGGAAGGGTGTGGGTGGAACTCGATTTGCAGCCACCTTCCCGTGGTGAGTTCTGAGTCGCTTTAGAATTAAACTGCAAGCCGAGAGCTGCATAATGATTTTTATCTCTATTATTTTATGGAATCGTTATCTCAATCAATATGATAAAACTTAATTTACGAGTACAAAGTTTTAATTTGGCAAATTCGACAAAATTACACATAATACAGATTTTAACGGAAATCGTGCATATTTTGAACTGTTTTAAAAGTCCATAATCAATTTATAACATCTTTAAATATCGTAAATACTTATTAATACACAAAATAACGATATTTTGGCAACAGTAGAATAAATTTTACCCGACGAAATGGAATTTTTCATAAAGTTGACTTTTATCACTTTTTTAATAAAAATGCCGATCTTTGACTAGCTGGCGAGGGCAAAACATACTAACCGATTCTTTTAAAATTTTAACATGTTATTATTGATGCCACTGCACATCTTTTCCTACCCCACGCTGGACGATTGGACGATTTTCGATTTTGACGCTCCAGCCTATGGGCATACAGATAGTATGTATACATAACATAGGTATGTATTATAATGTATAAGTGGCAGGGGTCTCGAGCACCTATTAGCCGGCATAAGGGGCGGTAGCCCGCTTAATTCAAATGACATTGCCTGCATCTATCATTTGTGAAAATTATAAAATATTTTCGCTATTTATTTAATGAAATTAGGCAATTGAAAAACTGTGATTTTTTTATAAATTATATGTATTTTTCGCATAACATTATAGAGACAATTATACAATGTATATACGATTGCTAAATCAATATTATTAAAATATGAAGATATGTATTGCAATTCCAATATAGTATATAAATGTTTCCAATAAAATTGTATTTGAAAACTATATATAAATAATTTATAAAAAAGTACAATTTTTCAGTTACTTTATTTCATTAAATAGCGAAAGTACTTAATAATTTTCACAAATGATATATGCAAGTCGTTTGAATTAAGCGGGCCTCCGCTGTACCACGGGAGAACTTTAATGCCCGCGATCTCGCGCAACATACATCTTTTGGCCGGCGAAATAAGGGTTTCGCTCAAAAAAGAAACGTACAGAGCTGCAGTGGATCTTATTTTATAAAAACGAGACAAGTGATCGCAACAAAAGAGTGAATCTTATATTACTCACTGCCGGTGCATTTTAAGGTGTTTAAATTTGTTATACTATTGGTATTGGTGGGTAAATCAGCGGATAAACAATTCACGGTAAGTTCATATAAAATTTTAGGGACATTTTCTTAACGTGTACTTGCGAGTTTCGTCATTTTTGGCCTCAAGGTTTTTTTCTTTTATCTACTATCTTTTAAACTCTTTTATTCATTTTGACCAGGATTTTTTAAGTTGCAAAGTTTAGTCATTTATTCCTTAAAAATTGTCTACTAAAAAAATGTCTGAAAACAACGAACAATAGAGTTTTCGATTTAATTCTATAAGTTTAAGTTATGAAAACGAAGGTAGCAGCAGATTTACTAAAGGCATAACAAGTATTGTTTCAACTGTTTAATAAATGATAAACATTATTTGTAACTGAACTACCAGCCTAAAATCATTCCTTTCTATAAAAACATAATTATGTGTTTGACAAGCTTTACTTTTCTAAATTTGCTGCTACGAATCTGCTTGTTTCAGCTTCAGCTACAGCAATGAAATTATTTAGTTATTAGGTAAAGGCTTAGAAATGATCGACATTTCTTATCTTTTATGCACATGTGCAAGCACGCACGGATCTAGATTGTGCATCCTTGCAAATATTTCGTAAACATAACGACGCGCGAGCATTTTGCCGAAATGCAGGTTATACAGTCATGTACACTGTAAAAAATATATGTATTTTTACTATGTTTAACGTTCAGAATAAATCGATTCACGTTTAACGCAGTAAATCGCGAATACGAAAAATCTGATTTATTTTGTCACTTTTTACGTTTATTTTCTAGAATCGTGACCATTACTGTTTTGCAGGATTTTTTCTTTGAAAATTTAAGTATTAGCTGATTACACGTTGATTGTAAAATTACGGCATATCACTTTTATTTGTTCAAGCCGCTTGTATTTTTATTACGTTAAACGTGAATCTATTTATTTCTAATGTTAAACGTAGTAAAAATACACAGATTTTTTTACAATGCAATTCAGTACCTACATCTTTTTTATTATCGTAATTCAAGTTGTGGCCTATATGTAATATGTGTATAGTTAATCCTGTAAAATGTTCCTCTTCTTCTGTTATATTTCTTTTTTGTTCCTTACTTCTTTCTTTTAGTTGTCTTTTCGTTTGGCCTATATAAGCAACTGCACTTTTATAACATTGTAACGACTATTGTTTAAATATAAGAAGGGGGAACTACGTCGTTACCTGCCGTCATCCGACCTTGGGAAAGGGCAGAGGACGTGATAATAAAAATTAATAATTAATTAGGGAATACGCCACATCAGCAACTCAGCTATGCCGGACAGAAGGTCCGACCCGCGGAGGCGGCGTGGGTTAATATTCCCAATAACGGAAGAGAGAGAAAGAGAATCGAAACACTCGCGGAAAAATGGTGCGAAAGCCGGAGTGCAAAATAACCGGAGCGCTCTACCAAAATATTAAGCGGTCGACCACAATACAATAATGTAACAATAGTAAGTCAAATGTTTTCAAATGAATTTTTATTAAATTATAGTATCATTGACTCTCCATTGTCTACATCGTTAGGAAACATTAAATAAAGGGGAATTGTCCGAATGTGTCACTTACTTTATGCGCCAATATATCGCTTCTGACACGCAGATCCGCCGTAAGGCACTCGGAAAGTTTGCCCGACACTTTTTACGAATTTTTGGAATATGCCCTAAACACTCGTTGGCAGTGTGATCCACTTATTTTGAATACGAGGGAAAAACACAAAAAAGAAAATAGCGGAACACAATCGACGCACGCAAAATTAAGTGAGGTAAGAGCCTTAGAAAATTTATATTCGCACACAGAGGGTGGTCAGGACGATTCTCGCCGTTTTTCAAGTCTCGTGTTCTGCAATACACGTGCCATTCCCCCTCTTGCTTCTCCGGTCCCCGCGTCCATACAGGTAGGAAGTCTAGCGCGAATTTGAGTATATTTAAATATTTAATGAATTAACGATTCGCGCTACACCCCCCTCCCAGACGCTGAGTACCGTGCTAGAGTACCAGCTCGACATTCGGACTTCCTAACAGGTTGGTAATAAGGAGAGGTAAACAAGGATTATTTAGTATCTTCCCCCCTTACCACATGCAAACTTTCTTTCCCTCATGCCACATAATGAAGTTAATTCCTTGCACCACATACAAAACACCAACATTTGGTTTTAAGGTATTTTATTCCTTATATAAAATTGTATAAAAAAAAAAAAGAAAAATATAAATTATTTTTCCGAAGGGTGATTTGGCTTGTTGGGGCATACACCTGGGTGCCAAATGCCGGGCCAACCACAAGCAGCACAACGCGGTTGTGGCCGGGGCTTCAACCCTTTTCTGCCGTACTCTCCTTTCGGGGAGGAGGCCTTCTGGAGTAGCCTCTCGCGTTCCCGCTTAGCAAATTCCACATTAACCCGGGCGCGCGTCTCCTTGGCCCTCGCCTCTTTTAGGGCCTGGTAATAATTGGGTGACCCCTCTCGCAGGATTTGTTGAACCCTCTGGTTCGCTTCCTCCGCGTCGGCCCGTTTGCGAGCCAGGTCCACCGTCGTCCATTCTAAGACCTGGCGCTGACGCTCTTGAGTCTCTCTTCGCTCCTCCGTTTTTTTCTTCCGGAGTTCATGAGCAAGTTTCTGCTCCTGCCTGTAATCTTGGATATGCGGAAGAATAGCTTTGGCGTGTGTCTCATCAGTCTTCCCATGTTTTTGGAGGAATCGTTCTAACCAGGCAAAGGCTCGATTCTTCCGTCGTTTTTGGCTGTCTCGCAGGGCATTGTAGAGTGCCTCCCACTCATCGGCTATCGATAATTCCTGGTGCAAGGGGGCCGACACGCCCTCCTCCATTGCAGGCTGCTGTCTTCCGGCAGTCTCTGGGTCCATTGGTAATTCGAGTAGGCCCCATGGTTGCCATTCGTCATACAGGCCTAACTCTTCCATGAGGTTGTCCACCTCCTCAACTGTGGCCTCTGTAAGGGCCAATCCTCGGACCTCTTCCCACTCCTGGTCTTCTGGCTTAGACGCCATAACAACGCAAAAATCTGAAAAAGCCACGACAAAACCAAAACAAAACAACGTGCTATTAGTATATCCATGCATCATTCAGATTCGTCGAGCTCTCTGCAACAGAGTTCGGCGCGGAGACCACAACAGAAGTGGTGCTGGGATTTGCACCGGAGTAGAAATAAAGCTAGACTTTTTAGGCCGACCGCGTGGTCGTCGTGTTTGAGCGTTAGTTTCATCGCGATCTTCCTGAGCTAATTAAGATTCATACTACCAACTCTCGCGGCGCAAACCCTACTCTATCGCAATTTCCTACAGCCCTAACAACGTTTCGCTGCGTTTTACGCGGGCGTCCTCGCGGTCGAGGAGCACTTACAATCTTCGACGACTCTCTAGTAGCTATGGTACGCGATCCAGGTTCTTCGCGAGGGACACTCACCTGCACTTCTTTAGACGCCTCTTTATCCACTTGATCGAAGTCAACTCCTTCATAGAGTGGCTTGAGGTGCACCACATGTGTAGATCCCTGAGATAGGCCATTTTGGTCGACTAGGTCATAAACATTCATCCTAACCTCTTTAAGATTGTGTACGGACCAACATATTTAGGGGCTAACTTAGCCGACACGCCCTGTGCTGCTGAGGAAAGAATTCGGTTTTTCTTCCAAACCTTGTCGCCAACTTGGTATTCGACATTATGCCGTCGTGCGTCATAATATACAGCCTGTCGGTTTTGGGCCTCCTGAGCCTTCTCACTCGCTTCCTGGCGCAACTCGCTCAAGTTACTCATCCTGGCCTTCCAGTTCACTATGGCTCTCTCATGACATTGACTTTCCGCTTCACGCTCTTGAATTCGGCGACGTAAAGTCGGGGGTTTCGGTTGTCTACCAAAGTTTAGGAGAGCAGGACTAACTCCAGTTGACTCTTGAATAGCCGTATTACAAGCAAACACGAATTCGTCAATGTGTTCGTCCCATTCACGATGACTTTCTTCGATAAAAGCGACAATCATCGTCTTGAGGGTACGATTCGTCCGTTCCACTGGATTAGCCTGAGGATGATACGCCGGGTTTCTTGAAAACTCTATGCCACGTTCAGCCAAGAAGGTTTTTAATTCCTTATTCCAGAATTCTGGGCCATTGTCTGAATGGAATACTTCAGGTGTATCAAAGCGTAGCAAAACTCTCTCGGTAAAAGCCTTAATTACAGCTTTTCCGGTTGCTTTTCTCAGCGGCACACACTCTATCCATCGTGTAAAAATATCCTGAAGAACGATGAGATATTCGTATCCATGTTTACTTCTTGGAAATGGACCCATAAGATCACTAGACACAATTTTCCAAGGTTCCGTCACGATGCGTTTTCCCATCAAGCCGCTAGGAGCAAAGGGGGGGAATTTTACATTGTTGGCAGACGCTGCTTCCACGAACATACTTAGTTACATCCTGTCGAAGAGTAGGCCAGAAGTAATATCGGAAAATTCGGTCGAACGTCTTCTTACGGCCTAAATGACCTGCCGTGGGAATATCATGAATTTCTTGGAGAATTTCCCGACGGATCTCTTTAAAAATAACCATCTTCCAAACGTCGTCATCTCCAATTATATCTTCCAATCGTTCATCCGGGCGATACACATAGAGTTGGCCATCCTTAATTTTCCAAAAAGGATATTTAAGTGGTTCTTCCTGCACTACCTTCAGTTTTTCCAGGTATTATTTATCTGAGGTGTCAAGAACCACTTCGATGGCATTCACGTCCGGTTCTTCATCCATGTCATACATGCGTGACAACGCGTTCGGTACGTGGTGCAATGCTCCTTTTCGGTGTTCGACCTTATAGTCGTATCCTTGGAGTTCTAAAGCCCAATGAGCCAATCGACCGACTGGATTACGAAGGTTACATAACCATTGTAAATTGCTATGGTCGGTTATGACCTTAAAATAGCAACCTTCGATATAGGCCCTAAATTTCCGTATAGCCCAGATCACAGCCAAACATTCGCGTTCCGAAGCCGAATAATTTCGTTCAGCCGCATTCATAGTACGACTCGCGAATGCTAATACTCTATCCTTACCATCGATTTTCTGGCCTAGAACAGCTCCTAAACCTGTTCCACTAGCATTTGTTTCGATGACGAATTCCTGGGTATAATCCGGCCGATGAAGAATTGGCGCAGATGCCAACAAAGATTTGATTTGCCCGAAAGCTTCCTCCTGTTCTTGCGTCCAAATATAACGCTGACTTTTTCTTGTTAGTTGCGTCAAGGGCTCCGCAATGAATGCAGAGTCGGGCATAAACTTCCTATACCAGGACGCCATTCCAAGAAATCGTCGAAGTTGACGAAGGTTTTTCGGCGCCGGGTAATCCACAATAGGCTGGATCTTTTCGGGATCAGGACGAAATCCTTCACCATTAATCAATACACCGAGATATCGGACTTCTTCCCGACAAAATAAACTTTTCTCCCGGTTAATACTAAGTCCAGCTTCCATAATTCTTCTCAATACAAATTCTAACCACTGCAAGTGCTCTTGGAACGTTTCTGTAACGATAATAATATCGTCCAAGTAAGCGAAAGCATGTGGTTCCAATTCTGGACCTATCAATTGATCGAGAAGTCTCTGGAATGTGGCAGGGGCTCCAGATAAGCCGAATGGCATCCTCCGATACTGGAAGAGTCCTCGACCGGGAACTGTAAAAGCAGTAATAGGCTTTGACTCTTCTTCCATTTCTATTTGGTGGTATGCACTGCCTAATTCCAGAGTCGAAATATACTTAGCCCGTTGCAATTTCCGAATTATGGAGTCCATATACGGTAATGGATAAGCATCATTTTTGGATAACGCGTTGACCTTCCTATAATCCACACAGAAGCGCCATTTCCCATTGGATTTCTTCACCAGTACTACTGGACTTGACCATGCACTCGACAATCGTTCGATGATGCCTTCGTTCAACATATTCTGTACTTGAGCATGTATTTCTTCCTCCAACTTTTGAGAGATGGGGTAGTACCGTTGCTTAAATGGCCGGCTACCGGCTTCTAAAATAATCTCGTGTTTGATCAGTGGCGTACACCCAATATGACCTAAGTCTTCTGGCAATATTCTCTTCACCAGCCTATCAATAATATCTCGCTGTGCGGTGGAGATTTTTACCAAACCGGGTGACGATTGGAGTGTAGATGTGCGATAGATGCCACTTCAACCTCAATACCTCCCTTTCGGCCTTCAATGAATAATAAATTCTCCCTAGGGCGGAGAACTGCATTGAATGCTCTAAGGAAGTCAGCACCTAAAATGCATGTCGGTTTAAGATTGGGCATAATTAACGCCAAAATCTCTCTTCGAATTCCGGTGACCTCAAAAGGTAATTGAACCTGACCAGATATTGTCGAAGTCCTTCCATCTGCCACTTGAGCTACTCTTCCTTCATATGCCGTCACAGGCCGGCCACAGGCAGCAGCAACTAAAAATCCAACCGGTCCAATAATCGTACGAGCTGCACCCGGATCAAATAATCCTTGAAGACGGTATCCTCCAATATCGGTAGGAATCCACCAGCTTGAAACGTCTTCGGAAGCCGTTGAATTGATTTCATCGGTAAACCGAACCTTCTTTTTGGAGGTTGTCTTTCTTGGAACAGAAACCCCCTCTACTGTTCCTTGTTTGCGTTTCCCGAACAGTTTGGACAGTTATATTTAGTGAACCAAGGTCTCTGACAACCGTAGCACTTAACCATCCTTGAGGATCTCTTTGGAGATTGATTGACCTCCAAGTTTCTGGGTGGAGTTACCGTCTCTTGTCGAGTTGAATTGGATACCACCAGGGTATTTCTTCCTGATGACATCCTTCTTGGGTTGTCCGTAGTCCTCTTTGGCGAATATTGCCGGACAGGCGTTTCTCGTTCAATTGAGGATTGCCTTCATTGAAGTTCTTTCAACTGCTGTTCAAAATTATTCAGCTTACTAAAAACTTTCTCCAACATTCTCGTGGTCTCGAAGTATTCCGTCTTCTGGTTCGGTTTTGGTATAAATACTGCAGCGACTTCCGGTTACTTCGATGTCTCCATGGCGAATAATTTCGTACATGACTTCCGTGATCGTTCCGATTTTCCGTGGTAGGCGACCTCTGGTAAAAGTGACATTTCCGGTTCAGGAGGTGGTTTGTACAATTTCAAACAACGTTGCACCCTTTCCACTTCCATAGCTCTTTGGAGTAATTCGTCGAAATTATGAACTTCTTCTCGACGAATCGCCATTTGAATTTCCGGTCTTAAATTTTGGTGTAACCTATCCAACTGTCTCTCCATTGAAGGTATGGGCATACACCTATTCAAGATTGTCCGCAGACATACAATAAAATCTCGGACTGACTCGTCTGGACCTTGTGTACGTGTTTGTGCTTCTGCTTTCAGTCGCTGATAAAAATTCCGGTCAATCCCATAGCACTGGCGTGCAGCTTGACAAAAATCTTCCCAATTATGCCACTCTTGATGTACCAACCGGTACCATTGTAAGGCTACTCCATTTAATAAATTAGGGATTGCCATTAAAACTTGGTGACTGATTAAACCCGCCAATTGTTGCTTTTCTTCGATTCGGGTCAAGAACTCTTCCACGCTGAGTCCTGAGTTTCCGGAAAATTGAATTCCCCATTTTCGGACAATTTCACCGAGATCTGGTGTTTTTACAGGCATATTAATTGTCCTGTTAACCCGATCTCTTATCTGGTTCAACTCCTCCAGGATGGTCTGATAATCCTGTTCTCCCCCCCTCCCTAGGAACATCATGGGGGGTTGTGCTTCTGGAGTTATTATCCGATGGGTAATTTACACCAAAAGGGTCTTGGAAAGTGACTCTTTGTCCATTTAATCCTCGGCGTTCTTCATCCAATCGGGTACTACTTGCTATTCTGTTCGGTGTCTTATCCTGTCCTCTATTTTGGATAACCGCTTCTGCATAATCCAAAATATTTCCTACCTCTGCGGGAATTTGTACTATTGTACCATTTTGTAGGGTATAAGGCCTCATTTCTCCTATTTCATTCTGTCTTCTTTCTTCTCGTGCACCCTCTTCTTGATGCACCTGAGCCGTGACCTTAAATACATTTGGCCCTATACTATCTAATTCGCGTTCGAGGAATGACTCTAATAAATTGTCTCGATGATCTCTAGTTTGTGTTTTGTCTATTCCCGTATTTTCCGCAACAAAGTCGGTAGCCGTATAGTTTCCATTAAGACGATTCCTAAGACGATTTATACGTGCTAATACGCATCCGGACGTGTCTAATTGTAATTCGTCTAATACGTCATCTATTTGATTTTCGGATAGACCAAACAGCCAATTATCAATATTTGGATTAGGCTTATTTCCATTAAAACTATCCATTTTGGAGTATAGGTTTCTTATCCAGAAATTAATTAAATAATTTTAAAATAATTATATAAATCAAGCTTATATTCTGGAAATAGGACCTAATCCAGCTAAACAGTGTCAATAATAATTTTCAAATTTAATATGCAAACCAGAAAAACAGAAATATCAATACACAATAAAATTGTCGATAAATAATAATAATCAAGAATCGTGCAGGACGTAGACAAAATATGTATGACCAGAAAAATGACTAGATATATTTATAAAGTAATACTAAATAAATAACGTTTTTGTTCAAAGTCACTGAATTATAATTACAAATCACAAAATAAATGAATTAAATACATCACAACAATTTCTAAAATGAGCTTTTAACAACAAACAAAGATTTTAATAATTAAGTGTCATTATCTTCTTTTAATATATTATAATATAATTTGCAATCGAATTTATTTACTTCCAACTTAGAGACAAATACAGATACAATCTATTACTTAATATCATCGCTCAATTTTTAAAACAATAAATAAATAACTACTTTAGTTAAAATTATGTAAAGCTGTAAAGTTAATATAATAATATTATAATGAATAAAATTCTTTAATCTTGTATAGGGAAATAGTCAATAAAATAAAATTCAAATTGTACAAATTAAGTAAAATGTAAAATTTATATATAAATCAGACTATAAGTACACAATAATTAATTATATAATAATAATAAAGTAGGACGAACATTAATACAAACGCACATCTACTCTCAAACCATAAATATAAAATTACCAAATAATAAAGTTATGTATCTTGTAAAAGCGAATAATTCAAAAATAAATAACTAACTAATTGGATAAAAATGAAAATTATTAAGTCTGTAATAGGAGAGTATTTGTAAAATTAATAAATTTAAAACACGTCATCAGACAAAACTACTATTCAATCTTCAAAACGACATACACAAATTTTACATCCAATTAACAACACAGAAAAAAAAATAATTATGTACAGAAATATGTATTATCGACAAACAAAACAAAAAATTAATAATTTCATTAATAATAAATAGTAATAATATTTTAATTTAAATTTTCTGTTTCCTTGTTTTATTAATATAATATTCAAATTTATTTTTCATGCCTAATTTTCCCGATCATTATTTGTAAATTCTGAGAATTCGCCTTGTTTATGTTTACGTTACGAACGCTCAAACACGACGCACTTATTTAAAACATACATATATAATATATTATTCAATTATTAAGTTCACTTAACAAAATGTAAGTTTCTATATTGATAATAATAAATAATTTGCAATTATTTTAATAAAAAGATTCTCCCTTTCTCTCAATTTCTTTCAACCATAATTAAGTTTCAAAACAATAAATAATTAGGTTTAGAACTTTATGTTCTAGGACGAAATTTTGTAATAATGCCAATAACTCTAATTACAAATAACAACGGCTTATTTTATAAGCCTCACCACGTTTAAGGGCGCCATTTTGTAACGACTATTGTTTAAATATAAGAAGGGGGAACTACGTCGTTACCTGCCGTCATCCGACCTTGGGAAAGGGCAGAGGACGTGATAATAAAAATTAATAATTAATTAGGGAATACGCCACATCAGCAACTCAGCTATGCCGGACAGAAGGTCCGACCCGCGGAGGCGGCGTGGGTTAATATTCCCAATAACGGAAGAGAGAGAAAGAGAATCGAAACACTCGCGGAAAAATGGTGCGAAAGCCGGAGTGCAAAATAACCGGAGCGCTCTACCAAAATATTAAGCGGTCGACCACAATACAATAATGTAACAATAGTAAGTCAAATGTTTTCAAATGAATTTTTATTAAATTATAGTATCATTGACTCTCCATTGTCTACATCGTTAGGAAACATTAAATAAAGGGGAATTGTCCGAATGTGTCACTTACTTTATGCGCCAATATATCGCTTCTGACACGCAGATCCGCCGTAAGGCACTCGGAAAGTTAGCCCGACACTTTTTACGATTTTTTGGAATATGCCCTAAACACTCGTTGGCAGTGTGATCCACTTATTTTGGATACCTGAGTGTAGTTATTTAAGGTGTCTTGCCTCCCGTTCGGGTTTAAAACCCCCCCCCCCCCCATGGGGGAATGGGGCCAAATTTTAGTGATGCGCCAGCACCGCTGGTTGTGCACACTTAAAAAAGATATACAACAAGTCAGCTACCACATTTATTAGCAACAAGCTGCCTGCCTTGATGCTTCTGTTGGTTCAGAGAACCTTTCTAACGTTGCCACGGCCCGCTAGAGGCCAACCCTTTCTGCGGTTACTGCCTGCACGGACACGGCACGCCGTAGCGCTCCCCCATGTGGAACCCGCCGGCAGGGGCTTGACACCGCACCCTAGCTCCTCAGTACGGTGGGTCTCTCGAGTCGTTTCACGATCAGGCATTCGTCGGCACAGACCAGCCGAACGATCGGGTCCGTGAGGTCGTCAATTCTCAAAACTTGCTAAGAGAAGCGGATCTTTCAAAAGCATTGCTCCTCTTCGAGCTCGGACACTTCGACCCCTCACTCTTCCACAATTAAATTGTGGACGGAGATAACCCGCTCCGCTCTCTTCCACAAGTCCCCTGCGGGGTTATTTTGGATACGAGGGATAAACACAAAAAAGAAAATAGCGGAATACAATCGACGCACGCAAAATTAAGTGAGGTAAGAGCCTTAGAAAATTTATATTCGCACACAGAGGGTGGTCAGGACGATTCTCGCCGTTTTTCAAGTCTCGTGTTCCGCAATACACGTGCCATTCCCCCTCTTGCCTCTCCGGTCCCCGCGTCCATACAGGTAGGAAGTCTAGCACGAATTTGAGTATATTTAAATATTTAATGAATTAACGATTCGCGCTACAACATTTTATTGCATAAAGGACTATACTTTTTTGTGTTGTTGTGAATTGATGTGTAAAAGATTCAATTCCAACATACTAATGTTATATGATTTGTGTACCACTCTCATGTTTCAATTTAATGTAATTTGTTTGAGTAATTTGTTCCTTATAGGAATTTTTCCGAAACCTGGATTGTAAACCTTTTCTTGGAAAAAATATTGTTTCCGGACATGATGATATTCCATTGACGCAATTAGACAGTATAAATATAATAATAATTAACAAAATCTGATTGAAACTGCTGAATTTTTTCATGCCACCGTTATTTTTATTTCACAAAAGGTTCGGATTTATCGCGAATAATTCAATTAAAAAAAAAAAGAACGGAAATTAGTATTAAAACATACGAGTTGCGTAGAATATGTAAATTAGCCAAAAATGTCTTTAAACAAAAAAAATTGACTTAATAAATCTCCTTTAGAATTAATTTTTGTTTGTTCTTTGGTGATTAAGCTGTAGCTACTTATCGATATTCTTTACTTTTCATGATACTTCCGAAAATGGTATTAATAATTGACAAAAAGACAATTTTGTAAGATTTGAAAAAAACAACAAAAATTTTTTTTTTCTTGAATAAACAAAAATTTTTTTTTCTTGAATAAACAAAAATTTTATATGTCATTTTTATGGTGAGAAAAGTGTACCAGAAGCCAAAATTTTTAAATCTTGCTCGCTTATATATTTTTTATTTTCTCCATTTTCTCACTGGCTGTTGCCTTTTTCGCTATAATTTTTTCTTTTCTCTTGTTAATTTCTGTATTTTTTTGTTATCATTCTGTGTATATATTTTCCCATTTTTAAAATTATTTTTCTTCGCTGTTTCTGCTATTAATTAATTGTATGATATACATCGAAAGCTTCGAAGCATTTGGATGAAGCTACGATTTTTATGAATAACCTCACCATTCCACTCGCCAATTTCAATGAAACGTCAGAATTTCCGTTTCTTTCAAGGAAATAATTCCGTATATTTACAGAAAAAACCCGGACACACCTTGATACAAACTTGTTCAAAATATTCTCGAATTTGTTTCTGCTGTTTACACTTTATTTTCCGACTTGTAACCTGGTATAGGAATGAAATGCTATCTGCACGTTATTGCTGAGTTCTGTAACTTTTAATACAAAAAATGAGAAAAGTATACAATAATATAGCATGTTTTAATAAATGTCGTACACTTTTTAAAGAACTGTTTTTCTCAAAAAAAAAAGAAAAATCTATTTCATAATATGTCTGCTCTAATTGCAGATAGCAGCCACGATTATTGTGCATCCTCCTGCGACCAATAGATTATTCCTACTCCCTCTACAATTTCCGTTTTTATGTCTCTTGAATTTTCTGAATTTTGAATTACAATCAACTATTTATGCATGTACAGTCTGCCAGTATCAAGCAACAAAAATTCACTCATACAACGTACATGGGACATTCTTTTACCAATCGAACACTCCATATTGGATACCATTTTTAATTTGCTTCTAAATTTTTTTATGCGTTCCTTATACAAAAAAAGTCGACACGTGTTTCTGGATTTTTTTTTAATCAATATTTTAGAAAATATGGCGGTTTAAAATTTGTAATATTCTCCAATCTGCACTTTTTGAAATTGCCATAACTCCGGTTGTATTTATCCGATTGACTTCAGCCGAGGCTCATTTTAAAGATAATGCAATTGTCTTTATTTCTATATGCGTAGTTTTTAAAATTGTTGCTAAAAAGCGATTGTTATAAACAATTGAATATTAGAAAGTCCATTTACTGCTCGAGGCCGACAGTATACAAATTTTATTATTGCACCATTGAATTCCTCGGGAAATTTCCTACAAGAAACATATTTTTCCAGAATGGCGATTTTACATCTACTATGTCAAATAAATTAATTTCCGACGGCAGATTACGCTCCGTAGCGCGTGGCGCTATGGCAAGACGAGAGAACACGCGTAACGAGTTGTGCAGTACATGCGTTCTTCTGTAAAGGGTACAAATTGTTACAAACATTACTAGTGTGGTATTAATAGTAATAAAAGTAATAATATAATTATAATAAGAGATAACGAAATATTGATCTGTTGTAAATGACGAAGTTTATAATGAAATATATTTAATCTATTATTAATACAATAACGTTAATAAATTAAAATACGATCCCGTCCGGTAGTTATCGGCACGGTTAGCGGAGATATATGTGGTAGTTGCGTCTTTAGTACTGTATTAGAAGTCATTGAACTGTTGACAACAGCAAGTAAACAGCTAATACATATTTGCCTATTGAATTTTATATACGATTTGTGTAAGCATAAATAAAGGTTTATCGTAAAACGGATACAGTGACTAAATCTACTTTTAAGGTTTATATTGTGCAATAAAATGTAAGTAATACATATTTAGCCATTCTGGAAAAAGGCTTAACAAAATTATTGCGGCATGCATTTCTTGTAAACAAACAAAATGAATTTTTGAATGATAAAAAACAAAATTTATCTCCAAACGAATGCATCGTCATCTGCGATTTTGCAGAGAACTATGCCTTTGTTCTTCAAAATTCTGTTCAGGGAATACATTGGAATAATGACCAAGCATCAGTCCATCCATTTGCAATATATTACCGGGACAAGAGTGATGATAAAATAAGAATGAAAAATTTAGTAATTATTTCTGAATGTTAATCACGACACTGCTGCAGTTTGTGTTTTTCAGAGCTGTTTAATAGAATTTTTAAAAATACATTTAGTGGGAACCGAAAAAATAATCTATTTTTCTGATGGAGCTTGCGCACAATACAAAAATAAAAAGAATTTTATAAATCTGTGTTATCATAAATCTGATTTTGGTATTGAGGCTGAATGGCATTTTTTTCCAACATCACATGGCAAAGGACCTTGTGATGGATTGGGTGGGACTTTAAAACGTTTAGCTGCAAGGGCTGGTCTCCAAAGGATTGATAAGCCTATTCGGACACCACAAGAACTATTAACTTTGGCAAATGAATCATTACCAAATATAGTTTGTAAATATACAACTAATGACGAGTATAATGATGCCCAGATTACATTGAGTAAGCGTTTTCTACAAGCTAAAACTATTAAAGGCACATTAGCATTTCATACTATGATACCAATAAACACAAGACAGCTGCAAGCGAAGGTTTTTTCTTTGTCTGATAAGTGGACAAATGTAACAGTACAAAGCAAATAAAGTGATTGCGTCTACTTTATTCCCATAAATGACTTTCAATTTATTAACAATATTATTATCCATTATGACATATGACTTTTATTACTATTAATACCACACTAGTAATGTTTGTAACAATTTGTACCCTTTACAGAAGAACGCATGTACTGCACAACTCGTTACGCGTGTTCTCTCGTCTTGCCATAGCGACACGCGCTACGGAGCGTAATCTGCCGTCGGAAATTAATTTATTTGACATAGTAGATGTAAAATCGCCATTCTGGAAAAATATGTTTCTTGTAGGAAATTTCCCGAGGAATTCAATGGTGCAATAATAAAATTTGTATACTGTCGGCCTCGAGCAGTAAATGGACTTTCTAATATTCAATTGTTTATAACAATCGCTTTTTAGCAACAATTTTAAAAACTACGCATATAGAAATAAAGACAATTTCATTACCTTTAAAATGAGCCCCGGCTAAAATCAATCGGATAAATAGAACCGGAGTTATGGCAATTTCAAAAAGTGCAGAATTGGAGAGTATTACAAATTTCAAACCGCCATATTTTCGAAAATATTGATTAAAAAAAAATCCAGAAACACGTGTCGACTTTTTTTGTATAAGGAACGCATAAAAAAATTTAGAAGCAAATCAAAAATGTCGACCAATATTTTTTACGAAATCCGTTCGATTTGTAAAAGAATGTCCCACATCAGAGAACGCACAAAAATGAAAAAAATATAACAATAGCATGCTTATATCCTAAATGCAATAAAATGTTTGGTTCCTACCATAGATTTTATTGGCACATTTATCGGATGCATAACAACCAGATACAAACAACAGGAAAGGTTTGTTCTATACAAAACTGTTCGCATTTGTTGTATAATGCAACTACTCTTCATAGACATATGAAACAGCATTTGAGGAATTCCGTCGCTGTTAAATGCCCTTACCGTGTTTGTAGAGAATCACAAACTGAATACAATACAGTCGCTTCGTATTCCATTCATGTATTTAGAAAACATACAATTCAAAGTATACAAGAAGAATTGCCGAATGAAAGCGATGACGAAAATGATAAGGAAGAAAATGGTGCAAAAAATACACGTTTGCCTTATTTTGAGGAATGTGTCGATTCACAGGCTGAAATTGCTGATGAAGTGAATTCTTCGAATGATAATGTTGTGACTGAGAGTAGTTTATTTCAATCAGAAACAGATAAATGCACTGATATTTTGTCAAAGTTAGTTTTGAATTTAAATTTGAAGCATCACTCAACAGAGGCGTGTACCCAAGAAACTGTACAGGAAACTTTTAAAGCATTTGTAGTCTCAGAAAAGTTATTTCTCCATAAACTGAATGCAACTTCTTTATCGGAAAAGGAAAAGCAGATAGTAAAAAATATATATATTGAAAGCTTTTCTGGTATACCGTTTGCTCTAAACCCCACGTACGGTGTTCTTAGAAGCACCCATTGTAAAAAATATTTTCATGAGCGTATGAAAGTCATTCTACCACTCGAAATTGAACTGCTCAATGATGATGGCGATGCTACCGGCTGTTTTTTCAGTTACCTGTCCATTTTGGACACCTTAACATCAATGGTGTCTGAAAATAACATCCATGAAATATGTCAGAGCCGCTCATTCAACTTGAGAACAATATTTGACTACCAGGATGGGACTGCTTACAAACTAAATACATTTTTTCGAAGTAACCCAACTGCTTTACAAATAGTGCTATTTCAAGATGCTTTTGAAATATGCAATCCGCTAGGATCTTCCAAGGGCAAGTTCAAAATGATCGGTGTATATATGACCTTAGGAAATATACCACCATACTTAAGATCTGCATTAAACAACATCAAATTAGTGATGCTATTATTCGAAAAAGATTTGAAGCTCTTTGGATGGAATCGGGTATTAGATCCTTTACTACGTGATTTAAAATTACTAGAGTTAGAGGGCATAGTTGGAAATGTTTCAGGACAACATGTCCATTATTTCGGAACATTGTTTGCCATGCTTGGTGATAATTTAGGAAGTCACCAAATCGGCGGATATGTGGAAAACTTCAGTAAAAATGAATATTTTTGTAGATATTGCGAAATCTCTAAAACTGAATTCTTAAGTAATCCCTTCCAGCCAAGGACGCTGAGAACCAAAGAGAGCTTCCAAAAATGTGTTGCGGATGCTAACAATAATAATAACCGGCCAATAAAGGGTGTGAAAAAAGACTCTCTTTTAAATAAGTTGCAACATTACCATGTAACGAACCCGGGATTGCACATGATGTTTTCGAGGGAGTAGTATCGTTTTATTTATGGTTGGCGATTAAATATTTTGTACATCACAAATGGTTCACCGTGGAAGTCTTAAATTGTCTGGTGAATAACATCAAATATGGAGATTCAATTTATTCCAGAAATCAAAATTAGTGGACAACATATTGGAAAAATCCATGGCTCTGCTAGCGAAATGAAAAGATTAGTTCTGATATTTTTGGTAGCTATTGCTCAATTCAGACAATATTTTGATGATCCTGTGTGGATGATGGTCTTACACTTGCGTCGCATATGCAGTATAATATGCGCACCGACTCTAAATCCAGGTCAGATTGCAGTGCTACGCCATGAAATTAAGGAATATTTGGGTTTAAGAAGACAATGTTTTCCAGAAGTTGCGTTACGTCCAAAGCATGAGTATATGTACCACTACCCAGAACTAATCATGAAATTTGGACCATTGAAACATTGCTCAACATTGCGTTTTGAGAGTTTGCATAGAGATTTTAAAATTGAAATCAAACACAACATGAATTTTACGAACGTTCTTCAAACTCTTTCGCGCAAACGTCAACTGAAGCAAGCTACTTTCGCAAATAAAGACAAAATACTTCTGCAACCAAAAGGTTCCAAAAAATTGATGCCACACGATTTAGAAGGAACATGTAATGAGGTTGATGCAAAACTTCGTAATGTATTAAAACATTGCTTCAATAATTCGGAATGCAATAAATACACTACGGATGAAGTAATATACCGTAGCATACAGTATAAAAAGGGAATGTCTATATGTGTTGGGAAAAGTGATTTTGACAATTACATAATTTGCAAAATACAGCATATAGCCATTAATGAAGGAAACACCAGCATTGAATGTTTGGGACTTTGCAGAGAATTGCATTTTAATACATTTTTGGGCGTGTATGAAATTCATGGGGAAAGAACGCTGACGTGCAACGCAGACACATTATATGCCTTTCAATTTTCCGCATTATTAGCTCCTGATCTCTTTCCTGAACTTCAATTTGGATCTGTCTCGGTTTTTATACCTAAATACGAGCCTCTTAATCCACTGATATGACAATACACCCCCCCCCCCCCCCACCCCCCCCCCCCCCCACCCCCCCCCCCCCCCACCCCCCCCCCCCCCCACCCCCCCCCCCCCCCACCCCCCCCCCCCCCCACCCCCCCCCCCCCCCACCCCCCCCCCCCCCCACCCCCCCCCCCCCCCACCCCCCCCCCCCCCCACCCCCCCCCCCCCCCACCCCCCCCCCCCCCCACCCCCCCCCCCCCCCACCCCCCCCCCCCCCCACCCCCCCCCCCCCCCACCCCCCCCCCCCCCCACCCCCCCCCCCCCCCACCCCCCCCCCCCCCCACCCCCCCCCCCCCCCACCCCCCCCCCCCCCCACCCCCCCCCCCCCCCACCCCCCCCCCCCCCCACCCCCCCCCCCCCCCACCCCCCCCCCCCCCCACCCCCCCCCCCCCCCACCCCCCCCCCCCCCCACCCCCCCCCCCCCCCACCCCCCCCCCCCCCCACCCCCCCCCCCCCCCACCCCCCCCCCCCCCCACCCCCCCCCCCCCCCACCAATTTTTTTTCTAACCTGATTAATTTTTCAGAGGCTACATTTCAGTCAATCATCAGCGCGGTATTCGAAGTGTGAACCACTGAATATATAAGGTATGGGTAGGGTATCTGGAGTCAAAATGTGGCACAAATTGATACCTTTCCGTAGGAGGACTTTTGGTTTCGAAATAAAAGGGGTATAGTTTTCCGACTATATTCGTCAACAACTACATATGAGCCGGTCCGCTGGAGAAAAAACGCTGTTGCTGAAACTAAATGGAAAACAACAATACATCAATTCATTAAAAAAGACATATGGAGTTTATTCAAGCGAACGGCTCATATATTACCATTAGACCCACTTCGGAACTGATCGCACTTCAATCGGGCTTCTTTTAGTTCGGCCTGCCAAAATTCTTTCCAGTGTCACGATTCTAACGAGCCGAAACATTGTGTAAGCCCTATTCCTATCATATACCTATATTAGTGGGGGTACCCGGGTCGTTCATTAAAAATTATTGTAGGACAATTGTTCAAGTCCCATGGACCAAATCTTGGAAAATACAAGTTGATTATTTTGCCAACAAGAATATCGGCCAATCCAAATTGCACCAATCGATGTCACGAAGTACAAGCTTCAGCATATTATACTGATATTTTTTTTTAATAATTTGCTCAGTTTGTACCTATATATATTTAAACAAAAATTAATGCATCCAGTCAAATTTTAACCCCTCTCGACACTGTCAAATTAATTTTGGTTATATATTAATGATGCAGTTCCATCTCATGCCGCAATTGTTTATTGGCCAAATTTGGATTGGAAAAAAAATCATCTCGAATACCACACAAACTTAAAATTTAATCGAGCAATTCACTGAAGTTATTGTTGCATACACTGAAACAAAAGAATTGTGGTTGACGTATACCCCAACTCCCTGGCGTAGACGTGTCGTTAAATATACGCCATTCTTGTATTACTTTTTGAGTAATGATTTAATTAATATATTATTAAATTAAAAAATAAATACTAAACTGCAACTGATTTCCTATACATCTTTCCCAGTTACTTATCTAATAAATGTCTGAGTGTTTTCTTTCGATATCGTAGTGCAATGATGACGTTGCTGAAGTTTTACACATAATTTTCTAAAATTATCAACAACAATCATAATATAATAAAATGAATCAAAAACTAGAACAGAAATAGTCATTGAAATTTACAATATTATGGTAACTTAATGTAAATTTTGTTTAATTACAAACTACGGAAAATCCTCCAAAAATGATTCGAAAATGGCGGCCCAAGATTTTAAACAAAGCATCCAGGAATGCTTTTGGAATAAGAGCTTAATTTGTATAATATCCATTTAATATTTATTAGAATTTAATGATAATGTTGTGCTTTCATGCGACAGAAAGAACTTAGCTGTTATGCTTGATTTCACTTTATTTTTTGATAATAAGAACTTTATTTTTACATATAAAAGTTACTTTTTTCGGATTGATGAAACGGATGAAAAAATAGACACATGGCATGCAGTTACTCGTTATATATACATTCTGCACCACTGAGGAGGGTAGAGGACACCCGCACTGCCTCATGCTGCATACACTATCTCATATGCAGCATTGGGTGGAAAAACAACCTAACTCGGAAAATCGTGTTTTGAGTTATAGCGATTTAAAGATGTTAAAGTCTTATACAACTAGGGAAATGTTAATTTCGGCACAAATACTTTTATGTACATAAGGTATTCCTACCTATAAGTGAAATTCTATTGAGAAAATACATTTTTTTCTAAACAAAGAATCTAAATACCTGAAACTAAACACAACGAGTTTGGTTGTTTTTCCGTCCGAGAGGTATTATAGCTATAATTTTGCATTAAATTTTAAAAATTCAAATTTTCGGTAAAATACTTATTAAGGTTCCCTAATCACGAAAAAACAATTTACGGAAAAACAACCTAACTCGGCTTAGGTTGTTTTTCCACCCAACGCTTCATATACAATTTAATAGAGTGCTTGAGTGGGTGATTCGAATTTTAAAAATGACGGATTCCAGGCTGCCAAAGATTGTGTTTTTGCAACTGATTTGGCTGGTATTTCCCCGTCTTCCAGCTATACAAATTGGATCGTGCAGTTGAAAGCCGTTACAAGTAATATCGGGGCAATCGATGTTTGGGCCAATCTTAATGTAAATTATTGGGAACAACACGTCCCAATTGCTGTACGTAACTTTGCCGAACTATGTAGGAATAAGGATATGAGTTCTTACTCCGCGTCTACTTCTGCCCAAATTCCGATTCCTCGCTTTTATTCCGACTCCACTTTCAGTTTATACCCTAACCGCTTGTCTCTGCACTGCAACTGCGATTAGCTATTATCTACGCGCGTTCAATTATACTCGGAGGAGTGAAATATAACTATGACCGCAGTCTGTGAACTTTGCAACCTTGGCTCTTTCGACTCTCTGACCCATATTCTTTTGGAATGTCCAATACCCTCTTCGATACGTGAGAACTTTTTTAATTCTGCCTGCGAATTACAATTAACGACGGGAAATCAGGTAATGAACCTACTCCGTACGAGCTGCGTTCAATCGACGAAACAGCTATTTTTTTTTTGTTAAAGCATGTTTTGTTAGAAGAAACTTCATGTTAGCCTAGTTTCGCTCTTTTCCGTTACTATTATACGCGCTACCCTTAGGTTTTACTGCCATTCCTAGGTTATTCTGCAACGATATATTTACGGTATATTATGTTACACCGAGTTTATATTTATATATATATTATTATTTATTGATATATATATATATATATATATATATATATATATATATATATATATATATATATATATATATTCTTAGTTTCTAAGTCGTTCTTTTTATTTATACACTGCTATTTCATTATTTTAATACTGTATTCATCCGCCCCAAATTGATGTACGCCGAATTACGGTATTCCCTTTCGACGGGACTAAGCTCCCTAAATACGAGAAAATAAAGTATCTATCTAGTATGCCAAATTAACGGTAGCACTTACCGAAATCGTGGTGTACATTTAACGACACACATCTACGCCAGGCACTGGCGCAACTTCAACCTCAAATTTTTTTCAATGTCCAAACGAAGTCGTCAGTTTTTCAGGAAAAATGACTCGCGCTTCGCGCTCTGAACCTTGTTTGCAGTATACCTGTCGGGAAATACTCGAGAATTTTGAAGCTCTAGTGGTATTGCGATACTTGCTTACTGGTTCTTTATTTTTTTTAACCTATTCTGTAATACTATGCACTGTGTTGTCCAATTTAGAGCTTGTTGCAAGGTCAAATATAATTACCTTGCAGAAAAAAATATAAAATATAAATAATATATAGGAGAACGACGTGGTTATCCAGAAAAAAATTTTAAGTAAGATTATTATGAAAATCACACGAGATTTTGAAACAAATTCCTTTTAAATATCAGATAAATGTATAATACTCGCATTATATTCAGAAGATAATTTTCTATAATTTTTCTAATTTACAATGAAAACTAAGTCAGTGCTGATAAGATTTTTTATAATTCCTAGAAAATTTTATTTAAATACATTCATGACTTTTTCTTTATACAACTGACATATACTGTTTGAAATGCAATCACGTTTGAAACGATGCAAATATCACAGCAGATCAATTCCTAGAAGAATTTAATGATTATTATATTTCACGCAACTCCACCTTATACACAGTCTGTCGTTTCATAATTTCCCCCTTTTTTCACGGATCACGACCATAACCTCTTGAGATCTGAAATGTGCATCTTCTGGCTTATCCGGCTCGTTCCCTTTCCCTTTCCTATAAAAACTAAATTGGTACGTATTAATGGCTGTGTACCAATTAATAAATTAACATTTGTGGACAATTCTTTTGTAGTAATTATTTATAGAGACAAGACACTATCAGAAATATAATAAGCAATTTCAAAACTGAATTATAGCAAGTAACAAAAATTAAATTGAAACCTATTAGTGGCCTTATACCTATAGTGAACTGCCAGTTTTAGAGATTTCTTTGTATTCGGATTTCGGAGCTATTGTTTGATAAAGTGTTTTCTTTCCAAGCTTAAATATAGAGGTTATTATAAAATGTGTTGGAAAATTGAATGGAAAAGGGAAAGGAATTATCCCCCGCTTTTAATGACTTGAATATGCCTATTCGCGGGTCGGCTCTCGGGTGGAAGGGTCTGGACAACACAAGGACAAATCACAAGGACAACCACAAGGCGAGACCCACCCAGAGCCAGTCCCCCCTATATATCGGTCCGCCAGCAGCTAATTCGGCGGTTTATGCCCTGGCAGATATGTGGCGGATAGTATCTCATTTTAATCCGAACACCTGATGCACGTATTTGAGCTAATAACATAAAAAGCTACGGAGCGCACTATCTAGACCACGTAATCGTCGACCCTAAATACCCAGTGCACGTAGAAGAGCTAATATCATAAATAGCTACGGAGCGCACCACCTAGACCCCGTAATCGGCGAGCCTGAACACCTGGTGCACGTAGAAAAGCTAATAACACAAGAAAGTATGGAGCGCGCTGAAATGTCCCGGACGGTGAAGTGTCCCGGACGATGAAATGTCCCAGACTATGAAGTGTCCAGACGATGAAGTGTCGTAGACGATGAAGTGTCCAGACGATGAAACGGAAGACTATGAAGTGGGAGACGATGAAATAGGCTACGATGAAGTGTCCATAAATCGTTTTAAAGAATGCTTTAGCACAACGGCTATCACGTTCGAGTTCGGCGTTACTTCTTCGACGGCAAACTAATATATCTCTCGAACCTCATTTGCGCTTTCTCTAGATTAGTATTCTCTTCCACACACCACTCAAACTTGATCCTGCACCATTTGCTATAAACCGTTGGTCCATATGATGTGCTCGCAATGTTCATTTATTTCATTTTTCAAAGAGCGAAAATAAATAGAACAGAACGTGAACAGAATGCGAACTCACAACACAAAGATCAATCAGTTTACGAGGCAAGCGTACATAACCATTTCGTTTTCCTATATTCAGAAAGTTATGGGAGAATCTGATGTATAGTGTGTGAAACCTGGTTTATGAAATATTTAATAATTTTACATTTAACATTTGAACATTAAAAATTAATAAGATTTTTAATTTTTATAGATTGTTTATATAACAAACTAACCAGAGCTGGCATTACCGGTCAAAAGAGGGAGGATAGAGTGCGTCTGTCATGGAAATACTTATCCGACAAAATATACGATGTCCAGAAGAAAAAGAAATGTAAATAGAGGCTTTGCCTGGAATCCTCACTATGCTAGCCGCTTTCTCGTTAATGTTCCCGTTAATGTGTCGCTGCGTCACAGTTAAAATTTGTGACATCAATTAAATATTTTTAAATAATAATAGTTTATTTACTTATGGTCCACATTTGAAAAATAAATGACTTTCATCTTCAAAGTCTTTTCAAAGTCAAATCGAATTAATGTCAACGTTCAACCAGGTCTTTTTGTCTTTTCAAGATAATGCGTGAATCTCGGGTGTGCCTGAGTGCTGCGATGTCATCACACCAGACCCTTCTTTTTTATATTAGCCTAAACCATCGCATTTTAAAATCCCCCTACCTACACCTTAGATGATTCCCGCAGTATGCCTTTCACTGTGTCAACCGTCTGCGGTGCAGGAAGGGGGTTTCTTGGTTGCCATAGTTTCAAGGATACCAAATATCACGTAGGTTCGGTTGTCATCCATATCTGTGTGGTAGGTTAGTAGAATAGTATAAAAGAGGGGGGAGCGGTCTGTGGGCCAGAGCCCCCAGCACACAGGCATACCTTAGGTTCACGCATTGGGTTAAATATATAAAAAGACCAATATTATAGCCAAGTTCACCATCGAATAGACATTTCTTACAACTTTCTTTGCAGAAACTCATTACGGACACTTTCATGGATCATTTGCGGGCTTACTGTTGGGATTACGAAAAAAAAATGTAAACAACCTTTTTTGAAAAGAATTTTGTGCTTTACATTTTTTGCTGGAAACATTTTTTCATCAGACACGTATTTTACCACGTTTTTGTTAACTCGTATTCTTGTCCGTCTGTCTGTCTGTTTGTCCGGTGCAAATCTTGTAATCGATTTTAAACTGACTTACCGATGAGCTAAAGACTTGAAACTTTTAGGATAGCCCAAAATTGGATGACAATGCATTCCTTTACCTTTTATTACAAGTTTCAATCAGTTTTAAGAACATTTTCAGCAAATTTAAATTTTATATGAAATAAAATTTGACTTATTAAAACTAAAAAGCAGAAAATAATTAATAAATAAAAAATTCTTTTTAAAAACCACGTTTTTATAAATGGACTAAAAAGGATAAAATAATTTTTCCCATCCACACAGGTCACTAATACCATGCCGAAATAAATACGTAATAATTTTTCTTACTCATTTTATTAGGAAATAAAATATTTGTAAGACTTAAAATGGAAAACGTGGGGCGCAATAGAGGTAACAGAAATGACTAGCATGTCTAAACTAACGTGTCATATTGTTCATTTAAGCATAAGTTTCTCATTTGTTATTGTTCGTCGAGGAGTAATTTCTGTTAACCTCTATTGCGCCCCACGTTTTCCATTTTATTTATGTGACCTGTGTGGATGGGAAAAATTATTTTATCCTATTGAGTCCATTTATAAAAACGTGGTTTTTAAAAAGAATTTTTTATTTATTAATTATTTATTAAATAAATGCACAAAACTAAAAAAAAAGTTTTTTTCGCAGTTTTTTAAAAAATACGTCCGTCCGACAATTTTTATTATCATATTCCGAATCAGAAGCCAAAAATACGTCAGAAACAATTGATGAAAATTGTTTTCCGAGTGAGGTACCTTTCCGAAGGTTTACCGTGATTTTTTATGTTTTCGAAAATTTGGTTTCTACTTTTTTTTATGAATGGATAGATGAATCGGGCCCAAAATCTAATCAGATCTAAGTTAAGCCACGACAAATATGTAAAAAAAAGAATTATACACATATTATAATATATACAGGGTGTCCGAAAAGTATGGAAACACTCAAATATCTCGGAAAATCGACATCGAATCGAAAAAGTAAAAATACACGTATTCAATGGTTTCAAGAGAGCTATCCAGTGACACCTAACACAACCCCCCACCCCCACCCGCTGGGGGTGATAGAGGGGGTAACTTAAAAATTTTAAATGGGAACCCCCAATTTTTATTGCAGATTTTGCTTCCTCAGAAAAAGTTACGTAAATTTTGCCTACCATTATAATTGTTTTTGTTGACAGATGGCGCTGTAATCAACGAAATTAAAAAATTATTCTAAAAAGTTTTAAAAATCTCGCGAAAAACACAACGGATCAAAAAAGTAAAAACACACGTATTCAATGGTTTCAAGAGAGCTATCCAGTGACACCTAACACAACCCCCCACCCCCACCCGCTGGGGGTGATAGAGGGGGTAACTTAAAAATTTTAAATGGGAACCCCCAATTTTTATTGCAGATTTTGCTTCCTCAGAAAAAGTTACGTAAATTTTGCCTACCATTATAATTGTTTTTGTTGACAGATGGCGCTGTAATCAACGAAATTAAAAAATTATTCTAAAAAGTTTTAAAAATCTCGCGAAAAACACAACGGATCAAAAAAGTAAAAACACACGTATTCAATGGTTTCAAGAGAGCTATCCAGTGACACCTAACACAACCCCCCACCCCCACCCGCTGGGGGTGATAGAGGGGGTAACTTCAAAATTTTAAATGGGAACCCCCAATTTTTATTGCAGATTTTGCTTCCTCAGAAAAAGTTACGTAAATTTTGCCTACCATTATAATTGTTTTTGTTGACAGATGGCGCTGTAATCAACGAAATTAAAAAATTATTCTAAAAAGTTTTAAAAATCTCGCGAAAAACACAACGGATCAAAAAAGTAAAAACACACGTATTTAATGGTTTCAAGAGAGCTATCCAGTGACACCTAACACGACCCCCCACCCCCACAGGCTGGGGGTGATGGAGGGGGAAACTTAAAAATTTTAAATGGGAACTCCCAAATTTTATTGCAGATTTCTCTTCTTCAGAAAAAGTTACGTAAATTTTACCTATTATAATTATTTTTGTTAACAGATGGAGCTGCAATCTGCGAAATTAAAAAATTACTAAAAAATATTTAACTTGACGTACATGGAATAGCATACCACGTTTTCAGAATTTTAAATAACGTCTTTTGCCTTTAAATATTTCTAGTTTACCGATTCTCACCGCGAGGAGGTAGACGATTTTGAGAATCTTCTGTTTTACTTTTTTTTTTATTTGATTTCTGTTTTTTACCTTTTTTTTATTCTTCACTATTAAATTTTTTTATGTTTTTTTTTAATGTATTTGCTTACCTTTTCTTCCAGATATTAAAATTCTTTATTCGCTCCCCCCTTGTAATTGTGCATACAAAGTTTTTGACAGAAAAATGAAGAATCGACATCCTTATTCTACGAGGAAGTGAATGTCGTGTATCCGAATAGCGTAAATGGTGACCAAATCCGCATATGGTGTTATGGCTTTCTTGCATGACTGTGATTTTGTATACTTGTGTGAAAGTACTGTAGGTATCGCTTGCGGAAACCCATTGCATACACTCGGTCGATTTTTTCAACTGCCAGTGTTACAGAGAAAGTAGTCAATAATCGAACATCGTCAGCGTCCAAATCAAAACAGCACGTCTTAGTATTAGTTAAGCTCTATTGTTTGAATGAGTCAAGGTCTCGGTTATTTTTCAGCTTTGTGAAAATTACACATGCGAGCGTCACTCTTGTCGAAAACTTGGTCAAATTCGTACCGCAAAAAATCGCAATTCTCTTCGTTCTCGCTATTTGATACTTAATGTAATGTTTCTCTAACATTTGAATTTCTTCTAATTTTTTATATTTCTTTTATTTCTTCATTCTTTGCTTCATATTTCTTCCATTTCGATACATTCTGTATTCTGCCTCCTGTTGTAATTTGGCATACTATGTCTTTGACACAAAAAGAAAGGATCGAAATCCTTATTCTGCGAGGATGCGGCGATAAAAAAAGAACATACGAACAAGTCGTCCGCCAATTTAATGATACCCATCCTGATCGTCTACCTATTTGCAAATCAACTGTTTGTAAGACTGTTTCTCGGTTTCAAGATACTGGCTCTGTCAATGATCGACCAAAATCAGGAAGACCAAAAACGTCCACGAACGAAGACAACAGTTTAGCGGTCTGTGCAAGTGTCGTTGAGGACGTCCATACTTCGGTAAGAAAGATTGCGCAAGCCACTGGTATCGGCAAATCGTCTGTCCATGAAATATTAAAAGCAAATAAGTTCCATCCATATAAAATAAAATATGTACAAGAACTTTCGGAAGATGACTTCGATCGGAGATTAGAATTTTGTGAGGAAATGATGAGACGTTGTGACGAAAATGAATTATTTCCTTTCTGGATATGCTTCTCTGATGAAGCTACGTTTCAGTTGAGTGGAGAAGTTAATAGGCACAACCTACGATATTGGTCGGACGAAAATCCTCATTGGATGAGAGATACTCACACACAACATCCACAGAAAATCAATGTTTGGGCTGGCATTTTGTGCAATCAAATTGTTGGGCCTTTCTTCGTTGAAGAGAATTTCACGGCTGAAAGGTACTGTAATTTGTTAAATAACCAGATTATACCGGCAATACGAAATATTGCTGGTATAGCGTTTGATAATGTCTGGTTTCAACAGGATGGAGCTCCTTGTCATTTTGGTTTGATTGTACGCAATCTATTAAATAATATTTTCCCCCGACGTTGGATTGGTAGGAGGGGTTCGATCGAGTGGCCACCGAGGTCACCTGATCTAACTCCTCTGGACTATTTTTACTGGGGTTTCTTGAAGAACAAGGTCTACGAAACGAAACCAAAAGACATTGATGAGTTGAAAGAAAAAATAATTCAAGGTTCTAATACAGTATCTCAAGAAATGCTGCAAAAAGTTTATGATAACTTCTATGCACGATTGGGATATTGTCAAGTTGCTGAAGGACTTCAATTCGAACATCTTATAAATTAGTGGGCATAGACATGTTAAAAATCCAGTAAAGAAAATAGAAGCGAAGGAAAATTTAAACTTTAAAATAGAAAAAAAATTAAAAAAATAAAAAAAAAACAAATAAAAGGTAAAAACAAAAAAAAAATATACAAAAATAAAAAAAAAAGATTCTCAAAATCGTCTACCTCCTCGCGGTAAGAATCGGTGAACTTTGAAATATTTAAAGGCAAAAGACGTCATTTAAAATTTTGGAAACGTGGTCCGCTATTCCAGGTACGTGGTTCGCTGATTGCAGCTCCATCTGTTAACAAAAATAATTATAATAGGTAAAATTTACGTAACTTTTTCTGAAGAAGAGAAATCTGCAATAAAATTTGGGAGTTCCCATTTAAAATTTTTAAGTTTCCCCCTCCATCACCCCCAGCCTGTGGGGGTGGGGGGTCGTGTTAGGTGTCACTGGATAGCTCTCTTGAAACCATTAAATACGTGTGTTTTTACTTTTTTGATCCGTTGTGTTTTTCGCGAGATTTTTAAAACTTTTTAGAATAATTTTTTAATTTCGTTGATTACAGCGCCATCTGTCAACAAAAACAATTATAATGGTAGGCAAAATTTACGTAACTTTTTCTGAGGAAGCAAAATCTGCAATAAAAATTGGGGGTTCCCATTTAAAATTTTTAAGTTACCCCCTCTATCACCCCCAGCGGGTGGGGGTGGGGGGTTGTGTTAGGTGTCACTGGATAGCTCTCTTGAAACCATTGAATACGTGTATTTTTACTTTTACGATTCGATGTCGATTTTCCGAGATATTTGAGTGTTTCCATACTTTTCGGACACCCTGTATATTATATATATTATATATACGGGAGGTCGGAAGAGATTTCCCCATTCCCCGGTAATGAAAATAATAATAATAACAACATGCAATAATACGTAACATATCTTTGTTTACCTGTATAACAATTCATATTTTATTTATACTGGTCCATTAAATTGAAAACCTCAAGTTTGATCTAATAAAAAAAGCAAGAATTTGAAGCTTGAAATCAAATATAAAATGCTTTCATGCAAAAATATCAAGACCCCTCCCCCCCCCCTCACACTCCATGATTATATAGATCTGTATTCCGATCTAATTGAATGTAAGTTTATCTAAGACATACTTATATTTAAAAAATTTGATCCCCAACCATCGATCGGTTCTGATTTTCCAGAGGACTACCGCAGATATGTGATTCCCATCGTCGATTACTGAGCAGTTGTTGAACTCTCGGAGCAATAGGAGTTTTTTAGAATTTTTTTTCAGAAACCGTTTATGGATTGATTTTAAAATCAAATCAGATTTATCTGTCGATGTCAGATCTGGATTTGACTAGGGATTGTCTCTAAACTAGAGCCTGTTCGGGGTAAGCGTTTTGTTCGTTGGCCGATTTGATGGCCCCTTGGTAAAAATGTGGATAGTATCTAATAAACTGGGATAAACGTTACATCAAAAACATACGTACCTTTTACAACAAAACGGATAGAAATATATAGAAATAGATTAACTTTCAATCATTTGTAATATAATTAATATATTATATAGTTTATGTCGTCCGTATAGCTTGTTTGAGTCAAACTGATCATCAACTGCCTCTCTTCGTTTGGTTGGTCATTTTTTTTTATAGGATTAAGTTTTCTCTAAATTTTACACACTTCTAATTATTCGGATTGTCGAATGTTTTTGTCAAGATTGATTAAACCTAACATCATAGTAAAATTTATTTACGAATCAGAGAATCTCTAAGGTAGGATGGAAGGAGTTCCCACTTTGATCGTCTCCTATAAGGTATTTTAGGGGTTTGTCATCTTTCTATGAATATACATTATTTTTCATCAAAACGGAAGTTTATTACCATCATATCAGAAAAAATAACCGACCATCGATATGAGGCAGTTGTTTACTTTTACGGAGGTCGACAAAATTCACCTACTTATAGTCACCTCGCCATTGATGCCTGGGATTATCATTCGTTATGTACACCCAAGGGCAACGATTCTATCCTTCCGGTAACATGCTGTCTTTGTTTCTCACATAGAGGTATAGTAAGTGAAAATAAAGACAGCATGCTAATGGAAGGATAGAATCGTTGCCCTTGGGTGTATACCCAGCTCCATTAATTCATGTTTAGAATCCCCGCTTCTATCTTTGTTTTCCACATACATCTCTATGTGGAAGACAAAGACAGAAGCGCGGATTCCGAACAAAAATTAATTGAGTTGGGTGTACACTAGCGTGCAGAGATTCTGTCACAACTAGCATGACACAGATGGGTGACCGTTTTGGAAAATCCCAACATAGCTAATCTTTCAATACAATTTTCATTAGTTCATGCTTGGTTGGAAAGTGGTGACGGGTCGTAAGCAGAAGCCGCAGATGTACTGTATGAATAGCACTATTAACACAGACGTAAAGTAGGCCAATGGCGTAATGTTTTAAAATGCGTAAGAAAAATATAGTACATTACGATACAAAAGACGAAAATCGAAGGCCCGCCACTGCGTAAAGTGGACGTCCGAGGCGAAGCTGAGAGAGGCATATCACACCAGTATTTTCGTCTTTTCTATCCGAAATGTACTACTTTCGCTATTGAAAACAATGACGAAACTACGCAATTTCGACCGGGGGATCAAGAAAAAAGATATTTGCAATTATAATGTTTCCCATGGTACTGTTTAATGAAAGAATAATAAACATTAATTTTCCACAAAAGTTCCACCTAAAGTGTTTTTCCTAACCGAAATTGTTTGCAGTATAACGAAACGCTCCAGTTACTATTTGTGTTTTAACTCATGTTAATTATCTTAAAATAAAAAAAAAATACAAAAAAATTGTATCTTAAATTATAAAGAATAAAATTATTCCTTCAATAAACATTATCCTTTGGGA
This sequence comes from Trichopria drosophilae, assembly GCA_030407085.1. Lineage (NCBI taxonomy): Eukaryota > Metazoa > Arthropoda > Insecta > Hymenoptera > Diapriidae > Trichopria > Trichopria drosophilae. Next base: position 103,979,356 of record CM059582.1, read on the forward strand.
AGAGTATAAACGCAAATGTTTTTTATTGTTCCTACGCATTACGCTATTTGCCTATTTCATGTCTGTGTTAGTAATGCTAGACATTGTATACATTGTAATAATATTGTAATATTGTTACGACATCCCAACCAAGTATGAACTAATGAAAATTGTGTAGAAAGATTCGCCATGTTAGATTTGCCAAAACGGTCGCCCATCTATGTCATAAATGACTTCGCTAGGATGAAATCTCATGACTTGTGTAAAAACATTAATAAGCTTAATAACCTTTATGCAGGTCTCTATCTCCACATCTTATATAGGCATCAAACATTTTGCAAATGCTGTGAGTGACAGTCATTATTTGCAGCTCTCGGCGCAGTATTTGATCCTCTGTAGTAAATATCAAACAACAGAGAATGGATAACTAACTGCCTGGAGGGGAAGTCATGCAATTAATGAACCCTTTTCCAGCGGGACCTTTCCTTTCATAAAAAAACCTGAAGCATGTATAGAAATTCGCCACTGAAAGCGTTCCAGGATGAGAGATTTCAACGATATATTCCATGGGATATTACATAAGACATGAATCGATTGTATGAAACGAAACATTGGGATCAATTGGGATTATTAGGATTTCGACGATATGTTACATGGGACATGCCGTAAAACATCAGTCGATTATATCAAATGAAGTATTAAGACTATTGCGTGAGTATAATACTATATCGCTATAATATTGTAGACATACTTTGTAGTTTTCTAAACACAATTGTATCCATTACACAGCGGGAGACAAGTGCTTTACCATAAGAAGTTAACGTCGATGCAATGTTGTTCTGTTTGTTTTTCATTTGTTTGGAAAATCGACGAAGTAATCATTGCTCGGCGAAGGTACGAATTCGGGACTGCTGCTGACCTCGGTCGGCAGTTAATCGGTACCGTCAGCGGTTTTCCGTGATCGGCCCACCGTCGGCATTGTCCTTTTCTGTCATGGGACGATTCTTACTGTGGGTCCGCTAAGGCATAGAGCGCCGAATAAATTGCTGACGGTACCGATTATGTGTAGTTAAATGACTTGTATAAATGTCTGTATCGTCCTGTGTGGGGATGATGATCGATCGCATTGAAAGCGATCCTTCCTCAATTAGCCGATTGATGGCATAAAAAAGAGGAAGTAAATCTGACCTATGTCCCTATGTCAAATGGATTTTTTTTGTCTCCTATAATGTTTTTTTTGCTCATCCGACCTATCACATAAGAAGTTAAATTCTTATGATAAGATACATAGGGGATAAAGTTACTCTGCAACGCGTAAATTGGGGAGAATAGCTGAGAATAAATATGACTTGAATCGTTTAGTGTCTTTTAACATATTACATTTCCATCCCTATATATACCTATCCACTCGAGAACCGACCAGAATACAGACTAAAAATATCATGACAATATGGATGACTTCAATTACAATTTACATACTATTAGTATAAATATAAATGTGATGGTAAGGCCAAAAATATCGTCATCGTGGTTCGATTTAAATATAGATATCGAAATATTATATTATAATATTATTATTCGTTTAAAGGTCTTTATTTTCATTGCTTAAATGCATTTGTCCACAACAAGGTTTGTAAAAAACATTGCCCTTAAATTAATAATGTCGAATAATTAAAATAAAATAACTTTAACGATCACAAATTCTGTCCGAATATTCTTTGAATTCTCATATTCTGAAAATATGCTGAATTTTATTCCATTGCAGATTTCCGGGGCCATTGAATGATAAAGCAACATAAATCATTTCCGGGACAAGTACGATATTTATGCAATTCTGCACCGTGACGAACGCCTTGAGTTCCTAAGACTACTTAACTTCGGGTACCATTCGCAATATTCTTTGCAGCCCTAAATTTGGACCTGGCACCCAACGCCGGCATCTCGACGAAGATGGCCAAAATCAAGTCAGAATCGTGCCAACCAGTTCACTTCATTAAAATAACCTGAGGCATTTTTAATAATTTTATTACTATTTTTCCTATGTTCAAGAATGATTTTGTGAATCTAGTTACATCCTGACATCCTGTTAATAAAATTATGAAACATTACTTATATTGTTGTTTATAATACTATTTATACGTGTCTAAAAATTAAATTCACTAAGCGCACATCACCGCGGTTCGTAATTCATGTCAACTATTAAATTATTTCGGTCGTCCGTCTTTGTTGCCGCTCTATATCAATCACGACATAAATATAAACGGATACAGCTCACTTTGTCGATTTTAATTTCCGAGATAATCGAAGTTTAAATAATGAAATTTTACAATTTCATCAATGTAGTGAAGTCTAAGCCATAAATCACGCGTCATTCTAAGAGACCCATTCAGATTTTTCCTAAATCATGAAAAAATGGAAATATATGTATAATGGAAAGTAATATCTCAGAAACCTAAAATCGACAAAGTGAGATTTTTCCCTGCTCATGTCCATATACATATCTTCGACAAAATCAGAGTACTTCATAAGGTAAGCAAAAATGTCACTCTCTTATTTAATGTCCATAAAAGGCATAATTAATTTTTTTTTTAAAACTTTTCTGTTATAAATCCGCCATTCAAAGAATAAATACCTAAATTTAACAAATATAACAATTAATTATTTTTAATAATTACGCGCCTTCGTAGAAAAATATCAACAAATTTTCTCCGCTGTTATTATATACCCGGGGCTGGTATAAGAGCATCCAAGGAACCTCGAGGTTTGCGGATCAACTCAATTTTTATTTTAAGGGGATTCCAAAGTCATCTATCGATAAAGTAGGAATTTGCACTAAAAAGTCAAAATAAAAAATGAGTGCAACGAATTTTAAAAATTTATCTAATTTATTCATATAAATTAGAATAAAAATAATAAATCAGCTTTCTTGACGAAATTTCTACGGAAATGACACATTGAAAACGACGTCGAAAACGACGCCGACAACGACGTCGAAAACGACGTCGAAAACGAAGTCGAACACGTAGTCGAACATGACGTCGAAAACGACGTCGAAAACGAAGTCGAACACGTAGTCGAACATGACGTCGAAAACGATTACGAAATCGACGTCGAAGAAGACTTCGCATATGTCGTCGGAAAAGGTGTTAAATACGATCCCAAATTCCGACGTCGATTCAGATATCGTTTCCGACGTCGACGACGACGTCGAAACCGACGTCGATTTTTTCAATAGGGTTCCACAATTCTTCACATGTTTCCGATATAATTCTGGATACTGTGTTTGCTCCTATTCTAAAGGCAAAAGACAAGGATGCCATACTGTCGCCAGAAACTAAATATCTTATAGTGACTTGCAAACGAGTTCTAGCAGATATCGGTTTCCTTATGTTGTCACATTTTTTAATGGTAGGCTCTACAAGTTTTAATATTTCGTCAAACACTTCCGGAGTCATTCGAAAAAATTTGTGAAACATTTCATCATCATTCACTGTCATTTACATAATTAAATTGTCGCTAAATCCTTGAGCAGCTCTACGATGTACTTCAAAAATAGGCCTCACCCATAAACGTTTTGCTATTCTTCGTTTAATTTTTTTCAAAAATTTGTATGCTAAAAATAACTTGATTCCTTTTCTGAGCATATCTCGACGATGATGTGACGATATATAATTCTTAGATTTTGAAGCAATTATCTATGCCGCACTAACTTTCAAGATTTTTTCCATATTTTTTTCAATCTAAACACGTAGGTATCCAAACATCGTTCTTTTCATATTTTTAAAAGTTTACAATATTTTTGTTTACATGCTTCTTTTTTTCGTCGTTCTGTTCCGTCGATTTAAACACCTATACCGTCACATGTGAACGGAATTTGGTGATTTTCCGAACCGAATCTAAAGAAATGTCTTGAAATTTTGCAATTATTAGCTGTTTTGTAATGTTTTAACAATGTACGTACATTAATTCAATATAATTATACGTTTATTTATTCAAATGCGTTTTAATTAGAACATATTATTTACAATTTCGTAAATTAATTAATTAATTTCGTCGTTCTGTTCCGTCATTCTTATCACATGTGACGGTAGGTGTTTAACATCGACGGAACAGAAAGACGGAAATGTACCAGTTGGGAACGACTGGAACACTCGAACCAAATCTGGTAATATATTTTCCGTTCCAAAGGATTCCGTTTCGGCGATCCGGCCCTACACGGAAAAAAGTCCGCGCATATACAGTCAGGGCAGCGCGTGCGATCCCGCCTTTCCGTATCAACAATGGTGCACCGACCATGAGAGTACGGCGCTGTGAGCGCCACTGGAAAGAACGAACCCTCTCCATTTAAATACGAGGCTGAGTGAGCATCAGTTTTTTGAGTGCACACGGGCATCAAGATTCTCATTAGGGTTACCAGACGTATTCATTTATAACCGGACGCTCTAACTCTAAAACCATGAGCTTCTATAAGAAAATTATAATAATGAGTTGTTTTGAAAAAGTAATTTATTTGATAATAGGTGTATGAGAATCTATCATCCGGCGTTGCTTAATACATAGTTCATAATCATGTTGAATGCATCGATTGTCCGGATCAGTGACATGTTGGATGAAATAATTTCACAGCAATTTTTTTTTGACGTTTCGATGACCATGTCCATTATTAGCAGAACTAAATAGTTTATTAATTATGAATAAAAACATTAATTTAACAAAAATAATATTGCATGTAAAAAAAAATATAACACACCGCGTAAATACTTAATTAATAAGAAATTATTTCATCCAACATGTCACTGATCCGGACAATCAATACATTCAACATGATTATGAAAATAAAAATAAGTAATTTATTTGATATAAAATTAATTTTCGTTTAATATTTTTGTTTGTGTGAGTCTTATATCTATGAAATGTGACAAATGAAAAGAAAGGAGTTTTACGCAAAAATGCAAACTTTTCCACAAACGTAAAATTAAACATATTCTTGAAAAAATTATGTTTTTTTTTATACGGGTGAGCAAAATGTAGAGGAATTTTTTTTTAAATTATAATTTATTTATGAAAAATTCTGAAAATAATTTGGTGTATTCACTTATGAATTCTACCAGTTTTTTGTCCTTTGCAATTTTTGCCAAAAGTTGATAGTTCTTTGGGGGAAAAAATCCTAAACTATAATATTGGAAATTCATTTCCTCGAAAACTATCAACTTTTCGAAAAAATTGCTAAGAACAAATAATTCTTACAATTCATCAGAGAATACACTAAATTTTTTTCAGAATTTTTTTTATATAAATTACAATTTTGAAAAAAATGTTGAAAAAAAATTTCGCAATATATCATCAAAACAATTTGAAAAAATTCCACTATGTCGCTTGATGAATTTTAAGAACTTTTCATTCTAGGCATTTTTTTTTAAAGTTCATAGTTTTTGAGTTAGAGCGTCCACAAATTTCTCAAAGAAATTTTCATTGTTTACGCCATTTTGAGGTCGTTAGAATGATGTAGAGTATAAAAGTAAAATTTTGTCTTAAAATTCAACTATTTTATGTACCATTATGCAAGGTTTCAACAAAATTCCAATATTTTAATAGCGCGAAAAAAATTGATAAGAATAAAAAATTCCCAATTTTTTGGAAATCTTTTAAATATTCGGCGCCATATTGGAATTTCTGATGGCTGAAACTCAATTTTGACCTCGGAATCTTGAACAGCGACCTCGAAAATAGTAGGACGTCTTTCCGTATCAACAATGGTGCACCGACCATGAGAGTACGGCGCTGTGAGCGCCACTGGAAAGAACGAACCCTCTCCATTTAAATACGAGGCTGAGTGAGCATCAGTTTTTTGAGTGCACACGAGCATCAAGATTCTCATTAGGGTTACACGGAAAAACTTTTGGGAGCGCTGCTCACCCAAACCGGGCGGGTAGCGCTCCCGCGGCACTTTTAACTTTTCAAATGATGATTAAAAATATAAGAGCGTAAAAATAAATCTTTTTCTGAATAAATATGGATTCATACAATCATTAAGAAAGTTTATGCACTATTTTTAGACCATCAAATTACTTATATGGTTTATAAAGATCGTTAAAAGCGTAAAAACCGGCACTTTTCCCATTTTAACAATCGCATTTTGCAAAATCGCAGTGAAAACCCAACGAAACCTTTGAAATAATTTCAACGTACATGATGACGCTGAAGCTAGTTGACTATTCTTATCAGACGATTAGAAATGTGTGGTCCTATATCGTATTATATTAGAAATTACACATCGAAGTGTGAATATAGTACAAAATATGAATGAAAATGGCTATTGAAATCATTTTGATAAATAGAACGTGCAATTTTCCGAATTGTCTGCTATGCATCGTCAGCTAGCTTCAGCGTCATACGTACATGTACAACTGCTAGGCCGAAAGTATACTTCTACACTGATCTATACACGCTATGCATTTCGACACACACAAAGACCCCTCGACGGAGAAATGAAGTTCCCAATAATAAGAGCCAAAAGCGGCTCAGGTAAGCGTGCCGCGAGGGACTAGGTAGGTACTAAAAACCGGCCGGAGCAACGGCACTGAAAATGCCATATCTCCGGTAATGTCGCTCAGAATGGCATGAAATTTGGACACAATACTTTTAGGACATTGTACTTTCAGATAAAAAAAATAGCCAAAAATACTAGAATCCCCCCCTTAATTGGTATATATATAATAATAATAATAATAATAATAATAATAATAATAATAATACTAAGGGGCTCAGTTGCAAACGAAATGGCCTGGTGCAGTCTGCAGCGATGATCTTCTCCTTCTTAAGATCAGCCGGCTTGAAATCCGAGACCGAGGGTTTTATCTTCGCGTGCCAGGATGGGGTCATCAATACCTTAGCATACCGCAAGAACATCTTACACCAGGCGGTACAGAGTACGCTTTGTAGATTGTGTAGATGTCATGCTGAGACACTAATGCATCTTTTGGCAGCATGTCCAATATATGCAGTTTCAGCATACATCGAACGTCACAATAGGGGCCCAAAGGGAATGATGCGTAACACAATGCGGCTATGCAAAAAGCTGCATCTTAGCCTATCTTCCCAAATGGCCTACTCTCACCTCCACGTGTGCTTATTAAAGCCGGTGGGCCCTGGACTCTTAGCAACCTTGCCAGAGATTGGAGTGGATGGCTAGGTAAGAGACAAACGAGAGAGGCATAACAACGGGGGGTAGGGCCAACCACCCTACTTCCTGTACATGCGGTTACAAGAAATGCAACGCGCAGGGCTCCTGACCATCGGGCTGCTTCGGATGCAGCCCAGTCCCGAGGTGGAGGGGCCGAAACGGGTGTCCCGGGACAACAACCCCAACATGCCCACGGACGATTTCAGTGGACGGAGGATCTCAGGCAAGATCTAATGCACTGCTACGAGGAGAGCTGTCCGCAACAGAGAGGCTACATGGCGCGAATGCACAGTCGGTTTGCAGTAATGCATCCCGAACTGGCAGATCGCTTTTCTCAACAACAACTGAGAGATTATGTGGCCTATCTGAGGCGGACAGGATTCGTTGTTCCCAGCTGTCAACCGGTACCGGATGTGCGGGCAATAACAACTGAGCCCGTACGCGGTGCTGGGAGAGATGCTCCACATTATGAAAGCACGACACTCGTGTTTAGGCAGAATTTAACAACGAAAGTTTTGCCTAGGCAACGAGAAATAGACAGAGCAAATAGCCTACTTCTGGATGCTCTTCCAGATGACTGCGACCTGTGGCAAGTCAATTGTGCCGTTTACGAGGCTGCAAGTGATCTGGTGATTCCGCGAAATCTGGTACAGATATCGGGGAGTCGGCAGATTACAAAACGCATGTCTCAATTGAACGGCAAGATTCGACTGACACGGAAACTCGCTTCCCGAATTCAGTGTGTGATCGACTATTTAACATCTGGCCGTTCATTTACGGCTAAAGTCAAGAAGTTCGCACAACAACTGCGGACGTACTATCACACACTGAACAAGCTGAAGTTGCTCAACATCAAGCAACGTTTGGCTGATAAAATTCGGGTTTTGGCGGATGCCAAAAAGAGGCTGCAAAGACGGGAGGATGGAATTCGACAAAATGCAATATTTTGGACGAATCCTTCCAACCTCTTCAAACATCGTATCGCAGCCTCAAGCGAGTTTCCGTCGATAACCGCAGTTGAGGAATTCTGGGGGAGCATCTACGAGAAAACATCTAGGCTTAATGCAGACACTCCAGGTATTGAAATCTTCACCGAGTTGTGCGACGAAGTCACACAAGAAAGTGAAGATTGCCCACCCGTCAGTGCATTAGAGGTGAAAAATTCCATCACAGGAGCGAGGAATTTCTCCTCGCCGGGCTGGGATGGAATTAACAACTATGGGTGGAAGAAGTTCACTTCTGTCCATCAACACCTAGCCCGAATATTCACCTCTTATATAAATGGAGACCAACCCATTCCGCACTGGCTGGTGGAGGGCCGAACGACACTGATCCCAAAATCGGGAGACTTGTTCGATCCGAGAAACCATAGACCGATCACGTGTCTCAATACGTTATACAAATTGTTCACTAACATCTTGAACGAACGTATTGAGAAATACGTGAAACCGGTGTGGCAACGGATAGTAGAACAACGAGGCTGCAAAATGGGTGTATCCGGCTGCAAGGACAACTTGCTTATCGACAGGTGTGTTTGTCAGGACGCCGTCCAGTACAAGCGTAACCTGCCGATAGCCTGGCTGGATTACATGAAGGCGTATGACTCAACATCGCACGAGCTTTTAAGCTTGTTGCTCAAACGCCTCCATGTCCACCCAAACATAGTGAGAATTGTAAAAGACCTGATGCCTCTTTGGAAAACACGCTTTGTCATGACATCGGACAAGCGTCGAACCATGTCTAGACTGGTTCAATTGCAAAGAGGTGTCTATCAAGGAGATTCTCTGAGTCCTCTGCTCTTCTGCATCTCACTATTGCCTCTATCCGTTGCTCTCCGGAAATCTCAAGGGTACATGTGTGGACCGCCTGGTGAACGTGTACATAAGATCACCCATCTTTTCTATATGGACGATCGTAAATTATACGCATCAGGCGAAGATCAATTACATCGATCTCTGAACATCGCCCTCACATACTCGAGAGATATCGGCATGGAATTCGGATTGGACAAGTGTGCAGTCGTTCATTTGCACAGAGGAAGGTCAGGCTCCCATAACAACGATATGGAGCTCGTCAACGGAAATGTCATCCGCCACCTTAGCGCCGAAGAAGCCTACACATACCTGGACGTACCTCAAAGGCATGTCCAGTATGTGCAGGCTGCTAAAACCACCATCATTAAGAAATACCGGCGCATTCTCCGTCAGATCTGGTCATCAGAATTGACCGGGAGAAATAAGGTGGCAGCCACGAATATGTTGGCCGTATCACCAGTGCTCTATTCTTTTGGAGCACTGAAGTGGAACGTTGACGAACTAAGGGATCTTGACCGAAGCACACGGAAGATGATTTGTATGCAACGCAGTTTGCATCCAAGATCTTCCGTGGAACGACTGTATTTGCCCCGAAATATGGGAGGTCGTGGCCTTTTAAGCCTGGAGTGTATGCATGACCGATTGGTCCTCGAAACAGCTTGCGACGTGATTAATGGAACGGAGGATCCCCTGATGATGCTAGTTCATCAGCATGAAATTCAGGGGAAGGGGGCGTTTTTGTAGAACGCGGCGGAACGAGCGGCGCGAAACCTCGGTCTGGTTTTCAACGTGGGACGTAGTGGCGCACAGGAGGCTGAATCAGTCATCAATCTGTGCCCAGTGCGTCTCAGGGCTAACATACGGAAGGAACAACTCCGTATGTTGGAGGGAAGGCATATCGACAAGCCGTTGCATGGACAATTCTTTCGAAATGTCCAACAACTTGGCTTGTCGGCAGAGATGACCTTCTCCTTCTTAAGATCAGCCGGCTTGAAATCCGAGACCGAGGGTTTTATCTTCGCATGCCAGGATGGGGTCATCAATACCTTAGCGTATCGCCAGAACATCTTACACCAGGCGGTACAGAGTACGCTTTGTAGATTGTGTAGATGTCATGCTGAGACACTAATGCATCTTTTGGCAGCATGCCGAACGTCACAATGCGGCTCTATGAGTGCTGTATTACCATCTTCGCAGCACTTATGGTATTGATGCAACCCCAGTTTTGCCGTACGTCCCCACTGATATTGAATCCGTTGTCGGGAATGAGTCGTGCCGAATATACTGGAATTACTCATTCCCGACGAGCAGGCAAATATCAGCTAATAAGCCTGACATCGTCCTTGTTGACTTCGATGACAAATCCATCTTCGTCATCGAGTTTTCTGCACCAGCAGAAACAAATATGGTCAGCCAAGAGGACGAAAAACGGATGAAATATCAGGAACTCCTGTTCGAGATTCGCAAGCTGTATCGAGGGTTCAAAATCAAGCTCGTCGTGCTGATAATTGGAGTGCTGGGAGGAATGAGCCCAAATTTCCTCCAAAACATCAGAAGCATTCCGGCCTGTCGAGAACATGCAAATTCCATCGCAGGCCGAATGCAGAAAGCAGTGCTGCTGGGATCTCTCCGTCTACTGAGATCACACGAGATCCTGTAACCACTAACCCAGTGGTAGAGGGAGTGGTTACAGTTGCAAACGAAATGGCCCGGTGCAGTCTGCAGCGGAGGAGATGGATATCAGAGCCACTTTTCTACTGCAGACTGCACACGTGGATTCTGGAGGGCCAAGGGGGGTTAGGGTTTTAGTCGGTAAACCTTGCCGTTAACATCAAAGGTGAGGCAGTCCGACACACGGGGGGTTACACAACATCTTCAACCCCCTATGGTGCCTAATGCATTTCCCCCCTCCGTAAAAAAAAAAAAAAAAAAAAAAATACTAATATAATAATCAGGGCGAAAGGAAATATGGACGGCTCTCATTCCTCCAAAGGAAGGACTTACAAGAAATATTTAACAGACCCGACATATCCCATTCCACGATCGACGAAATACAGCGATAGATATATTCGAAGGCAAAATGTAATGATTATTTTATTATTGTATGCTGCACACGCATTCAAAACAATAACAATATACTTTTTCGCAGTCATTAAAAACAGTGAGTGAACCACATTCTATTGCAAATAACAATGGCGACGTACAGAAAATAGTGGTAGAAGATGATGCTGAAAACGTGGTAGAAATTCAAAATTGTGATCATGGTTTTACCGAACAACCATTTGACGTCCACAATCTTGTACATTCTTTGCAGGATGACATTGAAGATGTCGAAAATGAAATTTACCAAAAAGAGGATTTGAAAGAGGTATACAAGAAGGCAAATTTTTTGCTATTGTTTTCTGTGTTTTGTACAGTTCCATTATTTCATGGTTCACAGATATATTCGAACATATTGCCCTAAAACCATATTTCCCATTGCCCTATTGCATTTGCAGTAGATTTCAACCCATCCCAGCTAACATCAGATCTTATAAATATTCTACAAATATTCTGGAGACATCTCATGTCCGATTTTGTAATGTTTTTAGGGAAAAAATCCAGAGTATTTCTAGAATATTTTTAAGATCTGATATTAGCTGGGATCAACCGTGTAAGTGCAAGAGAACTGACCATGCGGAAGCCCATGTCAACACTAACGCGCTGAATTTATGGACAATAATTGGACAACTCCATTTAGCTAGAAACTTAAATACTTTTGTCACTAGCTATAACAAAATATTGGTAAACATCAATTCTCTAGGACATCCCAAGGACGTCTTACGGCCGTCTGGAGGCAAATAGAGACATGTTGTGCTAGCCGGGAAATTAGTGTTTCGTCGTTGCAATACGCACAGGTATGGTGTAGGTCCGTTGAGCATGAAATGAATCATGTGGACTTTGTTTAATCTATATATTGCGTTTATTCAAAGAAAAATGAAAGTGGCGTTCAGGTAAACCATTCTTTTACACAGTCACACACTGGGCTAGGAGAGATGAGACTGTGGCAGAAATTCAAAAAGCCATTAAATTCGTCTGAAACTGCATACTTGGAAATTTTTGGGGTCGCTTAAACACCCAAACTCTGGTCAAAATAGCAAATCTCGAAATACAAAGTGGGTCAGAACAGATAAAAAAGAACAAATTCAAAAAGTCATTAAGTTTTGCTAAAATTATATTCTTCTGGGGGTTTTTGAGATCATTGAATCCTAAGCTGTGGTCAAAATTGCAAAATTTAAAAAGGCGAATAATATTTTTTAATTTTTAATATGGATCGGCGTTTACTACATTTTGTTACAGTCAATATCACAGAAACCTTTAAGCATCAAATGCAGTTGATAAAACAAGCGCGCTGACGTTAATATGAGCTTTCTCGTGTCTAGTTCTCTCGCACTCGCACTCAAGGCCATCGATTCTTATGCTTCGATACTCTTCAGTCTTTGTTTTTTGCAAAATGTATTCGCCATTGATTCAGATCCTCTGGTTCATCCTGATCTTCCACCCGCACCAGGGCCAATCGTCGACCACAACTTCCGCCACTAGGCGGCCCATGGTCTGTTAATTCATCAGGATGAATGTGATTGGACATTCCTCATCCGTCAGCACCTCGACTAATATAGGCAACCCGGCCAGTGGACTGAACGTGGGACCCGAGCTAGCGGTCTTATGTTCACCCAAATGTCCCGCTCTCTTTGCAGCACCACTCTTTTCCCTTGGCTAGTTCTGTTCCGATTAAGGGGTTCAACGGAATCCCTTTTTCATTCTTCGGAGTTTCGCCTGATATTTCTTCATTCTGTTCGGCGTTCGGGATGCCCGAGGCTGTCTCTTAGCTGTCCAAATCATTGCTGAGTGTCTTCTGTCATATATTAAATTTTGATTCGTCATAGTAGGCGTACAGTACGCTTTTATGCCCCGATTTGCGAACGTAAAGTTAAAATGTAACGCCTACTATGCGTAATGTGTAAAATATGAGGTATGACCCGTAGGCGAGCAACAGTACTCTGGAGCCGGCTACGTCTACAAACGTAAATTCTTAATTCCGTCTGCACTACTTCACCTCTACTAGGCAAATTGGTCAAATATAAGACGGCAAAATGAGACATAGAAATGAGCGTTCTTGACTCCTACTATGATGAAAAATCATGTTCACTGTAGGCGTACAACTTTTACCTGTACAAGCTGTAATTTACGTCCTTGGTACGAAAATAACTATTTTATTCTATCACGTAATAAAATATTATTTCATATTGCATGAATTTTCATATGGGGCATTTTGCATGAAATCGTCCACCTTGAAAAATGAAAGTTTCTGAATAGTCCTGAAATTTTTATAATCGGTAGTTCTATTGATAATAAAGCTTTGGTAAAAATTTTAAGACTTTAGTCGAAGCGGTTGCTTAGTAGTAGGGCTTCAAATTTCTACCGTATTGAATATGGTGCCTATATTCCCAGGTCTGTATCTTCAAGAGAAATGTACCAATTTTAAAAAGTAAGGAATGATTTTGAAAGCATTTTTTGCGTACTTTAAGGGTAAATAATTAATATTAAATAAAGTTGATAAATTCATCAATTTTTTTTTAAATTAATGTTAAAAGTTTTTTTTTTCTTAAGGAAAGGCTCCTCCGATTGGAATGAAAAAATTCTATAAAATAGTAGGATCCCTTCTGAACAGAAAAAGTATAGGATGTCCAAGATGGGTGAGGCAATAGTTTTCGAGATAAAAATTAATTTATCAGCGAGAAGACGCTCCGCGTGTCGTTGCGTCGCGTTGCGCCCACTGATCTCTATTACATACACTGGATAGGATGTGCCGTATCTGTATCATGATAATTGCGTGTAATTCTGACAGACAGGGAAGGGCTGATGTTATTTCGCTGGTAACCAATCAGCGAACAGACATGAAAAGGAGGAAACCCTTATAACAATGAACTCCCGGATAAGCTTAATCGTGTTTGATCGTTTGCGATGTTTATATCGTTACAGATTTTGCCTCACGTATCATATCCAGTGTACAGTAGAGATCAGTGGTTGCGCCTCGCGCGCGGTGATTCTCCTACTGCGTTCGATCCCATCGTCTCTGGCTCGGCGTTTCTCGCAAGAAAAGTTGCTGACAAATTTCCTTATAAGAAGCGAGCTCAACATATTCTGGTACTCGCAGTTAGTGTTTTCGTTCGATGTTTTTGAAGTTGCTGCTGTTAATTTATTATATGACATCGTTCCAAAAGTTTCAATCAAAATTTCCTTCAAATTATGATTGTTTAAATGTATCCGAAATAATATTTTCGGTTTTTTTATTTTAAATTTTCTCCACACGAAAACCTAGTTGCAGATATGGCTGCGTCCCAAAAAGACTGGGGTAACACGTGTGCCAATCCTTTTAATAAAGCGGATCATGGAAAAGGACACGATTTAAGATTAATTTCTGAATCTCTACGTTTATCACTTCCTTCCTCAATTCCAGAAGACGGCAAATTATGCAGAGTTTGCAGAGCTGACTGCGCTAAAATTTTTAAAGAAATATCCTCCTCATCGACGCTAAAATCTGCACAAGTGCCCGGTGGTGAGAATGATCGTTTTGAAAAAAAACATGCAACCTATGATAATGATGATGATGACAATGATTACTCTCCTTCATCCCTGAAAAAAATAGCCTTGCGTTTGCAGCCGCCGTAAAAATTGAGCATTGATTACTGTTACAATGGAACGATTGAACAGCGTTCTGGACAACAAACGCATAATTTTCTGCAAAATCACATTGAATCAAAAACTCATTTTCCCGGAGTCCATTTTTAACTCTTTAATATAAACGCCGAGCCAGAGACGGTGGGATCGAACGCAGTAGGGGAATCACCGCCCGCGATGCGCAACGCGACGGAACAACACGCGGAGCGTCTCCTCGATGATAAATTAATTTTTATCTCGAAAACTTGCACCACCCATCTTGGAAGTCCCATACGTTTTCTGTTCAGAAGGGATCCTACTATTTTACAGAATTTTTTCATTCCAATCGGAGGAGCCATTCCTTCAGAAAAAACAACTTTTAATATTAATTTTTAAAAAAATTGATGAATTTATAAACTTTATTTAATATTAATTATTTACACTTAAAGTACGCAAAAAATGCTTTCAATATCGCTCCTTACTTTTTAAAATTGGTACATTTCTCTTAAAGATACAGATCTGGGAATATAGGCACCATATTCAATACAGTAAAAATTTGAACTCCTACTACTAGGCAACCGCGTGGATTAAAGTCTTAAAATTTTTACCAAAGCTTTATTATCAATAGGACTACCTATTATAAAAATTTCAGGACTATTCAGAAACTTTCATTTTTCAGGGTGGACGACCTCGGTCGAAATGCTCCATATATTCCATTTCATAACAAATTTGTAATAATTTCTAGATTAATGAAGAAACAGACGATTGCTTCTTCGATACCAGGAATGTCGAAGAAATAATTGGAGAAGGTATTGATTATGACGCGGATGAGGCAAACGAAACACCTGTCGATAATTTGAAATTCAATTCTCTGGATGATGTAATCAAGAGCGAAGAAGCCCGAAAAACAATTACTACTTCTGTAAATAGAAGTGCTGGCGAAGTGATCATAATGATTATCAAATATGCGCTCATATATTCCTTGCCAATGTCGGGAATTGAGGATTTATTCCGCCTGGTCAATTGTATCTTTGCCGAACCCGTCTTACCAGATACGAAATACTTTATAGATAAAATATTTTTCCCAAATCATTGCATGGAGTTTCATGCAATATGTAGCAATAACAAATGCAATGCATATATTGGGAAATTTAATCGTAAAGATCGCTCAATAACATGTAAAACATGTAAAACAGAAATTCTTTTAAAGGAGAACTCATTTAATGATTTTTTTGTTACCATGGATCCGTCAGAGCATATATCAAGGTTAATTGAATCAAATGCAGAGTATTATAATCATGTTATGAAGGAGAGACGATACGATGGCATTTTTCGAGAGATTTACGATGGAAAAATATATAGAGAATTTGTAAAGAGCTTAAATGAACACGACAAGAAGCATTACGCCACATTGATATTCAATACTGACGGAGCACCTATATTTAAGAGTTCGTCTTATTCGATATGGCCAATTTATTTGATGTTAAATGAATTACCGTTTCATATTAGAAACAAAGAATTGCTTCTGGTCGGATTATGGTTTGGCAAAAATAAACCAAATATGAATATTTTCCTTCGCCCATTCGTTGAAACTGTTACTACCCTTTCAACAAAAGGCGTAAAGTGCATTATAAATGGTGCAGACAAATTGATCAAAGTATTCCTTTTGGTTTGTTGTGTAGACTCAGTAGCTCGCGCACCTGTTCAAGGATTTATCCAGTTTAATGGCGCATTCGGTTGTGGTCACTGTTTACACCCTGGTGAGTATGTTTTCAAAGATTCCAATAAAAAGTCTGGAAGCATGAAATATCCATTGCAGCGTAAAGTTCCTAAATTAAGAAACGTAGAAGATACGATTAAACACATGAGGCAGGCTTCGCGCTTGGGTATGAATGCTAACGTGTTTGGAGTAAAACGGCAGTTACCTTTACTTAACCTCCCAAAATTTGACCTCATAAAGGGATGCGTTCCAGACCCGATGCATTTATGCTCCGGTGTTGCTAAACAATTTGCAGTAATGCTTTTTGGCACTAAACAAAAAGCTGGCTTAATTCCGAAAAAAATATATTCTGATATAAATAACGCTTTGCGCAGTTTGAAAGTACCATCTCAAATAGCCAGACTAAGTCGCCCACTAACAGACAAGGAATTCTGGAAATCACGAGAATGGGATAATTGGAGTCTTTTTTACAGTTTACCAATTTTATCGAAATTCGTGCCTAACCAGTATACAATGCACTGGGCTTTATTCGTGGAAGCTATATACATATTATCGAAAGACACGATAAAAATTGAAGAAATTAATAATGCCGATCAATTATTGTATGAATTTGTTGCTCAGTGCGAAATTTTGTACTCCAAAGTTTTCATGACATTTAACGTACATTCCCTCTTGCATTTAGCAAACAGTGTATATTACTGGGGACCGCTTTGGACTCATAGCGCATACGCATTTGAATCCGGTAATGGGCGTCTGTTGAAAGCAATACATGCTGCGAAAGGTATTCATTACCAAGTATGTCGTCGAATAAATCTCGAGTACTCTTACAACTCTTTGAGTACCCATTTATCTAGCGATACTGTGCATCGTTTTTGCACGTCAATGTGGACTACTCGAGTTCAGAAAACTACGCAAGTTATGTGCGGAATTAGATATTTCGGTACATCGTCCGCAATAAATGATACTTACATAGCTGCCTTAAATTTGGTATCAAATGAAGCGAGAGTCTACACCAAAATTGTGAAAAATGGATGCATGTATTCGTCTTCATTAAAAAAAAATTATCGTTCCGATAATTCGTATTGTCAACTCAGTGGTGGGACATATGTTAGACTTAAATACTTCATCGTCGACATTTCCACCAATAGCGAATATGCTATAGTACATAAAATAAATACTGAAGAATTATTAAATAATAAATGCGTTATGCAAAAAAAAATATTACATGTAGTTGAAGAAGAAAATGTTATATTAACAACAGACATTGACAGAATATGCGTTCATATAATAATAGAAAATAACGAGTATATTTGTGCTGTACCTAATTCGCATTCTTATTAACCATTTTACAAATTACACAAATATTGACATATTTTTTCTAAATCTTCAAAGTTTTCTAAACGTTTTCAGGTCGTCTTTTTCAATTTTCTACTTTACAAAGTCTTAAAATAAGATTTTTCAATAGATTTTTAATGTTTTTGCAAATTATTGTTATTTTGACTCATTTTTTCTCGATGAATTAAATTTTTTTTTAATTCTGCCTATCCACCAACTTCTAATTCACATAATCGATGAACTTGACAGTTTTACCGAAGAACCGCCGAAAGACATTTTTTACATGATGGTGGATCCAAAATGGTTGCAAAATGGCAACATACTCCAAAATTCGCATTTTTCGTCATTTGCGAACATAATCAATCCACTTAGATACCATAATACTAATCAAGTAAGAATCAAAATTGTTCATCACATTCACATTTTTTTCTAGTGAACAACCAACTCTATAGATCCTCTCCCTTCCGGTTTGCGTTCGAGTTGATAAGTGCGAACACTTCTTTCAAATTTTATGCAGTACATAAATTTATAAAGTATATCAAATTTGAATGCAGAGTTTGCACTTGTCATATCGAATGCAATGTGGATGGGAAAGAATCGATGGAGTTAGGTGTACACCCAAGTTATTCGATTCTTTCCCCTTCGATATCCTTTGTTTTTGTTTCTTTCGTGAATACACAAAGGTGAAAACAAAGACAAAATAGGATCGAAGGGGAAAGAATCGAACAACTTGGGTGTACACATTTGACATGGTGGATATAATATTATAACATGTATGTACTAAAACTCGTGGTTTTTTACATTGATAAGTACAAAATGCTTCTTGTTCGATTCTTAATAATCTTCCATTGTAATATTGAAAAATTCAAAATAAACGTTTCGCCAACAGATGCGTGCCTTTTTCAGTTTAATAAAAACTAAGATATTGGAGGTTTTTGTTGACGGTTCATTAGTTTTAGTACAACTATCCGGTCCACAGTTTACGTTCATTAAAAGTCGAAGAATTTTTGCAAAATATGAAATCATTAAAAATAAATGCGGCAAAGACGATATTTTTGCAAAAACATTGGTCGCATTCAACCGAGAGCTATCGCGTTTTCTACCGGTTTATGTTGATGTCATACAGCTTTTGCAGCATGTTTTACTTCCAACAGTTATTTATGATACCACAATGGTCTCCAATCTCGAACACCTTTTGATAAATGAAGATGTAAATAAACGTTAAATATTATATGTACTTGGGAATAATAAAATTCCGAATTAGGTACGAATTCACGCAGCAACGTTTCAGCCTTATCGGTTTCAACAATTTCAATTTCGTTGTCGATAAATAAATGCTATCCACGAATAAAGCCTAACGCGTTCCAAATCAATGAATGGTTTGGAAATACATTTTTAAGAACGTCCATATTGTAATACATTATCCCAACTCACTCGCTTTCCACTTGTTTGTAATTGCCATACCGCATTGTGGAATATTGCTTTGTAATTCCAGTGCAGTAATATTTGACCTCTACTACCGAACCGTGAATTATGTCATAGTGTACAATGTTGATTATTGCGACTGACATATCACTCCTAAAACGTTCTTTCTTCGTTCCTGCAGACTTGCCCATGTGTATAATTGTTAACTCTCAATTCATTCTTTTAGAAGTTCAATTCCTGTTAATGTGTATTTTCGACTTTCTGATCGTCGATTATTTGGATGACCCCGAATCCATGCCTCTGAGTGAAGGCCTGCAACCGTATGAGCCATTAAATAGGGTTAATCCAGCAGCATGCCAAAGTAAAATTTTGATTTACATTACCTTCCCATTAATAATACAGTTCATGCCAGTTGTTGACAATGCCTTCATGTGTTTTACGAATGGTTCTGGAAAATCTTTTATTTCAAGCTTATATTCTCCGAACCATAACCCAGCTAGAATCAGTTCTTTGTGAGTAACTCGAAATGATATTTCATTTACCATTATAAGATTGACCAAATTGAATAGATTTAGCTTTGAAATAATGGCGCTCTGTCGGTACAGGTATGCCAGATTAGACGACATGTCACCTAATTGCCCATTTAATTAGTATTGATCGGCAACTTTTTGTAATCGGCAACAAAATATGTCATCCCTGCGTCGATCTTGAATATTGCTGCGACATAATTTCATGTAAGAGAACAATTAATTTTGTTTACAAATTCTCGATGCATCTTACCGACATAAATGACTCGAACGAAATAATTATTCGAATTTCTTTCATTCATAACAAAATTATAACATTCCTGTTTTCGATTATAATAAATTTGATATAGGAGAAGTAAAATCCATGGTAACAAAAGTCTTCAAATCTATCTCATCCATTTTTATTTTATAGATGTACAACCTTTTCTTTCGAATCAACCTATGCTCCGAAATAACATTAGGATAGATCGCATTAAGTTTTACGAAGTTTTAAGAATACAATAATTTATCAATGAGGTATTTTCTATTCTATAAAGAGGTGTTTGCATATACAGAATTGATCATATTACACAAATCCGTCGCACGAGAAATGATAGCGCATGTATTCTTTACTATCATCTTTTAAAATGTCTTTATGATTTTATTGGTTTTCTCTTGTTTATATACAGCTCGCTACAAGTTTTGTTTACAAGCTTCTCTTGTTTGTATGCATATTAGAAAAATAAAATCTGACATAGACTTATGAATATCATAACCTTGATTTCCTTCGTATGGTTAATTACAAAATAAATTTCTGCTACATCATGCCACAGCTGTAATAAAAAATGTGCTTCATTCTTATTTTATTTTTTATTAATAGCTGTTTGCATATGAACAGGACTGTAATACTTTTATTATTATTTTGGATTGTTGTCGACGTTTATTTATACAAATTTAATAATAATTTATTATAAATTGCGACACTTATCCATCGATAAACAATAGGTGTATATAAGTTTGTAAGATTTCCGCTATCAATGCCGATGTATCTAATTTGTAATTTCTACAGATTTCTGGACGCTTCAGAAAAGAACGTACTTCCGTGGTGACTATAAAGTGCTTCACTTGAGACTGGTCAGCCTTGAGAGGAGCACTATTGATTAGGATATTTCGATGTTTATATGTTGATGGCCAATGGAGCAACTTGCCTGACTTCGCCTAGGGTTAATTAATCTGCTATTAGCCAAGTCCACCAACAACCCATTATCTTTAAAAGGTCTGCTCCGATTATTGGATTAGGAACATCAGCGATTTAAAATTCCCAAACAATAGGTGTAA
Organism: Trichopria drosophilae; assembly: GCA_030407085.1. NCBI lineage: Eukaryota > Metazoa > Arthropoda > Insecta > Hymenoptera > Diapriidae > Trichopria > Trichopria drosophilae. The sequence continues at coordinate 104,000,356 of CM059582.1, forward strand.
GACCGATATGGAGTGTAAGTCGCGAAAATCCGTACTTGTTAATGCGAGTGTCATTGGCCGCAAATAGTTTCAAGTCGGCAGGACCCGATTCAACTTAGATTGCACGGGCCAGAACGAAATTTCTGCACCGGTGTCAATCAACAGCGAGCGACCGGATACCTTATCACGTACATGGAGACGTGACATGGATACGTTGTCACCTGTAGCACCCATCTCCGAGATGGAAGATGCTCTTAGTTTTCCGAAGATAATCCCTTCCAACCGCAAGCATTTTTCGAGGTACCCCTACAGGAGGTCGAATTTGCTCAGTATTTTGTATGCACAAAACACATGTTCGAACATTTAACACTACTTGACCTATTACGATTTTCATTCCGATAAGAACCCGACAGTGACCGAGACAGATTTGATGATTCTAGACGATTTAGCCTTGCATTTATGCTTTCGAGTTCTTTAAGAACACGACTAAAATCATTTAACCCGGTGGAAACATTGTTGCGATGTGTAGCTGCTGCGATAGTCATATGCTGGTCACCTGTCCCAGACACCGAGGCTATGGACCGATCTGACCATGTCGAAGCTTCAACTATCACATCAGCTTGAGCAGCTAGTTCATTTAAATCCGTAATAGTAGATGAAGCCAAAAGGCTTTGTACAACTGGTGGGAGTTGCTGAAGAAAAATAGTCTTGAAAACGTCATTCGAACATTCACCGTCCTGATTTAAATTGCTAATTCACTGTAGAACGAGGGAAGGCTTGCCAATTAGTGGCTATTTGAACTTTTAAGAGTTGACGAAGGCGACTATTAGCTGATGCAGCATATGTGGCAATTATGCGTGGCTTAATAGTGTAATTATGTGTAAGCTTCGAGGGTTTCCGCAATTGGAAGTAAGTCCCTACAACAAACCGCGATATCTCCACAGAGGCAGGACATTATATAACCTGCTTTAGTTTGTTCACTTGTGATACGACTGGTGACAAACGCCGATTCAACCTACTCAAACCAAAACGTGGGATCTTTAGGATAAAAAACAGGAATCTTAGGAATACGATAGTGATCCTATATGGGACCACCTGCCATATCAACCCGATCATTACGTAGTGCTTCGAGTTGCTCTTTTAACGTAGCCAACTCAGCATCAACCCGGGTATCGCGAATGTTCGCTGCATCCTGCTAATGATCATCGCCCATTTTTTTAAAATATCTTACACACTAAAGGATCAACCGATTACCTACTGACATACACAGGAGTGCGATAAGATTGATACCTAAAAGCCAGACTTAAATAAACTAAACGAATTATAACAAAAACTGATTTGATGATTTTGTGATAATCTCAAAAGTTTAATAATGTTTAAAAACGGCGCGAGCAAACGAAAAAGAACAAAAGTTAAGCGAACTTATAATCCAAATTGAGGTTATGTCCAATCAGCGCACAATAAATGACGAAAATTGCGTCTCGAGCGGATTCAAATGATCGAAATTGAGGTTATGTCGAAATGGTTGGTCGACGTTGAATTTTTTGCAAATAACCGTGGTATCACTTCGTGTTGCGCGAATGTTGCGTTTTACGACTAGACAACGGACCCAAAAATCAAAAGTTAATGCCGTTAATTTCCACATCAAAAACGTGGTCTCAAGGTCAAGCCCGAAAAAATCTAAGTCACTCGCGGGGTCGTCGAGGCACAGACACTACATCCAAATTTCACCAAAAAAAGTTAATTTTCCGACACGCCCGTACGATGTAAACCGCGTGACGCACTTTTTTTCAGAATACCTGAAATTTGTGCTGCGCTGAAAAGTCCATTTCCACGTTGCCAATTACTAAGAATTCGGCACGATGTCGTCCGGGCTCGGTGAAATCAGGAAATTTAGGGCGCTGGTACTGCTGCAGGTGTCAAAGTTCCTCGTAAACGATAGAACCGCTTCGAGATCTCAAAAGTCCAGGAACCAGCGAAGCAAAGCTCGCAGAAAGGAAAAATGACCGCGGCTTCAGTAATCGACGCGACACGTTCCTTTGTCCTGGTAGTCTCCAAATTCTTCACCGACGAAATTGACCGCCAAAAAAGATCACGTCGTGGTCACTAATGTGGGATCAACGCCTTAGAAGTGGACAATCGCCACACGCGATCCGATACACGCCGCACATTTGCATACATTATGTATATGTATACAACACATAATCGCATGCGCTGTAGAAGAGTGGGGACACAGGGATTAAGAGAAAGGTAACATGTGGGATCCAGTCTTTGGAAAATTATGAGGCGCACTAGAATGTGAGACGGTAATATGTGCGACAGACTATTGCATATTACACGTACAAAACGCAACAAAGTGGGAGAAGAGGTTTCTCCCCGCCATAGACCATTAGTGGGAATGGCGAATACCCGGCCGAGTGCCTTGATGGGATGCTCTCACTGTTCTCTATTATACACTGGATGGCATACGGGAATCAAAATCTGTGACGCGGTGAAATTTCGCGAATATCCCATCACAATTAAGTATATTCTGGAGTTCATTGTGGCAAGCTCCTCCTACTTTCAGTTTCTGTTCGCTGATTGGTTAACAGCGAAAATACTTCAGCTTTTCCAAACTGGTAGAATCACACGCAGTTTTAATAATATAGATACGATGTATCCTATCCAGTGTATAATAGAGATCAGTGGATGCTCTACTGTATACAGAAGGCACATTACGTCTATTGTTCCCTCCTTTTTGTAGTTTATACTTTTCTGTTATGCTTGTACACCATCTCCATCGATTCTCTCCCTTCCAGGTTGCGTTCGATATGACAAGTGAGAACGCTTCTTTCAAATTTTATGTAACTCATGATTGATCAGACGGTAAGAAGGGTACGTTTGTTTCCTTTGTTCGTTTTCCTTACATTCCCTTATAATTGAATGCACTCACTCACACTCACACACATGGCATTTCCACCGTGATGAGTGTTTCGGGCTTGATACTTTATAAAATCTGAGCTTGATGCACTGTATAACACCATTGAAAATCTCAGATGGAGATTGTCTTGGAGATAACCATTTAGGGCCTGAGCACACGATGTGGTTTTTCACCGCGCGCCGACGTGCGGTACCGAATGTTTTCATTTATATTTGATACTCGAGTACCCAGAGACAACTGAGAACATTAGCTACCGCACCGCGCCGCCCTTAATATCTCCACCGTTATTAAACAAATTATCTATAGTATATAATCACGGTAATAATACGGTTACCATAATACACGTACAAAACGTAACAAAGGACGGAAAAAAGAAAAATAAATAATATTTAAAATCTATTTCTAATGAGCGCCTACAATACAGGTGCCGAAGACGTTATATTTGATCTTTTGTCTTTTTTATTACTTTGTTTTTGAATATTATTTATTGCTTTTTTTCGTCTTTTTTACGTCTTGTACCTGTATTATGGTCACCGTATTATTTCCGCGGCTATGTATTATAGATAATTTGCTGTATGTAAGTGCTTTAAAAAAAAAGTACTGACACTTAACAATGTTTAAAGTTGCAATGCCGATTTTCCTTCAATGTCACTGCAATATGTTTAGCTTTTATTTATTGAAATAATCGCAATAATGAAGAACAACATCGTTGTCAGCAGTGTTTATATCCAAGCCTTTTTTTTAATTTTCTGCAGAATAAATATAAATATAAAGTTTCAAACTTTCATTTTCGACAAGCACAGCAGCAGTATATGTTGTGAGCCCCACACGCTGTTTTAGTGTAGTACGACATTTGGTGTATTCAACGCACAGGAAATTTCCTAGAGTTGGACAGAGCGCTCCATAAGGAGGTATTCGGCGATAACATCCTACAACACTGAAACAATTTCATGAAAACGAACAAACGGAATCAACCTACAATTTCTACCGTCTGATCAATTATGAGTGAGTGTATGCATGTGAGTGTGTATGACGGCGTGATGGTCGTGCGGGCTAAGGCGTCAGTCTTAGGTTGCCCGAACTGAACGTCGCGAAGGTCCCGAGTTCGAATCCCCGTCCTGCAATTTTCTCTGCTTAGGTCTAATGTGGAATAACCGGGGAACCTTGCTGGGCGAAGATACGAATCTGGGACCGCTGCCGACCCCCGTCGGCAGTTATCGGTACCGTCAGCGTCTTATCGCGGTCGGTACGTCGTGGGTCTTATCTCGGATAAAGATGGGATAAGCCCCGCGTCGTACTCGCTAAGGCACAGACCGCCGAATCTGCTGGTGGTACCGATATTGGGGTAGGGGGGACTGGCTCTGGGTGGGTGTTGTGTTGTATATGCCTAGTTCTGTCATGTTCCGTCTTTGTCCTGTATCTCTCCACCCGAGAGCCGACCCGCAAATAGACAAATCGTCATTAACGCGGGGGAAAATAACCTGCCCTTTGTCCTTTGTATGCATGTGAGTGAAACAGTGTTTAATGAAAACGGAACAAACCTACACTTTTTACTTTTGATCAATCACGAACTACATAAAATTTGAAAGAATTACTTGTCATATCGAACGCAAATCCGAGGAGAAAGAATCTATAATGAAACTGAATGTATGCAGCTGCCTGTCTTACACAGCTGCTACGCGAATAAAGTAGAGTCAATATTTTTATTAATTTCATCAACTTAATTAATTAATAACTTTATAGTAATAAATATGATTGAAAAAATAATTCGGACATTTTAATGACAAAAATATATCATTACATACATTGTTTTTTTAGCTTCAGCTGTAATATTGTCGTCAGGTATGTACACCCAAGGCCATTAATTCGCATTGTGATTCCCTGAAAATTTTGAGTAAGCGGCATGCTTTCTACCCCGATTTCGTTGTTTATGGTTAACGGGGAGCACAGTGCACACGAAACTCCTACTCGTCAACCATAATCTACGAAATCAGTATAGAAAGCATGTCGCTTACTGAAAATTTTCGGGGAATCACAATGCGAATTAATGACCTTGGGTGTACTATCTTAAGTTCACTGGACTTATCAGCCGGTAAAAAAGTGAATAATATTTAATAAACTAGGATGATCCGTTTTGTCAAAAAAGTCCTACCCTCGTATTTTTTACAAAACGAATAGAAACGTACAAAAATGGATTAACTTTCTGCTATTTCTAATATATTTCTATCTACATTTTGGTCAATTCTTGACAGATCAGGTAGGGGCACAGTTTAGATAGATACGGCTTCGGCTGGTGGCAGGTTAAATAATTTCCACTTTTGTTTGTTACATAATAAAATCGTTGAATATGTTTTTCGTAATTTATTACCGTTTTGTTTCATTCCTGATTTATTTACTACACATATATAAAACACAAATATAAATATTTAAGAACTTCAAAAAATAAATGGAACCATTCGTTTAAACATAATCCAAATCTCTTATTAACCTTTGTGCACGTCTTTATCCCTGTGTAATGTATTACTGGTATCAAACATTTCACAAAGCCTAACAGTCGTTATTTGCAGCACCCAGCGCAGTTTTTGATCCTCTTTAGTTAACGTCATGAAGCGAAGAATGGTCACGAATATGCCTTAAGAAAGAGAAACTCCATAAAAATAGGGAATGATGCCTAAAAACCTGAATCATATATATTGAAATAAACCATTGAAAGCGGTGGATGAGAGATTTCAGCGATATATCCCATGGGGCATACCAGAAAAGATTAATCGATTGAATCAAATGGAGCATTAAGATTATTTGGTGAGTCATGATAATATTATAGCCATACTTTATATTCGGTTAAACGCAATCATCTCGGCGCGCTCATTCTTGCGAGTTATGCTGACTATTTAAGAGGCACGTAAAGAAAAGTCCGGAGATCGTAACCACATATATGGTAATTCCAATCATATTATTATAATACCAACCATATTTTTACTGGAGTTACCAAATGTGCGAGTGTAATCTTGACATTTTTTTCTCAGTGGGAATAACTTGTCGGTGAACCGTCTCAGAACATCACATGAATTGGTTAGATGGCAAAACAATTTCTGAGTGATGCCTGACCGCTCCAAATTGTCAAATAAAAAGAAATAAAACAATTTAAAAATTACTTATGGTAGTGTCATTTTATAATTATAGTTGGAAATGAATATTATATTATAAATTTTTTCAATATAAAAAAAAAATATTTATATTGAAATGCTAAAGTTTTACGCAGTTATTGTAAAATTGTGTTCCGTAAAGATGATTCTAAGGGGACAACAAAAATGTCTGACTTTACGTCTTCATGTAGAAATGGAAGTGTATTTTTGGAAATAAATTTCGACGTATTTCTTACTGTAGTGTATTGCTTTTTGTTCTGTTACACTGCTACACTATATGGCTGCGCGTTGAATCCATCGAAAAGCTATATTTCATTAATTTACCAACCTACCGCTTGGTTAGACGCGAACAAATCATGGAAATCCAGATTGAGAATTGTCGAATTACTTGATAATCCCCTTAAGAATCAGACTAAAAAAATTACTTAAGGAAATCCAATTTTTTACTTGTTATACCTATAAATTGATATTATACCGTAAACTAGATACAGTTGCATAGAAAAAAACCCATGCTATGTAGAAAAAATTTTTCACTCTACGTTTATTAATTTTTCGAATTATATTTTCATTTAATTACAGATTTCTCTTGGGCTGAGCCCGAACCGTCCAACGAAGGAACAAGATGAAACGAGTTCGCGCCATTGGTGTCAATACATTCCTGGAACTGCAATCAGTACCATCTGGAACCAGCGTTGAATATAACTTAACAAGTTTATCGTCATCTTATTATGGCTTTGCGTGCGATCAAAAGTGATTACATAAATTATGTGATTGGTTTATTATCCACATAGACGTCAACTTTTTATAAAATTCCGATTCTTTGTTTCTAATTATTGATATTCATTCAATATTAAATGAATTAAATCGAAAATGTTCATTAAAAATTTCATGATATTGCGAACAAGTAAATTATCCACCTTGCCTATGTAACTTTTTGCAGTATTTGCAATAAAAGAAATATGTGAATTGTAGACTGTAATATTGTTTATTAACAGAAACCATAGTTTGTATAACAGCGAATAAAGTACAAATATTCTCATCTAAATTATATTCTTAATCCATGTGTTGCTCTTTCTAATTGATGGGTTGGGATAACGGAACAACTGGATTTAATAGATTTTTGAGTTAATGTCACAATATAAATCAGTAGCATGAAATACATCTTATCTGTAAATTGTGTAGCGACATACACATATTAATGCTGAAAAATCGAGGCGATTTTTAGAAAAACCATATAACTCGAATTATAAAAAAAGAAGTAAATTCACGATTTCAATTTATATCGTTCTTTTTAGTTAATATTTTTTGAACTCACAAAGACAATAATAAACAATAACTCTGTAACTGAATTCAGAATTCTATTATATGTATTCAAAAGACTCCTTTGGATAGATTTGGATTAAAAAACTCGCTTCGAATTCTGCGCACTCGCTCGGTCCATGAGACTCTATTTGCAGGATTCAGAATTATTTTATGTTTGGCTACATATTTTTTAAATTCACGTGGATTCAAAGAACCGACTTCGAATCCATGATTTTTAATATGCAGGAATTCAGAATTATATATTTTCAGTGATATTTATCCCTTTTATAGACTCGAAAACCACACTCTTCTGTGGACTATTGACAAAATTCTGCTAATTTTGTACTTTATAAAATATTAATAAAATTATTAACTAGAAATTCGGTGAAACTGAGTCGAAAAAACGTTCCATACGACGTCAGAAACGACGTCAGGTACGACATCGAAAGCGACGTCTATAACAACGTAGAAACCGGCGACGAAAACGACGTCGAAAGCGACGTCCAGAACTACGTCTATAACGACGTAAAAATGGACGTCAATCGCGACGTAGAAAACGACGTCGAAAACAGCGTCAGATACCATAAATGAAAACCTTATACGAAACCAGAAACGACTTCGTATACGACGTCGAACCCGACGTCGAAAATTACGTCGATATAGATGTCGGAATGGACGTCGAAGAAGGCGTCGAAAAAGACGTCAGAAAGGACGTCGAACAGGAAGTCGGAAAGGACGTCCAATCAGGTGTCCAAAAATCCGGCCTCGTTTCCGACGTCGAATCCGACGTCGACTCCGATGCCGATTCCGACGTCATTGACGACGTCATTTCCGCCGTCGATTTTTTCAGTAGGGATAACTACCCTCCGTATGACATTTACCGCGTACAGTACAAAACGGACTTAAAATATAAAACTTAAACTACATCTGTCAGTGAAATGTCTTTTAGAAGTTAGTTTATCATTCCTTAATTTTTAAACTTATCCTAAAATACACTTAATAAATGTTATCACTGTAAATAAAGAATCACTGTCACACGTATACGTCGCACTTGCAGGTTACTGGATCTCCTGGCAAAATACCAATGATTTTCACATGTTTTGCACATTTTTTAGTTTCCTAGAACTTCCTGCATAGCATCTTGACTTCGCTTTTGCAACCTGGTTATGTTCCTTTGTCTTAGCATATATTTTTACAAGAATAAGGAATTCTAACGAGGCCTTTCTGTGCTCGTAGCATTCATCGTTCTCATTATACCATCCGGGAATAACATTCTCGGAAAACTTTCGGCATACTTCTAATAATTTTGTTGATAATCCCTCCTGATGCCACAATTGTTTGTGGTATAAATGAAATGCTCGTAACTGGGAGGTAACTAATTGTACGTATGACTGAGTAAGCCTCATCAACCACGTAACAGAAGGTGTATCCTCGTCTGTATGTTCATATTCTCTTGCTTGAATGTAAAATTCGTCCATAGTACTGTCTTCCATCGGCGTTTTCAACATCGTTCGGTATCCAGAGAAGTATGCAATCGCGTTCTTTTCGTAGTTATCGTCGACAGCCAGCTTGAAGGTAGCTGGTTGAAATTTGATGTCTAAAAGTCAGACGCACCACTCGTGCAGTGGGATTTAAATTGCATCCACCTCTTCCTCGTAGTACTGCAAATGCGTGCTCAACGGAGTCTTGGTTGCAAAGTGCCGTTGCCAACTCAAAGCCCGGAAACTCATCCTTTATGCTCTTATATACACCTAAGATTGCATTAACCGTTATACGGGCGCCATCGAAACAAGGCGGTCGGCGGACTTTATCGATGCTCACAGACCAATCTTTTACCCATTTCATAAAACCTTGCAATATTTCTTCGATTTCAGGATTTCGCTCAGACAAAGGTCGCCTCGATGGATTTCTACAAGATAAACGATATGAATTACATGCATCAATTACCTTGTTCATTAGCGTAGCAAATTCTGCTGATTTTTTCCAAGTTGTACTTTGCAACTTTTTAGTTTCACCAGCAAGTTTGATTGCGCAACTGAATCTGTGGCTTAATACTTGAAATGCTCTTTTCACATTCATGGTCTCAAAGTTATTGGGATATATATGCGCTGCAGTAATGTGGCCCAACAACTGCGACGTAGTTTGTAGTTTATCCACAGTCCAGGCATCTACAAAATCATTGTAAGATACAATTACGTCATTGTTATTATAAATTTTTCCATTTGATCGCAGATTACGTAAGATGCTTTTAAGAATATGTGGCCAATCAAAGGAAAAATAAAAACGACTTCCTTTGTAATCGAAGTATGGTTTTTCGGCGGTCACGTTCCAGTGTGCACGACAAGCTGTCTGATTGGAAGTTCCTTGATCACATGTGATTAGCTTCACTACTGCTCCAATGTCCTTTAATCGGTCGAGAATACGATTTTCCAGGGAAAAAATAGGCCAACGTTTGTCTCCACGGATTCTTTGCATTAATGCTGTCCAATTGAAAGAGCAAAACTTGTTTGCACATTTCATTTTTTCTGCCTAATTCTCCGAGGTCAACTAGTCCTTCCACTAAATCGTACTTCTTCGAATACTCTTCCATTTTACGAATCATTGTTTCGTCAAATTTCAAGGCGCATACACTTTCCTCCGCAGGTAATGTCATCATTTTATCACCGAGCTGCCTGAATATGAAATCACATAATCCTGGCTTAAAATCATATTCAGAAATCCATCTACGAATTGTTGATTCGCCTGGTAGATGTACTCCTGCTTTTCGAAGTCGGGTGTAGCATGATGCAGAGTAATAATACATCTGCTTGGGAAGATCCCTTTCTTCATTTGTATACTGGGAATTTGGTTTTCGGAATTGAAGTTTCACAAGTGTTGCAGCAATTACATTCAATTCTTCTTTCGCTATGATATCATCAATATCCCGATATCGCGTTTCTTCTAACTTTTTGCATTTGTCTTGTATCCTTTTCACTTGCATACCCAAGCTTTTTATGACCTTTCGAGTGCAGTTGAGCTTCATTAATAATTTCTCTTCTCTTTTGGTTAGACGCGGTACTCGATTATGTGGCTTCTCTGTACGGTTAGACCTTGTAATTCTCATAAGGCTGCTCAGCGATTTAGGCGCTGTCGACGATTCATTTTTTCCTTCTACACGAGGTTCAATATTTATCCACTCCATGAAATCCTCTTCAGTTGTAGAAAAAGATACATGACGAGCGACATATGGTTTTACACTCATCAACGAGGGTGTACAATTATACTCTTGGACAATTTCTTCAATTTCCAGAGATCGGTCTGTGCCGCTGATTGTTGCTGTAACTTCAGTTTCTGGTATTCCATGAGGTTTCTGCTGCAGTTCCCATCCCTGCTGATGCTGTTCTTTTTCAGGCACTGTTTGCGGAGCCATATTATTGATCCATGGTTGGGGATTAGCTCCTCTCTGAAGTCTATCTTTTAACGAACTTATAAAGTCGCAGTCTTCAAAATGTTCGCGGCAGAGTCCAGCTTTCCGAATTGCTGACGCCGGCCATGTACGCAATACAGATGTACCTGTAAGTCGATATTATGGTTGACTGGCTTTACAAAACAAATTAGAAGTATCGCATTTTTACGTCATCTTGTTAATGATAAACAGGTTAGAGTATAGGGCGGAGAGGGAGATTTTAACTCTCTCATCCTTTCAACTCGATATTGTCTACAAAGAGAACAAATTTAATTAATTTAAAGTTTCTACTGGTTTTCCCTAGTCAGCAGAGAGACCGAACAAGAATTTACCACAAATACTTCAATCACACACAAAAAGTGGTTGCAAAATATTGAATTAATTTTGATGGTTTAAAATGTATCCTGCACTTACTTGGCGTTGATATTGACATAAACTATGGACAAAATTAACTAGGAATTACATTTTTACTCAGGCAGAAATTCAACAATGCATACGATTTTAGGACTATATACGAAGGAGGCGCTAAAGAGGTTATGCAAGGTTAATGTGTTTTACAAACCTGGCCGAAACTGTTCGACTAGGACACTGCGTTTATGTAGGCCAATTGAAATGATTAGGGTGTATTACTAATTTCTATAATTACTTTGACCCAGACCTAAGGTTTGGACGATGTATTGAATTTGGTCATTTCGGGCATCAAAATTACCCTATAGTTTTTCATCTAATGTCGACGTTTCAGACTCTAAGGAGCCCAATTCAACAATAACAAAATTTGTGTCCGTGATCCCGTTTTTTTGTCGCGCAATGACTCGCGTACGGATAATGACATAATTTTTTTTTTAAATATGTGTCTTGACATAACTTACAAGGAACACTAGGGAAGTGATAATCACCGATTTTTTTGAAACTGCATATACAAGTAATTCTTTAAAAAGTATTTAACACGTGTTTTTTTGTTTTTCCCCAAAAACCATTTTTGGGGTAGAAATCACCCTTGAATGTTTGTAGAAATGGCCCTTGAATGTCTTTAGGGTTGAATAATAGTATGTTAAAAATTATTTGTAGCATGTTTGTCAATATTGGGATATTCACGGTTTGAGGTCGCTGATGAAGAATTTGAAGTCAGATTTTGAAAATTCAAAATGGCGGATCCAATATGGCGGTCGAATTTTTATTAATTTCTATGAATGTAATGAAAATTGATATCTTTATGTTTTTGCGATCGCTGATGACGATTCTAAAGTCAGGTTTTGAAAATTCAAAATGGCGGAACCAACATGGCGGACGAATTTTTACTATTTTTCAGGAATTTTGTGAAACATGGTTGGCTAGGTGTTCGCGCATGCATGCCATACAAACCACCATGCGCCGCGTACCTAGAGATACCTTGCGCGCCATCTCTGAGTGCGCATCCGAATTAAGTACGCGCGCTATTTATTCTTACCGACCCTATACCTTGTCTTTTCGGAAATCAAATCTCGCGGCTCTCCAGGAGTTCTCAAACTGCAAATTTGAACTGTACTCAACCTTTTCACTTCCTGGAGAGTCGGGCAGAAATTTCCGTTAGTTGACTCGTGGTCGCCGTGCAACGCATGCATGTTCTCGCTTTGGGATAATCACATCCTCGCTCAAAAACGTGGTCAGTAGCCATCCGCGCAAAATCTATTTGCCAAAGAGTAGTTAACTATTGGCCGCACCTTCTAAAAGAACTAATTTTACGTGTTCGTTCATAAATCCGCGCTGAGTTATCCGAGTGGTCACGCACATGACCTGTGCTGATAACTTAATCACCGCAACGTGCTCGCGCGCACCCGCAGTCTAACGAGTAGCATTTACCGCATTTGGAATTATTTGTTAGTGTTATCTTCATTAAAATAAAATACAATTAATTGAACCACGTGAGTGCTCATTGTGCCTCCGTCCTGGAACCCGCAGTTCGAGGTCAGCAGATGCTATTGCTGCATCTTCGACTTCAGCAAACACTAGGGATTTTTGGCATTATTGATTATCAACATGATGTTAGAGTTTGTGAAATTGTAGATTAAGAATAACCGTTGTTCAACTATTTACTTCATGATATAACTCTAATGCAGTTTGTAATTGTTATTCGGAACTTCGGAAACTTGTCGACCGTGTTGCAGCGGCTATTAAATTAAACTAAAAACAATTCATAAAAATTAATAAAAATTTGACCGCCATATTGGATCCGCCATTTTGAATTTTCAAAATCTGACTTCAAATTCTTCATCAGCGACCTCAAAACGTCAATATCCCAAAATTGACAAACATGCTACAAATAATTTTTAACATACTATTATTCAACCCTAAAGACGGTTCTAGAAACATTCAAGGGTGATTTCTACCCCAAAAATGGTTTTTGGGGAAAAACAAAAAAACACGTGTTAAATACTTTTTAAAGAAGTACTTGTATACGCAGTTTCAAAAAAATCGGTGATTATCACTTTCTTAGTGTTACTTGTTAGATCTGATTAGATTTTGGCGCAGAGGCATCCGTCCATTACTAAAAAACATTAGCCCCAACTACGTTTTTTCGTAGTTTTTTGCATTTATTTAAAAAAAAAAAAAATTTTTTACCGATAAATTCATCAATTACTTATTGAAATATCACCGAACTCAAATCTCGCGGCTCTCCAGGAGTTCTCAAACTGCAAATTTGAACTGTACTCAACCTTTTCACTTCCTGGAGAGTCGGGCAGAAATTTCCGTTAGTTGACTCGTGGTCGCCGTGCAACGCATGCATGTTCTCGCTTTGGGATAATCACATCCTCGCTCAAAAACGTGGTCAGTAGCCATCCGCGCAAAATCTATTTGCCAAAGAGTAGTTAACTATTGGCCGCACCTTCTAAAAGAACTAATTTTACGTGTTCGTTCATAAATCCGCGCTGAGTTATCCGAGTGGTCACGCACATGACCTGTGCTGATAACTTAATCACCGCAACGTGCTCGCGCGCACCCGCAGTCTAACGAGTAGCATTTACCGCATTTGGAATTATTTGTTAGTGTTATCTTCATTAAAATAAAATACAATTAATTGAACCACGTGAGTGCTCATTGTGCCTCCGTCCTGGAACCCGCAGGTCGAGGTCAGCAGATGCTATTGCTGCATCTTCGACTTCAGCAAACATTGGCGATCCTGCCAGGATTAGCGAAGCATCGTGAGTGTAGTGCAGTGCAGTGCAATCTTGCACAAGTGGACTTCCTGCACATTTAAAAAATTAAAGGACATTTAAAGACATTTAAACAAAGGACATTCAAATCTCGACACGACGGAAGTGTTCCGCGAGTGATTTGAACGCTTAAATACGCATTTAAAGTGCATCGCGCGAAAGTGCATAAGTGCATGAGCCCTCAGCGCTATCGGGCAGTGGCGTGCATCTTGGAATTTTCTCGTCCCATTTGTACTATATGGTACACCCGCATTCGCTACGTCACACGCAGTGACGTCAGCAAGAGGAGGAAGGCACTTACCAGTGCACCCTCTCTTTCTACCGCGCTTCGGCCCTTGTCGGCCCGCACGGAGTAATCCGACTCTACTTTCCTAGCACACACGGCTATCGCCCCTCCAGCCGTGCGTCGTTGCTAGGCTACCGTGGTCGCGTATCGCAGTAGATTGGCTAGAGTGAATCACGCCTTGAAGTACTACGATTGGTGACGAGCAATAAGTGCCGTCCCCGCGCCCCGCTAGTAGTACCACCAAACACTCAGTCTCGAGTCTCCAAGTGCCGCGACAACAACGAGCTTGCATATTCGTATGCTGCAATTCAACTCGCTGTAATTGAATCCAGAAATTCAACGCGATTTTCTCTGGAGAAATATTTGCAATATTTCTTAGCCAATATGCCTAAAAATCGTAGCCAACCAGGCGCTAACGATGAATACCACGAGTTTATACAACTCGTTGGCTTTCAATATAAGGCTTTCTCATCTATAACGAGAGCAGCCGAATTTGTGCGCGCGCCTAATGTCACCGTGGAGCAGGCACGAACGCGACTCAATTACCTTGAGTCAAAGTGGATGATAATTACGACACGCGACGAACAAATCGTCCCGTATGAGTCGTTACCTTCATGCGCCACGCATGAGTATTTCGCAACGGACTTTATGGGGACGTCCGAGGAAATTTACTTAGACACCATCGCTGAGCTATCCACGATCATCAAACCTGCAATGCCGACGGTGTCTACGCCATTGTCTACTATCGCACCAGCTGCAACTGTCTACGAGGTTCAACGAAGAACGCAAGTACCGCCGTTAAAATTGCCGCGATTTTCCGGGAAGTTTGTCGATTGGGTAGAGTTCCGCGACCATTTCCAGGCGCTTATAATTAACGACACGTCCTTTGATGAATTTCAAAGGTTATATTACTTGAAGTCATGTCTTGAAGGTGATGCAGCGGCATTACTCAAGAACATTGCCATAACGGCCGCGAATTATGAAGTCGCCTGGAAGATGCTCGAGGATCGCTATGACAATAAACGACGATTATTTAATTTCCACTTCGCGAAATTATTTTCACTGAAAGCTGTCACGCGTGATAGATCGTCGGTAGAGTATCAGACGTTATTAGATACCGTGCATGAAGCGACAGATGCTCTAGCCAAATTAGGACGCCCTATATCGGATGATATTTTAGTATATTTAGTCACACATCAGTTAGATCGTGGAACGCGAGAGGCTTGGGAATTATCCCTAAAAGGGGATGAATTTCCCAATTATGAGCAACTTCGTCAGTTCATAAGAACTAAAATTCGAGCTCTTGAAGTTTCATCGGGAGATGAGAGGCTGACTCGATCGAGTGGGACAGCCACGGGACCTAAATTAAAAGATGCCTCTCGCGCTCAAACGTATCACGCAAGCACTACGAAAGTGCAAGGAAAGTGCATTGCATGCACCGAAATGCATGCTTTGTATAAATGTCCCAAGTTCAATGGTCTTTCAATCGCACAACGATGGGACGTGGTCAAACGCAATGACGCATGTCATAACTGTTTATCTTCGTACCATAAAACTCGCACATGTAAGAGTGAACGGACGTGTGTCCATTGTGGGTCTCGACATCATTCGCTTTTGCATACACAGTCGCGAGTGTCGAGCCAACAAACTCAACACGCTGAAGCAAGCACCGCGACTCAAGACAACTCTCAAGCTGTCGACGTTAATTTTGTGCAATCACACTTAAATACTCCTCGTGCTCCTTCTCACATTGTGCTTGCTACTGCGTGGGTGCTAGTCACAGCGCCATCGAAACGCGTTGTAAAGCTGCGAGCATTGCTTGACCACGGCTCCATGCATACCTTCATTTCGAGAGAAGTGGCCAACGCACTTCGAACGAAATGTTATCCGGCGTCAGTGCGAGTCAGTGGTATTGGATCGGGCACATCGGAAACGGTCGATAAGGTCGTGCCGATTTCTATAAGTTCGGTACAAAATAAGGACGTCACTTTGTCTGTCGACGCACTTGTGCTACCGTCATTAACAAAGTATGTGCCGCGATTCCATTACCCTGTCACGCATTGGCCACATTTATGTAATTTAGAATTGGCGGACGGCAGTGTCACGGATGACACGCCGATCCATTTGATTATTGGCGCAGATTTATACGCATACGCGATGCGCGATGGAAATGTTCGCGGCAAACCAGACGAACCGGTGGCAATGAACACTATCTTCGGGTGGGTGATTTCGGGCTACACTGGTTCCGTGCACGAATCGTCGTCATCGGTCTCGGTGCATTCGCATCATGTCCAAGTACGCGACGACCTTCGCGATGACCTTACCCGCTTCTGGGAAACTGAAGAAGCTCCCACCTGTCGCCCCATGACAGAGGATGATGAACGATGCGAACAACACTTTCTCGATATGCATTCACGCAAAGCGGATGGCAGATATGTTGTTCGTATTCCCGTTAAGCAAGCGGTCTCTGACAACTTAGGAGATACGTACCCCCGCGCAGTACAATCATTGATGGCAATAGAACGTCGTTTGGTGACGCGCCCACAAGAACGCGAAGCTTATGAGCAGTTTATGTCTGAGTACGTACAACTCGGGCACATGAGAGCTGTTCCTATTTCGCAGCAAACCACAAAACCGGTGGTATATTTACCCCACCATCCAGTTGTCAAACTTGAGAGTAAGACAACCAAGACTCGCGTGGTTTTTAACGCGTCGTCTCGAACTCCTAGTGGCACCTCTCTGAATGAACTGCAATATACTGGGCCATCGCTCCAGAACGACTTACCAGTCGTGCATATGCAATGGCGCACCTTCCGCTACGTCTATGCCGCAGACATTGAGAAAATGTACCGGCAAATTCTCATAGACGAGGATGATTTAGATTTCCAGAGAATCTTCTGGCGCCTATCACCTGAAGATGTATTGACCGCATTCCAGTTACTAACGGTGACGTACGGAACCGCTAGCGCCCCCTTTTTGGCTTTACGGGTTCTTCGCCAACTCGCAGAAGACGAAGGTGATGCTTTTCCGTTAGGCAAATATGTCTTACTTTTCTGCCTCTTCGTCGATGACGCCCTCTTTGGTGCTAATTCGATCAAAGAAGCCAAGGCAATTCGGGATGAGTTAATTGCTCTTTTAAAAAAGGGACATTTCCATTTACGCAAGTGGGTGGCAAACGCAGCTCAGTTACTGGTCGATCTAGATGATACGAATGTTGGTGTGGCGTGTGACAAAACACTCCAGACCGACGACAGTATCAAGATCCTGGGTATTTCATGGCAACCGGCCCAAGATGCGTATCGATTCATTTCGAATCAAATTACGCAACCCACGATCATAAGCGTACGGTTCTCTCTCTGATCGCTAAGATCTTCGACCCTCTCGGTTGGATCGCCCCCGTCGTTGTCGTCGCTAAGTCCTTCATGCAACGGCTGTGGCTGTGTCAATCAGGATGGGTCGAACCTCTCAATGATGATCTCACTGCCACCTGGCAAACCTTTTACGAGTCACTGCCTGGTCTCACCCAACTTTCCATTCCTCGGTGGTTAGGGATGACACCTTCGACTAAAGTCGAACTCCATGGCTTTTCAGATGCCTCGTCCAAAGCCTACGCTGCCGTGGTATACGTGCGATGTACTGATTCTCTCGGGCATTGTGCCACCACGTTATTAACTGCCAAAACCAAGGTAGCCCCGCTCAAGCAACTGTCGATTCCACGGCTTGAGCTGTGCGGTGCAGTGCTTCTGGCCAGGCTCTTGGTCTACGTTCGTAGGGTTCCGGCATTAGCCAGCTGTCCGGTTCAGCCCTGGACAGATGCTACCATCGTTTTAGCTTGGCTACGTGCCCAATCCTCCGATTGGAAAACGTTTGTTGCAAATCGGGTAGCCGAAGTTCACACGCGGTTACCAGACGTTCCATGACGCCATGTGCCGGGTACAGATAACCCAGCAGACATAGCATCCCGAGGTGTTTCTGTACAGGACTTGGTACACCTCCGCTTATGGTGGCAAGGTCCCTCATGGCTTTGTCGGGATTCATCCGATTGGCCAAACCTCAACGCCTCCACCGCTCATGACGATGCCGCTCTTGAGCGTAAGATCGTCGTGCACCACGCTTCAACGCAGCCGAATGACGCCGAACAAATTCTCGCTCGGTTCTCCTCCTGGCCACGACTCTGGCGAACACTTGCTCGCGTTCTGTCGCTCTCCCTACAGTGGAGAACTGTGTTGAATATGAAAGGGGTGTCTCCGCCATTTTCAACCACATTAGCTCACGTCGCAACTCGCGTCTATAAACTCCTTCAGGCAAGAGCTTTCGAAAAGGAGATAACCTTGCTTTCCGCAAATAAACCCGCTCCAGATGGGGCACGATACTTGGGCCTTGCTCAGGGTTTCCATAAAAGTAGTCCATTGCGTCGGCTGCATCCGTTTCTGGACTCAGACGGACTGCTACGGGTAGGCGGTCGACTCGATCGAACTAACTTTGCGTTTTCGGTGAAACATCCGATTATTTAGCCTTCTAGTCATATCGCGCGATTACTGGCCAGTCATGCACACTCGCGCTGCTTACATGGTGGTATCTCTCTATCACTAGGCACCTTGCGT
This sequence comes from Trichopria drosophilae, assembly GCA_030407085.1. Taxonomy (NCBI): domain Eukaryota; kingdom Metazoa; phylum Arthropoda; class Insecta; order Hymenoptera; family Diapriidae; genus Trichopria; species Trichopria drosophilae. The sequence continues at coordinate 104,019,229 of CM059582.1, forward strand.
CAACACGTCTGGATTTTACAGGCGCGTAAAATAGTCCGGTCGGTAATTGAGCACTGCGTCTCTTGTGCACGCCAACGGGCTGTGGCTCCCGCTCAGTTGATGGGTTCATTGCCTCCGTCTCGGGTCTGTCGTTATTCGCGAGCGCTTTCCGAATGCGGCGTCGATTACGCGGGTCCCATTAAGATGCGCTTGGCGGGCGGACGCGGAAAACGATCTCAACCGGCGTATATAGCGATTTTTGTTTGTATGGCGATACGTGCAGTTCATTTAGAGGTCGTTTGCGATTACACGACTGGCGCCTTTCTCGCAGCTTTCCAGCGATTTTTCTCGCGTCGCGGCTTACCGCGCATCGTTTATAGCGACTGTGGCACTAATTTTGTAGGTGCCGACAAGGAACTGCGCGCGGCATATGTCGCTGCCATCAAGTATGACAAACTTCAGACTCGCGTCGCAGAGGATGGCGTGGAGTGGCGATTCATTCCGCCTGCCGCTCCTCATTTCGGTGGGCTGTGGGAGGCTGGAGTGCGCTCCATGAAGCGCCACCTAAAGCGAGTCCTAGATCCTCATACTCAGACGTATGAGGAGTTATCCACGCTTCTATGCCGCATAGAAGCGTGCATGAACTCGCGTCCGCTTAGTCAGCTCACAGACGACGTTGACAGTCTGGATACGCTAACCCCCGCTCACTTCCTTGTCGGTGGGCCACTCATTTCTGCACCAGCCCCGCTTGCGGTCGATTATTCGGTCGGGCGTCTCACGCGTTGGCGGCTTTATCTCCAACTTCTGGAGGAATTTTGGACCCGGTGGTCACGCGACTATGTTACGGCGTGCCAACATCGATCTAAATGGAATCGTGCGAATAAATCACTCGTCGTCGGTCTAGCGCGTATTGAAGAATGTCACCCTGGCCACGATGGCCACGTTCGCGTCGTTACGGTCCGAACCGCCACCTCGACGCTTAAGCGACCTATCACGAAGCTTGCGCTGCTGCCGATTGATATACATAGTATTAATATAGATATATAGATAGTATTAATTAATGTATTAAGACGATATATTAGGCTTAAGTTATAGACTGGTGTAATTGCGGTATGATTACCGCAAGGCGGGCGGTATGTTCGCGCATGCATGCCATACAAACCACCATGCGCCGCGTACCTAGAGATACCTCGCGTGCCATCTCTGAGTGCGCATCCGAATTAAGTACGCGCGCTATTTATCCTTACCGACCCTATACCTTGTCTTTTCGGAAATCAAATCTCGCGGCTCTCCAGGAGTTCTCAAACTGCAAATTTGAACTGTACTCAACCTTTTCACTTACTGGAGAGTCGGGCAGAAATTTCCGTTAGTTGACTCGTGGTCGCCGTGCAACGCATGCATGTTCTCGCTTTGGGATAATCACATCCTCGCTCAAAACGTGGTCATTAGCCATCCGCGCAAAATCTATTTGCCAAAGAGTAGTTAACTATTGGCCGCACCTTCTAAAAGAACTAATTTTACGTGTTCGTTCATAAATCCGCGCTGAGTTATCCGAGTGGTCACGCACATGACCTGTGCTGATAACTTAATCACCGCAACGTGCTCGCGCGCACCCGCAGTCTAACGAGTAGCATTTACCGCATTTGGAATTATTTGTTAGTGTTATCTTCATTAAAATAAAATACAATTAATTGAACCACGTGAGTGCTCATTGTGCCTCCGTCCTGGAACCCGCAGTTCGAGGTCAGCAGATGCTATTGCTGCATCTTCGACTTCAGCAAACACTAGGGATTTTTGGCATTATTGATTATCAACATGATGTTAGAGTTTGTGAAATTGTAGATTAAGAATAACCGTTGTTCAACTATTTACTTCATGATATAACTCTAATGCAGTTTGTAATTGTTATTCGGAACTTCGGAAACTTGTCGACCGTGTTGCAGCGGCTATTAAATTAAACTAAAAACAATTCATAAAAATTAATAAAAATTTGACCGCCATATTGGATCCGCCATTTTGAATTTTCAAAATCTGACTTCAAATTCTTCATCAGCGACCTCAAAACGTCAATATCCCAAAATTGACAAACATGCTACAAATAATTTTTAACATACTATTATTCAACCCTAAAGACGGTTCTAGAAACATTCAAGGGTGATTTCTACCCCAAAAATGGTTTTTGGGGAAAAACAAAAAAACACGTGTTAAATACTTTTTAAAGAAGTACTTGTATACGCAGTTTCAAAAAAATCGGTGATTATCACTTTCTTAGTGTTACTTGTTAGATCTGATTAGATTTTGGCGCAGAGGCATCCGTCCATTACTAAAAAACATTAGCCCCAACTACGTTTTTTCGTAGTTTTTTGCATTTATTTAAAAAAAAAACAAATTTTTTACCGATAAATTCATCAATTACTTATTGAAATATCACCGAACGATAAATTCATCTTCATCTTTATTAATAAACGCATCTGGGTTGAATGATGTAACCAGAAAAAATGAACTGATGAATCATGACTTGAATTAAATCGGAGGGAATGCACGGGGTTGCCGTAGCTCAGATGGTAGAGCATTCGACGCGAAATCGAAAGGTCGTGGGTTCGTCCCCACCGGCTGCGAATGTGCTTCCATACCCCATTTTTTTCAAGTGTTGTTCTTCATTTCGTTTTTTCTGAATTTTCTATTAATTATCATCTTAATTTCACATTTTTAAAGAATCATTCTTGAGATTCTTTAATTTAATTTAAATTTCGTGTCACATTCCATCTAAAATGAGTTTCAAAGTTGATTGGCTGGCAAAATATTTGTCGCGCGAAATTTGAAAAACTCAGACACTATTTGGTTCGGATTACCGATAAATTCATCAATTACTTATTGAAATATCACCGAACGATAAATTCGTCTTCATCTTTATTAAAAACAAATTTTATTAAAAAATGTTTCAAACAAAAATTCCCATACAAACTGGTTTAAAATGCTTATGACTATTGTTTAAAAGTATTGAATTTGGTCACCTCGGCAAAAAAATTATTCTATGGTTTTTCATCAAATTTCGACGATTTGACCCTACACCCTCGGGCGCGGTGATGAACTCCGGGCGCATAAGTTCTTTTACGCCCTTGATACGAAAATAACTATTTCGATATATCTAAAAGATGTCTTATAGATATCTAAAAGATATCCATCAGAGATCGTCTTTTTTACAGCGGAACCTGAGGTTTTTGATAACAGACAACTATGGATTGCCGTTTTCTTCCTTTTCGGGTAGTTATTTTGTAACAAAACAAAAAAACATAAAACCAAAAAAGTAAAAAATAATAGAAAACACAAAAAAGTGGAGAAGAAGTCGCCACGTCCTCTCGTTCGTGTCTCCGGTTTCGGATGAATTCGGTTGTTACACACCGGATCTTTTAATTATTTACCATAATCACCATTGATTTCTTGAATTCGGTTAGCAAAGTTAGAATCGCTATTTTGAAAATATGAGTTCGAATTCGTGATCAGCCACCCCGAAAACCACTGAGTAACCTCTTTCTGCTGTTTTCCGCGAAGAGAAAAATGTTAATACACCCGACACACCCGCACACACGCACACACACTCACCCGCACACCCGCACACCCGCACCCACACACCCAGACCCCCCCCCCCCCACACACACACGCGCGCGCGCGCACGCACACGCACACACGCACGCACGCACGCACGCACACACACACGCGCGCGTGCACACGCACACGCACACGCACACGCACGCGCGCACACACACAAACACACACACACACACACACACACACACACACACACACGCTCGCGTATTTATTGCTCTCGGAATAATCTGAAAACGAACTGTTGCCTTTATAGGTTGATTTTCCACCGGCATTTCGATACCTTTCAGATTCTTCTTTTCTTATTTAGATTATTAATTATTTGAATAAGCAGTTGCAATTTCTTTTTTCCAGAAGACGCTCTCTGCTTGCCACTTTGTAGAATAGAGTAACGCGTTTGTAATACAAATATATTTTTATGATTTTGTAGACTTTTCTTAAAATTCTCATTAAAACGATTAATGCAGTTGTAGACGTAGAGGTTAATATGAAAATTGAAACTATGGAATATAAAATCACGTGAAAAAGTGACAAGAAACATAGTGGGAAATTTTATAACGTAATTGTGTGTTTCTTCGTAAAAATGGTGGCAAGATCCGTATGCAGAGAAATTGTCAAAGAACTCTTATGTTTTCGATATCTTTGGGTATTATATAACAACGCAAATGACAGTATGTTTATTTCATTTTGGTAAAAAACAAAATTGAAAAATATTGATGTTTAAAATAAAATATATAGATTTTATACCGCAATTGTTGATCCAAATCTGATGTCGAAGATCTTTGACGTTGGGGAATAGAAAAAGATGATGACCTGTTGCTTTTCCGTTCTTACAATTTTCATACATGCACTTGTCGTAGAGTTCGCATTTATAATGTTTGGCACTCATTTTCGTTAAGATTTGCCGAAACGGGCACGATAACAAAAATAATGTTAAATGTTTCAAAATCGCCACGCTTGTCTCACGGTCAAATTCACCCTCTTAACCTCAAATGTATATTAATGTTTTTCACTTTCGACAATTTCTGCAGTTCCTTAAAGATAAGGTCTGATTGTTAGTGAGAACCACAAATTTTAGTATCGTTTATGATTAACTATGTTTCAGAAAATTCGTAAAATGATAGCAAACTTCACGAAAACTTAATGCACAGGTTAAATCTCGCTTAATGATCGGACGCAGTCGAAACAAAAGACACGCGCAAACTGCATAGCAGCATAATCTTCGTGATAAACAAAAGACGGATTTTAGAAAAATAACCTTGGTTATTTTCAACTACATATAACCGACTCGTTTGCAATAAAACATAAAAAATTAGAATTAAATTGCTTTTACAGCTGAATTTCCTTTCAGAAATAAACATTTGTATTCGAGCCGATGAATTGAAAGAAAGGTTAGAAAATATGTCAGTGATCGAGTATTGTTTCTCATGTAAAAAGGAATTGCAATACTTACTTTACATCCTGCCAATTAATAATGTTTTTTCATCTTTACTAATTGCCAAAACATTGTGAATATTGTTTATAAGTTGACAATTTTACTTTTAATAATCGCATAATTGCATTCATGTTGAATATAGCATACATAAATGAAAATAGTACTTTTCGGTCCTAGGCCGTAAAGTTCAATTTTACGGACCGAGTGGAGATCGTGCGTCCGAGGACTGGCGAAGCGAGGAGCGAACACTATTTTTTTATACACTGTTCGCAAAAGTAGGCATTTAATAATTATATTTTAAGTAGGCTTTACCGACTGTTTTTAGTCCGTAAAGTGCAGAGATCAGTCCGTAAAATCACACTTTACGGACACGTGTATCAAAATAGTAATTTTCGATGCACGTGGAAAAAGTGTTTTCGATGTAATGGCAGTACCTTAGCACCATTTGAGTTTAGGGAGGAAAAGTTCTACATTTTACATCATTCCATTGAGTATTTGTAATAAATATATATTAAGCATATGAAACGTAGTTTTTATTCAATATAATAAACATATATTAACTATCTACAATGTCATAATCGTTTTTATTTGATTTATATTTACCTGTCATTTAAAGGCATTTCAGGAAAAGAAATTGTATGAATTGGTTTTTAATCCCAATAAAAAATTGTCTATGTCCATGAGGTGTCCTTTCTGTGGTGTCTTTTTTATTGGTAAATCTGCTACCTTCTCGTGAATGTGTCAACATTCAAACGTTTGAATGGCATGAAGCGGAAACTATTTTATATCTCATAGAACTTTCAGTAACGTTGGAGTGTATCATAATATTTAAGATAATAATTAATTTTGCGCTTCTCAAAACGAACTTTTTAAATTTAAAAATTTAACATATACTACTGCATGTAAGACATTATTTTTAATCCCAAATTTACAAGACGCATTCTTGTCTTTTCGAGGGTCAAGTTTATGAAGAATAATATAGAAGAACATAATTAATGAACAGTGTATAAGTAAACATTTAATAGTAGTTTTGTGAAGTAGCTAAATTCAGTGCGTGAAATGGCTGAAATGCGTGAAGTTTACTTCACGCACGACACTCACTTCACGCACTAAAATTCTACTTCACGCAGAGAAAATCCGTGCATAAAGTAAATAATTGACATAGGGAACTTCAGGTGCGATTCTCATAAAACTTTCCCATAACGTAGTGCTTATTATCCTTTTAATTCTCAAAAAGACATATGATGCAATTGTTACGCTCGAACCCGGGGTACTTATACGAGTACTCTGGATACTTACGCGAAAGGGCGGTCGACCTTAAGGGTCGACTCTGGGTTCTGGTGAACGGAGGTGGCTGCGCTGAAGAAAGAGAGTCTGGGAAGTGAAACAAACAACTTTTAATATATTGTCATAATAATTTTATTTTTCTGAGGAAATAAGGAAATACATGAGGGAATTGAATGGAGGAAAATCAGAGGGGCGGCAACGGCGGCTGGTTGTGATCCCTGGTCAGGAGTCGACACCGGAAAACTGTGTGACTGAAAACGAGCACATAACATAAAAATAGTGACCCTAAATGTTATCGTTAGTAGGGGGTAAGGATGAGGAAAAGATAAGGATAAAAAAAACTATATTTATATTAATGAATACCGACCTAATCAAAACATGAATATTTTATAAAAAAACAAATAACAATTAAGGGTTAATTTTAATTCCGAACAGCCCTACTGATGCTCGTGGCTTGATCGAGTTTTCATTCAAAGAATGATCTCGATTCAAGTCGCTAGTATCCCTAATAAAAAAAAATTATCCCTAAGGTGTTAATCTCTGGTTTGGTGTAAAAAAAAATATTAAAAGAGATTAACACGTTCGTCTTATTAAAAGATAAAAAATATATTAAAAAAAATATTAATTCTTTAATTTGTTGCCGTAGCAACTCGTCTCTTTTCGGGCAATAAAAAGGAGGGAAGGATATGTTAGTTGGATTTAATAAAATTAACTCACTTTTTTTGTTGTTGGCTGGTGGTCGCTCAGTCCTGTGAAGTGTGTCGACTAGACGAACTGTGTGCTTTTTGTTGTTGGCTGGTGGTCCCTCAGTCCTGTGAAGTGTGTCGACTGGACGAACTGTGTGATTTTTGTTGTTGGCTGGTGGTCCCTCAGTCCTGTGAAGTGTGTCGACTGGACGAACTGTGTGATTTTTGTTGTTGGCTGGTGATCCCTCAGTCCTGTGAAGTGTGTCGACTGGACGAACTCCTCCAAAGTAGGACGGGTTCAAGTCGTCGATTCCTCGTGAGGGAGTTTTGATGATCTCCCTGAATCGGCACTGCGATCCCAACAGGAATGGTGTACGCGGCGACCCGACGTTAGACTTAGAGTTCTCAACACGGATTGGGAACCAAAAACAGCTTGCCGTTACCTTTGATTTGGTTGAGGAGGACTTCGGACGTTCAGACCGAAGGGGAGAAGAGATGAGGAAGATATTCCGACGTTCAGACGGAAATATCAGAAAAGGAATCGTGCGAAGCTGAACAAATCGCTCTCGTCACGAAATGTGGAAAATTTGGAAAGGAAAAGATATTCGGACGTTCAGACCGAATAGCTTGTTTTTAGGGCAAGAGATGGTTTGGTAAAAAGCGAGAAGCTGGACGAACCGCTTGCAATCGCTAAGAAGGGTTTTTTTAGGAAGGTCGGTTTCAGAGGTTTCAGGCGGAGTGGTGGCGGTGCTGGAAGGAGCTCTTTTTATACTCGATGCCTTGGCCATAAAAGTGCAGTCGAATCGGAAAAGTGGGGTGACATTTTTTATGGCGTGAAAATTGTACAATTTTTGTGAGAAACTTATAAACTATTGTTACGACATGTATAGTTTATATGTTGATGCAAAATGTGTTATAGTAAGATGACAATAATTAGTACAAACTTGAACGGAAGTTGTAGCATGAGTTTAACAAAAGTTATTAATAAAAAAGGAATTTCGTATCAATTATTTATATTAATTTTTCTTAAATGTTTTATCTGAGTGAAAAATACTAGGTATAGACATTAGAAATATATTTTAAGTTATTGAAATATATTTTTAATTTATGTGAACATTTTTTTATTGTTCTTTTTAATGTTAATTATTCGTTTTAATTATTTGTTTTTATGAATATTCATTCAAGTGTTGTACTAATTTTACAGGAAGACAGTTGAGTGTATTTTAATTTTATTGAAATGTCATTCTTTTAAATAATTTAATAATTTATAAAAATAGCATTGTGCTTTGTTATACTAATATTTGACAGATTTTCTTAGTAGCTGTAAAGGGAAAGGTGAAGGAGAAAATTATTGTTTGTAACTTTATTTATCAACTTGGTAAAACTTAATATTGTTTATCGAATTTGTAATGTAAAATAAGGAAAAGCATATAGTAGTCGGTTGGGTTTTTCCAGTATCACCGTGTATAAGCGGATGTTTATTTTTCCCAATCTAATCTTTTTATATATTTTTATGACTAGGGCGGACTATCGTGGGCCATGTGCACGTTTTCAGAGTTTCTTGTAGAATTTAGAAAAAGGAAAAGATTTATTCTAAAAAAATATTATGAAGATTGTTCAGTAAAATATTATTTTAATAAAACTTTATTAAGAATAAAAATAATAAAAATAATAAAAATAATTTTTTAGTATAATTTTTAGATTTTCTTGATAGTTTAAAATTTGTCGGTAATGGCGGAATCCTGTTTATTCACTGAGAATGGGGAAAACCTGCTTTTCCGACTTTTACATTCTTTTAGTGGGATCGGATTATCTTGAGAGAAGCTCGAGTTCGGGCGGTTAGAGTTTCCTTATTTGTACCCTTCGTGATCGGTAGGGTAGTGTTCTTTATTACTAAAAACTTTTATCGGTATAACTAAGCAACGTAGCTTCGATTATGTTTTGTGGAATTCTTAAAAGATGGAGTTAAATAAATGAATGCTATTGCCGTTACGTGGGACGTAACACAATATTCAGCCGTTTTCGAAAAAAACACATTTGAAGTTTATACGCTTAACAGGTAACCAATTATATAATAGGTATGTATACAAAATCTGAATTGGTGATGGAAAAAATGGAACAAAATTAAAATTACTATTAGTATATGTAGTATGTTCTGAAATAATGATAAATCAAGGAGTTCCGCAAGGAGCCAAATTAAGTGCTTTACTGTTTATCATATTCACTGCGGACATTTATGAGTGTTGTTCTAATGTCAGTATTAAAACATATGCAGATGACACGCAAATCATAATGCCACTGAATCCGAACAAAGTGCTGCAAACGGTTAATTTATTTAATTTAGATATTCTGCAGATTGAGAAGTGAACGGAAAAAAATCTTTTGTAGATTCTGCCGAAGTCGCTTAAGTAGAATCTGCCGAGTCTGAACTTCGGCAATATTTGCCGAGTTTTTTCCAAGCATCCCCCCCCCCCCCCACCCCCCCCCCCCCCCACCCCCCCCCCCCCCCACCCCCCCCCCCCCCCACCCCCCCCCCCCCCCACCCCCCCCCCCCCCCACCCCCCCCCCCCCCCACCCCCCCCCCCCCCCACCCCCCCCCCCCCCCACCCCCCCCCCCCCCCACCCCCCCCCCCCCCCACCCCCCCCCCCCCCCACCCCCCCCCCCCCCCACCCCCCCCCCCCCCCACCCCCCCCCCCCCCCACCCCCCCCCCCCCCCACCCCCCCCCCCCCCCACCCCCCCCCCCCCCCACCCCCCCCCCCCCCCACCCCCCCCCCCCCCCACCCCCCCCCCCCCCCACCCCCCCCCCCCCCCACCCCCCCCCCCCCCCACCCCCCCCCCCCCCCACCCCCCCCCCCCCCCACCCCCCCCCCCCCCCACCCCCCCCCCCCCCCACCCCCCCCCCCCCCCACCCCCCCCCACCCCCACCCCCCCCCCCCCCCACCCCCCCACCCCCCCACCCTACAGTCAGTCTCTCTCTCAGACCTCTCGCTCATTCCCCACTGTTCCTCCCTTCTTTGTATCCGTGCGCACTCGCGACTCGCGATATTCAGTATGATGATCAATCGAAACGAATCGAAACACGCTCCTCTCGTCCCGCTAAATCGTCGCCGCGCGACTTTCCCGGGCTTTTGGATACGCGTCCGGTTGCTTGATACCCCGACCACGTGGGCCCGAAATAGAGATTCTCACCGATATCGTGAGGACAGAAAAAATGTTCCAAAACTTGCGGTCTTCCACCCTACTTACGCCTTCCAGCCCGCTCGACTTCACGCGTTACGTCTTCGCTCTCTTTTCGATGGTTTGAAAAAAAAAATATTCTGACGTTTATAGGTTAGGATGTGCGGCCCTGACGAACTCCTCTCTAAAGCTCGTCTTCCGAACGGAAAAAACGAGCTACTTTTTGCATAGCTCAAGGTTTGCCTAAAACAGCAACTCCCCGTAGGGAATATTTTTGCAGTAACTTAGTCTTTTTATATAATAACGTGAATTATTTATTCTCTGTGTCAGGTGTGCATGCAGTCTCACTCACCTCGCAACCGGAAGTGTTTATATCTTATGTATATAAATACACAAGATTTAATGCGAATACAGTTAAATTTCCTGTAAATTTTAGTAAATAATAGCAAATTTGAAGAAATAATTGAAAAAATTACAATTTTTTCCAATTGTGGCAAATTATCGCAAGTCGTGTCAATATTGTTTATGACCATCTTAAGAAAGACATTTCAATGAATAAAATCCAATACAAAAACGTTAAAAAATGTAATGTCTAACGTGAGAATGTTCGGTTGAATTTAGGGATAATTTTTCGTTTTTAATTTAATACAACATATCTGTTTAAAAAAAAAATAAAATATTTCATTTCAAAGTCAAAACCAAAAAACCGGAAGTGAAAAAAATTATGGTGAATAGAGCATACCAGTGACCATTTACCATAATTTTTTTAGCAAAAAAAAAGGTGGGGTTTTTGAGAAAAAAAAATAATTTCATTTTTTCGAAAAATTGCTTTTTCTCTTTGAATATATTATATTTTCTCAAATTTTATTTATATTATATTTATAATATAATATGTGTTAATTTTATCTATATAGATAAGGTAATGCAAAACTGGCAGCACTTTTAATTTAAAAACTATTTAATTTTGCATTATTGGATTAAAATTTGAAAAATCAATAAAACTATAAAATATCGATTATTCTTAAAACAAAAAAATACAGGTTCCCTTATTTTCCATAAAGAATAACATATTTTAATTTTACTAAGATTGGCGATATGTCCTCCATTGTTGATTTCAGTTATCATATTCATAATCAGGACCCAAAAATACGAGAACATTGTATATTAGATATATATTTAAGCTACTGTAAAACTTCTGAAGTATTACCAACATTTTCTTTTTTCATTTTTTCAGTTCCAAAAAAAAAAAATCTTCTTCAAAAGTGATTGGCGTGACCTTATTCTTACTCTTTCAGACCCACCAAATGAGACGCCATATGGTTAGATGATGTGCCATCGACAGAAAAATTAAATTTTGTTGAAGACCAAATATTCCAATTTCCAGAGAAAGCCTCATATCATAAATATAAATACTAATGTGTATAAATTTCTCTCTATTTTCGATTATATTGGTAAGTAATCACTTATTACTCTTTAGGAATAGTATGTACAGTTATATATAATTTTATTATTTTTTTATAATTTTTAGCTTTTCAACAAATTTTAATAAATTCTTACAACTATAAATGTTAAACTTATAAAATTCTTTATAATTTTTATAGTGTTACCTGTTAGTATTTTAATACTAAACTTATGGGAATAATTTATTACATACATATTTAATAATATTTATTATATTTTTTACGATAAACTATTCATCCTATATAAAACTGACTAAATCAATTTGTATATTTCTCGATATAGACGGAATTTTAATACTAAAATATAAAATTGTTTTCCGAATTCTTTAAATTTTAAACAACATTCTTTAATTTTTCATTTTTTATTTTTTAGATTTATATTTTTTTTTGTATACAATAATTTATTTTTAATTTTTGTAATGCAATTTATGTAACTTTTATTTTTTAATTTTGTATATTTTTTATATTTTGAAATATATTAAAATATTGTTATAACAGTGAAATAAATTCTGAAGAGGGCCAGAATGATGAGCCGAAATGTCAAGAAAGGCATTTTTATTCTAAACCTTTGGTTTGGATCCTAAAATCAAGAAATTTTAAAGATGTAATTGATTAAGAAATCCTCATATATCTAACAATATCATCAATAACAAAAAGTCTTTGATGATATGAGGGTCATATGTGGGTGTTCCCGATTTAAAAATTTATCAAAATTTGATAATTTTTCTTTTGGTTGTAGACCAATCAATATTATTAAAAAAAAAAAAGATCCTAACAATGTTTAATTGATGAAAATGATTTTCTACCATATCATTTTGGGCTATGGAATCAGCAGTGGGCATCATAAAATGTTTTTGTTATTTTGGCATTTCTCGTTAGATACTTGATTAAAAAAATATTATTTGCAATTAAAATTAATTACATTGAATATAATTACAGTGAATGTAAGATCTCTTTGATTGTGCATGGATCCCGTTATTCAAACATCTTTACTTATTTGAATAACAATAACGGTTCTAATTCAGAGTAGTACAAAACTGCACCTGTATATCAATCATGATTTACTTTACCGCAATAGTGATCTTGATGTTACATACTCTGACATATATAGAAGTAAAATGTTTCATTGACGAGAATATATTTTATTATTAATTTAAAAAAAAAAGTATCAAAAGACGTACTCTTGAAATGCTATTTTGTGATAAAATATTATCAAATTGTATTTTTTCGGCCTTAAATACTACTCACTATTTTTTCCTTCTGTTATTAAAGATATAACCAACCCTCTAATCCATGTTATGGTTTATTAAATTCTCAGGAATTTATATTTGAAAAATGTTGTTTTTGAATAATAAGAATACCTGAGCATTTTTTTCCATATTGCTGTTACGTACAGGAACAACAGGAACCCTTTGATCAAACTCTGCATCATTATATAAGTCTTGAAACATTGTCTGCTCAATAGATTGAATTGTAGTTGGTATTGACAACTCAATAAGTCCACTAAGATTTACATTAAAATCACTAGGTAAAATAGATGGATGATTACCTAACTGGCTGTTTAATTCACATAAAGAATCTTCAATTGCTATAATATTCCGAAACAAAGGATCTTCCAAGAATGATATCAAAGCTTGTAAGTCACAGTTGATGTTTATTTTATGTTTTATATCTTCGCAATATTCTACGTGATTCTGAATATGCTCTAGAAGGTGATGAGCTGTTGACATGTCTAAAAAAAAAATTTTTCAGTAATATAATTTCTTTTTAACAAGGACTGCAAAAAGGATGTACCTGTACGTGATGACATTTTTTCAAAAAACAATTTTAAGAGATACCAATGACAAGTAAACATTCAATTTGTTTTCTGAACATCTGTAAAAACTGATATTGTTGACACTTATTTGGCCCTACAGCCAATGAACTATCCTCACCATATTCACATATACATTGTATGATCAGAGATGAAGTGAGAGACAGCGCTTGCATATGGAGAAAGAGAACTTATAAAATGTGCGCTGATAAACGCGCCCTCTCGCCGCTGTTGCCTACAATTACGTAGAACTGTAGGAAGAATAAAAGAAACAAGGAAAGTAACCGTTGTATCTTGTATATCAAAGAATATACAGGAGATCGCTCAGATGGCTGAAATCGAGCAGATTTTGAAAACGTAAAATGGCGCACAGAGGGCATCCCATCGGTCACTAAATGAGGAAAAAGGAGAGAAATATGTTTTCACTACGGAAAAGCATAGGGCAGAGTTTGATCAAAATTAACAGGATCAGTACGATTGGTGTATAAGGGGACCGCGGGGCAAAGCGGGGTTGGATTCGAAATTTGACACCGGAGAACCAAAAAGGAATTGAGAAGACGGCAGGGACGAATCGCACAATATGCACACGGGGCCCTGCGCTAAGGCAGATAGAAAATGTTATTCTTTTTCTAAGAAATAAAAATGCCTTATCATACAAAATTATTCAATAATTATATTTCAATTTATATTTTTAATAAATCATTAATTAAAATTATTTTTACTGAGCAGTAATTGTTTACATTTATCAAGCTTATGTAATTTTTAATATTACACATTCATTTTTTAGTCGCAATTTTAGATTAATTATTTTTTCTTTTTTATTTCATAATTTATATAAATAACAAGTAAATAAGCCCTTAATTCTTAATTCTTTAATTATTATTATATTAATAGCACTTAATTACTTTATGTAACGAAGATACGATTTCCAAGTTTCCAAAAATTCATTTTAGAGAATGGCTGCAGAGAGGGATGGTAAGGTTAGAGCGGGGGGGGGGGGATAGCAGGGGGTTCGGGGGACAATTTGAAATGATGTGAAATGAAAATGAGCATCTGCTCTCAACCGTACGGGCGCATGCAGACTGACGGCGAATAACAAAAAGGGTATTTTCTAAGCATTCTCAGATTAAATTGGAATTTTCCCATTGAAATTCAATTTTTTAAAAATTGAAACAAAACCCATGTATACTACATCCTGTAAAGTTATATTGGGACTTTCACTTTTTATACATATTCCGGCATTTTCGAACAGGTTAGAACATGCACGCCCTACGTCTGGTATACGTAGGGATGTTCATCATATCCCACTATCGTGTACGACGCTTGACGACGAATGGTCGTATACGCATAAGCTAAGTATACGTAATATAGACGCATCGTTAGCATACGTTTATTGGACGCTGTAGCTTGAATATAGTACGTATACGGTCACTTTATTGTGCTAGTACGTTTTAAGCCACTTAATTGTACTTTTTTCATCGTGTACGATAAAGCGCTACTTAGTGTACGCAAATCGTGCACGATAAAACGCGGAAGTCGTACGGAGTTACATAAAATAATGTATGCAACGTGGAGGCAAGGTCTTTGTACGCGCCTCGGTCGGCTATGGCTAAGTCGCTATTTGGTAATCGCGAAAAACGCCTAAGTCCTCGATGGACCTCGACTCTCGACCCTCGAGTAGGTTGAAACTGGACGAGCGCGAGGTGTGATCTCCCCGGGAGTCTAGCACCGAATCCCTGAGGTCTGAAGTACAGTCGAGCCAGACACTGTTATGCCCTCCGGTTTTCGCCTGCCTCCTGCCTCTCTGCCCCCACTCTCGACCGCTTCCCACCGCGATATTCCTCCTTCCAGTGCGCCGCGCAACTCCGGCGGCCAGGGCTGCGTTCGTGCATCGTTGGCTTCTCGCCACTTTCGGTCGTGTCGAAAGTCCCTAGATGCGCGGGAATTCAAAAACTGTCGGGTCATGGGCGGTTCAAAAACGTATTTAATGCCTGTTTTCGATAATTTAAAATACGTAACTTATTGTTAGTTAATAGCTCAGTTCATACAATTCATTGCGTATATATGTAATATTTGATTTCCCTATAATAATTAATTATATTAGATTAATTATAAATTCCAAATATTTCTGAACGTATAGTAGGCTTTAAACAAGGAGTTCATTGTGAATTTAAGAAACTTTTGATGATGTAATTTTAATGAAATTATATTACATAACTATAATTCGACATGTAATATGAGTAATGTACGTGTTATTTGTTTTAAACAAGAGGTTCATTTTAATATATTAACGTAAAACTGGAAACTTTTTCACTTCGATTGTAATGTGTGACTTATAATAAATCGAAGTTAAAACTTTGGTCTCATCTTATCATTTTCCACTCTGCTTTTTTTAACGGTTGTCTAAATTTATCAATGCACCTCAAAGTGAAATGAGTTTTATCTTATTCAAAACAGACCTAAAAAAAAAGTTAAATATATATATGAATTTTGCGGTTAGGCTGCAAAATAGCACCGTGTAGCTATACCTCTCCACTTGTACAATTTATTATTATAAAAAAGATATTATTGTTTTTTTTTTTTTTTTTTTTTTTTTTTTGACGGAGGGGGGAAATGCAATTAGGCACCATAGGCGGTTGAAGATGTTGTGTAACCCCCCGTGTGTCGGAGTCCCTCACCTTTGATGTTAACGGCAAGGTTTACCGACTAAAACCCTAACCTCCCTTGGCCCTCCAGAATCCACGTGTGCAGTCTGCAGCAGAAAAGTGTCTCCGATATCCATCTCCTCCGCTGCAGACTGCACCGGGCCATTTCGTTTGCAACTGTAACCACTCCCTCTACCATTGGGTTAGTGGTTACAGGATCTCGTGTGACCTCAGTAGACGGAGAGATCCCAGCAGCACTGCTTTCTGCATTCGGCCTGCGATGGAACTTGCATGTTCTCGACAAGCCGGAATGCTTTTGATGTTTTGGAGGAAAGTTGGTCTCATTCCTCCCAGCACTCCAATTATCAGCACGACGAGCTTGATTTTGAACCCTCGATACAGCTTGCGAATCTCGAACAGGAGTTCCTGATATTTCATCCGTTTTTCGTCCTCTTTGCTGACTATATTTGTTTCTGCTGGTGCAGAAAACTCGACGACGAAGATGGATTTGTCATCGAAGTCAACAAGGACGATGTCAGGCTTATTGGCTGATATTTGCCTGCTCGTCGGGAATGAGTAATTCCAGTATATTCGGCACGACTCATTCCCGACAACGGATTCAATATCAGTGGGGACGTACGGCAAAACTGGGGTTGCATCAATACCATAAGTGCTGCGAAGATGATAATACAGCACTCGAAGAGCCGCATTGTGACGTTCGATGTATGCTGAAACTGCATATATTGGGCATGCTGCCAAAAGATGCATTAGTGTCTCAGCATGACATCTACACAATCTACAAAGCGTACTCTGTACCGCCTGGTGTAAGATGTTCTGGCGTTACGCTAAGGTATTGATGACCCCATGCGATGACCCTGGCATGCGAAGATAAAACCCTCGGTCTCGGATTTCAAACCGGCTGATCTTAAGAAGCAGAAGGTCATCTCTGCCGACAAGCCAAGTTGTTGGACATTTCGAAAGAATTGTCCATGCAACGGCTTGTCGATATGCCTTCCCTCCAACATACGGAGTTGTTCCTTCCGTATGTTAGCCCTG
Organism: Trichopria drosophilae; assembly: GCA_030407085.1. Lineage (NCBI taxonomy): Eukaryota > Metazoa > Arthropoda > Insecta > Hymenoptera > Diapriidae > Trichopria > Trichopria drosophilae. The sequence continues at coordinate 104,036,375 of CM059582.1, forward strand.
AGACGCACAGGGCACAGACTACGTTGCATACAAATCATCTTCCGTGTGCTTCGGTCAAGATTCCTTAGCTCGTCAACGTTCCACTTCAGTGCTCCAAAAGATTAGAGCACTGGTGATACGGCCAACATATTCGTGGCTGCCACCTTATTTCTCCCGGTCAATTCTGATGACCAGATCTGACGGAGAATGCGCCGGTATTTCTTAATGATGGTGGTTTTAGCAGCCTGCACATCCTGGACATGCCTTTGAGGTACGCCCAGGTATGTGTAGGCTTCTTCGGCGCTAAGGTGGCGGATGATATTTCCGTTGACGAGCTCCATATCGTTGTTATGGAGCCTGACCTTCCTCTGACGCCTGATGCGTATAATTTAAGATCATCCATATAGAAAAGATGGGTGATCTTATGTACACGTTCACCAGGCGGTCCACACATGTACCCTTGAGATTTCCGGAGAGCAACGGATAGAGGCAATAGTGAGATGCAGAAGAGCAGAGGACTCAGAGAATCCCCCTGATAGACACCTCTTTGGAATTGAACCAATCTAGACATGGTTCGACGCTTGCCCGATGTCATGACAAAGCGTGTTTTCCAAAGAGGCATCAGGTCTTCTACAATTCTTACTATGTTTGGGTGGACATGCAGGCGTTTGAGCAACAAGCTTAAAAGCTCGTGCGATGTTGAGTCATACGCCTTCATGTAATCCAGCCAGGCTATCGACAGGTTACGCTTGTACTGGACTGCGTCCTGACAAACACACCTGTCGATAAGCAAGTTGTCCTTGGAGCCGGATACACCCATTTTGCAGCCTCGTTGTTCTACTATCCGTTGCCACACCGGTTTCACGGATTTCTCAATACGTTCGTTCAAGATGTTAGTGAACAATTTGTATAACGTATTGAGACACGTGATCGGTCTATGGTGTTTCGGATCGGACAAGTCTCCCGATTTTGGGATCAGTGTCGTTCGGCCCTCCACCAGCCAGTGCGGAATGGGTTGGTCTCCATTTATATAAGAGGTGAATATTCGGGCTAGGTGTTGATGGACAGAAGTGAACTTCTTCCACCAATAGTTGTTAATTCCATCCCAGCCCGGTGAGGAGAAATTCCTCGCTCCTGTGATGGCATTTTTCACCTCTAAAGCACTGACGGGTGGGCAATCTTCACTTTGTTGTGTGACTTCGTCGCACAACTCGGTGAATATTTCAATACCTGGAGTGTCTGCATTAAGCCTAGATGTTCTCTCATAGATGCTCCCCCAGAATTCCTCAACTGCGGCCATCGACGGAAACTCGCTTGAGGCTGCGATACGATGTTTGAAGAGGTTAGAAGGATTCGTCCAAAATATTGCATTTTGTCGAATTCCATCCTCCCGTCTTTGCAGCCTCTTTTTGGCATCCGCCAAAACCCGAATTTTATCCGCCAAACGTTGCTTGATGTTGAGCAACTTCAGCTTGTTCATTGTGTGATAGTACGTCCGCAGTTGTTGTGCGAACTTCTTGACTTTTGCCGTAAATGAACGGCCAGATGTTAAATAGTCGATCACACACTGAACTCGGGAAGCGAGCTTCCGTGTCAGTCGAATCTTGCCGTTCAATTGAGACATGCGTTTTGTAATCTGCCGACTCCCCGATATCTGTGTCAGATTTCGCGGAGTCACCAGATCACTTGCAGCCTCGTAAACGGCACAATTGACTTGCCACAGGTCGCAGTCATCTGGAAGAGCACCCAGAAGTAGGCTATTTGCTCTGTCTAATTCTCGTTGTTTAGGCAAAATTTTTGTTGTCAAATTTTGCCTAAACACGAGTGTCGTGCTTTCGTAATGTGGAGCATCTCTCCCAGCACCGCGTACGGGCTCAGTTGTTATTGCCCGCACATCCGGTACCGGTTGACAGCTGGGAACAACGAAACCCGTGCGCCTCAGTTAGGCCACATAATCTCTCAGTTGTTGTTGAGAAAAGCGATCTGCCAGTTCGGGATGCATTACTGCAAACCGACGGTGCATTCGCGCCATGTAGCCTCTCTGTTGCGGACAGCTCTCCTCGTAGCAGCGCATTAGATCTTGCCTGAGATCCTCCGTCCACTGAAATCGTCCGTGGACATGAGCTGGTCGTCGTCCCGGGACACCTGTTTCGGCTCCTCCACCTCGGGACTGGGCTGCATCCGAAGCAGCCCGATGGTCAGGAGCCCTGCGCGTTGCATTGCTTGTAACCGCATATACAGGGAGTAGGGTGGTTAGCCCTACCCCCCGTTGTTATGCCTCTCTCGTTTGTCTCTTACCTCGCCATCCACTGGGGTTGGTTACCCAATCTCTGGCAAGGTTGCTAAGAGTCCAGGGGCCACCGGCTTTAATAAGCACACGTGTAGGTGAAAGTGGGCCATTTGGGAAGATAGGCTAAGATGCGGCTTTTTGCATAGCCGCATTGTGTTACGCGTCATTCCCTTTGGGTCCCTCTTATTATTATTATTGTTATTGTTGTTATTGTTGTTGTTGTTGTGGTTATTATTATTATTATTATTATTTTTATTTTTATTATCATTACTATTATTAATATTACTTATTATTATTAATTTTTTTTATATATATGACTACACGTTTCATTTAAAATTATCAAATCCTAAACTTGATAATCGGAACATAATTTGTAGTGGATAAAGCAAATATTTCTTAGTGAAATAGTTTATTCTCCCTTTCTGTAATAGCGATGGACATTAACGAATCTAACTATATGAAAATTAAGACTTAATATAATCCCTACAAAGCATAATAATAAAAATACTGTACAGAAAATTATAAAACATAAATATAAATCCACATCTATTAAGAATAATGCATGTGTTTTAATAATGTTGGTATTTTACATGTTTTATAATATATTGACAACGTATATTTGCCAAAAGCTGCTATTTCGGGGGGAATCTGACAGGAGCAACGCTGCGAGCGATTTGGCATTCGCGCATTTAAACAGTCTTGCTAGTCCTTTCTTCCCTTTTCGCATAGGTAAGCGATTATTTTCGTCTACACTATGGGAGTTAAAGAGAAGAAAGGTTGGCTTTGTCGTCTATAGCTTGAATGCCATAGTTTTCGAGTGGCCAATAAACAGAAAAATATTATGGCTGTATCTGGTGACGCACTCCTCAATTCCGACACCCAGACGTGTTATCACGTCTGGCATATCAAAGGTCCATAGAACACTACTATCCTGTACTGTAATGTTGACCGTACAGTTGTTAATTTGCAGGGTGGTTAACAGTTCGTCCGCAGCAAGGAACGGATTTTTCACATTGAAGGCTTTTTTGCATTTAATATATTAGTCCGTCCCTGCGTCCAAAATTCGGTCCAAAACTGGCGCGTAATTTTGGTTTTACACAATGTCAGTGCCACAATTGCGTACGCAGCAATTGCGGTACATTGTGAGTTAGCGTTTGCTAAGAATCGATTGTCTCCCTGGTTGATATTGGCCGACTGAAGCAACCAAACTCCTTGAAGAGATGTTATTGTTTCAGTAGCCATCAGCACCTGTTCCTAAACAGAAGAATTACAATTATTCAGACGCGAAAAAAACGTAAGTGCAGAAATTTTATATCAAACGCTTTTACATATGTATATGAACAAATTATATACAGAATTTTAGAAATCTATTCATAATTTTTTGTAACAGTTTCTCTTCTAAAGTAATACACTCGTCCGCACAATTTTGAAACTTTGCAAAGGTGTTACAAAAATGAAATTTTGTAACGATGATAAAGATGTAAGTTTTATATATAATTTAGATTGTTTTTTATTTTCGAAAATTTTAAGGATCTAGTTTGATAGATTCTAAGCGACAGGAATCAAACCTAGAACGGAGGCTGTTGCACAATTTGTTGAGCAGTAGCATAATTTAACTGACAAATGTATGCAACGGAATTTTTCGACAATCATTTCTACATACCTAAAAATATTACAATTGCTAATTATGACCTATTACTTTTGAAATGATAGAAAGAAATTTTACCAACAACAAGTCGGATGTTGAAGTGGACCCTGGCGATTCAAGTTTTTTTTCTGTCGTACTTTGTGTTTTTGCAGATGTCGGCAAAATCATTCCAGCTGAAGTACGACTGCTGGCACGCGATTTTGAGCTTGGAGGGGCATGAAGAGGATCCAATGGCTTCATCTGCATCGATTTTAATGTGATCTCGTTTTGTTCTCGCGATCTCCTAAATAATGGCCTCGGTTTTAACATGGACGAAATAATTTCCTCTTGCATTATTTTTCTTAATTTGGGAGTATCGCTGCTACGAAGATCAATTTCCTGGCCAAAGGAAATTTGATCCGCGAACGCGCACAGGAAGACACCACAGTCATAAAAATTATTTTGTTCAGGCAAATTCTGAAAGAGATACTGTTTTACCACTTCTAATACCAAATACTCCATTGATTGTATAAGATACATAAAAAATTGAGACCTACAAGAACATCAATAAATCTCCATCCGCAGTCATTCCAGGATCTCTTTTTTTTTGGTCTCATACTCTAAAACCAGATAAGCCTTCAAAATCTGAAAAAAAAACAAGTATTAATATTTAGATGACGAGCCGGGGGGGGGGGGGGCTACTGGTAGACATTTTTTCATGACTACCGGGACTCTTATTGTACTGTAGTGGAGAAATTGGAGTTGTCACTCAATCTTACTTATACAACGCACTAATAAACGTCGACAACTTCTGACTAGAGCATGCTTACAGTGAAGCCGATTTAATAGGGTTAAAATTAATACTAACATTCATGCGGGCACGATCTGGAACATTTCCCATACTGTCATAGTAACCAATGGTTTTTTGAGGAACATCGATGACACTTAAAGCCCAATGGTTGCCGTTAACATTAATTGGGACGAAAATTTTCTTCTTACTAAATATGTCAACCTGCAACGGGCAAGACATTGTGTTAAATCAGTGTAAGAATGGTGATCGTCGTGTTCTGGAGGATGTACGAAAGTACCACCATTATTATAGTGAAAGAAGTAATGCTTTAAAGAATTTAAACCTTATTGTTATTGACATTGGAGCAGAAAAAACGAAATACCTTTTAAATGAAAATGAAAATTTGTGACAATATGTCTTTTAATAAATGCTATTGATTACTTAAATTTATATTCTTTCAGGCAAAACTTAAGATATTTCATTACTTTAGCGAATGACCATTCATTCTATCCAAATAATGATTCTCCCTAACGGAGCAGTAACGAATTTTTCAAAATTTACATTCGAATGGATAAAATGAATATAATAATTATATTAATATAAGCATATACATTTTTGGAATTAAATAACATCTATTTTATTTAAATGTTAAGGTACAATTACAGGGAGCGAAAAATAGACAGATATCTTTCCCCTCTCCGTTGTCATTCCCCACCCCACCGTCGAGATATAATATCTGATTGAAAAACACTTTCCCTCGTTTTCATGTAGCGTAAAATATCTGGATATAAAATTTGAAATTGTATTGAAGAAAATTAATGCATAAAAAGTCCTATTTTCCGAATTTATGGAAAATCGTGCTAATTTTGCTTTCCTTTTTTGCCTGGATTCAATAAAAACAAAGAAAAACATAAAGAATGTACATTTATTCCAATTTTTAAAATTTTAGGTTACTAATTATGAAATACAAGTTCGAAATTCCGCCAGTATCTAGAAATTGGGCACAGTCGAACTATTTGGCGACATATCTAGCAGTGCAATTACGCAAAGAGGGGGAAAGATGTTTGGATATTTTTCGGTCCATGAAATCGTACCTTTACAAATTGCGAACTATTGCCCAGAAATATTACATTCTCTGCACGTAATATCTACAGTGATCTCGGCAGTATCTCGTTATTTCAGCAATAATGATAACAACCAAGAAATAGAACGTTGTTAAAGGTATGAAATATTTATTTATTTTTTGTTCCAAAAAACCTACTTTTAGATATCCCGAAAGAGTTAATAGTATATACTTTCTACACAAAATACGTACATTTTTCGTCCATTTCGAAACAGAATCGTAGGACCTGCCGAGATCCACAATCTTTTCGAAGAAATGGGTACTGAATGAGTACAATGTGCCATCTCCCCTCTTCACGATCAAATTGAGGTACGCATTGATCACCTGCAGTTAAACAAAATAATGTAATGAAGTAACGTACAGGATAAAGAAAAAATGATAAATTAAAATACCAATTTCATGTTCCCGTAGATAGGGGAAGTAGGGGCAAAGCGGGGTATTTTTGGGAAAACTTGTATGCTTAAAATATATGACATACCATTGGTTATGGATAATATAAGAACAAAAACTAACCTATTGTAAAGCGCATTTAAAGTAAAATATCTGTTTTACACTCCAAATTTCAATTATAGGAAAAAAAATTTTTGAGAAATCAGAAAATCACGCAGCAAAATGGGGTGTGTCGTTAAGATGACTTACGGAAAGGTTTAAATGAAAATAATGCAAAACGGCCTAAAATAAAAGTATTTTTTTGTATGAAGAAATTTTGTATTCTAATGCTGCATTTTGAATCTACATGTCATCATTAATAATGGCTGAAATTCCTCTGTCATTGATTCAGTGGACCAATTATGTTGCTCTGCCTTTCATTTATACATGCAAACTATTTTCTATTAGAAAAATAGAAATAAAGTTATGATAAAGTTACCTGTGTGAACATGAATCAGAACGTAACGCTATCCCATTTTGCTCCACCCTTTTTGCCCGAAATGCGACTGAAATGAAATACGTCGCAAAAAATAACCGTCAACGCCAAGTGAAACAAATAACAAACAAAAAAGAAAGAGTAAAAGTAAGCCTATAAAGCCTTGAAATTGCAATTTTAATTATATTTAATTCATTGATACTTACATTCAATACAAATATGGGGCATTCCATGCCAAACGGGCAACTGAGAAGATTAGCCTTTTTCGGTGTCTCCCATTAAACGCTTGTTTCTGAAGTTCTGTTTCACAGAAAGGAAAAAATAATTAGTGGATTTTATTCGTCTTTTTATGCACTTCCCGATGTTTAAAATGATTTTTTATTTTACTTATATATATACATCATGATTTTTCAGTTTAAAAAATAAAAATCGATTTTTTTCAAACTTGGACATTTTAAATATTTTTTTTAAACAGGCTCAAATGAAAGCTCGTATATTTTTCTATAAAATAACATTGTCATAATTATGGGTCGGTTGGTTCTTCATCCTGAAGTGTGCAAGAAATGCAGCCTCCTGAGCGGCAATGGGATTTTATAGGAAAATATACGAGCTTTCATTTGAGCCTGTTTAACAAAATATTTAAAACGTCCAAGTTTGAAAAAAATCGATTTTTATTTTTTAAACTGAAAAATCATGATGAATATATAAATAAAATAAAAAATCATTTTAATTATCGGAAAGTGCATAAAAAGACGAATAAAATCCACTAATTATTTTTTCCTTTCTCGGACACAGAACTTCAGAAACAAGCGTTTAATGCGTAACACCGAAAAGGACTAATCTTCTCAGTTGCCCGTTTGGCATGGAATGCCCCACATATGTAAAGTTCGAATTTCGGTCAAAGTTCGTACATCATGAACGTTGGATTTGCAAAGAATGCATGCGGAAATTCGGAAATGCTTAAAAATTTAGACTAGGTCAACTCATATGGGGCATTCCACGCCAAGCGTACCCCTCTAAGAAAAATATTTTTTTTAACCTCTTTTTGCACTTTTTTCATGTAGATAATATCCGAATATAACGTTCTCAACCCCCAACGTATAAAAAAAAAATTTTGGTTTGACACTACGTAATATTTTGTTATGACGTAATTTGAAATAGTTATACCTTACACAATTTATTCCTGCGAAAAATCGAAAAATAAAAAATTATTTTACAGGTGATTTTGATAGGTTTTTTGCCGAGCTTTCACTTAAAAATATCAATAAAGAAAAATATCCACATTAAAAGTATTAAATCGAGGATTTAAAAATTTACAAACGTTTTTCTGAAAACGGACCAGGCTAAAAAATAATTTAAAATTCTTAAAAAATAGGATTTTTTATAATCTTTCATACTGTGGAAGTAGAATTTTGGGACTAGAAAAGATTACAAGTGAAAAATGAGGTTAAACTTTATAATAAAAAAAGAAGTCCCCTGAATACTATGTAAAACCGTGTAATTCAGGGGCCTTCTATTTTCCATTTTCAATGCTGCGTATCTCCGCCAAAAATGCGTGTATCGTAATAATTTTTTTTTTGTTTTAAAGATAATTTCTTTGGCTTTAACGATAAAAATATTACAATTTTGAAAAGTTCATTTAAATAATGTAAAATTAGGAAAATGTCTGTCAGTGCAATTTTTGCAGGAAAACATTCACGGATAAGAAAGTTGGCGGAAATTGACCTTAATATTAGTGGATAATTACTACCAATTTATTGTAGTCGGCAGTCAATGATACAGTTAATTTATTATGTCTATCATTCAACATTTTTCAGCCACTGATATCATCGTTGTCCAGTTCTCACTATAGGTGGTAAACATTTTTCGAGAATTTTTTAGTCATTTAAAATTTTTTTGCAGACTTTTTTATTTATTTATTTTCTCTTACTTTTTTTCGAATTTTTTGCTTTTTTTAACTTTATTTCCTTTTTTCTGTTTTAATGTACATTGTTCCTTCAATTGCCTTCTCTATTTTCATATTTTTTTGTTTGGTTGGTTATCATCATCATAAACCATATCTTTTAAGATGTAATTTCCTAATATTTTCTGGAATCTTGATATTTTCATATAGTTCGTACAAATTGTTAAAAAATAATCGTTTTTAATGTGTTAAATGCGAACCATCAGGCTGTTTAAGACAAAAACGCCTTTTTTGCTCGGTAAAAACTTAGGGCTATCGACACTTTCATAAAATGGAACGGTAGAGACGTTAAGGTTGTCTAATTACGCCGTGGTTTGGAGCTCCAAACATTATATGTAACGATGTAGTTAGCTTGACCACCGCTAGATGCGAACAACTCTAGCGTCCGTTTTCCTCTCTCATTATAGAAGTGGGTTTCCAGCTGTCTAATAGGAAGCTGGCAATTACGTACGAATATCTTGCCTTATGTTGTGTGTAGTACGTGGAGTTATAGGCTAATTTATTTCAGAATATATTTCGGTATAGAATATATTTACAGGTATTGGAGATTACTTTATATAAAACAATAATTTAATTAATTGCCAAAATGTCAACCGGCTTCAGGGATCGATGCTGTAATCCTTTTAATAAAGCTAAACATCGAAAACTAGTTGATACGAGAAGGATTACGATATCTCAATTGAGCAAGTTGCGCCATTGTAATGAAAACTCGCTGCTTTGCGGTTCATGCCGAAAAGAGACTGATAGTCTGGTACTTGAAAATGACCATGCTTCAGAACCGAATGTAGAAACGAATGAGGTAGAAAATGCTCTATCTGCCGACGAATTATATGATTCATCAGATGATAGTAAAGATGATGAGTATTATTCTGCATCCACAAGTGCAACGAAAACGGTTACGCATGATGATGCTAATTGTGAAACGCTACAAAAGCTTTACGCGAAATTTCAATCGTTAGAATCGACTGCCGAAAAAGTGCAGCTTTTAACATTACTTCCCGATTCATGGGGAGTAAAGAAAATGGCTTCATTTTTCAAATGTTCTACCCGTCTTGCAAGAAATGCAAAAAGGATATTACAAGAAAAAGGTGTTAATGGTATTTTGTTTCAAACGAGACAAAAATTAGGTCATAGTATAATACCTCCTCAAACTGTACATCTTGTTTCTTCATTTTATGAAAATGACGATAACAGCAGGATTTTGCCGGGTAAAAAAGACTTTTTGTCCATCAAACAGCCTGATGGTACTCGTGAACACATTCAGAAACGATTAATTTTAAGCAATTTGAAAGAACTGTACGTAAATTTTAAAAGTTCACATCCCGATGAAAAAATTGGCTTTTCGAAATTTGCACAACTAAGACCGAAACATTGTGTACTCGCCGGTGCGAACGGAACCCATATTGTATGTGTTTGCGTTTATCATCAGAACGTGAAACTAATGGTCGATGGTGGGAATCTAGCAGCATTGACAAAAAATACCAACAATCATTTATGTGATTATAAAGAATGTTTAAAATTTGTTACCTGTTCCGAACCTACGTCCCTGTGTTTTTTCAACAACTGTGAAAAATGTTCAAATGCTGATACTTTGAGAGATCATTTAATAAATCAGTTTGACAAGGAAGGTATTGAAGAAATTCAATATCAAATGTGGAGTAGTACCGACAGAGCGACAATGGTAACCAACATTGTCCCCGTAGACGAATTTGTAAATGATTTTTGTGACAAACTGATGGCTCTCAAAGGGCATAATTTCATAGCTAAACAACAATCAGCGTACCTGGCATATGTAAAAGACAATTTAAGAGATGGCGAAATCATTGTTCAGTGCGATTTTGCAGAAAATTATGCGTTTACTGTTCAAGACGCTGCACAATCGTTTCACTGGAACAACAATCAAGCGTCAATTCATACTGTAATTTATTACTATAAGGATAATAACGAATTAAAATATGAAACTTTAGCTATTATATCTGACGATTTAACCCACAACACTGTTGCGGTGTACGCGTTTCAACGATTACTTATCGATCATTTAAAGAAAAATATGAAAGTAATAAAAGTTATATACTTTTCTGACGGCGCCGGACAACATTACAAAAATAAATACAACTTTTTTAACCTGATGAATCATGAAACGGATTTTGGAATGCCTGCCGAGTGGCATTTTTTCGCCACAGCACATGGTAAAGGGCCCTGTGATGGAATTGGGGGTAACATTAAACGACTTGCTTGTAGAGCTAGCTTACAACGAAAATCGTCAGAACAAATCCTTACACCCATGGATTTATATCTATGGGCGAAGGAAAACATGAAAAATACATGTATTCTGTACAGCCCGAAAGAAAGTCACGCTGAACTAGCGATAATTCTGGCAGAAAGATATGAGACTGCACAAACGATTCCTGGGACTTTAAAATACCATGCGTTTATTCCAGAAAATAGCAGACAATTACATCTGAAAAGATTCAGTTTCGACAATGATACCGTTCCATTTATAATCAAGCAAACAAACATTGCAGAAATAAAGAAAGTGATTACAGGAACAGATACATTAAAAAAGAAAAAAGCAAACAAAGTTACAAAAGCAAAAACTACAAAAAAAAATAAAAAAGCAAAAAAAAAGTTAAAAAATTTTAAAAAGTTAAAAAAAAAATAAAAAATAATAAATAAAAAGAAAAAAAAATAAAAAAATTTTAAAAATTAAAAAAAAAGTAAAAAAATAAAAAAAAAGTAAAAAAAAAAAAATAATTCTCGAAAAGCGATTACCTCCCCGTGGTGAGAATTGGGCAACAGTGATTATATCGCTGGCTAAAAGTCGTTGAATGATAGACATAATAAATTAACTGTATCATTGACTGCCGACTACAATAAATTGTTAGTAATTATCCACTAATATTAAGGTCAATTGCCGCCAACTTTCTTATCCGTGAATGTTTTCCTGCAAAAATTGCACTGACAGACATTTTCCTAATTTTACATTATTTAAATGAACTTTTCAAAATTGTAATATTTTTATCGTTAAAGCCAAAGAAATTATCTTTAAAACAAAAAAAAAATTATTACGATACACGCATTTTTGGCGGAGATACGCAGCATTGAAAAATGAAAACAGAAGGCCCCTGAATTACACGGTTTTACATAGTATTCAGGGGACTTCTTTTTTTATTATAAAGTTTAACCTCATTTTTCACTTGTAATCTTTTCTAGTCCCAAAATTCTACTTCCACAGTATGAAAGATTATAAAAATCCTATTTTTTAAGAATTTTAAATTATTTTTTAGCCTGGTCCGTTTTCAGAAAAACGTTTGTAAATTTTTAAATCCTCGATTTAATACTTTTAATATGGATATTTTTCTTTATTGATATTTTTAAGTGAAAGCTCGACAAAAAACCTATCAAAATCACCTGTAAAATAATTTTTTATTTTTCGATTTTTCGCAGGAATAAATTGTGTAAGGTATAACTATTTCAAATTACGTCATAACAAAATATTACGTAGTGTCAAACCAAAATTTTTTTTTTATACGTTGGGGGTTGAGAACGTTATATTCGGATATTATCTACATGAAAAAAGTGCAAAAAGAGGTTAAAAAAAATATTTTTCTTAGAGGGGTACGCTTGGCGTGGAATGCCCCATATGTCAACAAACAATATAAATAAACATATGTAGACGGCTCTTTTCATACGAAACATCAAAATCCCATTTTGCCCCTTGTTGTCTTATCTATAATTTCAATAGGGTTTGACCTGATCATTCAACCAAGCACGAGGTTCTAGACTCTTCAGGTCATGTACTCGGAATTCGAGGCCAACCGAGCAAGGAATAATTGCATTGTCATCCTGGGAACACCATGATTGCACCTGAAATACAAGGAATACCATAAATTTGTCTCTAGCATAGATAAAATACAGTACACAAAAAGAATTAGGTTGTTATAACCCGAGTTTTAGTTCTTCCAACCAAACGGTTTGGTTGATATTGATGCAACTTAACCCTCTAAGGACGACTCGAACACTTTCTGAACCTAAACTACAGAGCTGTATTGGATAATGTTGTGGCCACAAAAAAATCGGCATTCACTATCTCTTACGTGTCAAAGCCTAGTCTTTCTGCGAAAAGGTTTAGAACTTTTGACGATTCATTTCATGTTATATCGCGGGTAGAAAGAGCGACTCTGAAGATTTAAGAAAAAATTTGTAAAATTAGAACTAGCTATATCATTTCTGCCATTACATTACTCAATAAAGTGCTAATAAAGTTTTGGTTCAAAAAGTGCCGGTCCCGTCTTCAAAGTGTTAGCATACTGGTTGTGGCACAAAAATTGGTTTGTTTGGAATAAATTAAGTTCTGGTATTCGAACTCGTTTCATTACAAGGTAGTTTAGTAAAGACAACAAATACATTCAGTGAAAGAAGCCAGATAAATTGATGTTTGGTTTGACTTACATTTAGTTCACTTTCAAATCGCGAATAAGTGGCAACGGATTCCAAGGATCAGAAATCGAATTGTCAAGGATTGCTACGCATTGCGTAACATTTAATTTCTATCTGATCTTTTGGTCAGAGCGTGTCTGGTTTTTCAACGTGCTTATACTTACGCATGTAATGACGGGAGTCTCTGTTACGGATATATGTGGTAACATAGACACGTCGCCGCTGTCGGACATCGATTCGCACTCGATTTCGTTTTTCTCAGCAACGGGAGTCTCTGGTACGGACAGATCCGGCAAGATAGACACGTTGCCGCTGTCGGACATCGATTCGCTCTGGATTTGATTTTTATCATCAACCTACTCGAACTAGAAAAAGATAATTAAAAAAGTGCCCATGAAACGTTTGAAGGGGATAGTGAAGTATTTTCACATACTCCAAGCATGTCCAAAATAGTATCTGCCATATCTTGAGGGACATCTTCATTGAAGAGATTCTTACGGCATGCGTCCCTGTCTCCCAAGTCATCTAAGAGACACAGCGAAATTGTCGCCAGGCATTCCTTGTCATCTTCGCTGATGTCTTCCTCTTTTTTTACCGCTATACGCGCAATATTGCTATTTTTGACAATTAGTTGGTCGTAATCTCGTTCAATTTCCCTCTCTACCTTGTCGCACGTCTTCCTCCAAATGTCAGGCGTCACCGAAGCGAGAGCCTGATTCCAGACATTCAGATTTTCACTGTCGGAGTAGCAGTGATTTAAACCTACGTTTTTATCATAGTAGCGTTTTGCAATCCCCCAGATCAATTCGATGGGATTATAAAAACAGTGATATGGAGGCAGTCTCAGGATTTTGTGTTGACTGCCTTCCAATATTGTCTCCACAAAGTATCTGACGGGTTTTCGGTGCTGTTGACACAGAACCAGCAACTCCTTATTTGTTGCATCCAGTGGAAAACTGATCCCGTTAGTAGCCAGCCATATTTGCAGGTCGTTTTTAGTCCACTTAGCCGTCGGTTGCTTTTCCAACTGTACATTAAATGTTTAATAATATTTATTCATCATAGGGATATACTTCCAAAGAAATAAACTTAGAAACTTGTAACTATACCTGCACTGAATGGTAAGGAGCGTTATCCATCATTATAATTGAAGGTTCATGTAAGTTTGGGAGGAGCTGTTCTGTGAACCAGCGGTGAAATAGTGGACCATCCATGTCTCCGTGGTAATCATCTCCCAATTCTGGAATCTTTTTCGATGTACAAAGCATCATCGATCCTCCTTCCACGAATCCATTTTTTCCACCAGCGTGGCAAATGATATACCGATACCCGGTGTCATTCGTGCGTACGGAACAACTGTTGACACTATCATCCTGCCAATCGCGTGTTTTGTGGCTTCCTTTACGGAAGACCCACGTTTCGTCCAACCAAACGACGTACTTATCTTTCGATTGTTCTATGAAAGATTTCAGGAACTGCAAACGTTTCAGCACGATTTCCGGCTTCTCTACGAGATACCGAGAGCCGTTTCTGACGCGGAATTCGAACCCGATATCGCTTAGAACTTTTCTCAGGGTCTCCCGTCCTCCTTCGAATTCGATTCCTCGTTGCTTTCAATGTGAATATAAAAGAAAATCTCAATTTTCAAACATAATTATTGTTGAAGTTTTAGTCTATATATGTATACATGTATATACCGATCACATCAGTATGAGATCACTCTTGCGGAATTTTGGCTAAATTAAAATGTTGACATCTCATCGCCAAGATAACGTACGGAAAAATTAACAAAAGAATTAAGGAAGAGACTTTCAGCTCCTCAGTCGCGATGGTTTCATTCCCGTGTAGGTATACATTTGCCTCTGAATTGCTCGATTTACTACAGTGATTTTTTTGTATTATTTTTTTTTTAATCGTCTCCCATTTTTTTTTTAAATTTTGTCTACTATTTTTTTACTAATACTTATTCAATATTGAACAAAATAATACGATTTTGTTTCAATCTGCTATATCTCGGAAACTAGAGGTGATATGAAAAATGTTTAAAGAACAAAAAGTTTCCACTTTTAATTATCTATTACCTGGAATTTTTTCAAACTTTTAGAAGTAGTTTTTTTTTACCCGATTTTATCGACTTTACCATTTTTTGGAATAACTATCCGTAAATTAAATTAATGACATTAATGGATGTAAAGTTTCATTTAAACTATGCTCAAGTTTAAAAACATGTTTGACTTTATTGTAAAGTTCTTTTTTAGGTTTTTTCCTCGAAGAAATTTTGACGATGCTATTCTATGGCCATTGCAAGCTCCTAGCAAAGCCTCGTTAAGTTTCTACGTGAAAATGACCGAAAAAAGAAATGAATAATAATGTCAAACATAATTTTAAACTTGAGCATAGTTTAAATGCAACTTTACATCCGATAATGATCGTTACGCAAACAATGTGAAAACCTATAAAATAGGGTAAAAAAAATTGCAGGTGATAGATAATTATAAAAGGAAACTTTTGGTTTCTTATATATTTTTCATATCACGTCTAGTTTCCGAGATATAGCAGATTGAAAAAATCGCATTATTTTGTTCAACATTGAATATGTATTTCTAAAAAAATAGTAGACAAAATCCCGAAGAGGCAAATTGAAGCTGAAGGAATTACCTTTCGATCACATGTTGTACTGTTCTCCTGCAGTCATTTAAAAAAAATTGGAGCGGAATAAAAAAAAATACGAAAGAAAACCACTTTAATTAATCAAGTACAGTTCACAGGCAAATGTATACACGTGAATGAAACTATCGCGACTAAAAAGCTGAAAGTCTCCTCTTTAATTACATTTTTTTTTATTTTTTCCGTACGTTAATTTGGCGATGAGATGTCAACATTTTCATTAAGCCAAAATTCCGTGAGGGTGATCTCATAGTTATTAACGGTACTGTACATATATATTAATACGCAAAATAATGAAAAATTTTGATTTAAATAATTATTACAGATCTGTCCATTATGTTTACCTAATTTCTTCCAAAATCGTCGCACGGGTAATTGATCGACCTACACATGTGAATAGAGGCCTTAGTATACAGTATAAGAATTAAAGTGCTATTTCAGAGACAGTGAAATGAAATTAATTAAATATTGTGCTGCTTACGTTGATGGCTATATTCATATATAATAGAATGAATTTCGTTCTGTACTTGTTCGTTTACGTTCCTTTTAGGTTTCGGCTTTGGACGTACTCTGCCGGGAGTAATAAATGGCTCATTCCTCAAACCGCGCTGCACGTATTTCGATACCGAACGTTTGTTGATGTTCAATATTTTAGATATTCGTAATCTAGAATAGTTCATACAATTAAATGAACATTTGTGATAGCTACCAATGCATGCTATTTCAAAAAGTTTAAAAAATCGTTTATTTGTTATATTTGTTAGAAGAAAATGTATTTTGAACGAACTTCGGGGTAAATTAAGACCAGATTTTGTACTTGGTTGTTTGTGCGGTCACTAATTGCTATTAAAAACGCATCCAGTATGGCGGACGAATGGGCTATTTAAATAAAAAAAGTGTTTAAATCCAGAAAAGGTATATGTGATTCTCCATAAAGAAGGAATTGTCATGTCTTCGCGTTATATCATCTAAATAATTTGTTATTTTAGTATGAACCTTTCACCAACAAGTCATTTAAAGATTCCTGAAATATGATATGCAATAAAAGATTACAATTTGTTACATAAATTTAGTGAAAAGTATCATTTAAGAACCGAAAAATGGCATTTCGGTATGTCCTACCCTCTGAGTACTGAATTTTAAAGTCCTTTAGATCATAAAAACAGAATTATCTTAAACGGTTCAGTTAATATTCTAGTAGTTAAACTCAAAAGGTACAGTTTGTATCATTAATATTTTTGTAGCGTAATAACGTTAAGTACAACTTAATTTTATGCCAATAATTATGAATATAACAAAAATTCATATTTTTCATTATTTTTATGAAAAAACGTTTTGTGTTTCAAAAGTCCCCTGTTTTTGAAGACACTCATATGTATTGCAGTTTTTTACAAAATAATGTAACCTTCATAATTGGTAAAGGCAAAGACGAAATAAACAAAATGAATAAAATACAGTATATCAAATTGCACACAAAGACACATGGTAACATTATTTGCTCCATTCCTCTTCGTTCACAATATTTTCGGTGTTAAAATTTATGTTTCAATTAGTATATTATTAACTTTCTAACGAAACCCGGAAAAAACATTTTCTCATAATATTAATATTTTTAAATAATTGGTTATTTATCATATTTTATGTGTGTTATGCGTATTTAAGTGATAATCGCCTACTTAGAAAAAGGTTATATCCATTATTTAATAACAAAGAATAATTAAAATGACGAAGCTCACATTATTAAATATTAAAAGAATTGTCGTGAATAGATTCTCGTATCGAGGAATTCCCTTCCACACATTTATTTCAGTCGGTATTGATTTCAATACATACAAAAATCGGCATTTCCGCACACTAAACTGAAATGAATTCCTCTACAATATTTCTGCTAATAATTGGATTAAATACAGGAGAAGGTTGCCTATTCTGTTAAAAGAATAAAAAGTAATCTGATTTTGAAAGAAATACACAATTATTGAAAGATTGTCTTTCCAATTCTACGTCCTGAATTCAAATAAATTGACATAACCTCTGATTTTACGAAGAATTCAACTGAATCTCAAATAACATTGGCGAATTCTATTTATTGGAATTGAAATCAATAGACTACAACTTCCATCTTGCAATTGATTTCACTGAATACAAATCGAAGCAGGGCAATCCATGTACAGGAATACAAACGAATTCAGAATTGAAATAGATTTGCTAAAATCAACAATCCGGATTGGCGAGTAAAAATTTCAATTAATTTCAATAAATTTCTATCCATTTTCGTTTATTGGGCAGTGTTGTCCTTGTTTTTGCCTGTATATCTTTATGTCAGAAAGAAAGACAAAAGACGTGATTCCCGGACGAATTAATGACGGTGGGTGTACATTTTGAAAAAATGCGCCATTTTGCATTTTCTAATACCGTAAATTCTTAATCAGGGACCCCGAAAACTAGTATAATAATTTTCGTGGAAAACTGTTCGTTCATCAGAAAAATACACGCAACAAAGGGTTAACAAATTTTTTATTAATAGTCCTAACCTCACTTGTCGTAGCGGAATTATTAATTTTCCTCTTGCAGCTTCCGCTTTGCAGAATTTGTAGGTGGACCAAATACACCCTTGCATCTGTCTATTTAAAGTGCGCCCATTTTTCCGTTTTAGTGACAAAACATTGTCCATGGCTTTATGGCGTCTCTTGACCTCAGGAGAATGGTATCCTCGGGAATACGCCCTTTTTTTCACCATGTTCTACCAAGTCACAAAGTACGATTTAAATACGCTGAAAGCGCAGTTTACAAAGTACGGTTTATACGTATACACTGAAAACACAAGCGTCAAAAAGTTGATTGCCAAACAACGAAAGTGCGTTTCGATCTGATGAGCAGCGAAGAACAATGCAGAAGATCTCGCTGCATTTGTTTCATAGACCTACCGGAAGTACGGGGAATTAATCGAATTGCACCGGGAGAACAACTGGGATGCACTCTCGAAAGATTTGGTATTTCGATGCACGTCAATTAGTTAAAACGAAAATGAACGTATAAATTTACAGAGTAAAAATAAAGGGAAGTAAGTACTTCAAAATAAAAACAAAATTAAAATTTTATTATCTGTTAACCGATTGACTGGCAAGATTTATTTCTTTTTCGTACCAAAGCTGGTAACCGCAAATAATTTACCCCGTTGTTATTTTTCAATTTCCCATTTGTACACATATGATATAAAGCCAGTTAAAGGGCCAGTTAAAATTAAATAGAAACTGGATACATTTTCAAGTCCAAATCTATTTTAGGACACGTATATGCATTTTTTATGAATGTAAGCCAAATTTCAGCGAAGTCGGTTCAGAATTCGGCGAGAATTCGCAGGAAAACAAATTCGAATGGTAAAAATGTTATTTCAATTTGTTTTCCTGCGAATTCTCGCTGAATTCTGAACCGATTTCGTTGTGATTTGGCCTACATTCATAAAAAATGCTGATACGTGCCCTACAATAGATTTGGACTTGAAAATGTATCCAGTTTCTGTTTAATTTGAATAATGCCTGTGTTAACGATTAATAAACTATGTGGAAAAATTATATACCTACTATAAAGACGTGTGTCTGAGTAACCTACAGATTTGCCTGAATTAGTCATATTTGTAGGTAACTCAGGCATGTGACTATATAATAGAGCCATACATTTTTTCGCGTGTATAAATAGTAACACTTGGAATATACTACAGGAACGAATATTCAATTAGTAAGCTCGTTAGTAGAATTCTTCAAAACAACAATCCATATACATTAATATACTTTTATATTATGGATCACATTCTCGTATATTTATAAAAGTAGAATCTAATAAATTTCAATTAAATTTATTTGAGCTTATTTTAAACACATCTAAGTAATATATATTTGATTAAGTATACTTACTTGTAATTAGACGCTTACATTGTGTTTCCTGCAGAACTAGTAATTTATTTTGCACGAACTTTTTTGTAAAAGGGAAGAAGTAAGCAACAAGTTTACAATTTAACATTAAAACGTTTATTAAGAAACAGTATTGCGATCTTCTTTTTGACATTATAACACCAAGTTTTTACATATACATGCTTAATATAAAGAGTGAATAAATAAATTGTAAAAATAACAAATGTCATTGTGGCAAATTGACGTGATACCATTTATATCGATATTTTGTCATAAAATATATGTTTATAGAATTGACCGGGAGAAATAAGGTGGCAGCCACGAATATGTTGGCCGTATCACCAGTGCTCTATTCTTTTGGAGCACTGAAGTGGATCGTTGACGAGCTAAGGGATCTTGACCGAAGCACACGGAAGATGATTTGTATGCAACGCAGTTTGCATCCAAGATCTTCCGTGGAACGACTGTATTTGCCCCGAAATATGGGAGGTCGTGGCCTTTTAAGCCTGGAGTGTATGCATGACCGATTGGTCCTCGAAACAGCTTGCGACGTGATTAATCGAACGGAGGATCCCCTGATGATGCTAGTACATCAGCATGAAATTCAGGGGAAGGGGGCGTTTTTGTACAATGCGGCAGAACGAGCGGCGCGAAACCTCGGTCTGGTTTTCAACGTGGGACGTAGTGGTGCACAGGAGGCTGAATCAGTCATCAATCTGTGCCCAGTGCGTCTCAGGGCTAACATACGGAAGGAACAACTCCGTATGTTGGAGGGAAGGCATATCGACAAGCCGTTGCATGGACAATTCTTTCGAAATGTCCAACAACTTGGCTTGTCGGCAGAGATGACCTTCTCCTTCTTAAGATCAGCCGGCTTGAAATCCGAGACCGAGGGTTTTATCTTCGCGTGCCAGGATGGGGTCATCAATACCTTAGCGTATCGCCAGAACATCTTACACCAGGCGGTACGGAGTACGCTTTGTAGATTGTGTAGATGTCATGCTGAGACACTCATGCATCTTTTGGCAGCATGCCCAATGTATGCAGTTTCAGCATACATCGAACGTCACAATGCGGCTCTTTCGAGTGCTGTATTACCATCTTCGCAGCACTTATGGTATTGATGCAACCCCAGTTTTGCCGTACGTCCCCACTGATATTGAGCCGACGAGCAGGCAAATATCAGCTAATAAGCCTGACATCGTCCTTGTTGACTTCGATGACAAATCCATCTTCGTCATCGAGTTTTCTGCACCAGCAGAAACAAATATAGTCAGCAAAGAGGACGAAAAACGGATGAAATATCAGGAACTCCTGTTCAAGATTCGCAAGCTGTATCGAGGGTTCAAAATCAAGCTCGTCGTGCTGATAATTGGAGTGCTGGGAGGAATGAGACCAACTTTCCTCCAAAACATCAAAAGCATTCCGGCCTGTCGAGAACATGCAAGTTCCATCGCAGGCCGAATGCAGAAAGCAGTGCTGCTGGGATCTCTCCGTCTACTGAGGTCACACGAGATCCTGTAACCACTTACCCAATGGTAGAGGGAGTGGTTACAGTTGCAAACGAAATGGCCCGGTGCAGTCTGCAGCGGAGGAGATGGATATCGGAGCCACTTTTCTGCTGCAGACTGCACACGTGGATTCTGGAGGGCCAAGGGAGGTTAGGGTTTTAGTCGGTAAACCTTGCCGTTAACATCAAAGGCGAGGGAGTCCGACACACGGGGGGTTACACAACATCTTCAACCCCCTATGGTGCCTAACGCATTTCCCCCCTCCGTCAAAAAAAAAAAAATAATAATAATATGTCTTTATTGCTGCAGATAACAATTTAGGTACATTACACTTATCACATTACATGAATTAGTTTTGCAAACTAACCTAACCATATTTCGAAAATCGCTGAAACACGTGAAACGAATTTTCAAAAAATCAATTTTTTTCTGCGGGGTTTCAACCCCCCCCCTTTCCGCCCCACGGGGGCGTGGGGCACGATGAGGGATGGATAAGTATGATGCAAACCATCGTATAGCAATCACAGAGAGATTTGCATCTTTCAGCTTATCGATAAGATTGAAATGACTAATGGTGTCGAATGCCCTGCTAAAGTCGAATAAAATAAGGATCGTTATCATGCTGTTATCTATAGCCTGCCTGCAAAATTCCGAGACGTAGAGAAGAGCAGTTTGGGTGCTATACCCTTTGCGGAATCCAGATTGGAACGGGTCGAACCATTGCCGTTTACTAAGATGTTAGTCAATTGATTAAAGGCAATGCGTTCAAGGAGCTTGGAGATCGCGGGTAATATAGCTATTAGGCGGTAATGAGCTGGGGAGGTAGGTTGTGGAATCTTATTAATAGGGATCAAGAATAAAGCCTTCCACTCGGAAGGAACGATTGACGAGTTAAACGATTCATTGAATAGATAAACTAAGTACGGGGTTAATACAGAAAAAGTTTTAGTGTAAAAACTAAGGGGAATAATGTCATTACCAAGCGATAATAAAGTTCTATAGCCATGTTCCAGGTCCTTTTTTTGTTTTATTGGCACTAATCAGCTGATGTTTTAGCAATGGATGTCTATTCCTCCTGTAAGCCTGATGAAGAGTATTTCTCTCCTTCTTCAGTTTCCGTAGATCAGATGTACTCCAAGGTGAGGGTTTACGAGTCGGAATAAAAGCGTGCATTGGAGCGTGCTTATCGAAACATTCAAGTAGATTCGTACTAAGCATATTGGCAAGTTCATGTACACTAGATTCTGGGCTAGGAGCGTTAAACAAGCTCCAGTCGCATCCTTGAAGATCATTAAGCAGGAGAGAACAGTCAAAGGATCTATAATCACGACATGTAATAGGTGTTGGATTGAAACAGTGCGTATCGACTTTATATTCGATATCGATAAGATCATGGCCATAGACAAACTGAAGATGGTGCTGAGAAGAGCTAATTACATTGTCAAGCTTGTCGACGATACAGTGGTCGATCCAGGTATCTGCGCGGCTGGTGTGATTTGTAGGTAGGTAGGAGACAATTTGAAGCTCGTTAGCCAAGGCAAGATTTTTTATATATGTGGAATCAGAATGATCTCGGTTTAGGTCGATGTTTAGGTCACCCATGATAATGATCCCACTATAAATCCTTGAGTGCCTTTGGAAAGCTAATTCAAATTGTTCCAATAAGGCTTTCTTAGGTGGTCTATAGACAACACAAACCAAAATACGCTGCTCGGATGGAAAGTCGCTATTTAATTCAGCAATTATAAACTCTAGTGAATTGTATTTGCGGTCATTACGAATGAGCAGGTAGTCCGTGAGCCTGAAGTGATCATCACGAGAATGAGTATCAAACCAGGTTACGATAAAAGAATGGCATGATAAAAATTTTCAGAAAAATAAGATTCAAAATGTTTAAATTTATTTACAGCTCCAAGTGACTGAACATTTAAATGACCGAGTTTCATATAGGAATTATGATGGTTTTGGATGTGTAGTACTAGAGCACGTAACGTTTGATGGCGCTGGAGAGAGACAAGTGACAATGAGCTTGGCGTCATTTAGTGATTTTTGCTAGATCGTCGTCACAAGTAATCGGAATAGCAGCTGCACCTCGCATAGGCCGGTAACGGGCAATTCCTCGATAGATGTAAACAAATTTGTTCGGATCGGTTTTTACTATAGCGCGGGGTTTTTTAAGAAGGTTGAGGGTATCGCTTGGTAGAGATTCGTTTACATATATGCGTGTTTTTGGTAGAGAATCATCAACTTCATTCGCGTATAACGCTTTTCGGGTCCGCATACCCTGAATAAACGCGGTGCGTAGGGCGGGATTAGACAGCCTTACACATATAGATGGCACCGAAAACACAGATGCTGTAAGAGATGTGGTTGGAACCGGCTCCGCGGATACTGGCGAACGATTAGCGGATGCAGCAACGGTAGCCGAGCGGGGTGTACGATAGATTGCGAGAATATCTTTAACTTCTGTGATAACGCCGAGCAAACTTGCAATTTCCACGCAATCTTAATCAGATCCTGATTTTGTGTTTCTGGAAGACCCGATAAACTTTCAAAATTCGTAAACCACGCGGGCTTTATCTACCTGGAGGGATTGAACAGCAGTTTGTAGCACAAAAACATTTGAATCAATTGTGTTGATCTTTCTGCGAGCTTCAGTATCCTGAATTTGTCCTGTTTGTCTAAATACAGCTGCAACGCGGGCGGGATGTGAAGATTTGTCGTATCACTAGTATCGGACGCAATCGACGATCCAGTATTTGAACGAGCGAAGCGCGGTATGGGAGGGTGAAGCGAGTCATTGGTCATCTTCCTTTTTAGATGGACGCGTAAAAATAATCACGAACACAGCAAGCGTACACAAAGTAATAATCGCAATGGAGGGGCACGTAAACCGTACGCGCCTCTAGCAGTGTGCAGTCCTATGGTAATCATAGTAGCAAGTGCCTCCCACTTAGGAGTACGAAATCGAGTTATGTACCCGTAAAACGAAGAACTGTATGGGTGCGGTCACGTGGTACAGATATAGTATTAGACTATATGTGTGGCTCAAAAATGTATACTGTATACAATAAGCGCACATCGAATATGCCAAATTTTAGGACTAACTTGCTTATTACTAAGCCGAAATAATAAGCGGCTACCAGTGATTACAGCATTTTAGTTTACAATTTGGCAGTTGCAAGTAAGATGATTATCCGAACAGCATCGTGATATGTTGCCAATTAGAGACCGAAGTTCACGGAAACGTATTTGCGCTGCTTATACTGATAGTAGTGTAGAAACGTCACTGGTCACGTGGTACGTACTAAAGTGTTGGCAGCCGGTGCTCCAACGGTCGAAGAATTTTCGATGAGAAAAGGAAAAATTCCGTTTTACTCCAGAATAATGACTCGGATAAAAAAAAGCACAAAAGAGGAACAATCCGAGCCGCTTCGGAGATATGCCACTAGAAATTGAATATGCCACTAGATAATTGACTTTTAAGACTTTTAATCTAGTAACTTTTGAACAAATGAAGATGTCGAACTTTACCAAAATACGTGAAACAAATTTTCAAAAAATCTATATTTCTGCGGGGTTCCAAACGGAGGCGGGGGGGGGGGGGCGCGAGGGGCTGAATATCTTAAATGGCAACATGGGTCGAGTGAGCGCTCATTTGAAAGGTCATTTCGATACGAATACAAAACACTAGGCATAGATGCCATTGCGTCTACTTGTCGCAGAAGTATTCTGTGACAGAACGTTTTAAATTTTTAATCGCAAAATCCAATATCCGGATCCAACATATCACACAAAATTCTTAGCACACTCCTTTTTAACACGGGTTTGGGACTATCAATGGCAGATTTCTGATACTTTTTTTTACATGTTGTCCTTTCCATTATTTCACGTGTTTCAGCGATTTTCGAAAATTTTTTTTCTTCCTTCAGGACCGTTTCGTGAAAAGTGTGTAAACTGTCGGATATTGCAGATTTCGTTTGTTCAGAAAAAGTTACTTAAATTTTACCTTATTATTATGATCGTTTTAGTGGATACATGGCGCTGTAATCATCGAAATTAAACTTATGCTAAAGTGTTAAACTGGTTCAAATATTAAAAATTTAGTACCACTTTCTTACAATAAGTGCAGTCGAATCACGAAATCTTGCGAGTGTTAATAAATAAAGTATGCGATCCTGCTGAAAAAGATTCACGTACGCAAGAACGTCGTTTTCGTTGAAGGTGACCCACAGAATAAACATGCGAAATTTCTCTTTGCGTGTGATAGAACTTTCAAGTTTTTCATACAATATGACGTTGCCGGATGGCAACATTCGTGTACTTCTTGATTACGGCTTTCTCGTAAAGGAAGTGCGTTTTGTTCAGAATATTCTAACTGGAAGATCGATAAAAATTTATATTGAGTGTGACTCGAGTGATACGATAATACTGCGCTTATTCGTACGACAATTTTACTTTTAACTTTCTACCATTATAATTTCTTCTTATTTTTTTTCATTTCTTTTTCGTTTGATCACTATTTACTCCAAATTTCTTCCATTTTTTAAATTCCATATTCAGTCTCCTGGCTTTTGATGTAAAATGTCTTTGACAGAAAAAGAAAGAATCGAAATCCTTATTCTACGAGGATATGGTGATAAAAAAAGATCTTACGAACAAGTCGCCCAACAGTTTAATGATGTCCATCCTGATCGTCTACACATATCCAAATCAACTGTTTGTAAAACTGTTTCTCGATTTTACGATACTGGCTCTGTCAGAGATCGTCCAAAATCGGGAGACCAAAAACGGCTACAAACGAAGATAACAGCAGATAGCAGTCTGTGCTTTTGTTGTTGAAGAGGTCCATACTTCAGTTAGGAAGATTGCGCAACGAACTGGTATCGGCAAATCGTCTGTCCATGAAATACTAAGACAAAATAAGTTTCATCCATATAAAATAAAATTTGTGCAAGAGCTTCCAGAAGACGATTTCGATCGTAAATTAGTATTTTGTGAAGAAATGAAGAGACGGTGTGACGAAAATGAGTTTTCAAGTTCTGGATATGCTTCTCCGATGAAGCTACGTTTCAATTGAGTGGAGAAGTTAATAGACACAATATGCGATATTAGTCAGACGAAAATCCTCATTGGATGAGAGATACCCACAGATAACATCCACAGAAAATCAATGTTTGGGCTGGAATTTTGTGTAAACAAAGTGTTGGACCTTTCTTCGTTGAAGAGAATTTCACAGCTGTGGCGTACTTAAATTTATTGAATACCTATATTATACCAGCAATCCAAAATATTACTGGTACAGCATTTGACAATGTCTGGTTTCAACAGGATGGTGCTCTGTGTCATTTTGGTTGGATTGTACACAATCGATTGAACATTTTCCCCGGGCGTTGGATCGGCCAGAGAGGTTCGATTGAGTGGCCACCAAGGTCACCGGATCTAACTTCTCTGGATTATTTTTACTAGGATTGTTTGGAGAACAAGGTGTACGAAACAAAGCCTATAGACACTGATGAGTTAAAGGAAAGAATAATTCACCCTACTCGAAAAGGAGGATAGAAAAGTATAGGATTTTTTCCAATATTTTCCTATCCTATTTTTGGCACGAATTAATTCTATATTTTTCTATCCTAACTAAAGTGGATACAAATTGATAGGATTTGTTTCGATATTTTTCTATACTACGTTCGTCACGAATTTCATCCCAGCACACCAAAAAGGATTAACAAGAATTGAAAAATTGAATACTTCTAAATGACATTTTTCGATGCCCAGCAAACCAAGAATGATTAAGAAGCATTGAAACTTTCAATACTTCTGAATCCTATTTCTGTATCCTTCAGTAAGAATTAAGAAGCATAGCAAATTTTAATTTTTTGTTTTTAAATTTTTTCCTCTTTGTATACGAAAAATTTTTTTTATTTTTAATTTTATTATTATTTTTTATTTAATTCAAATATTTTTTAACTTTTTTTAGTTGATTTAATTATCTTAAGAAAGTTGTTCTCAAGCGGTCACCTATCCAAGTAGCGTTCCCCACCAAGAATACATGACTAGAAATAACGATCGCGCGCGACACCGACCATTGGTCTACCACTGTCGATCACTATCAGTAACGTAATATGATATTTCTGTTACACATTAAAATTTTTAAAAATTCTTAATTATCTCAAAAACGGCCAGAGATAAGCAAAATATGACAAAATTTTGGAGGCTATCAAAAGGGGGATCCCATTGAGTCGGTTAATGCGTACATACGAACGTATTTTGAAAATTAGCAAAACTGAAAATTTTCAAAATTCTCAAATATCTCGAAAACGGCAAGAGATAAGTAAAATCTGACAAAATTTTGGGGGGTGTGTCTATAGGGGGGATGACCTGGAGTCGATTAATTCATACATGCAAACAGATTTTTGAAATTTGCAAACCTGAAAATTTTTTAAATTCTCAAATATCTCGAAAATGGCAACACATAAGCGAAATCTTGATAGTAAAACAATTTAAAAATGTTCATACTTCAGGAATACTCTGGAAGGATAAAAGCACTTGCATCACACGACTCGATGAAGCATTGAGAAGATTTTAAAATTAGTCCCACAAATGCCTCTAGAAGTATTCAAAAAGAAGTATCCGTGAGCATTCAAGTATTCGCATATATGCTTCCAAAAGAATTGCGAAGTATTCGCAAACGATTCGATGACGATGCAATTAGACAAGGTTTGAATTCTAACCATCAAATATCGATTTTCATAGGAAATGATTCAGAATAGATCTATGATTCATAAGGATACAATTCATTTTTTTAGAGTACTAAAATGTATTCAAAATAAGCATACAAGTGTATTGTAAAGAATTCGAATATAGAAATAGATTCAAAATCTCGATGACTATTTTTACAGTAAGATTAAATGTATTCATAAAGACTGCGATTGGTCACGTGACAACACATTCGCTGAATTAAAAAGTACTGGAAAGATAGAAAGTATACAAAAGCATTGTGTACTGTTATTGAATGTATTCACGAGTATAGGCTCAGGCGGCACAAAAAATTATTCAAAATAGAAAAAGATTGGAAAACTCAAGAAATTGGATTCAAAAAATGAAAATTGAATCTTTTTGTGAACGTTGCTATGCTTTTCGGTTTGCTGGGATACTCACACATGCGCGCGCGCACACACGCGCGTAGTGTTTTGTTCTTCAAGTGGTCTGTTCCATAGTTTTAGTTGTCCAGGTGTTCCGCACCATAGTTTTTCGCCGTCTCTAGGTCGACTGCTCCATAGTTTTCGGTATCCAGGTGGTCCGCTCCATAGTTTTCGTTGTCCAGGTGTTCCGCACCATAGTTTTTCGCCGTCTAGGTCGACCGCTCCATAGTTTTCGTTGTCCAGGTGTTCCGCACCATAGTTTCTCGCCGTCTAGGTCGACCGCCCCATAGTTTTCGGTATCTAGGTGGTCCGCTCCATAGTTTTCGTTGTCCAGGTGTTCCGCACCGTAGTTTTTCGCCGTCTAGGTCGACCGCTCCATAGTTTTCGATATCTAGGTGGTCCGCTTTATAGTTTTCGTTGTCCAGATGTTCCGCCCCATAGTTTTTCGCCTGGACGGTGAAAAACTTCGGTGCGGAATACTTAGACACCGAAAACTACGGAGCGGTCGACCTGGAAGGCGTAAAACGACGGTGCGCAATACCTAAACATCGAAAAATATGGAGTTGTCGACCTGAACGGCAAAAAACTACGGGGAGGAATACCTAGACACCGAAAACTGCGGAGCGGTCGACCTGGACGGCGAAAAACTACGGTGCGGAATACCCAGACACCGAAAACTACGGTGCGGTCGACCTGGACATCGAAAAACTACGGTGCGGAATATCTAGACACCGAAAACTACGGAGCGGTCGACCTAGACGTAAAAAACTACGGAGCGGAATACCTAGACACCAAAAACTACGGAGCGGTCGACCTGGACGGCGAAAAACTACGGTGCGGAATACCTAGACATCGAAAACTACGGAGCGGTCGACCTGGACGTCAAAAACTACGGTGCGGAATACCTAGACACCGAAAACTGCGGAACGGTCGACATAGACCGTAAAAATATAAAAATTACATTTTGATTCGTTTTAATTGAATTTCTATAAATTTTTGGGATACATAATGATAAAAGTGTAATGAGATACATTTGGATTGATTCTCTATACACGATTGGGATAGAAATTTATTGATTTTACCTAATGGATAGAAAAATATTAACATTGGCTTTACTTGAAGTATTCAGATAGGATAAGAATTGATAGATTTACATTATGTGCCAAAAATAGGATTCAAAAGCATACGAATCACGCAGAATTTCTATACTTTTCTATGCTTTTCTATCCTCCTTTTCGAGTAGGGCAATGTTCTAATTCGATATCTCAAGAAATGCTGCAAAAAGTAAATGATAACTTCTATGCACGATGGGGATATTGTCATGTTGCTGAAGGACATCAATTTGAACATCTCTTTCAGTAGTTAGCACAAGCTTAATAAAATACTAGAAATAAAATACATATAAAAAGAAAATATTAAACCAAAAAAATAAATATCATTACTTTTAGATTCCGTAATTCCATAGCTTTTTCAATGAAGCAAAATTAAAATGCCGAATTATGTGTATTTAAATGTAAAAAAAAGATTCTCAAAATCGACCACCTTCTCGCGGTGAGAATCGGGAAACTTTGAAATAGTCAAAGGCAAAGGACGCCACTACAAATTTAAAAAACGGTATCATCTATTGCAAGTCTGCAACTAACGAATTGCATTCAAATCCGAGTACATTTCAGAAAAATGATCCGACATTTTATTTCAGCCATTTTAAATGAATGAAATGTATCTATACATGGGACATTCCACGTCAACCGAACACTGTTCTGCCCACAATTAAAAACAACCAAAAAATATGAATGAGGGCTCATTTTACAGCTTATGTTCTATACTTTCGAATCCCGAGTGCGCATTTGCAAAATCCAAAATGGCCTCTCCAATATGGCGTCCGGATTTTTAGTGCTTTTTATGCTATCCGATGTATTTTTACCTCCCAAACACGAATTCACTCATCACCTTACATTTTTACTAACCTCAAAAACAGGTAAAAATAGATATTTTTGAAAAATGGTTTCGCTTAATTCGGCAATTGTCAAAACCTTCATTTGTTTAAAAGTTACTAGATTAAAAGTTTTAAAAGTCGATTTTGACTGCTAAAAATTTATCGCAGCGCCATCTATGCCTAGGGTTTTGAATTCGTCTCGAAAAGACCATTCAAATGATCCCACACCCGATCCATGTTGCCATTTGAGATATTCATCCCCCCTCGTGCCCCACGCCCCCCCCCTTGGGCGGGGGGGTTGGAACCCCGCAGAAAAAATAGATTTTTTGAGAAATCGTTTCACCTGTTTTAGCGATTTTCGAAATATCTTATCTTTCAAAAGTTACAGGACCGTATCCATACTTTTCCGATACCCTATATAATATGACGTTGTAGTCTATTTAAATGACGATCGAGTTTTTTAGAGAGAACCTTTCGGAACGCCGCCGGGTTAGGAAATCCGCGTTGCGATCGGATCGTCACCGATTGTTCGGTATATATGATTGATATTTTTTTCGAGCCCTTCCACCATTCGTAAACAAAATGGTTCCGAAACCCAGGAACAATCGCCGGGAATGGTGGAAGAGGCATGTCGTATAACCGTAATTTTTTGGTTAGAGCGCGAAATGGAGAAACGGCTTGTGTGCACACACGTGTAGTTGAGTTTCCGATAGACAGTCAATTGAAAGCTAAGCATAGACACTCGCATGGATCGAGACGTGATTAAAAATAAAAAGTGTATGTTTTGTAATTGTACTGTAACGTAATGTTTGGGAGTTCTGAAACTGAGGGCTGCGAGCAACGAGCATCTTTTTGGGCCGAATAGGAGTCAAGAGTGTGTACGTCGTTTCGTCAATGACGATCGAGTCTTAATGAATGCCTGAAATCGATATCTGGACTCCGGGATGGAAGTCACGGAGGCATCTTCTCCGAAAGTCGGAGTATCGGCATGGTGTCGTTTTGCATTTGTCAATTTTAGTAACGCGTTCGCTTTGCGACTCCATTCCATACCCGAGTCGCGCGAACGTATTTTCGCGTCCTCCACGACGCTCGATTTGAGAAGTGAAAATTATTACGACGCTTCGTTGATAATTTGTTAATTTGCTAATTAATTAATTTATTTTATATCGAATACATTCGTTCAAGTTCTGTTTGAATTGACTAATATTGACGATGATTAATTTATTCAAATTACAGATTTAATAACTAATACTATATTAATAACGAATAAGAATTAAAACAAATTTTTAGAATGGGGATAAATATTTTAAATTCTAAATTCGATTTATTGAGAATCAAACATAAATACGTGCATATACCGGGTGGGTTCTTCAAGGCGGGTCATAGGGCAACCCATGTTATAGCTCACAGCCAATGAGCGTCGAGCTTTAGACTTGGTCTTCCAGTAGCCGACCAATAACGTTAACGCTACCGAGTTGCCAGTTCCTTTTTAAAATAAATAAATTAACGGAATAAAATAAATTAACTGAACGAAATAAATCTGTACCATTTGTTTTTCGTTGATGAGGGACGTGCGGAAAAATTAATATTCGCCGCGTTATGCTGACGCCCTTCGCGAAACAGAGGTTAGGGTAGACAAAGGTGGTTTTGACAAGTGTTTGACGTTGCGACCCCAATATGGAGTTTTCGAATTTTCATCGCATTTCATTAGATAAGTATTAGTTTTATCATTTCATCTTACGAAGCACGATTCTTTGTAGGCTGGTTTTATTTTGTTAGATCACATTTCGGGAGACAAATCGATCTACATTAAGTTTGTTCACCGAGTGTTCTACAGCTGTCTGAAGCAACCAACCGAGCAGCTCATCCTCAGTTTTCGTGCAAAATGGAAAAATAGTCAAAGTTACGCAGTGTATGATTTGTGAAGTGAGGCAATACCGACCTACATGTGCATTATGCTACACGATTTTGTGGTCAACGTGAGAGTGGTCTCCGTGCACCACATGAAAAATAAATTATCCTCTTGTTCATCGAAGCCCTTCGCAGATGATGTTCGGGGTATTGACCAGTTGCCGAACATTTACCGAAAAAAACACAGGGACAATAGGAGTTTTCTTACCGGTGTATCTTGTATCATGCATCGTTGACGTATATCGCAGACACTCTTACCGTTTATTGGCACTATTTTTAACTCGCAACAATCTTGTATTGAATACATACTTTTCCGCGTATAGCGTGACTCATTCTTTTCTGAGATCTTCGTAGTTGATGATATTCAACGTGCTGACCAGTCGCAAAACAAGTGCTGGAAGAACAACATGGACGAAGTGCGTTTTGTTGATGACGTTTTGTAACTCGACCAATTATGTGTGCATTATAAATAAAATTAATACCGAATACGACAACATTTAATTAGAATATTTATTCATTTTGAATATTAATTTATAGGTATAATTCTATCTAATCGGGAAATAATTGCTCAAAATGACTTCCATTGACTGCTGTACAATAGCCTAATCGATCGTAGAAATGTTCTCCCAATTTCAGCAACGTCTCTGGACTTATTGATTGAATGATTTCAATTATTCTGTTTTGAAGATCATCCTGCTTCGTGACAAATGGTCCACGGTACAATTCATTTTTGACATGACCCCACAAAAAAAATCCAATGGGGTCATGTCGGGTGATCGGGCTGGCCATTTGACTGGTCCAAATTGACCTATCCATCGATTTGGAAAATTGTCATTGAGATGTTGGCTGACATTTCGGATCTTGTGCGCAGGTGCTCCATCCTGCTGGAACCATACTTCATATTCCTCCTAAAATATGGTTTATTTGTAATTTATAAACATAATTACATAGGAATTTTAATAAACTATGATCTGAATGCAACTTGCTGCCATTTTTTATAGTATTATTGTTTTATAAGTGGTCTTCGACCCGTATATTAAATAAATAAATAAACTGCGTACCGCTTGCTCTATTTCATGTAAAAATGGAGTAACGATTTCTTGAAGTAGCCGAAGATATAATTCACCATTCAGATTATCATTTATATATACTGGTCCAACGATTCGGGAGCCTATAATTCCAACCCAAACATTTATTTTTATCGGGTACTGTGTTTTTGTATCCAATACTTCCCTCGGGTTTTCGCGGGCCCAGTATCTATAATTTTGACGATTCGGTGAACATTTAGCAAAAAATGTGCACTCGTCACTAAAGCAAATTTTTTGAACAAGCTGTGGATCTCGATTGATCACATCAGTCATTCGCTCACAAAAAACCATTCTGTCTCCTTCATCGACATTCGTCAGCTCTTGATGCTTATGAGGCTTATAAGGAAAGTATAGGTTTTTTTTCAGTATTTTCCTTACTGACTTTCGGGAAATATCACACATTATGGCAATTTTCCTTGTCGACAAGTGAGATCATCAACTACGAAGATCTCACAAAAAGAATGAGTCACGCTATACGCGGAAAAAGTATGTATTCAATACAAGATTGTTGCGAGTTAAAAATAGTGCCAATAAACCGGCTCAACACATTTACCCATAAGTGCGCTATATTACCGATAAGCATACATATTAGTAGAATACCCAAAAAAAAACTTACAAAAATATAAACCAATAAAAACAAACTCTTTCATAAATAAAAACATTAAAAAAATAATTTTATTAATATTTTTTTCCATTAGAAAACTCTGCCTTGTTAAAAAGATTGGCTTCTTAAAAAGAGTATATCAACAAGTTCCCCTCGGTTTCCCAGAGTCTAAAAATTCCTAAACCATCGACAGCTAAACAAAGAACACAGATATGAGAAATCACATAAACAAATATTCTTTCAAAAATTATACAACGTCACCTTCGCATATATAAATCTTTAATTTAAACAAAAGCCAATAGAAAATACTAACATCCGACAATATAATATGATGCAACATAATTTTCTGCACATTTTGAGTACAAACAAAATATAATTAAAACCATAATTTACTATAACAAATAATTCTATAAATAAAACAGAATAATTAAATAAACATCTCTTTCTTTAACTAACAACCCAAATTAAGACAAAAATCATTTCCAATAACATACGCTAGAATTTATCAACAAATAAATTGTTTTTTTTTTTAGCAAACTTATCCACATGCACACACACAGGCACCCATACAACTGCACATCCGAGCCATGCCCAAAATAGGAGAAAATATTTTAATTTATACATAAAATAATAAATAAACATGAACACGAAACAAAATATTATTACTCGTAATACATTTTTACATTTTTATATAGAAAAACCTCTGGAATAATTAAGAGAAACCCCTGAAAACAATAAAAATAATATTGACAAGGACAAACCAATTCCAATGCTTAACTAACAAATCCTGCATGTATTATTAACAATAACAAGTATCAGCTATTCTCTTTACTTGCGTACAGACATACATTTTTTTTTCGAATTAACTATTTAAGCAATAATGACGATGATTAATATCTGTTCTTCACGTATGTTAAATTATAAGATAGTCTATTTGCACAATAATCAACGAACTACATGGCTCTTTATACATTAAAATACTTAAAAATAATTGCTCATAAATAATTAATAACCGACGCGTTAATTAAGTCAATTTCTCGATTGTTTAAAATATATCTATCAAGATCAAAACTAATTTTGCGAATTATTCCACTTCTAAACATGCTACGAAGTTCGTTCATGTTTGTGCAAATCACAGAATGCAGTTTGCAAAAACTTCAATTGTCAACCAAACTACATTGTCAACGGATCATTGTTTTTAACAAACTTTAGAAAATCTGGTCACGAAAATCTCTTATCTCTGTTCCAACCTTCAACCCCTCCATCTGACCCAGAAAACACAGAGCCAGAATCATATAAATAGCGGCTCCAGAACTACAAAATTCAGTTCAAGTTCAAGACAGTATCTCGTTAACTGAATAAGTTAACCGGAAAGTCAACGACGACGAAGACTACGAGTCCCAGACTTCAAACAAGGAGGAATCTTCGGCTAGAAGTCCACCCACCGATCCCCTCTCAGGCCCAGCTGAGTCACCAGTAACGAAAACCAGGGCTTTAAAAAAAGTGAGTATCAGCTTCACCCTCTTCCTCCTTTTTCCTCTCTCCCCTTCCCCTTTTTTTGGATCGACGGGAGGTACTGGCTACCGAGCGGCGAACGTTGGTTTATAACCACGTCGAGCCACCCCGTTGTCGGCTCCCCGAATCGACCCACCCCTCGGTCGATTATGGAATTGGAGTCAACACGCTCCGATGCATGATCGACCCATAGGAACCCTTATCTCGGTTAAGTGATAGGCCATTTTTCCCGGTTTTCCACCGTTCTACGTTTCCAACTACCAATCCTCAATAGCCTCCCCCGTACCACCTTTTACTTCCATCCAATCGGTCTCGGTCCGACCACCCATTAACCATCATTTTCGTTTTTTTTTTTATAGTGAAGGGTGCCCAGTAGCGCCGTCGGCTAAGGCGGGCCCGTCTTTGATTACAGGCCCAGTGGTTCGTGTGGGGCGCCCATTTTGCCAGGGGACTTGACCCCAAGAATTCGAGTAATCCGGTCACCAGAGAGCGACTACCGGAGCTTTGTCAGCTCCCGGCGGCTCCTCCACCTCTTCCTCCTCCTCCTCCTCCTCCTCCTCCATCTGACCCTCTCCCTGGATCCCCTCCTGAATCCAGGAGAAAGATCTCCCTTCAGGAATATAGGGAAAGAAATTTACAAAAAAACTATTAAATAAATTACATTTTACCTCCGAACCTGTGCATTAATTATTCTACCCTCATCTTTCCTCCTGGTCCAGCAGCCTCCGTTCACATACGAACCCCGGATAGTCCCTTCAGGACGATCCTCCTTTCGACCGTCCAAAATTGGTGCCTCCGTTTCAAGAGCACTAATTTGGGACGTAAGAAAGTGGTGACAGCGGCCTAAACAAATATTGAATTCGCTACAAAAATTGCGAAAAATAAAAACAATATTTTGAACGGATAACCTGGATTTGGATATAAATACGAGAAAAGCGCGAACCACACGACCACTATCAGACCTTCGTATTCACTTGCTGGGCACTCTAAGCTATTTACATAGTCCTATTTTTTAGCATTTCCATTTTCTTTGTTAATAATGAAATTTCCACACATGTCGCAAACCAATACCCATATAAATGTCAGGAGAACGAGTAACTCGTAACGCATTAAAACACCTAGACCAAGATACAAAAAACTCTATTCTTGGACCAGCCTTAGTCAGTGATAGACGATGAAAAAACCCAAAAAAGCCTGAACAACCCCAACAACCCCCTACAGAACAAACTTTACAAAACGAAGCAACAAAGACTGCAGAACAAATACAGTTAACAGAACAAACAGAACAAACACCCGACACAATAAAAATAACCCAAGCAAAACCCTTAACGAAACAGAAATTGTCAGAAGAGGAATTATTAGAAACAAAACGAGAACCATCACAGAAAACCAAAAAGGAAGCATTAACAAAACAGGAATTACTACAAGAAAAAACAAAGCAAGAGTTATTAACAGAATTAACAGAATTAACAGAGAAATCAAAACACCCATCACTAATAGAACAAATGGAACAAGTATCACGAACAAAAGATACGCCACAAACAACACATACCAAAAACCCAGCATTTTACGAGCACCAACAACAAACAGGAAATAAAATTAAACAATTGAACTTCCGAATCAACGAAATTTTACTCGAAACCACAAATACTGAACTGACTAGAAGAACTACCAGGATCATAGAAATACAAACAAGCACCCCAAACGAAAAACGGTATAACCAACATAACCTGCCATTTATAAAAATACGAAATAGCCTCCTAGATAGTAGAGATTCCGACAGTGACGAAGATATATACAAGACAATAACCGACGAAGACGAGAATATGGCAAACTACCACGACAGATTAACATTAAACCACGCAATAGAAAACGTGCCTAGATTCGATGGAGACCCAAAAACCTTCTACGCATTTGTAGACGCCTGCGATGAAGCACTGCAAATGTTACCCGCAGCAGAACAGGACTTAGTTAAATTAATAAAAAGTAGACTAAGAGGTGAAGCTCGCCGAACAGTAAAAAATGAGGATTTTAAAACAATCAATTCACTCCTTAGGAGATTAAGAGAAGTATATGCCCCAGCAAGCTCCTTGACAGAAGTATGACAAGAGTTAATAGGAATGCATCAGTTAGACTTTGAAAATGTAGTTTCATACGCCAACCGAGTTAGGGAAACATCAGATAGGATTTTAGAAATGTATAAAGCATTAAGCGAAGACGGAGAAGTAACTGACGAAGAAAAAGATCAAACGGATAAAGAAGTACTAGAAGTATTTGTTAACGGATTAAAACTTCAGATAGAAATTAGACTGGCATATTTAGAATTAGAAAACTTATCGGCAGCAGTTCAAAAAGCAATACAAATCGAGAAAAAAATAAAAATATCAAACAATATCAGAGGAGTTGAAATAACTGAAAAACCAGATGAGAAAAAGAAGACCCTAAGAATACAAACTATACATACTGATAAAATAAAATGCCAAATTCGCAAAAAAATCGGTCATGAAGCAGCAACTTGTTTTTATAGAAACCATAACCAGTCTCAAAATGCGCAAGCAGAAACAACGCATTTTCAAAGCTTTAGAAATAACCCATACCAAATTAACCAACAACATTTTCAAACACCAAACAGTCAGAACTATAACCATCAAAACTTCAATCAACTTCAAAACTTCAGTCAACCTCAAAACTACCAACAACCACAAAAAAATCAAAACTACAACCAACCACAAAATTATAGACAAAATCACAACCTACCACATAATTTCAGACAAAAACCAGAATCACAACCAACCTCAGAATTATAAAGAGAATAAAAATCAAAATCCATCACAGTATTATAAACAAAATCAAAATTACAACCAATCACGAGATTACCCTCAAAATCGACTAAGTCAAAATTACAACCAACCCTTCAACAACCAACAAAAACAATGTAGTTACTGCAAAAATATAGGACATTTTTGGCGCGAATGTAGAAAACTAAAATTTAAAGAAACAATGAGAGCTGAACTTCTTCAGGAACTAAACTCACCGGGAAACGAGAATTCTCTCGCCGAGACAGGCGCGCGGAGAGAGACAAGAGCAACGCGCCAAATGAACCACATGAGGAAAGAAAATACAGCACAAGGAAAATAAAAATAATTAATCTTAGTAAAAATGATGTACGCTTAATAAAGATAAATTCAGAAGATTTACATTCAACAATAGAACTAATGGTCGACACCGGCGCAAGCATAAATGTATCAAAGAGGAAAATATAAAAGGAGAAACATTAATAGACGATTCACAAGTTATAGATTTAAAAGGCATTACAGAACAACCCGTTACAACAATGGGAGTAGTCATCCTAGAAATCATGGGATATGAAACAAAATTTCACATAGTAAAAAATGACTTTCCTATAGAATCAGCGGGAATATTAGGATCAGAATTCTTTCACAAACATCAAGCAACAATAAATTACAAAAACCACTGTATCGAATGGGTAGGCAATAAAATTCATTTCTATAAAAAAAGTATGACAATCCCAGCAAGAGGAATATCTACATTTTACATAAACGTAAAGATTAAAAAAATACAGTATGGATATGTACCCTGGCTTGACAATATAGAAGGCGTATACTTAGGAGAAGCCATAGTAAAAAATGATAATGGAAGAGCATACTTAAATATTTTTAACACAACAGATAAAGAAATAGAAGTAGACATACCAACGCTAGAATTAGACGAATTAGGAAAAGATTTCGAAATCATCAGCGAAGATAACCAAGGAAAATTTACATGCGATAACAAGGAACAAGTAACAATAATAAACACCCAAACCAATTGCAAAAATAATTCTGAAAACCTAAACTACGAAGCCATGAATAACAATGACGACAATAAGGATGACGGAACGGAAGATATAATAAACCAGATACTAAAAAACCTCAATGACTACAAAGAAGATGAAACGATCCCAAACCTTTGGTATAATACACCTAATGACAAGAAATCAGCAGATCCGACACTCGATTATAAATTCTATACTTACACTGAATTCCTAAAAACAAATAACCACAAGTTTAAACCAAACGAACACGTAAACATATGTAATACAACTAAAGAAACGAAACGAGCAGAAAAAGTAAAAAAACTACTACGGGTCCAACATTTAAACAGTGAAGAAAGAGAAAGCATAGAAAAAATAATAAACGTAAACGCAGACGTTTTTCATTTACCAGACGAACCCTTAGGATTTACACCACTAATCAAACACAAAATAATCACAACCGATGAAACTCCTATAAATACTAAACAATACAGATTTCCTCCAATACATAAAGAAGAAATTAATAAACAAATAGCAGAACAACTAAACTCAGGAATTATAAAACCTTCATAATCACCATACAACACACCTCTATGGATAGTTCCAAAGAAAAATGACTCTCAAGGAAACAAAAGATGGTGAATGGTACTTGACTTCAGAAAATTAAACGAAAAATCAATAGGCGACTCATACCCGATACCCAATATTGTAGACATCTTGGACCAACTAGGGGGAGCCAAATATTTTTCAATTTTCGACTTAGCATCTGGATTTCTGCAGATAAAAATAGATGACAACGATGCACAAAAAACAGCTTTTTCCACACCACATGGTCACTACGAATTTGATAGAATGCCATTTGGATTAAAAAATGCACCCGCCACATTCCAAAGATTAATGGACATTGTCTTATCTGGATTACAAGGCAGTGAACTTTTTCTCTACCTCGACTTGACTTGATATAGTCATCTATGCATCATCTTAAAGAGAACACGAAATAAAATGTGAAAAATGTATGAAAAGACTAAAAGACGCAAACTTAAAATTACAACCAGATAAATGCGAATTTCTGAGGAAAGAAGTTTGCTATCTAGGTCACATAATAGGAGAAGAAGGCCTAAAACCTGACCCAAACAAAATTATTTGTGTAAAAAAATTTCCAACACCAAGAAATCAAAAAAACATTAGACAATTTCTAGGTTTAGCCGGATACTACAGAAGATTTATACATAAATTTTCAGAAGTTGCAAAGCCACTGTCGGAACTTCTAAAAAAATATGTACCTTTTAAATGGGAAGAGGCAGAAATAAATGCATTTGATACACTACGAGAAAAACTATGCACCTCACCAGTCCTGCAGTACCCAGATTTCGACCAACCGTTTATAATAACGACGGACGCATCAGGATTTGCAATAGGCGCAATCCGATCATAGGGAGAAATAGGAAAAGATAAGCCAATAGCATATGCATCACGAGTTTTAAACGAACACGAAAAAAAAATACGATATCTATGACAAAGAAGCATTGGCAATATACTACGGAATCTTACACTACAGACCATATATCTACCGCCGACATTTTACAATTGTAACAGACCATAAACCTCTGACATCATTTAGAACGAAAAAAGATCCTAATTCTAGAGTAGCGAAATGGATGTATAAATTATTATAATACGAATTCTACGTCCTGCACAAGGATGGAAAAGCAAACGTAAATGCAGATGCATTATCTCGAAACCCAGTTGAAATGTTAAAAATAGAAGATTCAACAAATAAAACTTATCACAAGAAAATAATAAAAATGATGCAAGAAATGGGTTAGAAAGGGTCCGGTATAGGCAAATATAATCAAGGAATCCAAGAACCTATTAACTTAAAAACACAAACAGATAGAAGAGGACTAGGGTACAAGTGGAAGAACAACTTAGAAGATTATTATTACTCGGAAAATATCAGACCACACATTGAATTTATTAAAAGTAAAGAAATTTTGAAACTGAAATCAATAAAAGAAACAATACCATACAATTCAATATACAAGATAGTAGTTCCAAAAAA
This sequence comes from Trichopria drosophilae, assembly GCA_030407085.1. Classification (NCBI taxonomy): domain Eukaryota; kingdom Metazoa; phylum Arthropoda; class Insecta; order Hymenoptera; family Diapriidae; genus Trichopria; species Trichopria drosophilae. Next base: position 104,077,613 of record CM059582.1, read on the forward strand.
TAATACGAAAATAAATTACACAGGTCCGAAATACTGCCTACCAGCTAAGGTACCATTTTGCACAAAATGCAATAAGTTAAATCATATTAACGATAAATGCAGCTTTACACACGAAGGAAACATATTAAAAAACAACGAAATAATAACTATCGCACACATACAAAAGGATGATAATGAAGTTCCATTAAGAAGAAGCGTAAGAAAAACTAAACCACCAGAAAGATTTCGAACTAATCAGGAAGAAACAGAAATTACTCAAAGACATGAAGAAAATAGAAAAAATAGACCCCTTAAGAATAGGCAAAATCTAGAAAAAGCACAAAACAATATTAATGAAATAGAACAAAATAATGAAGATTCGGATAACCTAACAACACACTTACCATATAAAAAGAAAAACCAACAAAACCACTTAACTAATTCAGTTACTAATGACAACGATACAAATTCAATATACGCCGAAGACGATACTGATGAAGATGAAGTCAACAGCAACAAGACAAGCAACAAAAACTAGAACATAATAGAAGTAAAAAACCACTTGTATATGCAAAAAGACAATTTAACCTATTTTCTGACAACTAGAGGACAACGTTGCGACAATGGCGCATTAACACTACAAAAAAGAAACGAACTACCAAAATTTACCAACTTAGAAATAAATAAAATAGCAACCATCAGGAAAAATAATAAATATCATATTGCACTCCCGGTAATTACAAATACAGGAGAAAGTCAGCTAACAATAATAAACAATATTAAAACACTTCTTAAATAATTAGAAAAGGAAACAAACAACCTACAACTCAAAAGTATTAGCATTTCAAAAACAGATGAAGCAGCCGGAGTAGAATGGAGTAACATAATCAAAACAATAGAACAACTATTTAAAACCTCAAATACAACGATCCTAATTTGCAATGGAAAAATAAATCACGCGGAAATAAGTGACAGAGAAGCAATCATAAAAGAATTACATACCACTCCAATCGGTGGACATAAAGGAATAACCAAAACTGTAAAGAAAATCAAGCAAAATTACCATTGGGAGAACATGAAAACAGACGTTGAAAAATTTATCGAAAACTGCAGATCATGTCAATTAAAAAAATTAACTAGAGTTAAAACAAGGCAACTTATGATAATATCAGAGACTCCAAAATCAGCGATGGAAAAAATAGCAATGGATATAGTAATTCCAAATAGCAAAACAAACGAAGGGTACGAAAACATACTAACAATTCAAGATAATTTAAAAAAATACCTAATTGCAATCCCATTGAAAAAAGCTACATCCGAAAACATAGCAGAAGCATTAGTAAACAGAGTAATATGCTCGTATGGATCTCCAAAAACAATATTGACAGACCAAGGTAAAAACTTTTTAAGTAATATTATGAAAAAATTAGCAAAAATGTTTCACATAAAGAAGTTACAAACCACAGCATTTCACCCTCAATCAAACGGATCACTTGAACGTTCTCACCATGTCTTAAAGGAATATATAAAACATTATGCAAATCAGCACGAGGACTGGGACAAATGGCTAGACCTTGCTACTTTTTCTTATAACACAAGTGTACACGAAGGAACAAAATACACTCCATTTGAACTAATGTTCGGTAGATTGGCCAGATTACCTTCTACGAAAATACCAAACGAAGACACACCTCTGACATATATGGATTATATTCAGAATTTAGCAATAAAAGTATATGAAACACAGGAGTTCGCAAACAAACGATTGAAAGCAGCTAAATTAAAATCAAAATATTACTACGATAAACAGATAAATCCACAAATATTTAAAATAGGCGATTTTGTATTCCTACAGAAAAACCACAAAACAGGTAAACTTGACGATGAATACCAGGGTCCTTTCGAAATACTTAATATATTCGAGAATGGAAACATAAAAATAAAAATAAAAAATGAAGAACGAATTGTCCACCCAAATAGATTGAAAATTTCAAAATTAAAACAATAAAATCCAAAAATTACCATCTTTTCTCTTCTCTCTGACATATAAAACTAAAAGAAGTAACTATTTTTATGAAACTTTATCGAATTATAACAAAGTTTATGGAAATGTAAAAATAGGATAAATATACAAAACTAATCTTGTCTGACCGAGATAATTTCTACAACTAATAATAAATAACCAAAACACAAAATTAATCTATTCTGGATCCACAGAAAAACAAATCCACCGCCAACAACAGGATGACCACAAAACCAACCAACAACCAACAATAATTTTCATAGCAGCTATCTCCCAAACAACAGCATTCATTGCATTTGATTGTGGAGCAATGAATTCAAACATATCAACAATTTCACTACTCAACACTCAAGACTGCAAAATCAAGATAGAAATTTACAGGAAAATAGAATATTGTGGTATGCACTCACACACATCAGCAGTTATGAATGGAATGGCCACCTATATCTTGGAAGTCTCCAGAGAAGAATGCGAAGAAGTACACCGAACAGGAAGGATCACTATAAGTAACAATATATTCATAGACGGTATTAGAGAAAACGTGCTTGCAACATACAGCCTCAACATGGCAGGACAAACAACGGTAAATGGTAACTGCAAAGGAGTAGAATACCCAGATACATATGGAACCTGGAGTAATGTAATAGTCCAAGGAACAGCAAAAATTTTGATACAAAAATATAAAGCCAGGGTAAACTTAAACGAAAATAAGATACACTTACGGTCAGGAATTGCTTATGCAGTAACCGACAAAAATTGCTTGGACTTGGAAGGAGGTAATATTTATTGGGATACGATACCAGTAGGTTTCTGCGGCTCTAACAAATATGATGTCTTATATGAAGGTGTAATAAATAAAGCATTCAACGAAAACAAAACCATTATATACTCACTAACAACCGAAGATATCACATTCGCACTAGCATCTAGAGGAGGAAAAGGCAAAATTAATGATATTAGAAATTGGAAACGGTGGAGGACTTAAAAAAGTACCAATAAAAACATCTAATTTAGATATATTTGCATACGTAAATTAAAATACGAAAAAAAAAAGAGAGAGAGAGAGAGAGAGAGAGAGAGAGAGAGAGAGAGAGAGAGAGAGAGAGAGAGAGAGAGAGAGAGAGAGAGAGAGAGAGAGAGAGAGAGAGAGAGAGAGAGAGAGAGAGAGAGAGAGAGAGAGAGAGAGAGAGAGAGAGAGAGAGAGAGAGAGAGAGAGGGCGACGCGTTGTGCGTAACGCGGCCCCAGGAAAAAGATAGTGTTGTGCGCGCGAGCGTAGCGCTAGTGTTAGATATACTGTCCATTACGAATTTTGCGCTAAGTTAACCTGAAAGTGGAGATTTATAATTTAATCAATTCTTTTTGTAATATTACATGATGTGTTTTACTGCGGCCCTAGTCACGTTACAATGGCGCCAACGAGAAAAACTCACATAATTTAAACAGTAATAAAACGAAAATTGCGACACATAAATACACATTACACAACTAACCAAACATAAGGCACTCACATACAACAAACAATAATACATTACACAAAACGAATATAAGAGATAATATATAAAACATACAATACAGACAACATAAACACACAAAAAGAAATCAAACATACCTCACAACACAATTACACACCAAACTTAAAAACATTAAAGACAAGAACACTTATTACAAAAAAAAAAAAACAAAACACAGCAAAATATTATTTTCAATTACAAATTTAGAGATAATAAATAGAGCTATAAACATGCTACGAACGCCGGCATTCACGCCAGCAAGAGCAGGCGCGACGATAAACATAAACATAGAAGAGACGCAAACAGATCAAAACAATTCAGACAATAACATCAACAAATCATTATTAGACATAACAATAGAAGAACTAAATAAAGAACTACATAGAAACACAAACAGACAAGGCACACCGATAAATAATCAAAATCAACAATCACAACACATTATGCCAAATATAAGAGTGCGGAACCTATTGGACGAATACTCAGAAGACGGTAGGAACACACATATACAAAGAAACAACGCATACGCTTTACGACAAACACAAAATTATGACCAAATAGAAGAGGAAAATAATACACAACACAGACAAGAACAGAACCAAAACACAGAAAGAGAAAACACATATACACAACATCAACAATTACACAGACAAAATCAAAACTTCATTCCATGGCAAATCTATACAAAAAAAAACACCTATGGAAGTGGTACAAAATTGGCAATTAAAATTTGAAGGAAAGGAAAATGAAAACATATACGACTTCTTAGAAAGACTAACAGAACTACAAAACGGATATAATTCATCAACTGACGAATTATACAAAACAATACCAATATTATTATCAGGAAATGCATACGACTGGTATAAATTAAATAAAACCGAATGGAATAACTGGGAACAATTTACAGAGACATTAGTAGATTTACTACACAGTATTTAGACACATTTCAAAATAAATCATATAGAACTAATATAAAAAAACAATTAGAAGAGAATTTTCAAAAAATAATAGATTTTATATTACACTACATAACATTATTAAACCAGTTACACCCGCCGTACACACTAGAAAAACAATTAGATAAAACATACGAGCACTTAAGACAAGAATACCAATACCACATCAGACGTTATGAAATACACACATTCAAAGAATTACAAACAATAGGGACAGAATTCGAAAGACTAACTCAAAAAAACAGAGAAAAACAAATCACACACAATTACACACCATTGAACATCTACACAAAAGAATTCACACCTACACCACACACTTACACACAAAAAACACAACATTACAAACCAAAAACATATACACCACAAACAAATAATTACTCAACTTAAAAAAATTACAGACAACAGACAGAAAAAGAAAAAACACAAAATATAGTAGAACAATGCTACAAGTGCGGACAACGAGGACACTACAAACGAGAATGCCCAAAACAACAATCACACAAACAGTACACAAAACAACAAGGAACAGGGAAACCGGAATTGAGGCTAAAAGAATTGGTCAATTTAGCTTCAGAAATAAAAGACGACCCTCGATGGTACACACAAATTAAAATAGGTAACACTCAAATTACTGCATTAGTTGACCCAGGCGCAACAAATACATACATAGGACAGACAGGCATCCAAAAATTAGGAAACAAAATACAAGACAAAATTAAAATTAAAAACAATGATATTAAAGTACAACTAGCAAACGACACTAACATAGAAATTATAGGAATAGTAGAACTACCAATCACATTAAAAAATAAAACATTCAACACAAACATAAGAATAGCACCGGACATAAAAATAGAATGCATTTTAGGAATAGACTACATAAAAAAAGCAAAAATAATACCAGACTATGGACAAGAAACATGGTTCTTTAAAGAAACACCGACAGACATTCAACCAATGAAAAACCAAGAACAAACACACACATACAAAAAAAACCTTTATTACCAACACCAGACACACTACCAAATAGAACACTATACAGCATATAGGAGAAAACACTTACAAAAACACAAACAGGACTGATAGAACTCACACCAATACAACAACACGAAATCCAAGCAATAGTACACAAATTAACAACAAATAAAAAAATAGGACTAACCAGACTGACAGAACACACAATTGACGTACAAAATCACAGACCAATAAAACAACGGTCGTACACAGTATCACCAATCATTAACAAAAAAATACACGAACAAGTAGAGGAAATGCTAAGTGAGGGAATCATTGAACCATCAAAAAGTGATTGGACAAGTCCAATAATAATGATAAAAAAACAAAATGGTACGTACAGATTTTGTCTAGACTTTAGAAAATTAAACTCGGTAACAAAAAAAGATGCTTACCCACTACCAAAAATGGACTCCATACTAAAAACATTACCAACAGCAAAAATAATATCGAAACTAGACCTAAACCAAGCATACTACCAGATCCCACCAGAAAACAATAGCAAACACCTAACCGCCTTCATAGTACCAGGAAAAGGACTTTACCAATTCGAACGAATGCCATACGGATTAACAAACGCACCAGCCACATTCCAAAGATTACTAGACAAAATAATAGGACACGACGAAAATCCTCACATATTCGCATACTTAGACGACATTATAATTGTATCAGAAACATTTGAAGAACACAAACAACTACTAAAAAAACACTAAATACAATAAAAGACGCAGGTTTAATTCTAAACACGGAAAAATGTGAATTTGGCGTAAGCCAAGTAGAGTATTTAGGTTACATAGTAAATAAACATGGATTACAGATTAATCCAGAAAAAACAGAGGCAATACATAACTACCCAATCCCCAAAACTCTTAAACAAATACGCAGACTGTTAGGAATGGCATCATGGTACAGACAATTTATACCTAATTTTGCACAAATAACAGAACCAATAACACGACTATTAAAAAATAACACAAAACTACAATGGGGACAAGAACAACAAAACGCATTTAATTACATAAAACACAGACTCACATCTTCACCAACACTAATACGACCAGATTTTACGAAAACATTCCACATAAGTACAGATGCAAGTGACGCAGGATTAGGAGCAGTATTATCACAAATAGTAGAAAAAAAAGAACACGCCATACCTTACATAAGTAGGGCACTCACACATCAAGAAAAAAAATACTCAGCATCCGAAAAGAATCGAAACTCCGCAACAATTATTTTATATATTTTTTTTTACAAACCACAACAACATTTTATATATACACACACATATACATAAATAAATAATAATAATTTATACTAACTATTACTGAACTATACTATATTAACAATGCATGAGGAATGTGGATCTAACATAGTAAGTCTCTACCAATACATTACCAATATTTTATAAAAAAAACATTGTAAAGGATATCAGTATATAATATAGAGTATGGGCATAGACACAATGAAAATACAAAATGAACTTTCCACTAAACGTCTTCCTGAGCACACTGGAAATAGCAGCACGAGATTATTGGGCATACATGGAACTATACCAAGAAGAATGCCATTTTGCAGACGAAATGCTAGCAACTAGAGAGGAAAAATGGACATGTAGGAGCTGTTACGACACCCTTTCAGAGGAAGAACAAAAAGAGTTTCAACATCTGACAAACGTCCATATTACAACCCCTGAAGGAACGATCATCAACTGCAGTTTCTGCCAACAAAGAATACTGACAAATAGACCAGCTACAAGTTGCATCAGATGCCTAAACAGACATATAAGGCGGATAAATGATAGAATAAAAGATCGTGAAATTGGAAAACCGAGGCAAGCACACAAAATAATCACGGAATTTAAAACACGCACTAGCCCACACGATATAATTATACCAGATCCTCAAAGCGAAGACGAGGGTATCAACGATTTATAATACTCCTCGCAAATGTAACATAAAAATATAAATGTAATCGCAAATATGAATGAAAATAAATAAACCATTACACAACATTATCAACTACTTATGAAAATTACGAACAAACAAAAAAAAACACACAAAACAAAATTTTATTAAAAATAACGCAGATTAATGTTAATCTGACGACAACAATTAAAACTAATTTTATTAAAAATAACGCAGATTAATGTTAATCTGACGACAACAATTGTAACTAATTTTATCGAAAATAACGCAGGTTAATGTTAATCTGACGAGATGCAAAGAAAAAAGTTGTATACAAAACGAAACTATTATAAAATGCAGATCAATCCGGATCTATCGACAAACAAAATGTAAACAAAGGTTTCCTCAGAGTATATAAAATGTCAAAACTCCGTCATAGATTAAGGTTAGGCTTGATATGATGAAGCAACTAGGCATATTTTAACTTTCGTACGAACTATGTTCGCGATCTTCTTAGGACTTATCGCAGTAACACACGAATGAAAAGGAAATAAATGAGGAAACACTTCATCAATTTACATGATTACTAATAAAAATTCCATGCTCAAAATAATATAATATAAATGTTTCGAGCACAAAATAGCACACAAATTATCATACATAGCGAAGTAAACTGGAGGACCAGTTCTGACTAACGAGGGGGGTGTTACGTGCCCGTAACTGCCGCAATACATAGGAACAACCGATTATAAGAAACCTTACTTACCGATTGCAGTAGCCAAAAGAACAGATATTAATACTAGGAATTTAGGCACAGCGATATCTATAGCTTATACTAACAAACTAAAAACGCTCTTTCACCCGCTAGATAACTCGACTGAACACAGAGAAAAATCTGACGTATCGACCCCAGCCGATAAATCCCGGCTCAACACATTTACCCATAAGTGCGCTATACTACCGACAAGCATACATATTTGTAGAATACCCCAAAAAAAACTTACAAAAATATAAACCAATAAAAACAAACTCTTTCATAAATAAAAACATTAAAAAAATAATTTTGTTAATATTTTTTTCCATTAGAAAACTCTGCCGTGTTAAAAAGATTGGCTTCTTAAAAAGAGTATATCAACAAGTTCCCCTCGGTTTCCCAGAGTCATAAAAATTCCTAAACCATCGACAGCTAAACAAAGAACATAGATATGAGAACTCACACAAACAAATATTCTTTCAAAAATTATACAACGTAACCTTCGCATATATAAATCTTTAATTTAAACAAAAGCCAATAAAAATACTAACATCCGACAATATAATATGATGCAACATAATTTTCTGCACATTTTGAGTACAAACAAAATATAATTAAAACCATAATTTACTGTAACAAATAATTCTATAAATAAAACAGAATAATTAAATAAACATCTCTTTCTTTAACTAACAACCCAAATTAGGACAAAAATTATTTCCAATAACATACGCTAGAATTTATCAACAAATAAATTGTTTTTTTTTTTAACAAACTTATCCACATGCACACACACAGGCACCCATACAACTGCACATCCGAGCCACGCCCAAAATATGAGAAAATATTTTAATTTATACATAAAATAATAAATAAACATGAACACGAAACAAAATATTATTACTCGTAATAATTTTCTTTACATTTTTATATAGAAAAACCTCTGGAATAATTAAGAGAAACCCCTGAAAACAATAAAAACAATATTGACTAGGACAAACCAATTCCAATGCTTAACTAACAAATCTTGCATGTATTATTAACAATAACAAGTATCAGCAATTCTCTTTACTTGCGTACAGACATACATTTTTTTTCGAATTAACTATTTAAGCAATAATGACGATGATTAATATCTGTTCTTCACGTATGTTAAATTATAAGATAGTCTATTTGCACAATAATCAACGAACTACATGGCTCTTTATACATTAAAATACTTAAAAATAATTGCTCATAAATAATTAATAACCGACGCGTTAATTAAGTCAATTTCTCGATTGTTTAAAATATATCTATCAAGATCAAAACTAATTTTGCGAATTATTCCACTTCTAAACATGCTACGAAGTTCGTTCATGTTTGTGCAAATCACAGAATACAGTTGGCAAAAACTTCAATTGTCAACCAAACTACATTGTCAACGGATCATTGTTTTTAACAAACTTTAGAAAATCTGGTCACGAAAATCTCTTATCTCTGTTCCAACCTTCAACCCCTCCATCTGACCCAGAAAACACAGAGCCAGAATCATATAAATAGCGGCTCCAGAACTACAAAATTCAGTTCAAGTTCAAGACAGTATCTCGTTAACTGAATAAGTTAACCGGAAAGTCAACGACGACGAAGACTACGAGTCCCAGACTTCAAACAAGGAGGAATCTTCGGCTAGAAGTCCACCCACCGATCCCCTCTCAGGCCCAGCTGAGTCACCAGTAACGAAAACCAGGGCTTTAAAAAAAGTGAGTATCAGCTTCACCCTCTTCCTCCTTTTTCCTCTCTCCCCTTCCCCTTTTTTTTGGATCGACGGGAGGTACTGGCTACCGAGCGGCGAACGTTGGTTTATAACCACGTCGAGCCACCCCGTTGTCGGCTCCCCGAATCGACCCACCCCTCGGTCGATTATGGAATTGGAGTCAACACGCTCCGATGCATGATCGACCCATAGGAACCCTTATCTCGGTTAAGTGATAGGCCATTTTTCCCGGTTTTCCACCGTTCTACGTTTCCAACTACCAATCCTCAATAGCCTCCCCCGTACCACCTTTTACTTCCATCCAATCGGTCTCGGTCCGACCACCCATTAACCATCATTTTCGTTTTTTTTTTATAGTGAAGGGTGCCCAGTAGCGCCGTCGGCTAAGGCGGGCCCGTCTTTGATTACAGGCCCAGTGGTTCGTGTGGGGCGCCCATTTTGCCAGGGGACTTGACCCCAAGAATTCGAGTAATCCGGTCACCAGAGAGCGACTACCGGAGCTTTGTCAGCTCCCGGCGGCTCCTCCACCTCTTCCTCCTCCTCCTCCTCCTCCTCCTCCATCTGACCCTCTCCCTGGATCCCCTCCTGAACCCAGGAGAAAGATCTCCCTTCAGGAATATAGGGAAAGAAATTTACAAAAAAACTATTAAATAAATTACATTTTACCTCCGAACCTGTGCATTAATTATTCTACCCTCATCTTTCCTCCTGGTCCAGCAGCCTCCGTTCACATACGAACCCCGGATAGTCCCTTCAGGACGATCCTCCTTTCGACCGTCCAAAATTGGTGCCTCCGTTTCAAGAGCACTAATTTGGGACGTAACACTGTAGTAAATATATCCGCAATATTCTCATTCGAATCAATTTTACATACATTTAATAATCTATCTTTTGCACTTTCTTGCACATAGTGATAATGAATTTCTACGTGTTTTGAATTTTTAGTGAAATTTCCATACTTCGCAATATTTATAGCTCGAGAGTTATCTTCAAAAATTGGTATTGGCTCGTTTAAGATTATTTTAAAAATTTTCAATATCTCGCGTATATACTTTAGTTCACTTACAACTTCTGAAAGAGCTATATATTCTGCATACGTCGAAGCTTTAGTTATACATTTTTGTTTACGTGATCTCCAATCGATTACATTTCCATATAAACTAATCATGTAACCTGAAGTAGATTTCCTAACTGTATTATCTCCTGCCCAATCAGCATCTACGTGACATGTTATAATTTCTATATTTTCATTCCTTCGAAACCATAGACAAATATTTTAAAACGCGCAAAGCATATTTAAAGTGTGTCTCATTATAACAATTTTGATACCGACTTAAATAGTTCACACTGTAACTTATATCCGGTCGTGTATTAGAACCTATATACAATAAGGAACCAATCAAATTCCTATACTTTATATAAGATACGCATTCTTTTGCCTTTTCAATTTTTAAGTTCGTTTCTATCGGAGTATTATACAGTTTACTATTTTGTATTGTATATCTATTTGCCAAAGATTCGATATACCTTGTTTGATTTAATTTCATTTCGTGTTTACGATAATCATAATCAACTGTAATTCCTAAATATTCTTTTATTTCGCCTAAATCTTTCATCTTAAATCTATCCGATAACAATTTCTTTATACTTTCTATTTTCTTCTTATCTTTTCCGCATATTAGCAAGTCATCTACATATATCAAAAGATAAATGGCATTTTCATTTTCTCCGAAAGTATATAAACATAACTCTACATTACTTTTCTTAAAACCTAGTTTTGTTACATACTCGTCGAAACATTCATACCAATCTCTAGGACTTTCTTTTAAACCATATAGCGCTTTTGATAACTTATAAACTTTATTTGTTCCATCTTCGTAACCTTTAGGTTGACTGACATATACTTACGAGTTGATTTCACCATTTAAAAAAGCAGTTTCTACATCCATTTGCTCTATTTTTAAACAATTTTGACATCAATACGAGAATAAGATCCTTAATGTTTGATTGTTTGCAACCGGGGAATATATGTCGTCAATTACATCTGTTTGTTGGAAACCTCTTACAACTAATCTGGCTTTATACCTATTATCGGTCTTTCTTGCATAAACCCATTTTTTTTTTTTTTTTTTTTTTTTTTACATCTAAAATTTGTTTATCTTGCACTTTATCCACTAATTTCCAAGTTTTATTTTTATTTATGCATTTCATTTCATTATCCATCGCATTTTTCCAATTTTGACTATCGACACTACTTATCGCCTCCTCAAACGTACCAGGTGTATCTATTCTACAATAACGAACATATATATTATAGCTTTCATTTTATGTCTTGCTACTATTATTCTATTTTTTACTAATACTCTATATCATACATCGCTATATCCTAATAGAATACCTATATCCGCCTTTTTGTCCCATTTAGATAATCTTTTTGCTTCTGGTTTTCTAACAAAAACTTTACTACCATATAAGCATAAATATTTAACATCTGGTATTTTCTTAAAGAATATTTCATAAGGAGTTTTTCTCTCTATCGTATTCGCTAAAGTTCGATTTTTTAAATATACTGCTGCGCATATTATTTCTGGCCATTATCATTTATGTACTTGTGCTTCAGATAATAAGCAACGCGCCATATCCATTATAGATCGATTGAATCGTTCCGCTGTACCATTTAACTCATGTACATACACTGGACAATTATTCAAGATAATGTAACACCTTTTCATTAATTTCTAATTATGACAGAAAAGTGTTACCCTCCGTCGTCTGACCTTGGGAAAGGGCAGAGGACGCGATAATAAAATTAATAATTAATTAGGGAATACGCCAAATCAGCAACTCAGCTATGTCGGACAGAAGGTCCGACTCGCGGAGGCGGCGTGGGTTAATATTCCCAATAACGTAAGAGAGAGAAAGAGAATCGAAACACTCGCGGAAAAATGGAGCGAAAGCCGGTGTGCAAAATAACCGGGGCGCTCCACCAAAATATTAGGCGGTCGACCGCAATACAATAATGCGACAATAGTAAGTCAAATGTTTCCAAATGAATTTTTATTAAATTATATAATATAATTGACTCTCCATTGTCTACATCGTAAGGAAACATTAAATAAAGGGGAATTGTCCGAATGCGTCACTTACTTTATACGCCAATATATCGCTTCTGACGCGCAGATCCGCCTTAAGGCACTCGGAAAGTTTGCCCGACACTTTTTACGAATTTTTGGAATATGCCTTAAACACTCGTTGGCGGTGTGATCCACTTATATTGGATACGAAGGAAAAGTACAAAAATAAAATAGCGGAACACAATCGACGCTCACAAATTAAACGAGGTAAATTTTATATACCGATCGTACGCAGAGGGTGGTCAGGACGATTCTCTCTACATCTTTCTAAATCTCGTGTTCCGCAAGGCACGTGCCATTCCCCCTCTTGCCTCTCCGTTCTCTGCGTCCATACAGGTAGGAAGTCTAGCGCGAATTTGAATATATTGGAATGTTTAAAGAATTAACGATTCGCGCTACACCCCCCTCCCAGACGCTAAGTACCGTGCTAGAGTACCAGCTCGACATTCGGACTTCCTAACAGGTTGGTAATGAGGAGAGGTAAACAAGGATTATTTAGTATCTTCCCCCCTTACCACATGCAAACTTCCTTTCCCTCATGCCACATAATGAAGTTAATTCCTTGCAATACATACAAAACACCAACAATTGGTTTTTAGGTATTTTATTCCTTATATAAAATTGTATAAGAAGAAAAAAATAAATTATTTTTCCAAAGGGTGATTTGGCTTGTTGGGGCATACACCTGGGTGCCAAATGCCGGGCCAACCGCAAGCAGCACAACGCGGTTGTGGCCGGGGCTTCAACCCTATTCTGCCGTACTCTCCTTTCGGGGAGGAGGCCTTCTGGAGTAGCCTCTCGCGTTCCCGCTTGGTAAATTCCACATTAACCCGGGCGCGCGTCTCCTTGGCCCTCGCCTCTTTTAGGGCCTGGTAATAATTGGGTGACCCCTCTCGCAGGATTTGTTGAACCCTCTGGTTCGCTTCCTCCGCTTCGGCCCGTTTGCGGGCCAGGTCCACCGTCGTCCATTCTAAGACCTAGCGTTGACGCTCTTGAGTCTCTCTTCGCTCCTCCGTTTTTTTTCCGGAGTTCATGAGCAAGTTTCTGCTCCTGCCTTTAATCTTGGATATGCGGAAGGATAGCTTTGGCGTGTGTTTCACCAGCCTTCCCATGTTTTTGGAGGAATCGGTCTGACCAGGCAAAGGCTCGATTCTCCTCCTCGATCGCCTCCTTACGTCGTTTTTGGCTGTTTCGCAGGGCATTGTAGAGTGCCTCCCACTCATCGGCTATCGATAATTCCTCGTGCAAGGGGGCCGACACACCCTCCTCCATTGCAGACTGCTGTCTTCCGGCAGTCTCTGGATCCATTGGTAATTCGAGTAAGCCCCATGGTTGCCATTCGTCATACAGGCCTAACTCTTCCATGAGGTTGTCCACCTCCTCAACTGTGGCCTCTATAAGGGCCAATCGTCGGACCTCTTCCCACTCCTGGTCTTCTGGCTTAGACGCCATAACAACAAAACCAAAACAAAACAACGTGCTATTAGTATATCATGCATCATTCAGATTCGTCGAGCTTTCTGCAACCGAGTTCGGCGCGGAGACCACGACAGAAGTGGTGCTGGGATTTGCACCGGAGTAGAAATAAAGCTAAACTTTTTAGGCCGACCGCGTGGTCGTCGTGTTGGAGCGTTAGTTTCATCGCGATCTTCCTGAGCTAAGTGAGATTCGTCGGCCACCAACTCTCGCGGCGCAAACCCTACTCTATCGCAATTTCTTACAGTCCTAACAACGTTTCGTTGTGTTTTACGCGGGCGTCCTCGCGGTCGAGGAGCACTTACAATCTTCGACGACTCCCTAGTAGCTATGGTACGGGACCCAGGTTCTTCGCGAGGGACACTCACCTCCACTTTTTTAGCCGCCTCTTTATCCACTTGATCGAAGTCAACTCCTTCATAGAATGGCTTGAGGTGCACCACATGTGTAGATCTCTGAGATAGGCCATTTTGGTCGACTAGGTCATAAACATTCGATCCTAACCTCTGTAAGATTGTGTACGGACCAACACATTTAGGGGCTAACTTAGCCGACACGCCCTCTGCTGCTGAGGAAAGAATTCGGTTCTTCTTCCAAACCTTGTCGCCAACTTGGTATTCGACATTACGCCGTCGTGCGTCATAATATACAGCTTGTCGGTTTTGGGCTTCCTGAGCCTTCTCACTCGCTCCCTGGCGCAACTCGCTCAAGTTACTCATCCTGGCCTTCCAGTTCACTATGGCTCTCTCCTGACATTGACTTTCCTCTTCACGCTCTTGAATTCGGCGACGTAAAGTCGGAGGTTTCGGTTGTCTACCAAAGTTTAGGAGAGCAGGACTAACTCCAGTTGACTCTTGAATAGCCGTATTACAAGCAAACACGAATTCGTCAATGTGTTCGTCCCATTCACGATGACTTTCTTCGATACAAGCGACAATCATCGTCTTGAGGGTACGATTCGTCCGTTCCACTGGATTAGCCTGAGGATGATACGCCGGGTTTCTTGAAAACTCTATGCCACGTTCAGCCAAGAAGGTTTTTAATTCCTTATTCCAGAATTCTGGGCCATTGTCTGAATGGAATACTTCAGGTGTACCAAAGCGTAGCAAAACTCTCTCGGTAAAAGCCTTAATTACAGCTTTTCCGGTTGCTTTTCTCAGTGGCACACTACACTCTATCCATCGTGTAAAAATATCCTGAAGGACGATGAGATATTCGTATCCATGTTTACTTCTTGGAAATGGACCCATAAGGTCGCTAGACACCATTTTCCAAGGTTCAGTCACGATTCTTTTTCCCATTAAACCACTAGGAGCAACAGGTGGAATCTTACATTGTTGACAAATACTACATCCACGAACATATCTTGTTACGTCCTTCCGTAGAGTAGGTCAATAATTGTATCGAGAAATTCGATCTATTGTTTTCTTTCGACCTAAATGACCTGCGGTGGGGATATCGTGATTTTCTTGAAGAATCTCCTGACGCATTTCTTTAAATACAACCATTTTCCACGCATCATCGTCTCCAATCATATCTTCCAATCATTCATCAGGCCGATACACATAGAGTTGGCCATCCTTAACTTTCCAAAAAGGATCTTTAAGTGGTTCTTCCTGCACTGCCTTCAGTTTTTCCAGGTACCATTTATCTGAGATGTCAGGAACCACTTCGATGGCATTCACGTCCGGCTCTTCATCCATGTCATACATGCGTGACAACGCATCCGGTACGTGATGCAATGCTCCTTTTCGGTGTTCGACCTTATAGTCGTATCCTTGGAGTTCTAAAGCCCAACGAGCCAATCGACCGACTGGATTACGAATGTTACATAACCATTGTAAACTGCTATGGTCGGTTATGACCTTAAAATGGTAACCTTCGATATAGGCCCTAAATTTCCGTATAGCCCAGATCACAGCCAAAGATTCGCGTTCCGAAGCCGAATAATTTCGTTCAGCCGCATTCATAGTACGACTCGCGAATGCTAATATTGTATCCTCACCATCGATTTTCTGGCCTAGAACTGCTCCTAAACCTGTTCCACTAGCATCTGTTTCGATGACGAATTCCTGGGTAAAATCCGGCCGATGAAGAATTGGGGCAGATGGCAACAAAGATTTGATTTGCCCGAAAGCTTCCTCCTGTTCTTGCGTCCAAATATAACGCTGACTTTTTCTTGTTAGTTGCGTCAAGGGCTCCGCAATGATTGCAAATTCGGGCATAAACTTCCTATACCAGGACGCCATTTCAAGAAATCGTCGAAGTTGACGAAGGTTTTTCGGCGCCGGGTAATCCACAATAGGCTGG
This sequence comes from Trichopria drosophilae, assembly GCA_030407085.1. Lineage (NCBI taxonomy): Eukaryota > Metazoa > Arthropoda > Insecta > Hymenoptera > Diapriidae > Trichopria > Trichopria drosophilae. Next base: position 104,094,440 of record CM059582.1, read on the forward strand.
ATCTTTTCGGGATCAGGACGAAATCCGTCACCATTAATCAATACACCGAGATAACGGACTTCTTCCCGACAAAATAAACTTTTCTCCCGGTTAATACTAAGTCCAGCTTCCATAATTCTTCTCAATACAAATTCTAGCCACTGCAAGTGCTCGTGGAACGTTTCTGTAACGATAATAATATCGTCCAAGTAAGCGAAAGCATGTGGTTCCAATTCTGGACCTATTAATTGATCAAGAAGTCTCTGGAATGTGGCAATTTCTATTTGGTGGTATGCACTGCCTAAATCCAGAGTCGAAATATACTTAGCCCGTTGCAATTTCCCAATTATGGAGTCCATATACGGTAATGGATAAGCATCATTTTTGGATAACGCGTTGACGTTCCTATAATCCACACAGAAGCGCCATTTCCCATTGGATTTCTTCACCAGTACTACTGGACTTGACCATGCACTCGACGATCGTTCGATGATGCCTTCGTCCAGCATATTCTGTACTTGAGCATGCATTTCTTCCTCCAACTTTTGAGAAATGGGGTAGTACCGTTGCCTAATTGGCCGGCTACCGGCTTCTAAAATAATTTCGTGTTTGATCAGTGGCGTACATCCAATATGACCTAAGTTTTCTGGCAATATTCTCTTTCCCAGCCTGTCAATAATATCTCGCTGTGCGTTGGAGATTTTTACCAAACCGGGTGCCGATTGGAGTGTATTAGGACTTTCGTCGATAGATGCCACTTCAACCTTAATACCTCCCTTTCGGCCTTCAATGAATAATAAATTCTCCCTAGGGTGGAGAACTGCATTGAATGCTCTAAGGAAGTCAGCACCTAAAATGCATGTCGGTTTAAGATTGGGCATAATTAACGCCAAAATCTCTCTTCGATTTCCGGTGACCTTAAAAGGTAATTGAACCTGACCAGATATTGTCGAAGTCCTTCCATCTGCCACTTGAGCTGCTCTTCCTTCATATGCCGTCACAGGCCGGCCACAGTCAGCAGCAACTAAAAATCCAACCGGTCCAATAATCGTACGAGCTGCACCCGGATCAAACAATCCTTGAAGACGGTATCCTCCAATATCGGTAGGAATCCACCATCTTGAAAAGTCTTCGGAAGCCGTTGAATTGATTTCATCGGTACACCGAACCTTCTTTTTGGAGGTTGTCTTTCTAACAGAAACCCCCTCTACTGTTCCTTGTTTGCGTTTCCCGAACAGCTAGGACAGTTATATTTAGTGAACCCAGGTCTCTGAAACCGTAGCACTTAACCATCCTTGAGGATCTCCTTGGAGATTGATTGACCTCCAAGCTTCTGGGTGGAGTTACCGTCTCTTGTCGAGTTGAATTGGATACCACCAGGGTATTTCTTCCTGATGACATCCTTCTTGGGTTGTCCGGAGTCCTCTTTGGCGAATATTGCCGAACAGGCGTTTCTCGTTCAATTGAGGATTGCCTTCGTTGAAGGTCTTTCAACTGCTGTTCAAAATTATTCAGCTGACTAAGAACTTTCTCCAACATTCTCGTGGTCTCGAAGTCTTTCATTTTCTGGTTCGGTTTCGGTATAAATACTGCAGCGACTTCCGGTTCCTTCGATGTCTCCATGGCGGGTAATTTCGGACATGACTTCCGTGATAGCTCCGATTTTCCGTGGTAGGCGACCTCTGGTAAAAGTGACATTTCCGGTTCAGGAGGTGGTTTGTACAATTTCAAACAACGTTGCACCCTTTCCACTTCCACAGCTCTTTGGAGTAATTCGTCGAAATTATGAACTTCTTCTCGACGAATCGCCATTTGGATTTCCGGTCTTAAATTTTGGTGTAACCTATCCAACTGTCTCTCCATTGAAGGTATGGGCATACACCTATTCAAGATTGTCCGCAGACATACAACAAAATCTCGGACTGACTTTTCTGGACCTTGTGTACGTCTTTGTGCTTCTGCTTCCAGTCGCTGATAAAAATTCCGGTCAATCCCATAGCACTGGCCTGCAGCTTGACAAAAATCTTCCCAATTATGTCACTCTTGATGTACCAACCGGTACCATTGTAAGGCTACTCCATTTAATAAATTAGGGAGTGCCATTAATACTTGGTGATTGGCAAATCCAGCTAGTTGTTTCTTTTTTTCCACTCGGGTCAACAATTCTTCCACGCTGAGTCCCGAGTTTCCGGAAAATTGAATTCCCCATTTTCAGACAATTTCACTGAGATCTGGTGTTTTTACAGGCATATTGATTGTCCTGTTAACCCGATCTCTTATCTGGTTCAACTCCTCCAGGATGGTCTGATAATCCTGTTCTCCCCCCTCCCTAGGAACATCATGGGGGGTTGTGCTTCTGGAGTTATTATCCGATGGGTAATTTACGCCAAAAGTGTCTTGGAAAGTGACTCTTTGTCCATTTAATCCTCGGCGTTCTTCATCCAATCGGGTACTACTTGCTATTCTGTTCGGTGTCTTATCCTGTCCTTTATTTTGGATAACAGCTTTTGCATAATCCAAAATATTTCCTACCTCTACGGGAATTTGTACTATTGTACCATTTTGTAGGGTATAAGGCCTCATTTCTCCTATTTCATTCTGTCTTCTTTCTTCTCGTGCACCCTCTTCTTGATGCACCTGAGCCGTGACCACAAATACATTTGGCCCTATACCATCTAATTCGCGTTCGAGGAATGACTCTAATAAATTGTCTCGATGATCTCTAGTTTGTGTTTGGTCTATTCCCGTATTTTCCGCAACAAAGTCGGTAGCCGTATAGTTTCCATTAAGACGATTCCTAAGCCGATTTATACGTGCTAATACGCATCCAGACGTGTCTAATTGTAATTCGTCTAATACGTCATGTATTTGATTTTCGGATAGACCAAACAGCCAATTATCAATATTTGGATTAGGCTTATTTCCATTAAAACTATCCATTTTGGAGTATAGGTTTCTTATCCAGAAATTAATTAAATAAATTATTGGGAATAACCAATTCCACATTGAAATAATTGAAATTAATTAAATAATTTTAAAATAATTATATAAATCAAGTTTATATTCTAGAAATGGGACCTAATCCAGCTAAACAGTGTCAATAATAATTTTCAACAATTTAACATTAAAACCAGAAAAACAGAAATATCAATACACAATAATTTTAAAATTGTTGATAAATAATAATAATCAAGAATCGTGCAGGACGTAGACAAAATATGTATGACCAGAAAAATGACTAGATATATTTATAAAGAAATACTAAATAAATAACGTTTTTGTTCAAAGTCACTGAATTATAATTACAAAACACAAAATAAATGAATTAAATACATCACAACAATTTCTAAAATGACCTTTTAAGAACAAACAAAGATTTTAATAATTAAGTATCATTATCTTCTTTTAATATATTATAATATAATTTGCAATCCAATTTATTTACTTCCAACTTAGAGACAAATACAGATACAATATATCATCGGTCAATTTTTAAAACAATAAATAAATAACTACTTTAGTTAAAATTATGTAAAGCTGTAAAGATAATATAATAATATAATAATGAATAAAATTCTTTAATCTTGTATAGGGAAATAGTCAATAAAATAAAATTCAAATCGTACAAATGAAGTAAAATGTAAAATTTATATATAAATCAAACTATAAGTACACAATAATTAATTATATAATAATAATAAATTAGGACGAATTAATACAAACGCACATCTATTCTCAAACTTTAGAACTTCATGTTCTAGGACGAAATTTTGTAATAATGCCAATAACTCTAATTACAAACAACAAAGGCTTACTTTATAAGCCTCACCACGTTTAAGGGCCATTTTGTAACACCTTTTCATTAATTTCTAATTATGACAGAAAAGTGTTACCCTCCGTCGTCTGACCTTGGGAAAGGGCAGAGGACGTGATAATAAAATTAATAATTAATTAGGGAATACGCCAAATCAGCAACTCAGCTATGTCGGACAGAAGGTCCAACTCGCGGAGGCGGCGTGGGTTAATATTCCCAATAACTTAAGAGAGAGAAAGAGAATCGAAACACTCGCGGAAAAATGGAGCGAAAGCCGGTGTGCAAAATAACCGGGGCGCTCCACCAAAATATTAGGCGGTCGACCGCAATACAATAATGCGACAATAGTAAGTCAAATGTTTCCAAATGAATTTTTGTTAAATTATACAATATCATTGACTCTCCATTGTCTACATCGTAAGGAAACATTAAATAAAGGGGAATTGTCCGAATGCGTCACTTACTTTATACGCCAATATATCGCTTCTGACGCGCAGATCCGCCTTAAGGCACTCAAAAAGTTTGCCCGACACTTTTTACGAATTTTTGGAATATGCCTTAAACACTCGTTGGCGGTGTGATCCACTTATGTTGGATACGAAGGAAAAGTACAAAAATAAAATAGCGGAACACAATCGACGCACGCAAATTAAGCGAGGTAAATTTTATATACCGATCGTACGCAGAGGGTGGTCAGGACGATTCTCTCAATATCTTTCTAAATCTCGTGTTCCGCAAGACACGTGCCATTCCCCCTCTTGCCTCTCCGGTCTCTGCGTCCATACAGGTAGGAAGTCTAGCGCGAATTTGAATATATTGGAATGTTTAAAGAATTAACGATTCGCGCTACAATAATACCCTTTTCTCTAGCAAATTTGTAAATACTACTATTTAAATATTCTGAATCTATTCTGAATCTATTTAAATACTACTACTTAAATATTATCACATCTTAATTTTTTTATTTTTTTTTCAGTTAAATTTTCACTTTCATTTATGTATTGAACAAAACAATCAAATAGTTCATCTTTCGATTCTATGCAATAAACCTTAGCTATTTTACTGTAATCGTCTGCAAAAGAAACAAAATATTTTTCCCCATTTAAACCTGTTGTTTTAAAACTACCACAAACATCAGTGTGTATAATTTCTAAAATATCTTTGGTTCTAGTTCTATTATTATCAAACGGTAAATTATGCATTTTATTTTCTATACATGTTCTACACTTCATAAATTCAGACTCTATTTCTCTTGGAATGCCCTTTAACAGCTGATTTCTACATAAAATATTTAAATAGTTGAAATTTACGTGTCCCAAAATTCTATGCCAGTTTTCTTTTTTACTCATGTTATTATTCAGTTTGGTAGTGTTTACAAAATTTTGCTCACAGTCCAATTTACTTTTCATTTTATAAACTTGTTTATCTTTCAAAGCTACTGCTATTACTTTATTATTTTCATCAATGATTTTTGTTATATTTCCTCTTGCAATAATAATATTTTTATCAGTTAATTTCCCGAAACTTATTAAGTTTATATTCATATCTTTTGCATAAAAAACATGTTCCACATTTACTTTATTACTATTGCCATACGCGTTAAAAAAACTTACAACATTTCCAATTTTCGTTGCTTTTATCGACCTATTATCACCTAAATAAATATTTACTGGTTTTTTAAGTTCAGTGCAATTTTCAAAATATTTTTCATTATTTATTATATGATCCGTACATCCGCTATCGAGTAACCATTCTATTTCATTATTACACACCATTTTCAAATCGCTATTGTTGACTACATGTGCCGTCGCTGTCCATGCGCTCTCACCTGAATCGCTCCGTTGACTCGTACTAGCTGCATGTTGACCATATTGAGCATTCCGGAAGTTATAGCGCCCTCTGACGTAGTTACCTCTTCCCATGCTATAATGACCTCTTCCGCCTCTTCCTCGATTGCGTCCACGTGCTGAACCTCGCCATGTGCTACCTTCGTTAAACAAATGACCGCCATCTTGACACTCTCTTGCAAAATGTCCGAATTTTCCACATTTGTAGCAACCGTCTTTTTGACTATTTTTCACCACAAATGCATTTGTTCTTTTCTCATTTTGATCACGTTCAGTCTTCATTTCAGCTAATTTAATCTTGTTTCTCACATAATCTGCCGTTTGGTCTTCTTCTTTTAAAGTATCAATCAAGTCGCCTATATAACTGTATGATTCTGGCAACGTATTTAGCATATAGTTCAATTTTTCTTTCTCATTTATCTTCGCACCCGCGCCTTTCAATTCATTTATTGTTTTTTCAAATTCACCAAAGAAGGATTCAGAATCACTGTAACTATTTAACTTCATTCTTTCCAGTCTATTTCTACACACAATTTGTAAAGCCGTTGATTCCTTTAAATATAAATTGTCTAATTTTTTTATAATCTTAAATGCTGTGTCTTCTTCACTCACAAATTCTAGTTATTTATTTGAAATACAACTATATATATAATTTATAGCTTTTAAATCGTGCTAATCCCAATCTTCTTTGTCTGCTGCAACCTTTTCTCTGGTTATCACCTCGTCACATTTTTTTAACTTCAGGAACATTAAAATTCTCTTTTTCCACATACCATAATCTTCTCCATCAAACACTGGTATAGTATATTCCTTCTTATCCATCTTATCGAATTTTTCTCGAACGTTCCTTCGTGTTCAGAATTTTCTTGAGTAGCTTCTTCTTGAACCACGCTCTGCTACCATGTTGAGATAAGGATGACACAAAGGTGATGAAGGAGACAGAAGCACTTAACACAGGAGTTTTTTCACAGTAGTTTTAGTTTAATTTAACAAGTTAGTCTTAAATAAATAAACAACGCTCCATTTTAAACGCGGGCCGAAATCTATCAGAGTGTTTCGCCGTGCATCCAAGACTCGTACAAACAGTCACGTGACATATATACACAGTCAGAAAAGTGTGCAGTATGTGTGTTTAGTATGTGAGTATTATACCAAGAACTACCATTTGAATTTCATACAGTATAAATGTATTACATAATACTAACAATCACTTTTGGATATCTCCATTTGAACCTCTTGAGATATTTGTATTGCAAACGGAGCCATTACTGAAGGTGGTTTCGGAGCAGGACAGCTGCTTCGTAAACAGCGAGATTCTATTTTGACTCAGTTTGTAATACGAAGTATTTTGAGAGCAGATATTGCTTTAGATATCGATCTTTGATGTCGTACTAGGCTCGCCTTCGGATGGAAAGTAACTTGTGTAGTTCTGAGCACGAGGAATTGGAGATAGACTCCGACTTTTGATCTGTGCTCGCCTCCTGGCGAATGAGAAGTTGGGGGTTCGGAGTGCGACATGTTTTGGTTGGAATAAAGCTCACTCTCTAAGATGGACAGTAACCTGACAGGTGCTTGTGATCTCTGGTGAATAAGAAGTCTACAGAATCTGGGCACGAACGAATCGAATTTGGAAACGATTCATTTTTTTGAAAACCTTGAAGCAAATTCGAAAAGCAACCGCTGGATTTGAATTTTATCGATTGGTCGTTTGAAAGTGAAGAGATCTGCAGAGCGGAACTTCTTTTGTTTTTTTACGAAACTTCTTACGAAACCGAAATGCTTCTTGAGGGCGGTCAGTCGCATTTTGGCGAGCAAAGCAAGAGAATGCATCTCCTAAGGAAGATGTCCATTATGGTTCCGGTTCGCGAAATGTTCAAATCGTTCCGACGATATTACCGCCGAGACGTCTGTTTCGAGCGAATAAAGTTTTGGTTTTTGAAAGCTGGACCGTACGTTTTATTTCTTCCGTTTTGAATATAAATTTGGTGCATTGAAAGATGATCGAAAGAACGCAGCCATAAATAGGCGTTAGTGAAACGCCATGTTTTGACCGATGTTTATGGAAACATCACCCCTATTTCCTCAAACAGAAGTTTGATAGAAGATAATAGTTTTTGGTACATATTCTAAAGAATGTCATATTTTGATGGGTGTTTACGAGGTTCACTATGGCAATTGATATTTGAAGAAAACATGGCGGCGATTGATTTTTTACTTTATGATGTAGATTAAAGAAATTTGAATTGTTTGTAAATATGGAAAAATGTAGCAGGATGGATGTGTAATGGGAATATGATTCTAATTGCAAATAAAACAGAAATTCGACCATTTCGTGAAAGGTTTGGTATCGATTTCAAGTCAAATTTTGTGCGCGAATGACAATTTGAATGGTAATAACTTAATATAAATCATAATACATATAATGATTGTTCACGTTTGTGAAGGTCATGATCGATTGCGCACAGGTCCCGTTTTGGACAATGGAGCGCGGGCCTGGCGTATTTATAGTTGCCCGTGCCTTTGAATGATATGTCAAAGGTGATGATGACAACATGATGAATCAAAATGAAATTGATTCAAATTTCATTACATATTTTGGACTCATATTCGAAAACATGAGCCTTTGAATTATTAATATTCTAATTATTAATATTTGTTTTTTACGAAATTTTCATGAAAACTTCTCGAGACGATGGCGAGAGTCGATGGTCACGAGCTAATCGCCTACCTACTTTACGAGACGGTCGTATTCTGTGAATCATTCACTTATGACTATTTTTTAAATGAAGCATTTGAATGCAAGCAAAACTCAGGCAGTCACGAATCGGCTGCAATCTGACGAGATCATAAATTTAATGAAATTGATACCAAACTTGAGCTGTTTTTGTACCCGACAGTCGTTCAGTTCGTGAGTCGAAAAAGACTAGTCGATTACTTGGTTTTCATGTATTTTAAAAAATGTCCTACCTAAAGTGACATAATGCTTCTATGGCAATACAACATAAACAGAGCTTGCAGATCTGTGACATGTCCTATTTTAAGAAAGGTCATTTGGTAGGCGTCGATAACGATTCACTAACATAATCAGATAAGTTGAGGCAGTAAGGAAAACAATTATTCGTGAAAAGGAAAAATAACATCATCTCGACAACTTCAAGTGAAAGGTTGTCGCCATTTTCGGACACTTGCACAGAGTCGTAATCCGAAATATTACTGAAGTGAATTTGTTTAATCACGTGACGGGTTTTCGCCAGATTTTCACTAGATTTCAAAAAAGGTCATAGGGCGACTATATCGGGGATAAATCATTTGGAACGATGCAGAAAAAAAAAATATTTCGATGATAATTGTTTTATCAATCGACGGAGTCGACAATTGAGATTTTTGCATTCCCAGCTGCCTTAACTTTCGTTTTGTGATATTTATAAACGCGGTGCGTGACATGGAATGATTCCGTCGAAAATCCATGTAGTCATCAGAGGTATTACGCAACTTGTAAATAAATAATTGTTATAGTCGGATGCTTGAAATGTGGTGATTTACACATTGTCATGGCGCAATGCGTCCGTACTGATTGTGAAGCTATGTGGTTACTTTGTGCGAATTTGTCGATGATGTTATTACAGTATGCAGTGGGAGGTCTTGTGAAAATGTACATCTCTTCGTTATAAGGCTGACTTGAATGACTTACATTATTACTATGAAAATCTCGATTTGTGTATCGTAGTATAGTTTCATAGAATATGAATAGTAATTTGATGACCTTGAGTAGTATTTTAGTAGTATTGCAGACATCTGTAAACCTCTTACATTGGTAGTAAACATCCTTTGGCACGGTATATGTCCTCTTCTGACTTTGCTTTATGATCACTAAGTTGGCCTTTGTTTTTGATATTATTTTAGTAGGGGAAAGTGGGGAGTCTTGAAACACGGGGAGTCGCGAAAGTTGTGATTTTCATAGGGTTTGCGTACTGGTAAACGTTTGTCTGCTTAATACATTGATTTTCTTGCAGCGTTTATACCAAAGCACACTGTTATTGTATCTTTCCAGACCGCGTGTTGAACATTTTGTGCAAAAAGTTTTTTTGAGCATTCGTGTTTGTGTCAGTTTGGAAACATTTTAAAGCGAATCGTAAAGGTAAGTGCACATAAGTTATTCAACAATTATTAGGCTTTCGACGTCCAAGTGTAGTTTATTCGAAAACATTAAATGTGTGACTGACACGGTAGCAATTTTAAAAAAGTCGTGAATGGGGTGAAATGAAACACATCAAGTGGGGAGTTGTGAAACATGGCGAATATGCCACATGTGAATCTGAAATTGTATTTTACATGCGTATTACGCATTACTTTTTAAAAATTGGAATGTTTAAGGAGGATACTGATGGATATACTTGCATTCATTGCGAATCGGAATGAATAAGCAATTGCACATTAGAATGCCTAAAAATGTTTTTTTTTTCAAACAATTTCCATTCTTTTTATTTACTTAAGTCTAAAATATAATAAACGTGATAATTTATCATTTTTTTTGTCAGAATAAACAATTTTCACCTAAAAATGAAATTTTCTATGATTTTTAGCCGTGTTTCACAACTCCCCATGATTTTTGAAAATTCCGAAAAGCTACTTTTTGGGCAAACAGCTATAAATTACTGATAACTTTGGATTTTATGCAAATCAACCTACCAGAAGTTGTATTTTAAGTTGCTCTAGAGATTGCAAAAAAAAATGCGAAAACAAAATTTTTTTTGACGTACTTTCGACCACCTGAAAAAGTGTGTTTAAAAACTCCCCACTCTCCCCTAATATTGTAGTAGTTAGTGGATCTTCCTACCTTGTCTTTTTTACTGACTTTGGGCACAATTACTGATGATCCCGACAGAACTATGATAAGAAGTATCACATGATATTGTTGTGAGTTTGAATTTCAGGAAATGCTATTGGAAGCCGTATTGATGGAATAATATTAGAGAATTGGAAATGAATGAGCAAGATATTGTATTCTGTTCCTAAGTTATGATGATGGTATCATCTGATAGTACCATGCGCGTTGAAAGATGTTAATGTAAGGTGCATGACGTGCGAAAACTTCGATGATGATTTGAATGGGTTATGAAAATATCGATTCTATTGAAGTGTATGAGTCCGTCGACTTCGTACAGGGGGGAGAATGTTACCGACAGAATCGATGTTTTATCGTCTACGGTACCCGGCGTAGGTTTTTCCCACAAAGGTGGTTTGGCCTACGCCATTGCACACCCGAAGGGGGGTACCTCTCAAAATGATGGAGGAGTGTTAGGTAAATTATGTAAAAGGCCCTTCAAAATGGTGACGATCTCGATAAAAGTATTTGTATTTCGAATAGTATAATCGATGTATAATATGGCGTTGTAGTCTATTTAAATGTTCGAGAAAATGAAAAGTCGAACTAAGATGTAAAGAAATTGACGATCGGGTTTTTTACAGAGAACCTTTCGGAACGCCGTCGGGTTAGGAAGTCCGCGTTGCGATCGGATCGTCATCGATTGATCGGAATAAATAATTGATATTTTTAGTCGGCCGATGAAATTGTGCATTCTTTTTCGAGTCCTTCCACCATTCGCAAACAAAAGTAGATCATATGGGAACGTTCCATAGGTTTCAAATTTTTTAACATACAATTATAATTCGTATTTTGCATCTATCTAACGATATCATATAAACAAAAGAGTTTAACAAAAGTCACTGCACATCAGCTCTCATTTACCTCAGTTTCCACCTTGTGGCGGTCATATGGGATCCTGCTATGGGTTTTAAATTTTTTAAATACCATCATAATTCGTTTTTTGCATCTATCTAACGATATCATCAATGAAAAAAAGAGCCTATCAAAAGTTACTGTACATAAGCGCTCATTTACATCAATTTTCACCTTAAGTGTGTAACGTTATCGATTTTAGGTCTTGTACCGACAGCGATATCCATTGTATTTATATTATCATCTGGTTTATTAATAACGCGACGAGAGCATATAGTTAGTTTTAATTTTTGCGAATGCGCTGTTGGTCCGATGACGTCACGATTTCGAGATTTTCGCAAAAGGGATCCAAATCGTAGGCCATTTCGTCTGAGGCAAGATACAGAGGAGGGCAGGTAAGCGCAGAGCGCGACGTGAAGTAAATTATTACTTGTAAAAATATGAAAAAAAAAGTTGCACATTTGGCGTGGAATGCCCCATATTAGATTTTCTGTATACTCCAATATGGGATAAGGCACTGTGTGATGCTAATTAACTCCAATAAGTGCTACCAATTTTAGTACAATTGATTGTGAATTTGATTACACGTGCGTGAAATGATGTCTTAAATTATGGCGTATGAAAGTTTGACGGTCACATTTATGTAAAACATTTTGAACGCTCTGGACACGTGGTCAGATGTTTGTGATCAAAAACGGAATTCGGTTGTTCCAAAACGCACTGTTCACCTCGATACCGAAGCTTCAAAGCGCGTTTGCGGTTTTGAGGTACGTGACGGCTACATAAGAGCCACACTACGTTCCAGACAAGCTATGCCTTCTTTTGAATCTAAGAAAGATTTCGCAGGTCTTTATGCAGTTAGGGCAAGATAAAGGTTTCCTATTTTTGTTCAGGTTATTAGGATGGGAAAGGACGAAATCCTAAGTGCAGCTACCTTCTTGTAGTGGATTCTGAGCCGCTTTCCTCGTCATTTAAAAGTCGGGCAGACGGTTGCAGAATAAATCGTCGTGGGATGAGGAGGGAACTGGAAAGGGAAGAGAGAAAGGAGAGGACGAGTTTTCTGTTATTCACAAGAGCATCCCTTTGAATAACGAAGTCAATATTTAATTCTGTAAAGTATATACAACTATGAAATTAAGCTGTTTTGTAACATATTGAAAAGTATTTTTCTAAAAAATAATTACAGAACAAAAATGTATTTTTTTCTTTCTTTCAATTTTTTTGTTTTTTTTTAAATTAAAATAAATTGATAAAAATCTAAGAAAAATATGTTTGTTTTAGCTTACCTTCATTATTTTCCCAGAGCTCTTGATAAAAAACAGCTATTTTTATTGTTTTAAAATGTGAGAATCCAATTAGTTATTAAAAAAAGTAGAAACTGTATATAGAAAAATAAAAAAGTTAGTAATTAAACTTGTAGCGGAGTGTCTTCTCACTACCGGATCAGCTCAGGTGTGCCAAGGTTGAAAAGCGAGAAGAATAGATTGTGAGAGTTTAAGCATCGAGAAAAATGGAAGAGACCATGAATTATACTTCTACTTATAATTTATTAATCAGCTCAACCTATTACAACTTATATCTAACCGCGTGTTTAAAGGCTTTCCAGCCGAAAACAAGTATGACCAGTATTCCGGTATTATCCTATTACTGCTCTTATATCTAAATGACGGGTTTAGTTCGGAACGGAATCTTCGTCGATAACAACCTCAGAGTACGGGTAAGAGGTGTCCTGGTCGATAACGACCCAGGAGGACAGGTGCAAGGAGTCCTGGTCGATAACGACCCAGGAAGACGGGTAAGAGGTGTCCTGGTCGTTAACGACCCAGGAGGTCGGATAAGCGGAGTCCTGGTCGATAACGACCCAGGGGAACAGGTAGGCGGAATCGTGGTCGACCGCCCTTATTTCGTTACAGCAAGATACCCGCTACACCTATTCTACTGGCGTTCGTTTGGTGTATTGTATCTAACCTTACGTCATATACAGCTAAAGTAGGCTTACGTAATAATTCTCCCTTTAACGCATTACGTACCCCACGTCCATGTAGCATCCTTTTTTAATAGAGCCGTTAGCTTAGCAATGACTGCACACCCTTTCATAAATCGCAAAAAAAACTGCATAGATCAATAAACTGTCGCACTCCATACTAATTCCTCGGTTCTGGGAAACTTTTCACATCGTCAATTTTTTTCGACTCTGGCCGAATGCCGTCCGCGCTGAGTGCAAACCTTAAATAATCAATTGTCTCGCTAAAAAAAAAACTTTGACAATTTTAAGGTCAATTTTGCTTTCCTTAAGGTTCGCAGAACAATCTCCAACTTTCGGAAACCTTCGCGAATCTAGATGGGATTATAATATCGTCCATATAAGCCGACGCAATGTTATCAACACTCGCGACGTTGGTTGGGATCAGGTCCTAAGCTTTTCTTTCCATGAAAAGTCTGTTTTTGGGTGTCGTATAAAACCGACTTAATCATGCGCATAAACGTCGAGGGAGCATTTACTAGCCTAAATGGCATGCGGTTAAACTCATATGGATAGAGGGTGATGTTCCTTCATGGTTTTCCTATTTCATGCCCTATTGTCAACGCATAGCCGAGGTTCGCCTGTTTTCTTTTCTACAAGAACTATCGGGCTTGCATACTCCGAAGTAGAGGGTAGAATAATACCACGACCTAACAATTCCTGTACTATCGAAAGGACCCGATCTCTTTCCCCGAATGACAATCTATAGGGTCGATATACTACAGGCGTCTTTTAGGCGAATGTCCATCCCTACACGATCTGCTTTTCCTAACTCACTCATTTCAAAGGCAAAACAGTCTTTGTACTTATTGAACAAATTAGTTAGCGAAGGGTACCTTCATCTACGGTACCGCCTATAATTATATCGGATTCTGATACATGACACGTAGGCTCAGAATTTTCAATTCATAGGACTTGAATATCGTCATGGGGTACGTCTACAACCGCGCGTTTACACCTAGCCAATAACTTTCCTCCAACGATGTGAAATGGTTGTTTTGAACTTCCATTAATTAGTAAAGATCCCTGACCATTAATCATCCCAAAAACTTCTTGAATTAGACAATATTCTTTACCGGGTTCGAATCGATTATTATTTTCACAAATATATCTCCTGTAAATCGAGAATCTGTCCAGAAATCAACTAAGGTAGGTCCGTTAATCTCAACCTTTGTTAAACTAAGAAGCTTAATATTTGCAGCATACTTCGTGCACGTAAAAGTTAAATGATTACAATCCTTTTCGACGTGAATGTGAGATTGTTCTGTAAATGTTTGTCCTACGATTAATGGAACTCGCATAACGTTATCCGGTACAATGAGTAACGGAATCTGAGCACTATCTGAATCGAATACCAGGTTGACAGTAGTGATGCCTAGAGGTTCGACAAATTCATCTCCAAATCCTTTCAGCATAGGCAATTCGTTGTCTATTTACCGTTCTAGTAATAAATTTTAAGCTGCCGCGTTACTAATCATTGTGCTGGTACTGCCAAAGTCGACGAAACAGTCTGTTGGTTTCTCGTTTAGGAGCGTTTGATTGTAATATTTTGAAGAATTAGTACTTCCATAACTAATTGACATAACAGAGTTAACTGAAGTTTCCTGTTTAATCCTATACTTATCCGCGGTGTGTCCAAAACGAGAACATCGGTCACATTTAATTATAGGCTTAGTACACTGAGATTTATAATGTCCCTCCTGTTGACAATTATAGCATTTCATATTACGATTTTTAAATGTTTCCTTGTTTGAAGCATCCGGTTTTGTATCAATATTTCTCTTTCTTTCATAATCATTATTACAGTCGGTAGCGCTTCGATACGACAACGACTGAGCAATGCGATCTTTTCATAAAAATATTCCTCTAACGAGTCGTTAAAACTCACATGTTTCGCGAGCATTGTCGCGAGGAGCTGGCCGTAATTCTCATCGCTAGGGAAAGCAAGCTTCACTTTAGCCTATCAGTCCAATTATAAATAGTTGCACGCTCGTTAACTTTAATGCAGCCTCATAGATACAGTCTGTTCTTTACGAGCAGGGTCAAATTCAGGTATCGTATTATTATAATAAAAATTTTTGCTAACTGCCCCTCTACTAGGGACGTCTCGAACGCTGACATCTTGACCGTTCGTTTCTACTTTGGTAATGATTTCTTGGCCGCTTTCGTCCGTCGTTGTTTCATCTCCGGGCACGACTTCTGTTTCGTTTCCTTTTCTTTCTGTCTCGTGAATGTCTTCTAACCCGTTGTTGTACACTAATCTCGCAACTACTGCGGGATTGTCGTTTATGAGAACGCGAGTCACGACGCGAATCCATGGCGACGTGTGTTCAAATCTGCACATCTTATATGTTAAAACAGGATTATATAAGTATATATGATTTATAATATCAGAGGTAGAGAAATGAAGAGACACTGATATGCTTCCGCACCGTACTTTATTATCCTCCATACTGACTATCACAATCACGTTCCATTTCCGCAATCTTCAATTTCTACATTTATTTTCCCACTTTTTCAGACACCCTTCGTTTCGTTAGGTATTTACATCGCAATTCCCCGCACACACGCTCGACCAATAATAAACAATAACAAACCGCCATACGCAATGATTCGACGACGCTTTATTTATTATTACTTCTCTTTCTAACAAATATGATTGTACAGAACTGAAGAAAGTTTGCCCCAAAGTAAAAATACGTGTAAGACCCTAGAAAATAATGAAACATTATTTTCTCTAAACAATACAAATTTCACATATTCGCCAGCCCAATTGCATAAAATTTTTTTTTAAATTAACTACGGATTCTTATTATTCAATATATACTCTAATATGGTTAGGCCTCATGGCCTGGCCACTGCGGATCGACAGGATCCTATTGTGGCGAACCTAGCTAGTTAAAGCTCATCCCGTAGCTGCAGCTTGTCGATAAAGGCTACAATGCTACTGAATGAATTGTTTTTTATTTCTTCTGCGGTAAGGAAGTCTTTTCCGAAGATCGATTTACGTTTCTGACAGGTTGCTGTGCAGAGTGTTAATAAGTGTTCTGGAGTTTCCTCTTCACTTAGACAGAAGCGACAGAGTGCGGTGTATGTCCGCCCCATTCTTAGGGCGTGCTTTTTTAGGCGACAGTGTCCTGTTAGCACTCTTGTTATTGATGTTGCTGAATTTCTGTTTGAGCTGGTGATTTCCATGGCTTTCGATCCGTTGTAGCCTTCTATGAGTGCTTTTGAGTGTCTAGGGTTAGTTATTATGCCCCAGTTTTTCTTAGCATCCTTTATTATTGAGTTCCTAAGTAGTTTTTTCGCTACTTTGGAATTTATTCCTATGGCCGGTTCCGGGCCACAGAATTTTTTATTGGCACCTATGTTGGCCAGTTTATCGGCTTCTTCATTGCCTTTATTACATGAATGTCTTTTTACCCATTTTAGAACGACCCTGTTGTTATTACGGGCGAGGGTGTTTAGAGCGGAAATGCAGTCTTTTACAAGTCTGGAGTTTACCTCTGGTGCCTCCAGAGCCATTAAGGACGCTTGGCTATCTGTTAAGATAACTATAGTATGGTTTTTGTACTTCCTGTCCAAATTAAGTTGCACGCATTCTCTTACGGCCATTAATTCCGCGTGAAAAATACTTGCATTTGTATCAAGGCTGCCTGACATCTTTACTTTCGGACGGTCCCCGAATATACCGTATCCCGTACCGCTCGAATTTTTTGACCCATCGGTGTACCACAACAATGAGGTCCTTGTCAGGTCATTCTCTATCGATGTCTGTGGTTCCCACGACAACGACTCAACCTTGAAGAGCCTGGTTTCCCCAGTTTAGTGTCATCCGTGGGCATTCCCAGAATCGGATTTCGCAAGGTTTCTCTTTTGAGGTTGTTAATCCTCGTTGATAACCAATTTGATCTCTCTCCAGTTAGCACACTGTACATGGTACTTCTTGCCTCGTTTCTCACATGTAAATGGAGTGGTGGCATGTTTAGAAGTGGTTCCAGGGCAATTGTTGGAGTTGAGCTTAGGCCGCCGGTTATCAAACGACATGCTTGTCCTTGGATACCGGTGAGTTTTTTTATGCACGTAATTTGTAGAGTTTTTTCTTTCCATACAATTGCTTCATATGTGATGATAGGTCTAACTATGGCTTCGTATAGCCACAGTGCCATACTTTGCTTTAACCCCCACTTGTTCCCTATCATTCGCGAAGTAATCGCCTAAGTTTTGGCTCCAGGTAAGGCTTCTGTCTAGTATAATTCCTAGATATTTGCCTTGCTTGGCTAATGGGATTGCGTTGCCGCCTAATTTTGGCAGTTTGCATTTCCCCATTTTCTTTTTCTTAGTGAAAGGAATCATTACTGTTTTATCCGCATTAACCGATAGTTCATTTTCTTGACACCACCTGCTCACGATGTTTAAGGCAGCTTGCATTCTGGTTGTCAAGGTGTCTAGGCAGATACCTCGGGTTATGATGACTATGTCGTCCGCATACCCCTGTACTTCACAGTATGCTTTACTTAGATCTACTAGTAGGCTATACACCACAATTGACCACAGTAGAGGTGATAGTACACCTCCCTGTGGGCAGCCTCTAGTAGTTTTAATAACCAGTGTGGTATTTAGTAAACAGGAAATTACTTTCCTATTTGATAGAAGGTGCTTTATCCAATTTATCGAGGTCGTGTCGACTCCTTGCCTTGTCAGTCATTCCAAGATAACTTTGGTTGAAGTGTTGTCAAAAGCACCTACTATGTCCAAAAAGACACATAGCACGATTTCTGTATCTTCTACGGCCTTTTCAAGTTTACCTACTAGACTTATCAACGCAGTTTCAGTGGATTTACCCTTCTGATATGCGTGTTGATTACAATGTAGATCGCGTATCTTCAGATAATGTTCTCTGATGTGATGATTAATTATCTTCTCCATTGTCTTGAGAAGAAACGATGCCAGGCTTATTGGCCTATACGATTTTGGGTCGGCACTGTCTTTCTTGCCAACTTTCGGTATATAGGCCACCCTCACCCGTTTCCACCCATCCGGTATGTACCCCCAGGCATAGCTGGCTCTGAAGATTCTCAGTAAGGTAGATAGAATTAAATGTATACTTTGCTTTAAAAGCATTGGGAAGATGCCGTCTTTACCTTTTTTTTTTTAAGGTTTAAAAGAGCGTACTGCCCATCTCACAAGATTTGGTTTGAAGATTTCAGTTGCCTTCTTCCAGTCGGCTTTTGATGGTCTACGAGAGCCATCATTTAACCTACTATTGTTAGCCACGTCATTCTCAATATATGATCCTGGAAAGTGTGTTTTTGCTAGCAGAAGTAGCGTTTCACTCTCTGTTTCCATGTATGTGCCATCGGGGTTTTTTTAGTAGCCCTAATGGATTGCATGGTGTTTTCGTCATAATTTTATGAATCCTGGCTCCATGTGTGGTGTTATTTCTTTCGCCACATAGGTTCCGCCAGGATTGATTTTTTTAGCTGTTTGTTATAGTTGGTTAGAGCTTTTCGATAAGCTTCCCAATTATTAGTGGTTTTCGCTTTATTGAATAGTTTCCTAGTTTCCTTTCCCATCCTACCTAACTCAGGCGTCCACCACGGTACGTCTCTATTAGTTAATTTGGACTTGTAGGGACAATTTTTTTCATACGCTTTTAAAATGAACTTTGTTAGTAAATTTGTGACATGATCAATGTTCTATTGAGAACATACAATAGTTATTATTGGAAAGGACAATTGAGATATATCTATACTGAGTTGTTTTTTATAGTTGCTCCAGTTAGTTTTTTTTAGGATTCCTTATTCTAGTTTCCTAACTGCTTTAACTGCGGATAAGTCGAATCTAATATACCTGTGATCAGACAGCGATTCCTCATCCCATACAAACCACCTAGTGATATTGCTCGTTACATTATATGTACAAAGAGTTATATCTAAAACCTCCTGCCTATTACGGGTCACAAAGGTGGGTTTGTTACCCCTATTTAGGATTTTAAAATTTTTAGATGTAATAAAGTTATGCAGGTACTCACCCCTACTGTTGGTATCAGTGCTACCCCATTCTTCATGGTGGGGTTTGTCGTCACACCCCAGAATCAGTCTGGCTTCATTACGCCTGCTGAATTTGTGGATTTCCTCCAGGCTGATCGAAGGATCATCCGTTTCCCCTGGAAGGTCGGCAGAGGCAACAAGTACCTTTAGTCCACCTTCCAGGGTGCTACGAGAAATATATGCTGCTACGAGGTCGTCCATGCAGAACTCTGGAACAGGCAAAAATTTTATATTTTTATTAAATATGAGGCATGCTCTTGGGTTGGTTCCGCTAGTATTATACAAGATGTTACCTGCGTTTCCAAGGCTCTGAATCCTGTGTCGATTTATCCAGGGCTCCTGAATAAGTCCCACACTCAAGCGGTCCTTACAAAACCTCTTGCATAGGCTTGCTGAAGCAGCCTCAGCATGATGGAGGTTTATTTGAACCACTTTGAGTGTGGTCCTATCAATTTTTGGAGGGTGTCGTCTCTTTAGAGAGGTCGGTGTTAGTCGCCATCCTCTCTCCATTTCGCCATCTGGGTTGGGGGTTCCACTTGCGGCTCGGCAGCGGTTGGCTGAGCGTCAACCTCCATCTCCGCCTCCTTTTTCCGTTTTTGTTTGTTTGTTTGTTTATTTGTTTATTACTGTGTTCTGCATGTTGTTCCCACGAGTAGCTAGGGAAATAAAAGGTCGCTCCCGGCAGAGCCTCGCATGCCGGTCGAAGGCTTAATAAAATGGGAGGGCGCCCGGTATCCCGAGGGCATCGTTTGCAGTACAGCTTCCCCTGTACCATGCATCTTTCGGCACGATAGCATTACACTTGTGAATTGGGGGATCGTATATTGGTCGCAGGACCTCAGAGGTCCCTTGCCCCATTTCCCTTCCAGCTCGAAGGACAGAGATGGCGCGTGAGCTTCCGGCCCCAATCTCGCACTCATTTATCGGAAACCCCGTTTATAGAGTTCCGAGCCATTCAATTTGAGTACCCGTTTATAGGGTTCAGCATTCTCTCTTCATTCATGCATACTGCCTTCGTCATCAGGATCTCCAAACGGTTTCTGCTAAGCCCCCCACCACGTCAAGGTCACACGATCCAATTGGGGGGGTATTCAATATAATAATAATAATAATAAAAATATTTAATAATAATTTATATTATTTACATTTACATGTGTTAAAAAAATAAACACACGGCTGGGTAGAGTTTAACCATAAAACCGACCGTAAATAGGCCAGCCGCGTAATGGGAAATTCTCTCACGGCACGTTGAAAAATGATCACGGGCTCTCTTAAGAATCGTTCACCTACCGGGTGTGGTAAAACGCATAAACTTCAATTGGACCGCCCCGCTGCCGAAGTGGTTAAGGAATGGAAAAATATTAATAACAAGCTTGCGGCATCAATTATGAGAAGAATTTTCTTACTCAGATGTAAATCGAATCAATTCCTTCTTAAACATATCCTTCTTAATAAATTTATTCATATTACCGGTTTTCATTCATCTTTACATATCAACAAACAAATTACAGATACCATAAATCAAATCATCGATCTGTTTTAAGAGCACATAAATCACATCTCTGGAGATTAATTATTACGAAATTACCAACTAACATCTACGAAGATTATTTTTTCAAAAAAGATACTTTTTTCCACAAAAAATTAGATATTTATAAATTTAAATTAATTAACAAATTTCATGATTTACAAAAATATTATTATAAAAATTCTAATAACAACGTTAAAATTAAAAACAATTGGTTCGTTAAACTTTGGAAAATAGATATGAAGATGTTATCAACATAGTAGGATTAGGTCAAAAACATACTTTTCGAGATTCAAAATCTTTCCCAATACCTGACTTTATTGTTTCTATAGAGGAAGGCATTTATGGAGGTAGAGACGAAACATACAGTGAAGGAAATATTGTTACAGACAACAAAACCTACGTCAGAAATAAATGTGTAATTGATATTTGCAATTTTTTAAGAAATAATAACTCAACAGTAAATTCTAATAATAATAGAGAGAACAAAAAAATAATAGATAATTTTTTCAAAAATAATAAAGACGTATTTTTTACAAGAGCAGATAATTGAAATGTAACGGTAGCAATGTCAAAAACAGATTATTTAAATAAGATGAATGAATTATTATCTGATATGAATACACCGCTACAACAGAAAAGAAAGTTAATGACTTTGTTAAAAAACTTAATACAAAAAATACATCAATGAAGATTTAACAAAAAAATTAAAAACAAACAATACAACTATATCTAAAGCATATGGATTAACAAAAATACACAAACCAAACAAGCCTTTACGTATCATTATTTCAACTATTAATTCACCGACATATCAAATATCTGCTTTTCACATACTCCTATTTTATCTACACTAACAGCTACAATATCTAGAGAGTAAAAGATAGTTGGGATTTTTATTAAAAAATTATCAATTTCAAGTTACCAAAAAATCACCCATTAATATCTTGATGGAACGAAATTAGTGAACACACTAATATAACACGGAACGAATTTTTTAAAGGATTAGATATTATTTTAATATTATATATATTTTTATATTATATTCTCTGTATTTTCAATTTCAAAACATAACATATAAAGAAAAATTTGGTGTTCCTATGGGCTCTCCTTAGTAAAGGGGCTAAGCGGGTTCTGCCTCCCCCCACCCTACCTCCCTTCAATGATAGTATGATGGGAGAATTGCGCAAGTGGGCAGTAAGAAGGTCAGGAGTGAAAGGAGGTTATTATCAACAATTTCGTGTATTGTTATTATAAATTTCGAAAGCTGTGAAGGTCGAGAAACATAGGTAATTTATTGCGTTACATTGTCTAATAAAAAGAGAAGGTAAAGGTCAACCAATATTTATTATTTCATTAGAAATTAATAAAATGTGCTGTTTTTACATTATCGTTGAAAATAACGTCTTTCTAATGCTTGATCTTACAAAATTCAATCAGAGAGATTGAAAAGTGTTGGCCGTTACACATTAGTATTGCCATGTGTCGAAAAACAAATTTCAAAAGTCGCCTTCATTAACGGTCAGATATTGATATAAGAAGATTTTTTCGTCATGGAAGTTTACAACACTCTTGAGGAAGACGCTACTGAGGATCACTTTTCCAACTTCATTCGAGAATACATCGAAAAGATTGAGAAAATCAATTCATTCTTAAGAGTCAAACATTCCCAAAGGGGTGAAGATATCGTTGGAGACAATTATTCATTGCATAACGGTACAGAGAGTTACACCTGCGGACAGATTAATTAGCGTATCTCAATGATCTCCAATAGAGACAAAACCGTGGAGTCCCTTCACCAAAAACTGCTAAGACCATTTTTAAATTAATGTAGAAAAGCCGCTAAACAAGTCTCAACGCATTCAAAAGACCTGGCGCCGACCCCCTAATATTGTTATAAAGATGTCCTGCCTTTAGATGGTTATTGCAATCGGCCTCTTTCTAATGTGATCTTAAGAAATTAGATCATGAATATTGAAAAGTACTGGCTGTTACACATTAGTATTGTCATGTGAGGAATGTCGAAAAAAAAATTGCAAAAGTCGCCTTCATTAAAGGTCAGCTACTGCTACATCATAGTCGCTTCTCGATGCCTATGTGGAAATACATCGTAGGCTAGGAACCGTATTGTGAAAATGAACGTAAAATTTTTGCATAGTCTTTGTTAGATCCATTAACTTTAGCATTATATCGTTTTACGGTCATCGTCATCGCCGATCATTTTCAACATATATTTTTCCATGCATACAGGTTCAGACGCATTTAAAGTCATTGTGCAATTTCAACAAAACATAAACTACGTGACATATTTTCGCTATCCTAAATTTAGGCAACCTCCGCCATAATAGAAAGATGACCTCAGTTCCGTATTTTATCTATAGGAATGATGTGGTGAATCACCCGTAAGCCAACTCACCCCTTCTTTACCAAAGGTAGCATTAATCAATAAATAAATAATTTACAATAATAATATTTAAATAGTAATAAATATCATATAATCCGAATAGCGTGTATTAAAATGCATAATATACACGGAGAATAGTTTTCATCTTCAAAATCAGTGACGTAACAAATGTATCCCAGAATAATTATGCAAGCAGCACCATCTTCTGTGATTGCACCTGAAAGCATTAATTCCTAGAAGCCATTAAAAGTTTAGTACCCAGAATATATGTATTTTGGTTACCGGCATACATTATATTCATTATGTGGTAGATAGCTATGTTCTGTGCCTGCAATATACAGGTACCGTCGTCAAAAAAGACGAAACCAGCGCCAGACAAATGCCGCGATTAGTCTCTGTACAGTACGGATACATATGTGCATCATGAAAACCGGTGAACATTTTTTTCAGTGTAGAACTGATGGAAGAAGCTAGCAGTAATTAGAAAGAGAGATGGTGACTCGCTTATTCCCTATGTACTTATCTATTCACGGTGTTTACGTGTTTTCATGACGTTCGAACCGTAGCTATACGAGTTTGGACACGTGGGTAATGTAATTAATCATATTCCTGACCGTTTTTTAAAATGTGTACAATTTACCACATCTTAAATATCACCATACAGGTAATTAACCTTCATTTAATAATTCCCACTTTTAAAATTTCTGAGAATAATAAGATCAAAATGACGATGTGAAAATATAAGAGAAGCATGTAAAATTCAACAGTTTCTTTCTATCTCTACGCATAGTTTTGTGTCTTTTAAGTAAACAGTTAAAGGAAGTGACAATGCTGCCATCTTTTGGTATATTCAAAGAGATTGCCGAATCTGTGCATGGATTCATCGTAGACTGCGATGATATACTTGCTGATATGAGTGGTGGAGCGATTGTAATTGAATATGAGCCAATTCATAAATAAACTAATAATAATAATATCGACATGCAAAAGAATATGAAAGTGAAATTGTTAAATATTACCCCGCATCTACTGCAAAGCGAAAGAAATCTCGCGGACCCGAGATTTCATATTTAAGTTCATGAGTATTTTATATTTATTTCAAATTTAAGATTACCATATCATTTAGAATTTTTCTCGACCCTACCGACTGCGTATTATGATATTATACAGGGTCATCGAAAAGTATCGGACCCCCCTAATATCTTCAGTTAGAATGCACTTAGGAGAAAATGTCCAATAGCAAAGTTGTATGGTTTCAAGCGGGGAGTAAGATGATGACCTTGACTTTGACCTTGACCATGTCCTTCAAGGTCATTTCAAGGTCAATCTTATTTTTTTAAATAGAACCCCCTACATTTTATTGCATATTCTTATAGCTTATCTCGAGAGCTTTCCAAAACACTATAATAAAATATTTTTTTATTAAGTACTTTTTGAGTTATAAAGGTTTGAAGTTAACAATTTTTTGACACAAAATGTAGAATATCTTGTAAAATATTATTTAGTTTTCAGTAATCATAACCTCAATACTTTTGTGCACGGAATAATGAGACCAATTAATTGGTTTAAAGAAAATACATTAATCGGATCCCCCTAATATTTTCAGTAAGAATGCATTTTGGAAAAATGTCCAATAGCAAAGTATTGTACGGCTTCAAGCAATTATGCTAATAGGCTCTGGCGAAAAACTGCCCGAACGTAATCGCGAGAAGCTGCTCGAATGCGTGATTTCCGAAGACGTTAGCGGGAATCTGACCGAAAGCGTTGGCCAATCTTTATTCTCTCACTCTCGCAGGCACCAATGTACGAGCTTTTGAGCAAACAATACGGATCACTGATTTGAAACTTTGATGCAGTGCTGTCTTCTTCTTAGCGAGCAGCAGTCACCTCGTGGACGAAAACGAACAGCCTCAAAAATTTTTTCTGTAACAAAAGAAACCATTGCGCTTCAATTGATTATCCCAAACATCTTCATTTTGTTTCCAATAGCCCAGAAATTTTTCGTAAATATTATTAATTGATCTATTAGATTTTCAGTTGCTCAACGAGCTTTTTGCTAGTGCTGGTTAAAATAAACAAATCGATAGTTGGACCAACACTTAATAATTAGTATTTTTCTCTACTTAATTATCTAGATCAATTTCCTATCACTTACCTGATTAATTCTATACCTAGTCATGCTTCGCGAACAAATTGTTCCAGCTATTCGAGACATAGCTGGTGGAAATATGGATGAAATTTATTTCCAACAGGATGGAGCTCCACCTCATTATGGTGTCATTGTCCGTCAATATTTGAATGAGGTCTGTCAGGACAGGTGGATAGGGCGAAGGGGTCATATTGAGTGGCCACCTCGGTCTCCGGACTTGACCCCACTTGACTTTTTTTTGTGGGGTTACTTGAAAAGTAAAGTTTATGCCACCAAGCCTCAAGATTTAGATGATTTAAGAGGGAGAATAACTCGAGAGACAGAACTAATACCGCCAGAAACGTACCGGAATGCGGTTTCGGCTGTTTATAACAGATTGACACATTGCCAGGCTGTTGAAGGGCAACAATTTGAACATTTGTTGTGAATTGTTTGGTACAATTAAATATTTTGCCCAAGCTAACCAATTGGAATTAAATTTCCCTTAACTAGCCGGACTCAAACCCCACTCTTGCCTTAACTGGTCGGACTCGCACACCACTCTTGCCTTAACTGGTCGGACTCGCACACCACTTAACAAATTGTTAACTTCAAACCTTTATAACTCAAAAAGTACTTAATAAAAAGATATTTTATTATAGTGTTTTGGAAAGCTCTCGAGATAAGCTATAAGAATATGCAATAAAATGTAGGGGGTTCTATTTAAAAAAATAAGATTGACCTTGAAATGACCTTGAAGGACATGGTCAAGGTCAAAGTCAAGGTCATCATCTTACTCCCCGCTTGAAACCATACAACTTTGTTATTGGACATTTTCTCCTAAGTGCATTCTAACTGAAGATATTAGGGGGGTCCGATACTTTTCGATGACCCTGTATATAAGTCATTTTGTTATTAGATGAATGAATACCGTATTCTTTTAATTTTTATATTCATTGCAAAATTCGGTTTTTCCACAATAAGAATAAAAAATTCTAATTATCTTATTTCAAGTCTCTATATTTTATTATTGATTGTATATTCGTTGTTTTGTCTTGTTTCGTCTATATTATATTTTTATACCTTAACAAACATTGAGTGACAAAAAGTATCTCTTTTCTACCGGTTGAACATGCTAATCCCGAAGTTAAACGGTTACCGAAATCGAGATTTGTTTTATTAATTTACAAATTGGCGATCCTGCCAGGATATCACTCAATGTTCGTGTTTGTAACTTAAAAATGAAAGTCTGGATACAGTGTTAGATTTTCTTGATGTGACATTTTGAATTAGAACTAAAATAAATAGTAAATCATTGATATGACATTTTTTCCATACTACATTACAGAAAACAAATTAAAAAAAGAATAATAAAGGTGAATCAGAAATAAAAAGCTAAAATTGTTGAAAAACATAAGAATACCAGTAGTAGAGTTTTGAATATTACTAATATTGATACTTTTGAATGTTTCATGTTTTAATTTATTATTAGCGTTAAATTTTATATTTATGACGGATATTAGGATAGTGCGTGATACATAGTGGCATATAGTGATTTAATTAGTACAATTTGAGTAGGTAAAAAAAAATTAACCGGTAAAAATTCATAAAAGTTAAATTGAGTAAACAAAAGAAATTAATTAAAACAAACTCTGAAAGAGACGAGAATTTTTGGAGAAAGATTTTAAAACAAATAATTGAAAATATAAATTGTTCTGTATTATTTTGATGTTAACTTATTAAAATTGTAAATGCCCTAAGTTATTTTGTATCAGTTCTGGAAATCATAAAAGTTAAAAAAAATTACCGGTACAAATGACAAGAAACGGAAGTCAGTGAAATTTTTCAAATTCGAACACCGGTAAACAAAGATAAAAGTTCGACGAAAAATTCAAACATTGTTTACCGCGGCCAGAGGGAAAAGGGAGATCGCGGCGACAACACAAAGAAGCCGGAAGTAAATAACGGCCTTGAAAATCGAATTGGTTTAACGATAAAAATAATAGAACAATGATATTTAAAAGCTTTTAAATTAATTTGAAATTGTCTTATATTAAAACTGAAAGTAAATATTACCGTAAATTAGTGATTTAAACACAACATTTTTGGCATTAATTTGTTTCAATGTTTATTGGGCATTTCATTTAATTAGAATTCAATAGTTTATTCAAATTTTTAAAGTATAGTATGGTTGAATGTTGCGCCAATGATATATCGATATTTTATATAGAAATAAGTTTTTGAACATTCGTTTTGAAATCAGAGATGCAAATGTAAACATTCAATGTTGACATTGGTCGGCGTAAATGATCCTCGGTCGATAGCAATATCTCGCCCATGAAATGTAAATGAAAATTGACTCTTTAATTAAAAAATTATTAAAAAGAAATACTCGACTTTAATTTAAAATAATTACCGCAACCCATAATAATAATTTTCTAATTAAGATTGAAATAGATACTACGGAAGTAATTCATTTGAAATTTCGGTTTAATGAATTATTTTTTTTCTCTTCAAATATTTTTATTAATTTTCTGATATTTTTATAATTATTTTTTTTTTGTTTTGTGTTGTGTTTAAATTCCAAATTTAATAATTTGAACGGTTAGTTTTGCGAAAGTTTACAAACGTTTCAATTTCTTTTAGAAAATAATAAATAGGAAAATAAAGTATAATTAAAATAAACAATTTATAAATATACTAAATAATTTTTTTTCTTTCTCTCTTTAATCCTAACTAAATAAAAATTAATGAATTTAATAAATATTAATAGATTAATTTGGTCTAAAATAAAAATACTAATTATAAATAGATTATATTTTGATTACAAAATTATGAATATACAAACAAAATGTTTTCCGAAGGATGTAGGTGCAGGTCGAGGGTTCAAAAAGAGTCACATTAAAGCACACAATCGAATTTATTCATTTCAACCGGCCAAAAGCGCGGTTTGGTAAAATATAAAGGACGATCGGTCGTCCTGCAATATGCATACTGCGACATACCGCCGCCCCCCTTGCGACCCCGTAGGGCTCGCAAAACTTATGAAACATATCACTGGTTTGCCTGGGGGCAGGTCGTGACAGTATGTATCCGTTTTTCGAGTGGAGCATCAGGACTCAACTCCATCTCAGTATGAGGCCACTCACTGGGAGGCTTGGATAGCCAGTCAGGGCCTGTTTTCCACAACGTAGACTCGACAAGCTCACGTGAGGATACGCCGCGCGAAGCCAAGTCCGCGGGATTATCACGCGATGGGACATGGTGCCATTGAGCCTCAGGGATAGTCGTCTGTATCTCCGACACACGATTCGCTACGAAGGTGTGCCATTTCGAAGGAGATTGAGAGAGCCACTCTAAGACAATCATGTCGTCTGTGCAGCAGTGGAGACTGAAGTTGATGAACTGAGGTATCTCCATAAGAGCTCGCAGAGAACGCGTCACGAGCACAGCTGCGTTCAGCTCCAAACGTGGGATGCTCAATTGCTTGAGTGGCGATACTCTGGTCTTAGCGTAAAGCAACACAATTGCAATTTCGCCAGAGTTAAATGTAATTCGGGAATAAATAACACCTGCGAATGCAATTTGAGATGCATCAGCGAAACCGTGTAGTTCGACGGACACGACAGTCGATCCCGTGCCGATCCAACGGGGGATTGTCATGGCCGTTAAGTGGTGCAGCTCATCAGCAATACGATTCCACGTAAATAAAACAGAGTCCGGGAGTGGGTCGTCCCAGACCAGCTCTATAAGCCAGAGTTGTTGCATAAGTGCTTTTGCAGTGACGATGACGGGAGACGCCCAACCTAACGGATCATAAAATCGTGCGATCTGCGAAAGGAGAGATCATTTGGTGTGAATCATCGAAAGAGGAGAAACCACTTGGAATTGGAAGGCGTCTCGATCAGGGTTCCAATAAACGCCCAATATTTTAAAGCCTTCGTTCGAGGAACGCGAAGGGTTCCAGGCAAGACCGTAATTTTCTGGACGTATGTTTGGTTCGAGGCATTAAAAACTACTCGAAGGGGAGTTGTCGAGCTAGTCTCCTTTCTCACACCATGATGAGGCATGTAATAATGAGAGAGACTTTGATTGACGGGTAGAGCGAGTCTCATATGTCTTTGATTGAGAAAATCTGACAGGAAGTCAGAGTACATTTGAAAGTCGTCAGGTTTCCGTAAGAGGCGACGTTCGAGCGATTTAAAAGAACTCAAAGCAGTGTCGTAAGACAACCCAAGACTTAGTTGACTATAGCGAAAGGGAAGACGTACAAAATAACGTCCTGAAGGCAGGCGTGAATGTGAGGCAAGAAAGTGAGCCTCGCACTGGTGATCTTCAGGAGACAGAAAAGTTTTGGTCGGAATCTCCTCAGTTTTCCAGAACTCTTCCATGAGTTTTGTGAAGTTGACCCATGTTCCTTTCAAGACCAAGTTCCAAGAGTTATCATCCCGCCCGCCGCGCGGTGGCAAGTTATCGGCCGCCTGAGGGCGGCAGTGGCTGGTCGATACCGGGAGAGCTTGGAAGTTGGTCCATGAAGTTGGACCTGCTCATTGCAGGCATGAACTGTTATGTGTGAGGAAACGGAGGGTACTGCAGGATTAACCGGACCGGAAAGCAGCCACCCGAATATCGATTGTTGAGCAATCGGCTGATTAGGTGATTCCTTGAGCAAACCTTCTTTAACGATGGAGCCATAAAGGTCGGTTCCAAGGATCATTTGAATTGGAGTGTCTCTGCCTGGATTCTCATCTGCTAGGGAAACGTATCTCAAATGAGGCCATTGATTTACCAACCCGTTAAAGCGCAGCTGATAGGTCGTGAGGTCTTTGAGGACAATAGCTTGTGCAGAAAGTGTCGTACTAGAAGTGTGCACCGGTGTTATGGTTAGTGCCGCAGTGTACCGGGTCACACCAGCAGAAGATCTGCCAACACCGGAAACCTGGGTTGGACAACGGTACAAGGTCGGCCGAAGGGCATTGACGACCTCCGCGACGAGAGTTGCCGTTGAACCAGGGTCAATCAGGGCTCTTAGCTTCATGGATCGAACTTTTGATGAATGGACCAGTATTGTAGCCGTGGCCAAGAGTATTGACGATTTTACCGTAGGAGAGCTTGACGTTAGATGCGTACATACTTCATTTGCCGGGACAGCCGGATTGGGCGGCACTAAAGAGACGCACTTATCGACTCGGTATCCGAGTGGGGTGAATCTCCTTCCTGCGATCGATGCAGCATCGTATGATGTCATTTCTTACACCTAAAACAAGAGTGCTTACTAGTACGCGTGGCTAGAATATGATTTGACAGGCAATTTATGCATAATTTTTGACGTTTTACAATTTCGAATCGTTGAGCAACTGTCATGTTTTGAAATTTATGGCACAATCGTAAATTATAACTTGCTTTGCAAAGCGGGCAGGCACGCGAAGTAGCCGCAATTGTAAGCGTTTGGACATGCGATTTTACCGATTTGGCATTAAAATAGGAGGCGGACCTTTTTGGTGTTTCAAGCTTAGTTGATTCAAGAGCGCGCGCGCGTTTTAATAAGAAATCTCGAAGTTGATCAAAGGTAGGATAATCTGTCGAAGAAACGAGACTAAGTTCCCAAGACTTTCTGGTCACAGCATCCAATTTTTGCACCGTTAAATAGACTAAGATAGCACTCCATTGATCGATTGGAAAATTTAAAGTTTTTAGTGCTGCAAGTGACTCAACCGATTTGTCGTGTAAAAATAAGAGCCCCGGCGCACTTTCGGTTTGCAATGGTCAAATTGAAAACAGAGTATCAAAATGAGAATTGACTATTGATAAGGTGCACGCAAATTTCGTCTTAAGAACTTGCCACGCTTCATCAAATGCATTGGAAGTTACGGAATGATTAATTAATGCAGCTGGCTCTGGAGCCAGTGGATTTTTCAAGTAATGAAAACGTTTCAAGTTGTCAAGCGAGGCATCATTTATTACTAAACTAGTAAAATAACCACTGAACGAATTCCAGTGTTCAAAATGTCCATCAAATTTAGGTATGATAATTTTAAGTAAAACCATATTCTGTTGCAGCTGGGTGCAGTCCGTCACTGAAGTCGAATGCAGTGGATACGCAGGCACGCTAGGTGTCAGGCTGTGGATGGCGTCATCGATGTCACCAACAATGTCAAAATAAATTTGCTCGTGCGACAGGAACACGTGATCAGCCAGATAAGGTAGCTCCAAATCAGCAGACGTAATTGTAGCTTGTAGTTTCTCGTAGAGATTGCAGTAGCGTGTCCACAACTGCTTTATATGCTCAAATCGGACCTTCAATTTACCTGGAGTGCGATTGGCTTCGATGGAGGCCTGCTTGAAGGTATGCTTTTCGTCAGTGCTCTTCAAAATGCACTTCAAATATCACTCGTTTGCGCACTCAATTTTCACTCGATCCTGGCAGGATCGCCAAAATGTTTTCCGAAGGATGTAGGTCCAGGTCGAGGGTACAAAAAGAGTCACATTAAAGCACACAAACGAATTTATTTGTTTAGCGTTCGTACTGACTGGTGTTTCGATGATTTTGGTGTACGTCACAAACACGATCCGAATGCACCGAGACATCCAACAAGACTGGCGGTGCCGACGCGTCGCTTTGTCGATAACGAACGGACGGGAGATCGAGGGGGACTCGGCGTCGAATAGAGCCGACAGCAGCCGACAGGGGCCGAATCGAGAGCTAGCGCCAGGGCCGTAACCGTCGCGACTTTAGGGTACCGATTCTTAGGCCAAAAGCGCGGTTTGGTCAAATATAAAGGACGATCGGTCGTCTTGCAATATGCATACTGCGACACATTAACGAAAATTAAGTGTAAATACCAAGTGTACTTGTAAAATCAATACGTTGAATATTAATTGATTAATTGTGGTTGTTTCAGTGAACGTTTTTAATAATGTACCGAGTTAATGATTAGTTAAATGGTAGATTACCGGCGTATAGAATTAAATAAAATATCGTTTTGCGTTTGATAAATAATAGGAAATTAGTAAGATCAATGATAAAAAATAAAGGAAATGCAAAATTATGATGAAATTGATCTAATACTAGTACGGTATTGGAAGTTAATAATTTATTTGCTTTAAAAATTTTTATTGTATATAATATTACTGGCAGATAAAATATACCGTGGTACTTTGGCAAATAAGCATAATGTTAAATGCAAAGAAATAAATGAAATTATATTAGGAATAAGTTTATATTCGATTTGGGTCGTAGTAGTATGTATATTCGTAATCGGGCGAAAAATATATAAGCGTTTTAGAAATTTAAGAGGCGAGGATATGATAATTTAAAAAGTTACAATAATTAGAAAAAAGAAAATACTAGTGATAGAGATAAGTTCATAAATTTAAACATTTCGAATTGAAAATGTCGTTACCGTGGAAAATTTTTTCAATTTCCGGAAAAGATAATATTATAAGACAATTATAAGCCCCGAGAGAGTAACCAAGTTAATAACGATATGGACAATGATGATATCAATTTGAATGGAGCAAGTGGGGAAGCAATGGATAATTTAAGAAAAAAGTTGGATAAAGAATTGGAAAATATAGATTACTTTGATGAGAAAATACCTAGAGATAGATTCATTACGCGTCGAAAAGGTAAAGATTTAGAAAATCGAGAAGGTCGTCGAAGGCCAAGATTCCCGATATCCCGAAAATGGAAACGCCTTCAGGGGGAATAATTTCTCGACGCGCGGGGATCCTGAACGCGAAGACAGTCGACTGAGCTGCAATGATTTTCGATTCCCAGCACGGAGAAGGGTTACCGAACGACGGCGTTCACCGTCACGCGAAGAACTCCTTTTCCCTACGCCTACGAATGGAGCGCGAAGGAAAGATTTACCACCAAGACTTTCCGAAAAGACGACGACTTTAGGAGCGCGGAAAATGAAGACAAGTCCCAAAATCGCCATCACGTCGATCGAACTCCATCACCACTAATACCGCGACGCCTACCGAATGCCAGTCCTTATACGGTACTCCAAATTCATTATCACACGAAGCCGGTGTGAGAAATTGTGTCGCGTTGGAATATCGATTTTTCCGGTAAACCAGATGAATCGGCGGAGGAATTCTTGTTGCGAATCGAGGAATGTCAAGAAGCGACGAATGTGACAGGTCGTGAAATCCTAACCTGTTTACCCTACTTATTAAAGGGAAAAAAAGCCTTACCGTGGTTTCGGTTACATAAACGGACATGCGGGTCATGGCGTGATTTTTTATACGATTTTCGGATACGGTATGGTCCCTACGATTACCAAGAAGCTTTAAGAGAAGAAGCTCGATGAAGGGTATAGGGACCAAAAGAATCGGCCCTAAACTATCTTACAGCGTTGCCATGTTTGATCGCATGAATCCCCCATTTGATCCGAATTATCAAGAGAAATTAGCATTATCCGGATTACATGATAAATATCGAAAGTATATTCGATTTCAGGATTTCGCTAATTTAGACGAATTAGAGCAACTAACGCGAGAATATGATAGATTCTTGGAATGTAAACCAGGGGCAATGACGTCTGATACCGTCACGAATAAAGTCGCACCAGATCTCGCGTATACCGATAGATTTGAAAAAGATTAAAATAAAATAGAATCACGAAAAAAAAGTTCATTCAGTCCATCATTCGCAATTAGAAATAATACTCCCCAGAAGGTCAAAAATCTAACCGCCCCGATCGATTCCGATACCGAAACGGAAATTACCCGATCGCGAAATAAAGTAAAAAGAACTGAAACAACACCGAAAACGGAAGTTCATATTATTGAGCCAGTAACCAGCATTGGTACTTCACCGGGAAGAACCAGTAAGTTGACAAATAATAAAGTAGACGATCCAGACTACCGAAATCGTTCGCCAGTACAAAATCGGGATTGTATACCACGCAATAATAATCGTGAGTCCGAAGAATTATGGGGACCAGGAAATGATAAGGGACCCAGTACACCACGAAATTGGACTGGATTCCAAAATAATATACAACGATGGAATAATAGTTTAGAAAACCGTCCAAATAGATCAATTTATAATTTTAATTATCGGAGACCGAGTCAGTACATGGCAACTGGTCATTTAATGGTTATCCCGCCAATCAAACCTGGTCGAATCAATTTGGAGGCGATTATCGCGGTAATGGTCCACCTAAATTTCCCGTGAATAATTACCAATACTCATGGTACCGACCAGTAACACAGGAATATCGGAATCCATACGACAGTAGTAAAGGGAAGATGTATCCACCTAGAAATATACGGATGTCAGTACCAAATGCAATTCAAGGAGTACCAGTAACCGCCAATAGTGCAGTTGGGCTGAGAACTGAACCAGCACCCACTGACAATCAAGAAAATACTGGTGTTCCAATCCAGGTCCGCGAGACAAATCCATCAACTGGCGAAGGATTGGTTACTAAGACACCAGAAAATTGTTGTTGGAATTGCTACTCTGACAATCATCGATGGAGGCAGTGCCAGTACCGGTTGACAAGATTCTGTCGAACCTGTGGTACTCCCGAACAATGAACAGATGCCTGTCGTATCTGCCAGGTAAACTTATAAGGCAGTCACCACCGGTCCTAATCAACTGGTCCCCAAGGAGAAAGCAATCGCCAGTACCGTATTGCGGTTCAGTCGGGAATGACAATACCGACGGCCGATTACATTTAGTAATTTATGTCAAGGCCCAACCGATTTTGGCACTAGTGGATACTGGATCCACAAAAATGCATTTAGGACAAAGTGGAGGGGACATAATTACCGAATTAGGGTTTCCCACAGCCAAACCAGAAAATAAGGCGTTTCCACCAGCTAATGGAGCGGTCGATATAATTCCTGGCGAAATTACCACGCCAGTATTATTAAGAAACCGACTTAATTATGTAACGTTTAATACAGTACCGCGTTTAGCATCAATGTGTATCTTAGGTTTAGATTTTTAAAAGACTTTTAATATAGGAATAGAATTTTTCTTAGAAAAATAGTTTTTTATTAATGCGCCTCAAGATGAATATAATTTTAATAAGACTACTAATGTTGGAGTACAAATCTGTATTGAAGAAACTGGAAGCGAAATATCTGAAAATTCAGAAATAAATTAAGAAATAATACCTACAGAAATTAATAATAAACGGAAAAATTCGGCAAATACAAAATTTAATAAACGAAAGAATCAGTCACGAAAGTGTACAAACGGGATAAACAGTAATAATGTTAATACGAATAAAAATAAAAATTATAGGTGCGGAAATCGAAGCCCGACCATTAATGTAAAAATATCTGGAAATGGAAACCCAGTACACGCGATGAGAAATACCGGAAGTCGAAACCCGGAAGTATATGAGGTGTCCACCGGAAATCGAATACCGAGTGACACAGGGAGATCAGGAAGGCAGGAATTGTTGGCCACGATTCTACCTACCGATAAATCCCCCCCTGATAAATAATAATAATACAATTTTTGAACATAATAAATCCCGAAAAATCGTGCCTAATTCTATCTGCGTCGGAATCGCAACATTATCTAAGGAAGAAAATGAAATATTAAAAAAATTAAAACGCCATTACATCGAGAAGCCTACCGGAAAACCAGGCATGACAGGTTCAGCCCAACACAAAATCGATGTGCAAGGGCACGATCCCATTAAACAACGGCACTATCCTGTATCGCCCAAAGTATTGGAAGCGATGCATAAGGAAGTACAGTATAACCATGGTCGAGTGCATGGTCAAGTCCGATCGTAATGGTGAAAAAGCCAAATGGGAAATACCGTTTCTGCCTAGACTTCTGAAAAGTCAATGAGGTTACGGTTAAGGACGCTTATCCATTGCTATTTATGATGACAATGCTGGATAACATCAGAGTAGCGCGATATATCACAACTATCGACCTTAGCCATGCCTACTGGCAAATTAAATTAGAGGAAAGTAGCAAGGAGATAACCGCATTCTCAATCCCGGGGATGGGTTTATTTCAATTCCGCAGAATGCCTTTTGGGTTATCAAACGCGCCAGCTACTTTTTAACGATTAATGGACAGTTTGTTTGGTCCCGAATGCGAACCGAATGTTATGAAATATCTCGACGATATTATCATAGCTACCGAGACATTCGACCAACACATCCATTGGCTAAAACTGATGTTAAAGCGACTGAACGAAGCAGGATTCGAAATTAATGAAGAGAAAAGTAAATTTTGCCGTACCGAAGTCGAATTTTTAGGATATATCGTCAATGAACGAGGATTAGAAGTAAACCCAGAAAAGGTAAAACCAATTCTCGAGTATCCAGCACCGCAAACACTTAAACAGTTACGCCGACTCATTGGAATGGCTTCATGGTACCGTCGGTTCATTGATAATTTTGCCGCAGTTACCGCGCCATTGACCCAATTATTACGTAAAAATGTTAAGTGGAAATGGGGTACTGAACAAGATAACGCGTTAACAAAAATTAAATCTATTTTATCGTCACCACCTGTTTTAACCAGACCAGATTTCTCATTACCGTTTACTCTACAAACCGATGCGAGCGATTTTCGGTTAGGAGTTGTTCTCACCCAGATACAACGGGGACAAGAATATGTCATTGCTTATGTCAGCCGCACTTTATCGGAAGCCGAAAGAAAGTATTCGATTACCGAAAAAGAATGTTTAGCTGTCGTGTGGGGGATTAAAAAATTTCGATGTTACCTCGAAGGATACCATTTTACCGTAATAACTGCTCATAGTTGTCTACGATGGCTCCAAAATCTTAAAAATCCAACGGGAAGTTTAGCTAGATGGGCCCTCGAGTTGATTGAATATGACTACGAGATTCAACATAGAAAGGGCGCACCGGATTCATCACGTACCGGATGCCTTGTCCAGAATGTATGAGGCTGAAGTCAATGCAATCACGGATTTAGATGAAGAAGCTAATCGTTGGTATTTTTATAGAAAAGGACAGGTAGAAAGAA
Organism: Trichopria drosophilae; assembly: GCA_030407085.1. Lineage (NCBI taxonomy): Eukaryota > Metazoa > Arthropoda > Insecta > Hymenoptera > Diapriidae > Trichopria > Trichopria drosophilae. Next base: position 104,131,939 of record CM059582.1, read on the forward strand.
ATCCTAAGAGATTCCCGAAGTGGAAAATAGAGAACAACTGCCTATATTACCATCGCCCTAATAAAATTACCACAGACGTTATGGAAGACTACGATGCCTGGAAACTAGTGACACCGGATGTCACTAGAAAACGGATCATCGAAGAAGTTCACTCGACCCCTCAAGCCGGTCACCTGGGTATTGAGCAAACTTTTAACAAATTAATTCGGTTGTACTACTGACCTACCGCACATCGAGATGTTGTGAAGTTTGGAAGCAGCTACGAAAGATGTCAGCGCAGTAAGCCAGAACAAGCAGCTCAAGCAGGCTTAATGGGTCAGAGAGTTATCGAAAAACCCTGGGTGGTAGTGGCAACCGATATAATGGGTCCATTACCGGCGAGCCGTAAACGAAATTTCTATATAGTAGTATTCCAAGATCTTTTTACAAAGTGGATAGTGTGCCGAGCGTTGAAGAGAGCTAATGCCCAAAATATCGAGTTAGCGTTTCATGAGTTAATTTTAAATCGATGTTAATAAAAACCATGATATCTGCCATTCTTAATCAAGACCAAAGAGAATTGGACGAACATCTATCAGAATTTTGTTTCGCGATGAATATCGCGTTACATACGTCGACCGGTTTTACTCCAGCGTTCCGAAATTTTGGACGCGAATTAGATTCAGTAAACCGAGCACGACGCGAAATCGAAGGAGGGGTGGAGATCGTACCGAGAACACCGAATAAATGGGCCGAACGGTTAGATAGGTTAGAAATTCTGAAAGATCTAGTAAAACATAATTTAGATAATGCTTACCTAAAACAATCACGATACTATAATTTAAGAAAAAGAACGATAATAATATATATATAAGAAATATAACCTAGCCGGTAACTGTAAAGGAACCAATAATAAAAAAAAAAGAAAGTCATAAGTCATAAAGTAGGAGTAAATAATTCATAACTTAGGCGCATATTATTATCCAGGTTCATAGCATTTCATTGATCATAACATTTCGCATCTTTGTTTTATTCCGAATCTTTCATGTCCTGTCCAGTCATCGTTCCTACCGGAGCGTAAAAGAAGAACAAGAAAAATTTAACAATGCCCCGATCCATTGAGGAATGTGACGCGGAATGGCGCAAAAGGTTGCCACTCTGGAAGGAGCAACACTCCCTTAACCCACGTCACGACTCCCAATACTCAACAGTTATGCGTAAAAGGAAGAAGGAAGAAGAATAGAGTCGAAAAGAAGTGGCTCTATACGCAGGAATAGCAAGTGCTTTAATTGCGGTCGACATCAGTATAGCCAATGTCCATTTACTAGGGGCCAATTTTGTGTTGGGTGTGGCAAGAAAGGGGAGACACTGGCTAGTTGCCCCGGTTGTCGCCATCAATAAGGAAGACCAACATCCAAAAACTACCGCTGGCTACATCGCTTATTAAATCGTCAAATTAGATTCAGAAATAAATTAAAGATTCCAACAATTTCACTCTATTTCATTTACATACATTTCACTATCTTCTATAACCTCTTTTTCCTTTCATTTCAGGTCCTTTTCAACCATTATTGTCTATTTCATTACTATTTCATTTACCGTCGACAAGAAATACAAAATATGTTGGCGGAATTTAAAAAAAAAAACTTGATTATTTGAGACCATGAATAATCTAATTATAACATAATTGTTTATCTTGTAGTCTTATAGTTCTATTCTATTTTCCCAATTACTTCGACCCAGACCAAGCCTGGACGAAGTATTGAATTTGGTTTACCCTATAGTTTTTCATCAAATGTCGACGTTTCAGACCCTAAGGAGCCCAAATCAACAATACAAAAATTTGTGTCCGTGATCTTGTACGTCCCGTGTTTTTGTCTCGCGATAACTCGCGAGCGGATAAGCGTATTGATATAATTTTTTTTTGAAATGCGCGTCTTGGCATAACTTAGATCTGATTAGATTTTGGCACAGATCCATCAGACCATTACTAAAAAAAAATTAGCCCCAATTAAGTTTCTTCGTAGTTTTTTGCATTTATTTTGAAAAATACAAATTTTATTAAAAAATGTTTCAAACAAAAAATATAGAGTATGAAATTCTCTACAAAAAAGGTTTATTCCTTTTCTTCCTAAAGTCAACGATAATGCCATAAAAACTGGTTTAAAATGCTTATGACTATGTTCTGAAAAAGTATTGAATTTGGTCACTTCGGCAAACAAATTCCCCTATAGATTTTCATCAAATTTCGACGTTTCGACCCCCTACCCCCCAGGGGTAGTCTTCGCCAGCCCCTCGGACGCGGTGATCACCAACGAGCGCATAAGTTCTTTTACGCCCTTGATAAGAAAATAACTATTTCGATAGATCTAAAAGATGTCTTATAGTATCTAAAAGATATCCGTCAGAGATCTTTTCGACACTTTCAAGATATCTTTGACGAATTATATGTATATATATTGTATATATAAGATCATAATGATGCAGACAGTAATTAGTAAAACACTGTAAACATGTAATATGCATCGAATAGTCTATTACAATACAAGTGCTTGAAGTAAGTGTTTTGCAACTTTTATTTATTAATACTTCAGCTGGCCTGTTGTCAGGGTCGAAGTTTTAAAAATGCTCATTTTCAATTTTCATACATATAAGAAACACTATATTGTTGTAACGTATCTATCGAAGCCACTTGGACCTAAATATGATTGGACCACCAAATGTCAGTATAATTTTATAATATAATTGAAAGCTGTTAGTACACAAACGAGTATTAAGGAATATCCGACTCTCTACTGGGTCGAAGTTTCTGAGCGAGCGAAGCCAGCTAGGCATGACGCCAACACTAGTTATTAATTTTAATTTTTATAAAACGAACACTTACAGCTCCTCCCAGGACACCAAAGGGTCACTATCTTCGACCTTCGGTCTCTTCTTAGGAGGGGGGTAGTTGTAACGGGTTATTTCGGTGTTCCCCTTTACAAATTACCGAATGTTATGTAACCTCTAAGAGAACAGAGAATCTTATATCGAGAACGATTCTAATTTGTAATAGATTCAATTATTCCAAAAAATAATAAACCTTTTGGTGACCTGGAGGACCTATACTCATTTTTCTTTCATGGTCAATGATACTTATATCCAATGTGTGATTTATTTATGGCCATTACAATTCGCCACTTGTCAATCAAGACAATACACGCCCAACATTTCGACCCATTATTTAGGTCCTCCTCAGGGGCAACTATTATAAAAATATGAAAATATAAAAAATATAAAAAATAACATAAAAACATAAATCAACTTAAAACTACACTTTGATCAACGTACTTGATTGAGCACTGCCATATGACAGACTAAACTTAAATTCAACGAAGGAAAACAATAATACGTCAAGAATCTATACATGTGTGTGTGTGTGTGTACATATTTAGGCTGTATACAACTCAGTGTGGAAATAAATACCTATTGTAAAAGCGATGTTAATCGTTATTTAATATTAAACTATTATAAAAAGAACTTAATTTTTCAGTATCCGTGCGAAAATGTATACTGTTTTCATTTTGTTTGATATATATCATTTCTTTAATATTCCTTTTTTTCTAATTACTCTCAATGTCCAAAATTTCAAACTCCGCGAATTTAAAATTATGACCTGTTGTTAACATGTGTGACGTGAGCGCGGTATGTCCAATATGTTTCTTCCAATTATTTTTATGTTCATATATACGAGATTTCATGTATCTTTTCGTCTGTCCTATGTATACAGATTGACACTCACTACAATCAATCTCATAGATCACATTTGATCTAGTCAATTTGTCAATCTTATCGATCTTTGTTTTAAAAATTAGTTCTAAGGTGTTAAAACCTTTATTGACAATTGAGATATTAAATATTTTGTATATACTCTTAATCATGTTGTTAAATTTTTTAATATGAGGGATAACTATGGTCTTAGAAAAATCATTTGAATTACTAATTACATCCTTATTCTGGGTATTAGTAGCATTTAATTTTTTAATTCTATTGTCAATTATGTCTGTAATAAACCATATTTCATAACCATTTTGTACTAAAAATTTTTAACAAAGTTTAAGTTCCTACCGTGAAATTTTTGATCAGCTAATAATATTGCCTTGTCGACCAACATAGTTACTATTCCTCGTTTAACATGCGTCGGATGATTCGAATTGAAATTCAAGTATCTTTCGGAACAAGTTGGTTTTCTATACCAGTCCGTAATGATCTTGTTACCCTCTCTTATGATGTTTATATCAAGAAAAGGTAGACTCTTGTCTATTTCAAGTTCGAAAGTAAACTGTAATTCCGGATGATATGTATTAAAGTAATCAACAAAATCTTTAATATAATTCTTAGGATAAATTGCAAAAATATCATCAACATACCGCTTGTAAAATATTGGATTAATTTGTATTGTATTTAAAATGTTCATTTCGCAATCAATCATAACAATGTCCGCCAATGTTGGAGATAAAGGCGAACCCATTGCAGTACCTCTATTCTGTTTGTATATGGAATTGTTAAAAGTAAACGTAGTTGAATCTAAAATAACACAAACCATGTTTATGATCTCAGTAACCGGTATTTTCGTATATTTTTTAATATCATCTGCCCTTCTTTTTAAACTATAAATAATTAAGTCATGTGGTATGTTGGTGAATAAATTTGACAAGTGGCGAATTGTAATGGCCATAAATAAATCACACATTGGATTTAAGTTTTACAATTCATTCTAATATTCTTGCAAGAATGATACTTATATCTTGTCTTTTTTTTATGTTCGTATGGTATCCTCGGAGAACTATTAAGAGTTGGAGCGACGAGGATGTTGGTTGACTAGAGGGACAGAGTCAGATTGGACTTGGCGAAATAAGATTAATAGGGCAGATTCAGTATTGTATTTCACTAATATGCTACGTCGGATCAAGTGAGTTCTGCTCTGGCTGGTATCGCCGTCTTGGTGAACCTTGGATTCATCCACCTTTCGGATTTCTCTAAATGGATATTCCACCTGTGTTTTCTTCCATCAAAGAAAATTAAATTATTTTAGCAGGGAATTGTTTTACCGTCCGACTGTTGCTACAAACTGAACTCTTTACCGCGTAGTGTCGTTCTGGACTCTGGATTTAAGTCTCTACCCCCACTATCAGCGAATCGTTTCGCATGGATCTGAATATGTCGATTGATCGGGTTCAACAACATTCTCTGTTCTCGCGGCAACCCTTAAGGTTGGTTAAAATTAATAAATTGGGTAACATTATTTTGTGCATATTCTCTCTCTACCGAGAGAATAAATACCGGGTCGCGAAATATTACGTATTTAATACCGCCGAGCGTTAGTGTCCAATTTTGTGTTACCAGGAAGGAAAAATCCAGATTTCGATTCCGCCAATACGTAATATACCATTTTATTATTATTGGTTCTTTGAATGTTTCTAATTTGCTAGCTTTATAATAAGTTCATGAGTATTTTATATTTATTTCAAATTTAAGATTACCGTATCATTCAGAATCTTTCTCGACGTTACCGACTGCGTATTATGATATTATATATAAGTAATTTTGTTATTAGATGAATGAATACCGAATTCTTTTAATTTTTATATTTATTGTAAAATTCGGTTTTTAAGTCTCTATATTTTATTATTGATTGTATATTCGTTGTTTTGTCTTGTGTCGTCTATATTATATTTTTATACCTTAACAAACAATGAGTGACAGAAAGTATCTCTTTTCTACCGGTTGAACATGCTAATCCCGAAGTTAAACGGTTACCGAAATCGAGATTTGTTTTATTAATGATAAAAATTATCAAATCAAACAAATCAAACAAAAAGCCGTTACAATACATAAATTATTAATATGATTCTTTATAAGTCATAAGTTTGCTGTCGACTAGATTCATAATAAACATATTGTTTAATGTAGATCGGTAAGTATATAATTCCTTATCTTACATTTAATTCCTCACAATATTCAATATGTACCCTTCAAAATGTCGTGTTTTATTTTTGCTTATTAAAGGTTCTGCATCTTAATGTGGTCTTATGCTAAACGATCACCTACTTTATCAATGATTATCTATTTTTCATGTAAGCATTAAATGTGGAATCGTTCATCATTGCAGTCCCATGCACACATGCTGTTCCCTCTTTTGATTATGAATCTTCCATCTTTAGATTATGATTCTGATTATGGAAAAATATGAATATTAAAAATATTGATATTTTCCCGTCATGTTTTTTTATTTTATGTTATATTATATTTTTATTATAAATAATAATAATAATAAAAAATAATAATATAACAAAATGGAAAAACTTTAGTATCAGCCATGTAGAGAACGATATTTTGAGGGGACCCATCACCGAATTTTCAGCTATATCAAGTCGTAATTAAAAAAATTAGTAATTTTTTTTCTGTATTTTTCCACAAAATTAAAATGTCACGAAATCCATACCCTTATTTCTTCCTGAAGATTTGAAAAACAAAATAAAAAAGGAGCCATCGAAAAATATTGAAATTTGTGGAAGAAGAAGCATTTTTAGTAGTTTTGATAAGATTTTGGATCGTGTTTGCGAAAGATTCATACCTCCAATCTCTTTGAAATTCCGTTTACCAACATAACTTGGTGCGCTGAACATGAATATCATACTAAAAATTGGCGTCAAGGTCACATTCAAGGTCAAAACACATAAAAATGCGTTATTTTTGTCATTTTTTGCATTTATTTTTAGAAATATAAATCTCATGAAAACGTGTTTACTACAAAATATGTAGATCATGAAATTTTCTACAAAATAGATTCAGACATTTTTTTCGTCACATCAACGGAAACTCCGTAAGAGAGGGATAAAAATCGTTCTAAATTTTGACCAATATTAGAAGCAAACGGTAGGTTACTTGGCTTTTGCAAAATTTTAATTTTGTGAAAAATTACAATGTCAAAAATGCTCAAAAAAGAACTTATTTTTACTTTTTAACGTTATTTCTCTCCCACAATAGTGGGTGAGAAACTCCAAAAATCTCCGAGTGTCCAGTTTTATTTCGATCAAGCTATTTTTCATATTTCTGTTGAACATGTTAGATCCGCCATTTTGAATTTTGAAAATCAAAGATCACATTCATACTCAGTGACACCAAAACCCTCATGGCAACGATTTTTAGCTATTTTCCATGTTAAAAAAATATATAACTTAACTGAAGTTGAATTTAAACGTACACAGTTGATTTCTGAATTTCTCAAGAGACGGGTCAGTTACGATTTAAGTAAGCATGGTTTTTAAAATTTGAATAGTGTTCCAGTCATTCTGTACAAATGGTTATGGTTGACATTTTCGTCGAGCTCAGACACGCTTCAAACTCGGTGTGACTCATATTTATCCGAAATATCCGTAAAAAGTATTACAATTTAATCCAATCTTGTAAGAATCTATAAAAACCACTAAGTTCATCCATTTTCATCCGACCTAACGGATACACATTCTTTCCACTTTCATCCGAAGACTCTATCTTCTCCGTATCTCACCACTAATCTTATACAGATCCTATCCAATCGAATCCACTGTATCATCCGAAACTGAAGTGTGCAATTCTATCCATTTGTATCCTTTCGTTTGAACGCCAATCCTTTCCACTTTCATCCGAAGACTCTATCTTATCCGTATCTGTCCAATAATCCGATACAGATCCTATCCAATCTAATCCACTGTATCATCCGAAACTGAAATGTGCAATTCTATCCATTTGTATCCTTTCGTTTGAACGCCAATCCTTTCCACTTTCATCCGAAGACTCTACCTTATCCGTTTCTGTCCACTAATCGCATACAGATCCTATCCAATCTAATCCACTGTATCATCCGAAACTGAAATGGGCAATTCTATCTATTTGTATCCTTTCGGGGATTTAACCAGGTATGGTTTTTACCTTTAAAATGATCGCTCGCCTATTTTTGTGCGACCTTTCTGACTGGAGTTATGACTATTTTTAGAAAAAAACATGATTTTTTTATTTTCATATTATCTCAAAAACTAAGAGAGATTGAAAAAAAATGTTACCTACAAAAAATACTCGTTTTTAGGTAGAAAATACCAAAATAAAGTCAAAATTTTAAATATATTATATATATATATATATAACAGGACGTTTTGATAGATATAAAATACACATCGTTGTCATCAAGAGATCGGATATAAACGTATTCACCTGCGACGAGAGCATCCCGACGATAATGGATACAGTCGTCATCAAGAGATCGGAAAGAAACGTATTCACTGAAGTCGGCGTGATGGTCGTGCGGGCTAAGGCGCCAGTCTTAGTCCGCCCAAACTGAACGTCGCGAAGGTCCCGAGTTCGAATCCCCGTCCGTGCATTTTTCTCTGCTTATGTACAGTGTGGAATAACCGGGGAACTTTGCTGGGCGAAGGTACGAATTTGGGACCGCTGCCTCTATCTAATGATAGAGACACGTGTGTTAAATTATTCATTTAATTGCATATTCATATTTTTGTCACCAACATTTCTAAAACACCGCAATTAAGCTTGTTTTGGTAAAATTGTATAATGATCGTATATATTAAATTGTTTCATTATTTACGAAAAAATCGCTGTATAAGAAAATAACCCTTATATAAGACAAAATTCTATAATTATTGAAAATGTGTTTGTGTAGCGATGTGTTTGGGCTGTCGAAAAGAAACATGAAGTAAGATAGAAACTGTACAGACAGGTTATTGAGAATTTTTCACTTTTCCTTTCAAAATGACTAATGTTTTACGGAATCACATGCGCACATTTAAATAAAATTAATCTATGCATGTCTTCATGTTGAATTGTTGTATGGTCTTTTATTTCATATACGGTAGCAGTCTTCTTAAGTGATAATGTATGAAAACATCAGTTCTATAAACAATTCAATATTAATAATAATAATAATCTCAATTATTAGTGCATGATGTGAAAACATAAGAAGTATTTAAAAGTTAATTTATTACTATGAAAACTATTTATTGATATAATGACTTGTGTCTTTTTCTATTACACTAGGTGTGATGGATAGGAAGACAGTCCCCTTATACCAATATATTTAACAAAATACATATAACAATAGTATTCGTATGTGTATAACTTAATTAACTACTTACGATTACAATGTGGAAGTAACAAAAATCTGTCAAATATAACAACGTTTCGTGCAGTGTGATTATCCAAATCATTATTGTAAACGGAATTAAATAGTCATGTCGGATAGGCTACATACATTTTCGAATCAAGAGATATACCGTTAGTTAGTATAACTATTATACATTTATATTTATACATTTACGCTTGTACTTGTTGGGTTTTCAGAATGTCGTGTCAATAGTCGTGTGAATGTTACATCACAAGAATGTGAACACGACCCTATTTGATGTACGGGTATTCGTATAGATGTAACAAATGGGTAGCTAATGAGAGAGACAGAGAGCGAGAGAATGGTCGACAATTAAAGAAGACAGTTCAAAAGTCAAGTTCGCTATGAATAAGGAGGCCTTATGTGGGCTATTGGACACGGTTATAATGCCAAGAAATTTGTTATGATCATAATGATAAATACTTTCTTAGAGTGTAGTACATAACGATTTAATATACATACAAAAAGTAATTGTTTAATCGATGTCAACTTAATAACTGAACATTTTTTATTTTAAATTTAGAGATCTTTGTCACGCTCAATTGTATTATAAATGGATCGAAACTTGTATTCATACGTCTATGTACATTTCAATGTGATCGAATATCGTAGAAAAGATTTCTTCAATTGTAAAACTGCGGTGACCATCATGCTGTTGCTAGTACCTGAAACGATTTAATATTGCGTTTAACTTCTTCATCATCTGAGTATCGTACATGGTGGCCGCTTTTTTCCAAGAAAAAATTCCCTGACTTTTCCCTGACTTTTCCCTGACTTATATTTTAATGATTGCTATTAATAAATGAATAGTAATGCTTTAAAAAATAAAAGAGGGAACGGTATTTGACATGCTTCTCAATGAACAACGAATAAACTATATTTAAAAATATATTTTGTCATTTTAGTTTACAAATGTTAGATCTTTGGTAACAATCTTTGGATTTCTTAAGCTTAATATAAAATATAAAACAATATAACATTTTTATAAAATGTTCGAAACTTCCAATGTCTCAACTGATGCAAGCAATAAGCCGCTGAATTTCCCGATCTCTCAGGTATAAACAATTAGAGGTGACCGCGCGACTGCGAATCCGCGAGACAAACGAATGACTCTCGCGCATGTTGATACACAGACAAGAAACAACGCTCGAAAAATGAATGTCAACAAAAGACTATCACTAATTCAATGTAATTAAAATAGAATTTATTATTTAGTTTTTTAGTAAAAAATATTCAATTTTTTAGGTATTTCGTTTTTTTCAGCGACCCAGCAATAATTTTCCCTGACCAATTTTGAAATTCCCTGACTTTTCCCTGATTCCCTGACTAGTTTTTGAAATTCCCTGACTTTTCCTGGTTTTCCCGGTTTTCCCTGATAGCGGCCACCATGTCGTAACTCGCAAACTATCAACAATGGACACATATGGGACCGTCTATCCTAATCTCGAGAGGAACATCGGATGATAACGAGAGGGATCTAGTGACCGTGAAAACTATCTGTTTTTGTGTGTATCCGACAGTGATGTTGTAAAGTACGTTTTGAACGTAAAACAATTGGTTAATGCACAATTATCATGGTCTGCGATGGGAGTCGGGTGATATACCCTTTGATGCAATCAACGAAACGTTGGAGGACATGGTTATTGAAGAAGTATGGTCATGTTTACCACTCACAATGCAAATGCATCCAGATTTACGTGAATGTCGTCGATAAACATTTTGAAACGAGTGACGATACCGCAGATAGATAGCCACCGATGATAAAAGACTGTGCAACGTGTCAATTTTAGAGGGATGTATAGTAATGACAATATAGGTATTTTAAAAGTAAGAAATCTCGGGTCTTCGAGATTGCTTTCGCTTTGCAGTAGATGCGCGGTAATATTTAACAATTTCACTTTCGTAATTCTTTTGCATGTCGATATTATTATTAGTTTATTTATGAATTGGCTCATATTCAATTATAATCGCTCCATCACCACTCATATCAGCAAGTATATCATCGCAGTCTACGATGAATCCATGCCCAGATTCGGCAATCTCTTTAAACATACCAAAAGATGGCAGCATTGTCACTTCCCTTAACTGTTTACTTAAAAGACACAAAACTATGCGTACAGATAGAAAGAAGCTATTGAATTTTACATGCTTCTCTTATATTTTCACATCGTCATTTTGATCTTATTATTCTCAGAAATTTAAAAGTGGGAAATATTAAATGAAGATTAATTAATTTAATACGTTAAAAGCAAGTCGATACTCGTAAATATTTGTCACTTATGGGAAGTCAGATTCATTGTTACCGTATAATAAAGTCTACGGATAATTAACAGGTCGAAACCTGTATCGTTTCGAAACGATATTTAAGATGTGGTAAATTGAACACATATTAAAGAAAGGTCAGGAATCTGATTAATTACATTATCCACGTGTCCAACCTCGTATAGCTACGGTTCGAACGTCATGAAAACACGTAAATATCGTGAATAGATAAATGCATAGGGAATAAGCGTGTCATCCTCTCTTTCTAATTACTGCTAGCTTCTTCCATCAGTTCTACACTGAAAAAAATGTGCACCGGTTTTCATGGTGCACATATGTATCCCTACTGTACAGAGACTAATCGCGGCATTTGTCTGGCGCTGGTTTCGTCTTTTTTGACGACGGTACCTGTATATTGCAGGCACAGAACATAGGTAGCTACCAAATAATATGAAGTAAAGAACATAATGTATGCCGGTAACCAAAATACATCTATTCTTGGCACTAAACTTTTAATGGCTTCTGGGAATTAATACTTTCAGTTGTAATCACAGCAGATGGTACTGCTTGCATAATTATTCTGGGGTACATTTGTTACGTCACTGAATTGGACGATGAAAACTGTTCTCCGTGTATATTATACATTTTAATATACGCTATTCGGATTATATGAGATTTATTACTATTTAAATATTATTATTGTAAATTATTTATTTATTGATTAATGCTACCTTTGTTAACGAAGGGATTGGCAAAACTTCTTTAGGAAAGAGAAAATGTGTCACGTAGTATATGTTTTGATGAAATTGCGCAAGGACTTTAAACGCGTCTGAACCTGTATGCATGGAAAAATATATGGTGAAAATGATCGGCGAGTAATCGTCGATGACGATGACCGTGAACACAATATAATGCTAAAGTTAATGGATCTAACAAAGCTAGATTATGCTAGAATTTTACGCTCACTTTCACAATACGGTTCCTTGCCTACGATGTATTTCCACATAGGCATCGAGAAGCGACTATGATGTAGCAATAGCTGACCTTTAATGGAGGAGACTTTTGCAATTTTTTTTTCGACATTCCTCACATGACAATACTAATGTGTAACAACCAGTACTTTTCAATATTCATGATCTGATTTCTTAAGATCACGCTTTAGAAAGAGGCCGTTTGCAATAACCATCTAAAGGCAGGATATTTTTATAACAATATTACGGGGTCAGCGCCAGGTCTTTTGAATGCGTTGAGACTTGTTTAGCGGCTTTTCTAAATTAATTTTAAAATGGTCTTAGCAGTTTTGGGTGAAGGGACTCCACGGCTTTGTCTCTATTGGAGGTCATTGAGATACGCTAATTAATCTGTCAGCAGCTGTAACCCTCTGTACCGTTATGCAATGAATAATTGTCTCCAACGATATCTTCACCCCATTGGGAATGTGAGGATTGACCATTAAGAATGAATTGATTTTCTCAATCTTTTCGATGTATTCTCGAATGAAGTTGGAAAATTGATCCTCCGTAGCGTCTTCTTCAAGTGTGTTGTAAACCCTCTTTAAGGCCAATCCCATGACGAAAAAATCTTCTTGACATCTACCATATTGATGTAGAAATACAATATTTGAAATAGAGGTGCTTACGTGTTGTCAAACATAGAAACAGGAACGCGACCTTCCTTTGAAACGATGTATGGACTTGTATACAATTTCGAGAGTTTCGGGAAAACAAATGTACAGTGAATAAGTGATCGACGGATAATCGACGACCGTGAAAACGGTATACTGCTAATGTTAATGGATCTAACAAAGAGTATGCGAGAGCGAGAGAGATGATAGATTTCGCTTTTAATAAGGTTCCTAGCTCAAGATGTATTTCCACATAATCACGGAGACGCGAATTTAATGTAGCAATATCTGACCTTTAATGAAGGCGACTTTTGAAATTTGTTTTTCGACACACGGCAATACTAATGTGTAACGGCCAAAACTTTTCAATCTCTCTGATTGAATTTTGTAAGATCAAGCATTAGAAAGACGTTATTTTCAACGATAATGTAAATACAGCACATTTTATTAATAACAATTTCTAATGAAATAATAAATATTGGTTGACCTTTACCTTCTCTTTTTATTAGACAATGTAACGCAATAAATTACCTATGTTTTTCGACCTTCACAGCTTTCGAAATTTACAATAACAATACATAAAATTGTTTATAATAACCTCCTTTCACTCCTGACCTTCTTACGGCCCACTTGCGCAATTCTCCCATCACACTATCATTGAAGGGAGGTATGGTGGGGGGAGGCAGAACCCTCTTAGCCCCTTTACTAAGGAGAGCCCATAGGAACACGACATTTTTTTTTATATGTTATGTTTTGAAATTGAAAATACAGAGAATATAATATAAAAATATATATAATATAAAAATAATATCTAATCCTTTAAAAAATTCGTTCTATGGTATATTACTTTGTTCACTAATTTCGTTCCATTTGTTTTTTAGAATCCATTTAACAATATCAATTGTAATATTTGTGAACAAAGAGACTACATCTAAAGATATTAATGTGTGATTTTTTGGTAACCTGAAATTGTTAATTTTTTTATAAAAATCCCAACTATCTTTTACTCTGTAGATATTGTAGTTGTCAGTGTAGTTAAAATCGTAGTATAAAGCAGATATTTGATATGTCGGTAAATTAATAGTTGAAATAATGACACGTAAAGGCTTGTTTGGTTTGTGTATTTTTGGTAATCCATACGCTTTAGATATAGTTGTATTGTATGTTTTTAATTTTTTTGTTAAATCTTCATTGATGTGGTTACGATTTTCATACTTTCGTAATTAAATTCGTACAAGGATCAGGAGTTATAAAGGTTGATTTTCGGTAGCTGAGAATCGTTTCTGGGATCTTCCGCATAAAGGGGATCGACACCCCAAGTGACAAAATACCGGCGAATTTTAGGAATAATATCTTTATTTTTATTAAGAGAAATGCCAACAACAGGTCGTACAGAATTAGATCGTCCAGGTATATAGGAATTAAGTCCTGTATTGATTCGCGGAGAGTCGCGGATTAACGTGTAGTGAAGTTTAAGTTCCGTGCGCGCGACTCTGCTGGAGATCTTTTCGACGCGAGTCTAACGGAGATCTTCACGGTTCCATTCACGGTGCGACTCTACACCGAGATCTTCACGGCGTCATAGACGGTGCGACACTGCACCGAGATCTTCATGGCGTCATTCGCGAGGCGACTTTGCACCGAGATCTTCATGGCGTCCTAAACGGCGCGACTCTGATTTCGGGCAATGCGATTGCCCTTTTTATATGGTAGATGTCGATGAGATCATCGTTCCTTCGCGATGGACACCTGCACTTGTTGTTTGCCACGTGCCATCTTCCACGAATCGCTCACCCCTTTGACCTATTGGTGACCTCGGCGATTCGGGGCTCGTGTACTATTGTGTGCGCGTGTGAGTCACAATCTTATGGGTTGTCTTACTTCGAGCTTCGGCGTGGCACATTCCTTTCTTGACCGATTGGGCTTGCAGCTAGAGAAACCCGTGGTTCCCCGTGTAAGTTATAGTACGTGTGCAATCTATGTGCGACGCCGAATCGGGCCCTTCGGTGTGTGTGTGTGTGTGTGTGTGTGTGTGTGTGTGTGTGTGTGTGTGTGTGTGTGTGTGTGTGTGTGTGTGTGTGTGTATTGTCGATTTTACAAAGGCAAGTATTGTCTATGTTACGAGTGCTATAATGTGCGTAGCCAGCATACGTAACACGCCCGGGGTTGAAAAAATTGACGATCTACCGTCAATCAACGCTCGTACAAAACGCAACTTAATGTCTTATTGGGTCATCTTATACATTCCAACGTATCTTAATCTATGGTTAGTACATTTCTCTTATATATATATGTAATGATATGCGCTTAGGCGTTCGTATTGAATTACTTATAAAATGACATGTTATGACGCATCCCGTAATGTGCATACATAAAAAAGTCCACGGTAGCCCTATGGCGCCTCCTTGTCTCGTTCGGACGCCGGGCTAGCCGTAACGTGGTCTGTGTTCGGAAGTCTATTTATATCTTATACGCAGTTGACACTACACATCACTAACACTGTATATTATGCTATTGCGCATTATGTTGTCTATGGCGTTGTAAAAATGCGTTTCTGAGTTTTGTTACTCCATGGAGATTTTACTATTGGCACTTCCATGGAACAACTAAACATAACGATTGTTGTGAATACTCTTTGTATCATAATTGAATACATTTATGTGAATTATAATTAAAATATTCATTGAAACACTTATGTGTATTATAATTGAAATAATTGTTGAAAGACTTATGTGTATTACAATTGGGATACTTGTTGAAACACTTATTGAAATACTTATGTGTATTATAATTGAAAAACTTGTTGAAATTCTCGTATGTATGATTGAAATTTCCAAAAAAATTTGGTTTGAATATTATCTCTAAAGTTTAAATTTGTCAATGATGAAAAATCTTATACATATACGCAGAACTTCTGTATCATCTTGTTTTCGTATTCTTAATATAGTCACGTCCTAATGACCGTTTAATACAAAAAAAATAATTGTTACTTTTGTACAACTAATCAACTAATGGACGTTCAGTTTGTTGAGGCGGATTTTGTATATCTGCGTTCCGCAATCGCAGCAAATTTTTATATCCTGGGTTATTTGGTGAATTTTTGAACAAAAAAAATTCCAAAATTGATATTCAGTACATCAATTGTGTTTCGATATATTGAGGGGGAAGATGGAAGGGGTGAAGATCATAAGGAAACGCGTGCGCGCGTTCCTCCCATGCTGCACTTGGGCCTCTCCGTCTTAGTCTCTTCTTCTTAAGTGTGTTTATTCGTGAGGCCCACTCTACGGGTTTCGTTTTTCCGGCGTATCGCATTTTTCGATATGTTTACTGCTAATGTAACTTGAGAGTTTCAAGTGTTTATATGATTCTTTCACTTTTCTATACAATCCGTGTGGTCCTAGACAATAGGGATTCTGTTCTAGACATGGCTTGTTTCAAATAATGTTATCTTTCCACTTGAGCTAAGCAAGTGTGAATTGATTGAGTATCGATAGTTTGGTAGTGTTGCATTTTCGTCTTCTTACGTTTCGATTTCGTCCAAATCTTTCTTTCAGTTCTTATTGTGCTTTCCAAGATGACGCGTCGGTTGGTGGGTTCAGAGTGGATATTACATTACATACATACATTGGTCAGATTTACTTGCCAACTTTATGCCATCTATGGCTAATCGGGCAAGGCTTAGTCATCATCCCACACAGGACGATACAAACAAGTAAACAATCACAAATACTACACATAATCGACACCGTCAACAGTTAGTCGGCGGCCTGTGCCGTAGCAGGCGCATCGCAAACATTGTCTTATTTTCATTCAAGACAATATTGACGAAGCGTCGACCACGGAAAAACCATTCACGGTGTCGATAACTACCGACTGATGTCGGTAGCAGTCCCAAATTCGTACCTTCGCCCAGCAAGGTTTCCTGAATTATCCGCACTGGAAATAATCAGAAAAACTTGCCGGACGGGGATTCGAACTTACGACCTAAGTAACGTTCAGTTTACGAGGCGAGCATGCTAACCACTTAACCATCTCGTTCCCCCATTTAGAGTGGATTACAGTGCCTACCGAATCATCAGCGCTCCTCTGCTTGCGGATTTCTTCCGAATGTGTCGTGAAGAGCGAAGTGAGTAAAAAATGATTAGTGATATTTAGCGAGTGTTTGTTTTTCGTCGTGTATGATTCTTCCGGTTGTTTTTTTGTCTTTATCCTGTTATCTTTATCCTAACTTGCGGGTTTTTTTTCGTTACTCTTTCACCGGGTATCTACCTTGTGTGAAGGTGTTGCGATCCGGGGCGGGCGTTGATGCCCTCCCGGTCTACATAAAGGAGCAATTATGGTAAGTTCGAAAGATGCTTAAAAAGGTAGTGCACCCTTTTATCAGGCTTTCATTTCTCCAATGTTCAGCGTATGTGTCTCTTTAACGTGTGGGTTAACCGGTAGTCCCATTTTTGTTTATTAACAATTTTTATGTTTAATATATATTTTTCCTCCTTTTGTTCTGGCGCGTATAGCGCAATTCTTTCCCTGTTCGTTCGATTTTCTCTTCATGCGTGCTGCGTTTCTTATTAACACTTGTTCGCTAAAGTACCCTTAAAGTTAAACTATTTCTTTGTAGAAAAAAAAATTGTTGTTTATTATCGTGTCAATATATATTTTTCTACATCTTATAATAATTTTCTATAAAGAAATATCCATATATTTTTATTTTTTTATTATCATTATCATCCGGATATATATTTTTGTACGTCTTATTTTAGTTTTCTATAAAGAAATATCCATTTACTTCTATTTTTTTTTATTATCATTATCGTCGGTGTATATATTTTTCTACGCCTTCTTTTAATTTTCTATAAACAAATATCCATCAACGGGTCATGGTTCTTTTTTACATTGTGTACTATTTTATTTTTTCGTGCATTGATGCGTAATTTTATATTTCGTTAGCCACATATTTCGATAATTTCATAGGGCCCAGTGTATTCGTCGTCCACCTTATACTTCCAAGGTTCTTTTAATAATAATACCATTTCACCTTCGCGAAAATGGCAAATATTCAATTTTCGATCATAATATTTTTTCGACCGATGTTTCATTTGTGAGATATTCATCGCGGCTAACGTCCGTGCTTCCGTGATTCTCTCGGTCAATTCTGCCAAATAATCGTCGTATGGAATGAGCTTCTCGCGGGTGTCGTGTGCACTTGGCAATCGTGCGTTTGTCCCATATACAAGCTCGTTTGGCGAGTAGTTTGTCCCTTCGTGAACACTCGTGTTGTATGAAAACATGGCGAATGGAAGCCAAATGTCCCAATCACTACGTTTCTCGACACTCCGCCGCCAGGAGACAAACTAAACATCTTGACCTCTGCTGGCGGTGGAGCGAGCATCGGGCAGAGTTCGCCCTGGAGTGCCGTGGGTTGCGAGGTGGTAGAGTTATCATCCCGCCCGCCGCGCGGTGGCAAGTTATCGGCCGCCTGAGGGCGGCAGTGGCTGGTCGATACCGGGAGAGTCTTTTAGCCAAAAAAGATCAAGGCAAGGTTTTCGAGGTGTCGTCGCGATGTGGGGTTTCCAACCACTTCATGCGCGACGGCAGAAATACCCGTTTCGCCGAATGGCGCTTCTTACATCGCGCTCGTCTCGATGTCCTGTCCCTGAATGGATCCAGGCGTTGGGGCGAGGGTGACAAGCGCTGTAGGCGATGCGGGACAGACCTCGAAACTCTCCCGCACGTGATCGGCCACTGCGGCCCCCATGCGGACGCGATCCAAAGGCGCCACAACAACATCGTGGATCGCCTAGCCGCCGCGCACCATCTTCCCGGGGACATGCGCAAAAATAGGCCCGTCGAGGGCGCTGAGGGTGAATTGGCGAACCTCCGTCCCGACCTCGTCATCCGTGACGAGATAGGAAGGAGGATCACCGTGATCGACGTGACCGTCCCGTTCGAGAACCGCAACATCGCGTTCGATGAAGCAAGGGCTCGGAAACTGGCCAAGTACGAGCCCCTTGCAGAGAACCTCCGGCGGAGCGGTTATGAGGTCACGGTGGACGCCTTCATCGTCGGTGCCCTCGGCTCTTGAGACCCCGCCAACGAGAGAGTGTCGGTCGCCTCAAAATCAATGCGAGATACGCAGCGATGATGAGGCGGCTGATGGTTAGTGACACCATTCGATGGTCCCGGGACATCTATGTCGAGCATGTCTCGGGCGTGCGCTAGTATAACACCACAAGCACTGACGCACGGTCACAGTCTACAGTTGGCGGGGATATGCACCCGCCCCCAACACGACGAGGGGAATGAGCTTTTTTGCTTTTTTTTTGCTTTTGTTGTCCCTCTGTCCTGTTTTTTGTCCCGTATTGATTTTGTTCGGCCGAGAAGCACTTGGACAAGCCGACACAGGTAAAAATATAGCAAAATTCCTGTGCCGGCGAAATATTTTAATCTTGAACCGCGGGATGGGCGGAAATGTCAACCTCCCCCGGCTGACGAGGGTTGCTGGAAGGTTTTGCGCTATATAGCAAAAAACCGCCCAGCGACCCTAATATCATTTTATATTAAAGAAACGTACAGGGGGAATAACCCCCCTGTGAAATTTTAATATCTTGACGTGTCGGCCGCGGAAGCGAGGGATTTTCCCAAACAACCGCGACCGAATAATTATTTCATAGTATACACGCTAAAGACGTGTTGGACGGAAGAGGGCTTGCCCGACAATCGTCCCGTCTAGCCGATGGGGCGCCGATAGATAATACCCCATCGACGCTCCATCGGCGGACAGATTACCGTCATAGCGCGGACAGGGGGGTTTCTAGTTACCCCCCTACCTGTTTTTTTTATTTGCCCAGGTAGGTCTCTCCTCCTGGGCAAACATTTGTTACCCGTCCGCGCCCAACTCTAGTGGTGGGCGGGTGGGAAAATAAACGGTATCTTGGATATCTCGCCATTGAATATGTTGGAACATGTCGCAATCCTGCCCGATTATTATGGATGAAATCTCAAATTTTGTTAAAACGGCATCCAATACATTGATGGATTTGAGAATGTTTGATTTTAAGGCTCGATCATCAAGGTCTTGTTTAACGACAAGTCCGAAGAATCGGGTCTTACCTTTTTTATGTACAATCACTTCACCGATTTTTAATCGTTTGAACGACAATTCGTCGGGATTAATTAAATGTCGTTCCACGAGGCCTAGACCGATTTCGCTATCTAAATGTCCATTGGCCGTGGTAAAGTAGACAATATGTCCCTTTTTACAGAATACATGATCATTGATAGTATTTATTCTTAGTTTAGAATCGACAGGCTCGTCAAAGTCTTCATTTCTCCCAGCGTCTGTGGGACCGTAGGACTTCTGTTTACGTTTCGGGCCATTCCCTCTACGTTGCTCTGTGGGGGCGATTGTCGTCGAGACGTTGGGATCGTGACCTGCCTCAATCGGCTCCGTTTCGTTCGGGAAATTCCCGACGTACGATGACCTAAGTCCTAGCGTCGCCTCTGATAGTCCCAACATGCCTATGTACTCGGGCAAGAATGGGGTGTAGTGTAGCCTATCGAGATGCAGATGGTGCGTTTGGTGTGCATTTTCTGGTTTTATGTGATAAAATTGTGTTTTATCTGGTGGACTATGCCCATGTACGCAAATATTTGTATTGAAATGTCGTGAGAATATCATTAAAATGTTATCGTCGCCGAATTCCGATGTAGATTCCAGTATGGAAAATGCACGTACATATTCGGTACAGGATAAGAGAAAATCGCTGTTCTTCAGTGTTTCTCTTAGTTCTTGAGGGCTCATGTTTAACTGTTGCAATTTGATTAAGGAGGTAAAAAGGCAATTTCCGTCTTTTGCTACATCAGTATACTCCTTTATAGTTTTGTAGGGTTCCATACATGAGTTTGAGAGTGAATAATTTAAATGCCGAGACAATTCATCGTTCTCAGATGCACGCATGGTCCTCTCGTCGACCTGCATTTCGCTTTCTCCAATTTCGTTAGGCTCAACGGGGATTTAGTCGAGTTCCATCGACTCGTCGAGGATTTTCGTTTCGTCCCGATCTCCGGGCCCTTCGTCGGTGCTCGGATGAGCGTATCCCACTCCGTCGATGTTAGCTTCTCTAGCTCTCTGCGCTTGCGAGTAAGAACTATTTTTAGATGGGCCCTTCTCCTTGGGCGTCGAATGGGGAAGTAAACGTATAGTTTCTTCGGGCGGGTCGAGGGAAAAATCCGACTTTTTGGAATACGTGGTTTCTGTATCCGGTTGTTACGTATGTTCGTCTTCAGTAGGGAATACTTCTATTTCCCTCCAACGGTTTCGAACATCAGCTAATCGTTTCTTATAGTTTAAATTCGTTCCTGCTTAAGATACCACTTCATTTTTTATTATTTTGAGTTTTTCTTTTATCTGAGTTCGCTTTACTGTAGGGTCAACTTTCAAATAATCCGGCACTTGTGGTTTTTCTACTTCCATTATATATTGTTTTCTTTGTTTTTTTTTGCTGTATCGACCGAGTTTTTCCTTTATAATTTCCTAATTTCATGTAGGCCGGCAATTCGAGTTTTTCGACCTTGGTTATGTATTTCTTTCGAGCTGTCTTTTCAACTTCCAGCATTTCTACATTGGAACTCTGGCTCTCTTTGTCGCAGTCAGTCACGTTGTCTTCAACATCTCCATACGTATCGGTTTCTTCATCGAAATCGTACCACGTTTTTTCGGAGTAGGATTTCCTGACCCGTTAGCATTTGAGAATGGCAGTCTCTTGGCGTTTCTTGATTGTTTTTTGTTTCCTTTATCATTTTTACCGCCTTTAATTGGCATACACGATTTTTCAGTTTTCAGTGCGTTTCTTAATTTTTTAAACGTTTTATTCTCTTTATTTATTTTATTATCGACCAAATCTATTTCATCGTCATTTTCATTTTCATTTTCGATCTCGGATCTATCGATTGGGTTACGCGATAATGCGTCCGCGTTGACATTACGTTTCCCCTCTTTATATACCACATCGTATTCGTAATCTTCTAATTTTATGCGAAAACTGTGTAGTCTCAAATTCATATCCTTCATAGTTTTAAGGAATCTCAGCGGTTGATGATCCGTTACGAGAGTGAATTTTCGACCATACAAATATGGACGGAACTGTTCTACGGCGAACACCGGAGCTAGCAGTTCCTTTTCCGATGTAGTGTATCAGGTTTCTGTTCCTTTCAAACTTCGTGATGCATAGGCGACTGGTAGATCCTCACCAATCTTGCCTTGCGATAAAATAGCGCCAAGTGCTACTTCCGAGGCGTCCGTAATGACAACGAATGGCTCGTCGAAATTTGGTAACTGTAAGATTGGTATATTACATAAGAGATCCTTTAGTTTCTCGAATGCTTCTATCTGCTTGTCACCCCATTTAAACTTGACATCCTGACGTAATAAGATAATTAACGGGTGGGCGATTTTTTAGATTCCCTCAACAAATCGTCTATAATATCCCGCTAGTCCAAGAAATTGTTTAAAGTTTTTTCGATTTTGGGGGACCGGATATTTCCTTACCGCTTCAATCTTTTTCGCATCTGGCTGGACTGTATTATTTCCAATAGTGTGCCCCAAGTACGCAGCTTCCTTGCGTAGAAACTGACATTTATCGGGCTCCGACTTAAGATTTGCGTCTTGAAGACGTTTCATGAGGCGTCTAAATTTAACCTCATGTTCATACAAATTTTTGGCGTAAATTATTATGTCATCGAGTTATACAAGTAGCTCTATCCCTTGTAAGCCACTTAATAATAGATTCATAAGTCGCTGAAAATCGCTGGGGCCGTTTTTTATTCCCATCGGCATCCTTACATATTGATAGTGACCTTTTGGGGTCGAAAACGCAGTTTTATGTGCATCTCGCTCATCCATCATTATCTGATGGAACCCAGATTTAAGGGCTAATTTTTCTGAGTGTGTGCATTAGACTCCGATGATTAAAGTAATGCGAAGACAGCGGCGGAGCAAAAGTACATGCTCCGAACGTAGGCAGGGCGCTCGCGCACAGTGCGGGCAAGTCTTCCAAAATTATTTTCTCGAAAACGAGACAAAACACATCGTTGCTGATTTTTTGTATAATACCTCAAGACTGGTACTATATAAATAAATTTTTTCCATAACTTTTTATGCCCATATTGATTGTTTAAAAAATTCATAAAAAATATATTGTCAAAAACATAAGGGATAAACCATCTTTTTATAATTTTATATAATTTTATTGAAAACTACAACTTATTACCCACAAATTTTGTATGAAACATTTTTCTTACAGGAAAAAAACGATGATTTTTTTTAATAAAAAGTTCCCAAAATCTTGGCTTGTTTATAACTCGGCGGATTTTCTAAATAAAAAAAAATCACTTGGCAGAACATTATATTTCACCAAAAACTATCTATAAACAAAATTACAAACATTTCTGAGAGGTGACTGATCCGCCTCACGTGGAATTGCTCATACAGATATGCGTATCCATCTCGATTTTTTACTAGGGCATTACCAAAAAGTAAACCACTGCAGATGATGACTTTTGGCACAAATCCGAAGTCTGAGTTGTTTAGAACTTCTACGCGAGCTACTCTGCGACTTCTAGGCGAAATCTGTATGAATTCTTCATTAATAAATGGGATTATATCATTTCTTATATGTATGCAATCTTGTTCGTAATCGATTTTTGCTCCCAGAGTTCGGAAAAAAGGATTTCTCATGATTCCATCTTCATCGATAGGGAAGTCATCTCTCACTATTTGTAACTCTATAACTTCTTCATTAAATTGTACTTCTGCACAACCTAGCATACCGATTATTCCTTTGCCGATTCCGCTTAAATCGAATTTGATACCCCGACCGGGATACCGATCTCGATGTAATTTACTCAGTTTTATAAGATTTATTTCTGCTACGGAATCGACCAAGAATATTCCGTTTCCGTAATGCAGATCGGAGCTAGAAATGTCTATTCGTGGACATTCTGAAAAACTAACGTGCCCGAAATGGACTCTGGCTGTTCCGCTTTTACGGCACGCATTTTCCGAGTGGAGTTTTTGTCTCGGGCGTCGCTCGACGTTGCTGGTTGCTGTCCAGCGCCCCTGGAGTTTAAATGATGGTGATTTCGACTATAGGATGAATTGTTTTCTAGTTTATCGGTGTCTTCATTATTCCCGTATTTATTTATCTGCCATCTATCATTAGTCCGATGAGACGAATGATAATTTCCCGAAAAATTTGGGAGGTTTTTCCTATTCCAGAATTTCGATTCCTCCCGGCGATCGTTATTGAAAGAGGTTTGGTTATTTTCTACAAACCTATTTTTTGACCTATCCTGAAAATTTGCCCCTGAAATCTTTTTTTTCACGCCGTTTCTAAAAAAAACATGTTTCACTGACGTGACCTATTTGCTGGCAAAACTCGCATTTTTGTTGACTGAATCTTTGCGCGGGACAATTATCTCTGGTGTGACCTATGCGATCACACCAAGTGTAATATCTCTCCATGTCCAGGGTATCGAAATTCCTATTTTTTAGAGTTCGTTTCCAAGAGTGCCCTATTCTTTTACAATAACTACACTGTATGTCGTTATAATTTCGCTATTCAGGATCGATTTCATAACGTGCTGGTCGATCCAAATATTCACGTTGATATTGCGGACTTTTCGAAACTAAATGAGCAGACGCTTGATAATATCTTTCTCCGCGACCTCCCAGCATAGGATCGGATCCTGCTTCTTTCGCGCTATATTTTTCAGTTAGTTTTCTAGCGTGTTCTACGGCAGCCTCGAGCGTATCTGGATTCAGCTGCGTGAGACGTACTTCCATAGGGCCTTTCGCGCAGTAAATGAAATGGTCCCTACCGTCACGATTTGCCAAAGTTAATAATCTCTGACCGGCAACTGCGTCAAAATCCCTCAACGAGTTTATGACCTTCTCGAGAGCTTGATAATCGCGTAATAGACGGTAACCAAAATCTTCTAAACTTTCGCGGGGTCCGGGGTAATTATTTTTTAATCCCGCTAGCAACTTGAGCGGATCACTAGAAATGCCATAGGCAGGTTTTAGATCGGCAAGAAAGGCTTCTACTGTCCCGTATGTTGAAATCTTTTCGCAGAAAATTTTCGCTTTCCTTGTAAGCTTTTTCCTCATCATATGTAGATAGAGCTGGGTTTCGTCGACCGATAATAATGTGAATCCGTTGCGACACGCACTTTCAAAATCTGAGAAGTTTTCGCGGGTGCCATCAAATTCCGGCACACTGCTCACTGCTTCCGCAATTGGTGGTGCTCGTGCTACCACATATATCGGACCTGGGAGGGCACTTGGTGGCTACCGCTTGTCGTTATTCCGCTTTTATAGTCCCCCATATTTTTGTATTTTTTTTTCGAAAGTCGCTATTATTAATTTCTGATTCGCGTTTGTTTTACATTCAAAATTTCCCCTTTTTTTTTGTTAAAAAATGTTCGCGCGATGTAACAAATTGCAATTTTGATAATATTCAAAGTTAGTTAGAATAATATTTCGGAGTTAATTACAACAATATTTCAAAGTCAATTGTGACAGTATTTCAACATTAATTGAATAAGCATTTGAAAATGAATTACAATAGTGTTTCAAAATAAATTGTAATAGTTTTTTAAAAATCAACAATATTTCAACGTTCATAAAATTCACAACAATCGTTAAATAGTTTACAAATTTTTTTTCTTTTTTGTTCGTGAAATTTAAATATGATTCTGAGCAAAAGTTTGATAAATCATTCCAAATTTTTTTTTTTTTTGAGAAAATTTGTACAGAAATGCAAATTTACTTACGTAGCTGCACTCATGAAGTAGGCTATCAGCGTCCTCGATTTCTTATCTGCTCTACCTGATGCGTTGAGCATCCTCAAGTTACTGGACAGTCCCTCAGGTTAGTGAAGCGCCCTCGTGAATCTGGAATTGGATAAGGCCTCCTCCGCGTTCTAGAGTAATGAATCTTGGATAGCTGAGTCTCGAAACAGCTCGTGTTCATTTACAACTTTCTGTACAAAGTTGTTTTACACGAACTGGACTCCGTTTACCCCTTCTGATTCTCTTGAAAAGTTATTTTTGAAGTTCTCCAGTCACTTGCGGATCCCGCCGCTGCCACCATTTTTTATGTTACGATTTTCATACTTTCGTAATTAAATTCTTACAAGGATCAGGAGTTATAAAGGTTGATTCTCGGTAGCTCAGAATCGATTCTGGGATCTTCCGCATAAAGGGGATCGACACCCCAAGTGACAAAATACCGGCGAATTTAAGGAATAATAACTTCATTTTTATTAAGAGAAATGCCAACCACAGGTCGTACAGTATCAGATCGTCCGGGTATATAGGAACTAAGTCCTGTATTGATTCGCGGAGAGTCGCAGTTTAACGTGTCGTGAAGTTTCTAAGTTCCGTGCGCGCGACTCTGACGGAGATCTTTACGACGCGACTCTAACGGAGATCTTCACGGTTTCATTCACGGTGCGACTCTGCACCGAGATCTTCACGGCGTCATAGACGGTGTGACACTGCACCGTGATCTTCACGGCGTTATTTTCGAGGTGACTCTGCACCGAGATCTTCACGGCGTCATAGACGGCGCGACTCTGATTTCGGGCAATGCGATTGCACTGTTTATATGGTAGATGTCGATGAGATCATCGTTACTTCGCGATGGACACCTGCACTTGTTGTTTGCCACGTGCCATCTTCCACGAATGGCTCACCCCTTTGACCTATTGGTGACCTCGGCGATTCGGGGCTCGTGTACTATTGTGTGCGCGTGTGAGTCACAATCTTATGGATTATCTTACTTCGAGCTTTGGCGTGGCACATTCCTTTCTTGACCGATTGGGCTTGCAGCTAGAGAACCCCGTGGTTCCCCGTGTAAGTTATAGCACGTGTGCAATCTTTGTGCGACGCCGAATCGGGCCCTTCGGTGTGTGTGTGTGTGTGTCTTGTCGATTTTACAAAGGCAAATATTGTCTATGTTACGAGTGCTATAATGTGCCTAGCCAGCATCCGTCACAATGTTTTTTTTGTATTAAGTTTTTTAACAAAGTCATTAACTTTCTTTTCTGTTGTAGCGGTATTCGCATTTACTTGTTTCATATGTGTTAGTATCAGATAATAATTCATTCATCTTATTTAAATAATCTGTTTTTGACATTGCTACCTTTACATTTACATTATCTACTATTGTAAAAAATACGTCTTTATTATTGTTGGAAAAATTATCTATTATTTTTTTGTTTTCTCTATTGTTATCAGAATTTACTATTGAATTATTATTTCTTAAAAAATTGCAAATATCAATTACACATTTATTTCTGACGAAGGTTTTGTTGTCGGTAACAATGTTTCCTTCACTGTCTGTTTCGTCTCTAACTCCATAAATGCCTTCCTCTATAGAAGCAATAAAGTCAGGTATTGGGAAAGATTTTGAATCTCGAAAAGTATGTTTTTGACCTAATCCTACTATGTTGATAATATCTTTAGGAATATCTACATTCGAAAGATTAACAAACCAATTGTTTTTAATTTTAACGTTGTTATTAGAATTTTTATAATAATATTTTTGTAAATCATGAAACTTGTTAATTTATTTAAATTTATAAATATCTAATTTTTTTATGAAAAAAGGTATCTTCTTTGAAAAAATAATCTTCGTAGATGTTACTTGGTAATTTCCTAATAATTAATCTCCAGAGATGTGATTTCTGTGCTCTTAAGAAAGATCGATGATTTGATCTATGGTATCTGTTATAACCCTTTTCCCGAATTGGAAAAGGGCAGAACAAAAACAATGAATGAATAGAGCTGATTTATTAGAAAAACGCAAGGCGGTTAAATAATCTACAACGATTGGCACTTCCGGTAACGTTCGATGACACACGCTGTCAAATTACGCTCCAAGTTTTTGTGTAATATTGTGCTGTTAAGTCGTTTGTAAAACCTGGAAGCCACCCAGCAAGATTGCTGCTTAATTTTGGAGTTGTTGCTGAACTGTTTACGTTTTTTTCCATCCGAAGTGAGTCTGACGTCATCATAACCTCACCCTACTCACCACAAGGTCGCTGTCAACTTTTACAAAAAAACTGTGCTAGGACGTTCACTACATTATACACTGCCGTTTCTGGGGACAGTGTTCTTTTTTAGTCAGAACTGTATCAGGGTGAGTTTCACGTTTTCAAAACTCAACCGTGTGTATACATATTATTAACACGTGTCCTGTCAAGTTGTGCGCACTTCTTTTGCGCACCTCTGTCGCTACTTCCGTAGCTAGTACAATCAAAATCCCGTATGAGGCAGCACGTCTCGGGATCGGTTCTTATGCAACAGGAGGATTCGGACACGCCTTCCCTCTCTCCACCGTCTACACCTGTAAGTGCGATTGAGCAGGGGGTGGAGCCGCTAATTACCACTCACTCGCTTACACCAAGAGTAGGGCGGCCCTCGACTGCGTCAAAATGGCTCGCATATAGAGACCCGCAAACGAAACCGATTTTGGAGTTTTCCCGCGTATGAAGCACGCCTGCTCGCCTGAAACTTCTCCGCCAGTCGATACAAAAAATTCTGCACCTAAGCGGTGCTGTACTCCGGCAGCAGAGCCAAACGTACAGCCCTCAAACAGTATACAGCCCAAATCGAAAATGGAAGGCCAATTAAAAGAGATGCAAGAGGCAATTATAAGAACCCTGTCCGCAAAGCTAGACGAAAAAATAGATGCTGCGACCAAGACGAACCTAGATGCAATATCGGACCTCAGGAAAGAGGTTCTCAGTGAGGTTACCACGCTCAAAGCCAAGCTAAAAGAAAAAGATGCCCAGATTGCCCATTTGACCAACGAATTGGAACTTCCGAGTAAGATCCAAAAAAAAAAGAACATCAAAATTCGTGGGCTAAGAATCTCTGGAGATCCGACTGCTTGTATCGAAAATTTTTTTGCAGAGGTCTTCGATGTAACCAATGTGGTCGACACGTCATTTCTTGTCCGGAAAGAACCACCCATCATTCTAGTGGAACTGCTCTCCCATCGTGCCAAGCTCCAAATCATGGCCCAGAAGAAGCGTCTCGTCATGGGCAAAGAAATATACATCGACGCTGATCTTACGGCCAGGGAGCGCCGCATCGACTTTCACTCACGGCAATTAGTCAAGAAGGCAAGAGCTGACTCTAAAAGGAGTTTCTGTCGCTTTTTGGAACATCCATGGTCCACACAACTTTGTAATGGCTAGCAAGTGCCAACCGCATGGGACCATGAACTTTTCAGAGACATGGTGTTCCGAGCCATCTACACTTCCTGGGGGCCAAAGTGTAGCGAAATTTTCAGTCCCAGCTACGCGCGAAGGTTCCAGAGGAAGATTTAGCGGCGGATTGTCGACATTTGTTCCGTTGTCGGGGTCACCGGTGCTGATTGAAACCTCTTCGCACTGGCTTTTTATATTAATCAGATCTCACCCACTTCCGTTAATTCAAGGCTCATTTTGTTTTCCGCCGAATTGTGATTTAGTATCGCTGCTTTCTTCACTCCAACCCATTCTCGATTCCTTTTCAGTTAAATTTCCGGACAGTATGATTATTTTAGGAGGTGACCTCAACTCGTGGACCGGTGACCTCGACTATGAATGCGAATTTTCGAACTTATTCGAGGAAACTCAGCTCGTAGTTGCCAGGCAAACCTGCGATAACCGTTGTAATGTCCGTGGTAAATGTCTTTATGAATTTATATTTAGCAATAACTTTGTACTGTTAAATGGTCGTTCGTTTAGCGATTCACCAGCGCAATTTACTTTTTTAGATTCCAAGGGACGAAGCATTGTTGACTTAGTCTGGGTCTCCGCCTATCATTTGTACTTGGTGAATGATTTCGTAATAGGATCCGATGGTGGAGGCTCTGACCATTTTCCGGCAATTGCTTCAATGTCTAGCCTGCGCCTCATCCTTCGCCTTGCCAAGCACCGAGGTACAAAGCGTCGTGGTCACCCGAGGGCGAGGAAAAACTCGCTAAAAGACTGACCGAAGTCAACTCATATCTGCAATTTTACGACCACACGTCACAAAGTCCATCCTACGACCTTTTTTGTACGAGTTTGCTTAGTCTTCTTATCCAGGAGGGCTTAGTAAAACTTGCCAGTTCTTCCGGGGGAAAAACCAACCCACCACGTTTTTTGCCTCGGTGGTACGATGCGTCCTGCAAATCTGCCAAGGGAGAAATGAACAGAGCTCTTCACCTCCTTCGGTCGAACAACCACGAGAAATCTTACGAACTCTCCTATATCGCGGCCAAGAAGAGTTTTAGACACACAACGGTGGAGGCTAAACGTCTTCATGTTTCTCGTTTGGCGGATGCCTTTGCTAGGGTGAGGGACGCCAAGGGTTTCTGATCTGAGGTTCGGAGGCATAGGCGGGCTCCTCTCGGAAACTCGTCTGTCCCTCTGGAGGCCTGGTCGGAGCACTTGGGGCTCCTCTACCCACCGAAACCATCGATGCCGCTATCACTCTACGGGACTCTCGACAAAGACCTCGACGGCCCAATTCTGCCGCAAGAGTTGAGGGAGAGCATGAGGAGATTGAAGGCGGGTAAAGCAATAGGGCCGGACGGTATTCCGGCTGAAGCGTGGAAACTACTCTCGGGTGAGTGGTTCTCGTATGTTTTGGACCTATTTAACTTGATTTTAACTAACGAGCTACCGCCCGAAGGGTGGCTGGAGGCCGATCTCTTCATGCTCTTCAAAAAAGGTGACCGAACCGCCCCCGAAAATTACCGTGCGATTGCCATAATAAATGCATTCACGAAATTGTTCATGCAAGTGCTTGCTGCGAGACTGGAGAACTGGCTCCCTCAGCGTGATATACTACCGGACGAACAAGCCGGTTTTAGAAGAGGACGCTCTGCGGAAGACAACATTTTTATATTAAACGCAGCTGTTCAGGTCCAGCTTAGAAAAAAAGCCTCTAAGTGCTACATTCTTTTCGTGGACTTTCGCACGGCGTTCGACTCTATCCCTCACACAAAACTTTGGCACAAGCTTTTCAGGATTGGGATAAGCGCCAAAATGGTTAGGGTGCTTAAGGCCTTCTACGAGTCTGCCAAATCTTCCATCGTCTGTGCCGCTGGTTCTACTGAGCGAGTTAGGGTGACAGAAGGGGTCCTACAGGGAGAAATCTTGAGTCCTTTGCTCTTTATACTGTACATCTCCGACATTGTAGCATACTTTCGTAACCAAGGCTTGAGAGACATTGACTACACAATTACTTATGACCTTATGATGCTTCTCTTCGCCGATGATCTGGCGATCTTCGCTTATTCTCCTCCTGACTTAAGAATGAAATTGAGGACGCTCGAGTCCTATTGTAATCTTAACAGCCTTGTAGTAAATACGACTAAGACAAAAATTATTGTGGTTAGAAGAGGTGGTCCTCGCGATTCCTCCTCTAGACACTTTTACTATAGTAATCAGCAGGTGGAAGTTGCGTCAACGTATCCTTATCTACGAACAATCGACTCTTCATCGGCGAGTGGGCTGAGGGCAACTGAAAACGCTATAGCCAAGACTCGCCAAGCTACGGCGTCTATCTTGGCTATAATGGCTTCAGCTAAATGTGATTCGACCAGTGCTGCTTTAAAACTATATGGAGCCTCTATTCTGTCCTCCTTACTGTATGCTGCGCCCTGTTGGTCCCTCGGCCATCTACGCTCTTTAGAATCCGTCCAGATCGAATTTTTTAAGAAGTGGCTTAAGCTTCCCAAGTCGACGCCGCCATATCTCTTGCGCCTTGAACTAGGGCTTTACCCAATAGCGGTCGAAATAGTGCGCAGAACGTTAAACCTCGTGCTCAAGTACCTGCAACAACCACCAAATAGTCTCCCTCGTCTTGGCTTAACCAGGCTCTATGAGCTTAGCTCTAGAGGAAACGACGATCCGGCAATGAACTGGTTCTCGAGGTTGAAGTTGATCCTAGACTCGCCAAACTACAATCCACTCTGGGAGGATCTTTCGGCTGCAAACTGGGAGTCCCACGTAGCGTCTATCTGTGAAGCCTTCGCTACCGCTCAGCGCAATTGTGACCTCCAGCGTTATTTTGAGTCGGATTCGATCCAGATTCCTCTTTTCAGGCAGTTTTCCGATGGGCTAGCCTCCCTCGCTCCAGAACGCTGCCAGCTCTCTCACTTACGCTTAAAAATCCAGCTCTGAACGGCTACCATTTTCTCGCGTTCGTTCTGTGTCGGCAATACTTTTTATGCCTATAACCCGAGCGGTCCGTGTTCGATTTGTAACTCGGGC
This sequence comes from Trichopria drosophilae, assembly GCA_030407085.1. Classification (NCBI taxonomy): domain Eukaryota; kingdom Metazoa; phylum Arthropoda; class Insecta; order Hymenoptera; family Diapriidae; genus Trichopria; species Trichopria drosophilae. Next base: position 104,164,319 of record CM059582.1, read on the forward strand.
GAAAGGGATACATTAATTCTCATCTTGTCCGAATGTCCCGTCTCCGCTCCCTCAAGATCTATACTCCGACACAGTGCCATTATAGCAAACTGCACCGACGAGAATATGTTGGCATTCTTGTTACTCTCTGCCGATCCTCGTGCTCTAAAGGTGCTCTTTGGATTTGTTAGCTCTTGTTTTACCAGGAGACAATTCCACCTGGAGACGTAGGCCAGCATGCGAACATGGTAGCTCTGGGGCCGGTTTTCTCTTTTATTTTCCTGTAATTTTTGTATTGCTCCAGTTTCCTTTTAGACTTGTTGTACATACTAATTTTAGCGCGAGTTTTTCTTTTTTAGCGTAATAAAATTTATAACGTACCGGAATCGTGTGTGTAGCGTTATCTCTATGTATTTTTAGAGCGTGCTTTTTTATGCAACCGTATTAGTAGCGCACCGGATTCGTGGTTAAAGCGTCTTTTATGTATTCTGTAGAACGTATGTTCATTTCTTTTTTGTAAAAGTATTAATAGCGTACTGACTTCGTGTGTGCAGCGTTCTTTTTTGTAATTTTAGCGCGAGTGTTTTTTCTCTTATGTAATTCGTATTAGTAGCGCACCGGATTCTTGTGTACAACGTGCTTTTATGTATTCTTCAGAGCGTGTGTCATTTATTTATTTATTCATGAAATTGTAACAGTAGCGTACTGGAATTCGAGTGTACAGTGTTCTATCTATGTATTGTTATATTATTGTTCGGTGCACTCAACCCTTAAGAATTTTTTGTAATTCATATATGGGAATAAACTTATACTACTATATTAAATAAGCTACAACCTCTGTACACAAAACTAAAAGTTATATTTCTCGAAAAAAAATACATTAAAGTTTTGGGGGCGCGACAAGAAAATGAACGCACTAATACGCAAAGAGCGCTGAGTTCGCGAATCACTCGACGGTAGAGTCTCTTAAAAAAAGACCGGAGACACGATAAGCGTATAAACCGCGGGGGGGGGGGGGCACAATAGAGATGCAGCGGAGTGACTTACGGCGTCGTCGCTAGCGTGTCCGGCGGCGGCGGAGTACCTGGCCGTCCTCGAAGTCCTCCTTCCGGGAAGTCGGACCGACTTGACAGGATGGTGGGTTTTCGTCGCACAAAATGCTCTTCGTGTAGGGTGTCACTGCACACAACAAAATATCCTCACGTAGATAGGTCTTTTTTTAGTCCGCAAAACATTATTTTTGGCACTAGCCACACGCGATACCGGGAATCGATCGAAATAAAAACAGAAATTTACGCCAAAAGATCGCAACACAGCTCGAAAAACAAACGGGCTTTTGGGGGGCCGTCTCGTAGCATGTCCGAAAACGAAGTGAAGAAGTGGGGCCGCTATCGCGCTTGGTAGATGCGTGCGGGAACCGTACGCGCATCTCCAGTGTCCAAGAGCGGAGAATCACCGGGGCTGATACGTGGGAACCCACTATGTAGTTGGGCTGAGGAATAGAAAAGCGGGGTTCGATAGGGGTTTTCCTCACCTAATTACAGGTGTGGAGACAGTACTACCGATGTTCGTCTCATCGACTTCCACGCAGAGATAAAGAGAGAGACAGGCGATGCATGACGCAACGTCGGTGTGAATAGTCACGCTACCAAAAGGCAGCTTTTAGGTGGCAAGAGTTGGACGGCTACTGCCGAGTTAGTGGAGGCGAGTAAGGTCGCCATACACGGGGGAAATGTGGGGGAATATGAGGCAGTTTTTTAGCGTGCTGGGCCTGAGTAATGCAGACGCGCAGCGACAGAAAGGGGGAAACAATACAGGCGCGTCAGAGAGGGGCGGTGTCCCTTCTTGACGGCCACGATGACTCCTACCATCGGGTGGTACCTCCTGCGCTGCCGAGAGGGACAGCCAGGGGAAAGAGGGGCTCGGGCGTTTCGAGTGCTCGGAAGGTGGTGACGCTTCCGGCGAAACGCGCAACCGAGCAATGACGGTAAAGCCGTTCAGGCGCTTTGCCGGCGACTGACGGACGGGTATCCGAACTCATGAAAATTGGTAAAAAAAAGGATTGAGGAAGGCGATCCTGAGCTCCGGGACACTTTCGACACGCGAGGGAACCGCGGCATCCACCGCGACGGATCTGCCAAGGGGTCGATCGGTGACACCTTGTCACACTGTTATTTTTAATTTTAGTAGACTTCGTTTAAAATCTGTAATTAATTTGAAATGATTGTTGATATGTAAAGGTGAATGAAAACCGGTAATATGAGTAAATTTATTAAGAAGGATATGTTTAAGAAGGAATTGATTCGATTTACATCTGAGTAAGCAAATTCTTCTCATAATTGATGCCGCAAGCTTGTTATTAATATTTTTCCATTCCTTAATCATTTCGGCAGCGAGACGGTGCAATTGGCGTCGCGCGTACCGCACGGAGAGAAGTCTGTTGATATTTTTTCATGGGCCTGTACGCGCCACAATCACAACGAACTCACCGTGAAATACTAGCGCCGCTTCCGGGACATTTGGGCACGGTACCCGTGCGCTCTAGTACACGCTTCCTCTGTGAACAAGGATAATGATGAGCGCATGAACTACTGTCAAAAAATTCGTCCCATATTTTCACTGAAGTTCATGCGATTTACCCCACTCGGTTGGTTAACGGATCTCAAGAGAGCCCGTGACTATTTATTAACGTGCTGTGAGAGAATTTTCCCATAACGCGGCCGGATTATTTACGCTCGGTTTTATGGTTAAACTCTACACAGCGGTGTGTTTATTTTTTTAACACATGTAAATGTAAATAATATAAATTATTATTATTATTATATTGAATAATAAGAATCCGTTGTTAATTTAAAAAAAAAATATTATCCAATTATGCTAGCGAATATTTAAAATTTGTATTGTTTACTACAAAAACGTTATGATTAAAAAATTAAAATAATCTAGAATACGTGCTCAAAAAAATATATGCATCGTAAAATGTGATCATATTATCAAAGTTTTATTGCAAAAGAATATTCTTAGAGAAAATAATTTTTCGTAATTTTCTGGGGTCTTACACGTATTTTTACTTTGGGGGCAGACTTTCTTCAAATCTTTACAATCATATTTGTTAGAAAGAGAAGTAATAATAAATAAAGCGTCGTCGATTCATTGCGTATGGCGGTTTGTTATTGTTTATTATTGGTCGAGCGTGTTTGCGGGGAATTGCAATGTAACTACCGAACGAAAGGAAGGGCGCCTGAAAAAGTGGGAAAATAGATGTAGAAATTGAAGATTGCGGAAATGGAACGTGATTGTGAGAGTCAGTAAAGTACGGTGCGGAAGCATATCAGTGTCTACTCATTTCTCTATATCTGATATTATAAATTATAAATACTTATATAATCCTGTTTTAACATATTTTGTAAAACATTCTTGTATTATTAACTAATTAAGTAATTTTCAATAATTTTGATAATTTACATTTCTTTAACCACTTCCCTGATAATGTACCATATGTGTACAAAAAAATTCTCACGACTGGTGATGTATCATATACAATAACTTCCACAGTTTTCAATAAATTTCCATGAAATTTGGTATACTACAGGTTTTTAAGTCGCTGAAGATGAATCTGATGTGAAATTTTAAACAATCAATGTGGCGACTAAATGTTATACGCTTTTGAAGTCAATTTATTTTGGCTACCAGTAAAGCGGTTAAATTTAGATAAAATGATTGTATTGGTGAATTGTATGGTATATATCTATGGTGTATTGGTATATCTTGGCACCGAAATTAAACTTTGGTCGCAAGAATGTTTTAAACCTGAAATACTCTACTGGTGTAAAACGTTGACTGCAACGTTTTAGATCTATAAAGTCTTTTATCGATGATAAAATGTTGGTCAACAAATACACTTTAGTTGACACAGCTTGACTTAAGTCATCATAAAAAAAAAATATAGGTTTCCAACTTGAATGAATATATCGAGTTTATTTATAAAGAATGACTCATAGTTTAAAACTTTTTAGTTTTAAAATCATGACACCAAATATACGACCAAATCGAATTTGCATAAAATTTGTCATCGCTGATTACTATTTGTACTTATATTTAATTTTAGAGTTAATTTTACAGTAATGTGTATTAGTGACCGGCTTTCATTAAATATTGATCAACAATACCTTCCATCCATACAAAACTTTTTACTACAAAACAGACATATGATGGATTTCACGTTAAATGTCCAGGCAAAAAAAAAATTTCTCCAATCCAGTCCAATTTTTTTTATGAGTTGTCCTATAGGTTATTAATTCAGGCAAATATTTTTGAATTTTATCAACAATTGGAGAAGTGAGAGGGGGTCAAAGTTTTGAACTTTTTGATGTCACGCTCTACTTTATGTATTGATTATACTTAAACAAATAAATAAAAAATTTGTTTCAGATATGATTTTTATAGGATTTTTCATGAACTTTCGATTGGTGTAGTCCATTTTAAATTTATTTTTCATTTAGACCAACATTTTTGAAAATCAAAAATATAATTCAAGTTTATTCACCTTTGGGCACTTTTTTTACATTTTTATCAGAAAGCTAAGGATTTTTACTACAAAATATGTGAAGTTAAAAATAGCGTTTTTTTTTTCTCGAGAAATTGAATTATTAACATTGCGGGTGAAGGCAACTCGAAGTGCCAATACACCGCGCTGCTACGCTGAGAGCTTTGGAAAAAGGACAGGTTATTTTCCCCCGCGTTAATGACGATTTGTCTATTTGCGGGTCGGCTCTCGGGTGGAGAGGTACAGGACAGAGACAGACAGTACAATGACAGAACTAGGCATATACAACACAACACCCACCCAGAGCCAGTCCCCCCTACCCCAATATCGGTACCACCAGCAGATTCGGCGGTCTGTGCCTTAGCGAGTACGACGCGGGGCTTATCCCCTCTTTATCCGAGATAAAACCCACGACGTACCGACCGCGGATAAGACGCTGACGGTACCGATAACTGCCGACGGGGGTCGGCAGCGGTCCCAAATTCGTACCTTCGCCCAGCAAAGTTCCCCGGTTATTCCACACTGAACATAAGCAGAGAAAATTGCAGGACGGGGATTCGAACTCGGGCCCTTCGCGACATTCAGTTCGGGCGGACTAAGACTGACGCCTTAGCCCACACGACCATCACTCCGTCATGTGCAGTTATCTTGTCAGATCAAATAAATAGATAATATACTATTCAACGCACGATGAAAGACACCGTGCAAGGGACACTTATACATAATGCGCTATAAATAGACAAAGTAAGTCCGCAAATATATATTTTCGAAATGTACCGCGCTATTTACATCCTCCTGTTTATCAACTAAAAGAAGTAACGTGTCATGTATGAGAAAACGTGCCACAAGTTCAGCCACCTTTACGCAATAATCCAAAGTTCTTAGCGTAGGAGCGTGGTGTATTGACACTTCGGGTTGCCGTGATGCGCAATGTTCATAATAAAATTTCTCGAAAACAAAAAAAAACACTATTTTTAAATTCACGTATTTTATTTTTTTTTTGTCTGGACATTTGACGTGAAATCCAAGATATACGAAAAATGTATGCAAGTACATATCTCTGTCGAAGAAATAATATAGAACACGATTCAGAAACCGTATAGTGCACCATACAAGATAAATTTAGAACCAGGTCGTTTACACGGAATTCGTAATTTTACTTGCTGTTTTAAGTTTTGAAGGAAGTTTTTAATAAAATTGTAAGCCTTCAACATTTCCATAATGTTAATATTCAGGTATTTAGCTACTTTTTTCCTGAGTAATGTAATCATTTTTCTAAATGGAAAAGGGCAGAACAAAAATTTAATAAAATAGAAATGCAACTCTACTCAAAATATGGTACCTATGAGGGGTGCCATTTCTAACCGCGTAATTCGGATGGGGAAAAGGGTTATAAGAAAATATACTCAAATCTTTACGCAATTCAACTCTAACAATATAGTAGTAGTAGTAGTAGTAGTTTATTTCTCACAAATAGGGTATACAGTACTCATTGGGAAGGAGTTTCGAGTTTTATAAATAATTATAGGAAGCTTTCAGAGAAACATGATAAAGAGAAAGAAAAACAAAAAAAAATAAAAAGCGCGACGCAATTAATACAGGACTAGAAGAATCGATGCGGACAAAATTACTCTCCAAGGAGAAACGATCTTCTCTGGAAACTGGCTTTTGTGAATTTGTACAAAAGTGTCGCGGATTGAGCGTCGTTGGCGCAAACTAAATAGCCTAATGCATCGGATGAATGTTACAGATGTTGGTTCATTATCCCGGCGTACTGTGCACTAGTCGATGATAATAAAGGGCATTCCGTTAGAATATGCAGCAATGTTTCCGGCGCGTTTGTGTTACATAATGTGCATGGAGCTGTCGGGTTGTACAGGTGACGCTGACCGGCAATAAAAAAAGAGCGCGAGTATATATTCGCTAAGCGCAATTGAATCTTTACCTTGAGAAAGTGTAGGGGCAGGCGAGGAGGGTACAAAGTGAAAGCAGAGTCCACAGGAAGGCGATACAGTGGCATTTGAATGGCATCCGAGATAAAGTATGCTCTCAGATCGTCCCTCCGGCAGCCCTCGGCAAATTTGGTCACTACCGATGGCCCTGTTTGTCTCCAGTAATCGGCATTAAAATTAAGCCACAAATCGCCCGCCCCCGCACCCTCAAGAAGTGTCTTCAATTGTGAAGCCCAGTTGAAAGTATTCGTCGCGGGAGCCGTTGCTGCCAATTCCTTTAGGCGTAGGAGCAAGATTTTGGGCAGTCTGTGATCCAGAAGACTGAGCGTTCTCATTACCCATTTAATTGCACGCGAGCAAATTTCTACGGCAATAGGTGGCATACCGAGTTCTAAACGGATAAGGTAGCGTGGAGTGTTTCTCGGTAAGTTGAGAAGCATTTTAAAAAACCCAATCTGAACGGACCCCAGTCTATCCAAGTATCTCAACGCCCAAAACGGTGCCGTGTGTAAAAGAACCGAAATTATCAGCGCGTTGTACAATTTAAAGTAGGCTTGCCACGAATCCATTTTCGACGCATAGATTAATGACGTAACTGCAGCTGCTGCTGCCTGCGTTCTGATTGTGGCGTCCTCTGTGGGTTGCAGGTCGCGCGATGAAGAGGAGAACAATGCACCCAGGTAGCGATAACTGCTCACGACTTCGACCCGACCATCTCCGTAACGAAACGATCGAGAGTGCGCGTCTAAATGGCCGGCCTTTCTAAAGCAGATTATCTTCGTTTTACTTGTGTTGACAGTAATAAGGTTCTGTTGGCAGTATTCCTCTAGCAGAAGTAATTTTCTACCGAGGTCCACAGGAGAGTATGCAAAGATAGTCAGGTCGTCGGCATAGAGCAGCATCAGCAGGTCCTGAGTGGGCGTAACGTCCACTCCACGAGCACCCCCCTCACGAAAGAACGCCACAATATCAGATAAATATAAAATAAAGAGAAGGGGGCTAAGGATTTCGCCCTGAAGCACACCTCTCGTTACCTTAAAGTTGGGCTTCGAGAAATTATCCGACTGTAAACGCACGTAAGCAGTCTGGTACAAAGCAGACAAAATCCTTAGAAATTTTGCGCTGACACCGAGTCCGAGCAGCTTTCGCCAGAGGAGATTGTGAGGGACGGAATCGAAGGCCCTTTTGAAGTCTACAAATAGACCAAACAGTTTCGATTTGGGGCGCCTGAGTGATATTTGTATAGTGGCGAGGAGCGAGAAGATGTTATCTTCTGTGCACCTTCCAGCGCGAAACCCGGCCTGTTCTTCAGGTAGTAGTTCTCTGGCGGAAGCCCAGTCGGACAGGCGTTTACATAAAACTTGCGAAAAGATCTTCGATAAAGCGTTCGAGATTGCGATCAATCGGTAATTCGCTGGGTCCTCTCGCGGACCCTTTTTAAAAAGCGCAAAGAGAGAGGCGCGTGCCCAATCCGTGGGGAAGGTCTCCTCAAGGAAGACTTTATTATAGAGCTGAAGAAGGCGGGCAAGCCATGTCTCATCTAATAGTTTAAATAGTTCGGCCGGTAATTCGTCGGGTCCAATGGCCTTGCCCGTCTTTAGCGCTCTGATACTGGCGCGCAACTCCGCCGAGAAAATCGGGGAGTCCAGGGCGGGGTCAAACGTGCCATAGAACGTTTCAGGTGGGCTCACTTCCCGGGGAAAAATTTCCGAAAAGTAAGCTCTCCAAGCGTCGACCGAGATCTGCGTTCCCGTGATGGGTTTTTTCCGAAACTGTCGACACGCACTCCAAAAGTCTACGGAGTTGCGCGCCTTCGCGAACCTGTCTACAATCGTTTCAGCGTACTTCAACTTTTTCTGCTTCAAAACGCCTAAATAAACTTTTTTTGCAATTTTAAAGGTACAAGTTGAACTTGTATTATATGCATTCTTTCTCATTTTATATAGAGAGTTGCGAAAAGCCCTCCTTGCTGAGGCACATTCCCCATCGAACCAGGGCTTAGAACTGACATAACGCTTGCGCGATTTACAAGAGGTGATTTTCGAGGTTAAACCTACATTGAATGACGCAGCGCGAATAGAGCCCGTCAGATGCTCATATAACAAGTCCAAAGACTCTGATTCCTCCGGTGAAGAGTCGGACAAAGATTGTCTTAGTAAATTTCTAAAATTGCGCTCCCCGTCACTCGACCACGAGTAACATATTTTTACGCGACGCTCTGACGGAGAGTCAGTTAGCTCCCGAGATGCCCTTACGGAGTGAAGTGAAGTAGTTAAAATTACCGGTAAATGGTCTGAACCGTGAAGGTCAGCGGCCAGCGAGAGGTCTGCAATAAACGGTAAATGCGGGGCCGAGACCCAAATGAGGTCAACAACACTGAAGCCCCTCTGCCCGAGGTACGTAAAGTGCGCCGGACGGTCACCGAGACTGCGACCGTTTAATAAAACAAAACTATTCAGTAGCATGAACGCGGACAGAATGGACCCACGTGTGTTGCAGACCCCATCATGAGACTCCCTCACCATATGAATGGAAGTGTCCTCGAAAATTTCGGGGAAATCATTATACTGGTCCGACGAGTCAATTCTGCAATTAAAATCACCACCCATAACAAAAATACTATTCGGAAAACGGGCTTTAAGTGAATCAATTATTGTTTGTATGGCTGAAAGATGAGGGGCTAGATCGGAAGTGGGTGGAAAATAAAAAGAACCAACTATTGTATTGAGCGGGAGAGTGTTGACATAATAAAAAATCCAGTTGGGTGCAATTTCGAGTATTGTGTGGGAGTAATCTGTATGAATAAGGGATAAAAGGCCACCGCTGCATCGACCGAATCCACTGCGACGGGTAGCTGCGGAAAAGATTCCCGAATATCCTGGGGCTAGCCCTTCAACCCCGGTGTCGCGTTCAGACCAAGTTTCCGAAAAATTGACTAGTTCGAATGACGAAAAGAACGTATTATTTTTAATATTATAAAAGCCGCGAGCATTCCAGAATACAATTTTTAAAAAGTCCAATGGTCGGTTATTGGAACAAACAGCGCGTTGAGAGGGCGCTCGCGGAAGACCGTGAGATGACGCGATTGGGCATCGTTGACGGTGACGAGGGGAATTTAAAAAATTGGAGCAGAATTGGAGTTCAGAGGAGCTGTGTCCATTGCAGACGTCGCCTTCGAAGGCTGCTGCTGAGAAGCATTGAAGCCCGCAGAATTTTGTGGCGTATGGTTCGACCGGGAAGGTCTTCTTTCGTGCGATGGGCCTGTGCAGCTTATCGTGTAATCTTGTTCCACCTCAGACCATTTCAGCCAGGCGTTATCAACGGCAATCATATTTCCCTTTATCTTAAAGGAGGCACCTCTGGCGGCAGCTGCACGTCTAGCTTCCCTTGCTTTGAAGGTCATGTAGCGTTCTATATTCGTGAGGTCAGAGTTAATAAAAATGGAGCTATTTTTTAAAACATTTTTTTTGTAGATATAATCCGAAATTTGTCCTCTTCTGAGGATAGTTCCGCCAAAATACTCAGCGGGTTAAAACGGATTCCTCTTGCCGAGACTACCGTGCCCAGTATGGAAAATTTCGCTTTAAGAAATTTTTGTACTTCGTCCTTTAACGGGGCCGTTCCGGGTTGTAAGCCAGTTAAAATTATTTTTTTCCTTTTTAAGAATCTTTCTTGGGACTCTAGCTTGGCAGCCATACTTTCTATAAGGTGGTCCTGTGATTCAATTCTTTTCTCGAGTACTGCAATACGATTGGAGAAGTCCTCCTTTATCCCACTAATCGCATTTTTTAAAACCGAAATTTCCTTAGCGCACTCGTCAATTCCCGGTTGTAAGGTCGAAGTGATATTCAGCGCAGCTTCTTTTATCGTGTCCCTTATTGACGCTAAAAGAGATTTTTGCATAACATCCAGGTCGACCTGCGTGACCGGAGTGTTCTCCATATCTGAGGCTGAAGGAATTGAGGAGTTCGAGGGTGAAGGTACAAGTTTGAGGCGTCTAGAAGCCGGAAAAAGTGACAGCTCGTCTGCCGCGTAGGAACGCTTTCGCTTTACAAACCCGAAATCCTCGAGGGAACTACAGCTGCTCGTGCGATAAGTTGACCATTTTGACGCGGTGGTGGGGCGGCCTGCCAAGATCGATGGACGGAGAATCGGCGTACCAAGTTCCGCCTTTCCATCAGTAATAGTACTGGGGGGCGAGTCCGGTTGCTGCAACTGGGTTATAGTGGGCGGACTCTTGAATGGACTCGCTTCCGACATGTGCCGCTAGCTACTAGCCCGAGAGGTGCTGCCGTCTGCTTGTTCTCTAGTGAAAGAACCTAAGACAGAGACGCAGCGTAGACCGAGACAGACTATGAGGCATCCACAGTGAGCGGCGAGCAATCGCGAAGCTGCCGGCGATCTGAGCGTGTGTGGGGCCGCAGACAAGCAAAGAATATACTCACCGATATGCATTCGAGTTACTGTCAAATGGTGACAGATACCATGCAGAGTGAATGACCTATTGATTGCAGATGGTGTAAAAAAAAGCCTGTAGATGTTGAGCCTCAAATCATTCGTAGATTGTCAACTTTTAGAGCAGGGTGCAGGGTCCACGGATTTGAAGTCACTGTAATACCAGGCCGGTGTTTAGTTCTCCTTGCGCTTTCAAATTCATGACGTCACCGTAGGAACACGTTGGCACGTTGCACAACAACCGTCACTTCGGCGATTATTGAGGAGAAAGAAAATCTCAAAATAATCCAGATGAATGACACGGATAATCACTGGCTCATAATGAACAAGATCCGAGTCGGTCCGGAAATAGGTCACTGTATTCAAAACTCCCAAAAAGGCGGTATAAGTAAATAAAATTCAAGTTTTGGAACAGAGCGAAGTAATACACGTCAGTTCGACTTACCGTCCTAATCGGAACTCCAACTCTAACAATATATTTCGTAACTGCAAAGCAAAGGGGACTGTTCAGAGATATTGGGGCGCGATAACGGGCGGCTGGAAACGGGCAAACGGGCGAGTTCGGAAATCACGCGAAAGGAAAATTACTTAAGATATGTCCGGAAATCGCAAAGGGGTACAAAGAGATAGGTGGGGCGGCCGTACTCACAAATGATGATCAGAATCTCACAGTCTGAAATTGTGCATTCCAGGCGCGACAATCGCCAATTGGTCCTCAGGATGCAATTATCTGCAGCACACATTCACACACTAAACTTCAAGGGGCCGAACGCAAACAAAATAGGGATTCCCCACTATTTTTCACAGTAATTTTTGGGGACCGGACTTTTGGGAAATTTCTAACTCAACTGTCTAATTGATAGACGTCTAACTGCCAAACGGGATCGAAAACACACTACAAGCACACCGCACGCCTAGAGATCGCCGGACGGAACGTGCCGGATATATCAGAAGCAAAGGGAGAAGCGGAACTGAGAAGCCGACCGAATCTCCAAATGAGATTGAGTCCCGAGAATATGCACTTTGCATAATGGGAAATTGGAAGGGGGTCGGCAAAACGAAACTTCGCGTGCGGCTACTCGATGGATCCGCTTGAGGTGGATCACTAAGAGGTGGAAACACGATACTAAGGGATTTCCTCAATGAATGTTTGATAATGGGGCAACTTATAGCTTCCGATAGGGTGAAGGGCAGGTGATCACCCCGTTCGTCCACCGAAGGATTCCATTCGACATTGGTGTCGGGGAATACCGTGCTGGAGTACCGTGCGTCACGTTAGACGGTCCCGTAGATCGTCCATGGAACCAGAAATCATAATTTCGGCGCGATCGCATCGGTCGATCAATTCACGAATGTCGACGAGACTGTCGATGTCGGTTCGAATCGCGCAGTACTGCGCGGGAGTTGCTGCTCGAAACGCGACTATACGAGAGAGGGGAAACGTTAATCGCGTTACCGCACTGACACCTGTGAACTTAAGTAAGATAAATCGATTAATTACCATTAATATCATAAATTAATTAAATTTAAAGATCTGGATAATCCTTAATCCTCTAATTAGGATATTGCAATCATTAACGCCTTATTATACCGTAACGTGGCTAGGGGGGAAGGGCAGGGATAATTAATAAGTCTGCCGTTAGACTTAATTTTAAAAAATCGGCAGAAAAATAAATCAACACGAATTTTGGAAAATTTCAAACTGAATTCCAAAATTCAAATTGAAACTACAAAACTTATTTAATCAAAAAATCTTTTTATTCAATTTGAAAATGGAAATTCTAATTAAGGTTCGAGACTGAAGGATACTTAAATTTAAAAATAGAACGTTAATTGTCTTTTCCTATTCAGTATAAACAAAGGGGCTGAGGGGAAGGTGAAGGGCGGCGAACACAATTATAAACAACTTAACGTTGCAGTTATTTTGATTTCAAAAATGCAACTTAAAAACGAGTACAAATACTTTTAAAGCAAGAAATCGTATTTTTAAATTGCATAAAAAAACTCGATGTGGTTCGATGCGCCGTACCGCACGAACGCCGATCGAAACCTCGACCGTATATCGGAGCCTTAGGAAATACTGGATTTTATTAAGGCAAGTCAAAGAAAGCACTCGCGGTGATTTTGCAAAGAAAACTGTATATTCAAACTTAGAATATAGTGAGAGCGTCTCGGAGTAATTTTCCCGATTCGCATGTACAGTTCACCGAGCGCGTGATCTTGCCGAACTGTGTCTCCTTTTCTTATCACGTGATTGTTAGGTAAAGCCAATTCATACGCAACCATACCACACGCCTCGTTACAGTTAAGGTAACGAAAATTCGCAATATCACATCTCAACGAAAATTAATAACAACAGTGCAGGAACCGCACACCATGAATAATCAGGGGCTGATTGTAGAAACGAAAAACCAACATATAATCCAAAAAATCCAAAAAAATATGTACCGAACGCATAAGTTCGTTCGAAGCCAATTTAACGCGACAAACCCGAACTAAACCATCACTACCCGTAAAACACTCAATAATGCGACCTAACGGCCATTTAGCCGGTGGCTCTTCGCTATGTACTAAGACTAAATCGCCTATCTTTGGATTAGGTTGAACGTTACGGCATTTATTACGCTTTTGCAAAGTAACTAAATAATCTTTCTGCCAAGCACGCCAAAACTAATCACGCATCCGCCGCACCAATTGCCAACGGGTCAAATGACTTTCTGGGGTGTCTAAAAGAGAGGGCTCAGGATAAGCCGTCAAACGTCTGCCAATTAAAAAATTACCCGGGGTTAGGGCGGAAACATCATCCAAATCCTCAGTGACCGGAGTCAAAGGTCGGAAGTTGTGACACGCCTCAATCTGACAAATGAGGGTAGTAAGCTCCTTAACTGCGAGAGTGGGGTTCGATACGACTCGATAGAGATGATGTTTATCGATTTTATCCCGGGCTCCCAGATACCTCCAAAATGTGGTGAGGTAGAAGAGATATAACGCCACGCTATTCCTTCAGAAGCGAAGGTAGCGCCAACAGTCGGATCATTAAAGACCGATTGAATGGTCTTTCGAATTTCACTCTCTGCTCCTCTGAAGTTCTTGCCATTATCACTGAACATAATGGAAAGAGTGCCACGGCGAGAGCAAAAGCTCTTAAATGCGGCAATGAACGCTACAGCGGTACAATCAATTACTAACTCAATGTGCACAGCTTTGGTACGATGGCAAATAAAGAGCGCAATCCACGACTTATGAGCATGCTGCCCGCTGCCGGAAAACTTGCGGACAAAAAACGATCAGGCATGGTGAACTCCAACGCTTGCGAATGGACGAGCGACTGTAACTCTAGCCGACGGTAATGGAGCCATTTTTTAGCAGGAAAGTTGTGGTCGTTGACACATACAGGATACGCATTGCTTGATACAAATCTGGACTAATAGACAGGCACGAATGACCCAATATCGCTCTCTTAACAGACGAAGAGTCAATCATGTACCTCCATGTAGCCTACGCAAGTGCATATGTCGTATAATCAATTGGGTGACGTAATGATCAGCCAAAATAATCGGGTGTTTAAAAGAGTCGGCGCCCTGTGCTTGATGCAAACGTCCACCTACGCACACGACACCATCGTCGCTAAGATACGGATCGAGTAGCGCTGTGCGACTTCCTTTAGGTAGTTTCTTATGATGTCGTAAAGCCCGAACCTCAGCTGAAAAAACCTGCTTTTGGAGATAACGACACCAAAATAAGCGCGCTTGAGGAATAAAACGAGACTCAAATAGACAGGCGTCTTCCTCTTTCGGAGCACAACTCCGCCATTTAAATAAAAGTGAAGTCACTCGCAGCAATTTCCCCCAGTCAGAAAACATCGTTGCCAAATTCCATTCCTCCACCGAGGCCAAATGACTCTGTAAAACCCGCTCTTCTAGATCAACCTTAGAATCCAGGATAGGAAGAGATTCTGGCCACTCTGACTCAGGACGGCTCAACCGCTGTGGTCCATACCACCAAAGTGAACTATCTGCGAGTTCAGTGACTGTACAGCCACGAGAGGCCAAATCTGCGGGATTATCTTGTGATATGACATGGCGCCAAATCATTTGGGGTTCAGAGGACTGAATAGCAGCCGTGCGATTGGCAAAGAACACCTTCCATTTGGATGGGCGACCTGCAATCCAGTGCAGTGTTACTGACGAATCCGACCACGCATGCACTTGCTCAACTTTAACAGCTAATGAAGCTGCGATCCTCTCCTGCTATCCACGTTATCAATTTAGATAGCAATTCCGCCGCACATAGTTCCAAGCGAGGAATCGAAAGATGACCTTTAGAGGTCGGATCGCGTGTCGTCGAGGTCAACAGCTGCACAGATATCGACGATTCTTGCACGGCTCGTACATAAACAACGCCAGCGTATACATGTTGCGAGGCATCGCAGAACCCATGAAGCTGCAGCGAACTGGAGGGGAAATTCCCAACCAACGAGGGATCGAAATGCTTGCAAGATGGGGAAGGTCAGCACAAAAGTCATTCCATAATTGCGCAATCGCGAATGGGAGTGGAGTGTCCCATTCTAAACCTAATAACCACATCTTTTGCATGATCACTTTGGCCACGATGACTATGGGATAGACTAAACCCAAGGGATCATACAGCTTCGCGATATAAGATAATACCGATCGTATCGTCGGAATGAGTGGAACATCGGCTTGCACAAGGAAATTAAAGCTATCCGAGGCAGGAGACCGTGACAACCCTAATATACGTAATTGAAGGTCAGCCTGCAACGTCTTTGAGTTTATAGCTTCACAATGTGATGAGGGCAGACCTGATAGCAATTCTGGCGAATTAGCAGACCGTTTTCGCAATGGTAGAAAACCAGCTTGCATCAATTCAATCAGTTTATCTCGCAATTGAAGACACTCGTTTAACGAAGACGCGCCGAAAAAAGCATCGTCTACGTAAATATTGCGCTTCAGAGCCTCTACCGCGTGTGGGAATTTATGATCCTCGTCCTCCATCAATCGTTGCAGCACCCTTAATGATAAGTAGGGAACCGGTGCGGTTCCGTAGGTAACGGCCATTAAAAGAAATGTTTGAATATCGCTGTCCTTGGAAGGACGCCAATATCTTAGTTGATAGCGAGTGTCATCAAAAATTACACGAATTTGCCTGAACATTTTGGCAAAATGTGGCGTATACAGGGTGTATCTAAAAGACCGGAATCGATCTACATCCGGAGGTAGGTTTTTTTTCGGAATCGAGTGGCGCTGGAAATAATTTTCTGGAATGTAGGGTTTTTTTTTAATTGAACGTTAAAAACGTATTTATTTCGGGGGGATTCCCTCAGCGAAACAATTGAGACAAAGTACGATCGGCCTTTGTGCTCTGATTTATTTCGTTCGCGGGATTCGTTGACAATTGAAAATCAAATTCAAAATTCCCGGGAAGGCAGGTTCGAACTGACAACTGATGGCAGGCGATTTCTAACCAATATTACCAAGCCCATTTGTAGAAAGGAACGGCTTCTAGTATGGCGTAATGAAGCAAATAAAGAACGATGATTGCTATTATTAATATGATTTCATTAATTTATGTACTAACCTTACTCTTTTCGTTGCACAGGATACTGAAGCGCTATTAAGTAATAAATTGCAGCGCATAGTAGAGGGGCTAAGCTTGTTCCGCCGTCCCCACCCTACCTCCCATCGATGATCGTGTGATGGAAGAATTGCGCAAGTAGGCCGTAAGAAGGTCAGGGGTGAAAGGAGGTTATTATAAACAATTTCATGTATTGTTGTTATAAATTGCGAAAGCTGTGGAGGTCGAAAAACATAGGTAATTTAATGTATGCATTGCGTTATATTGTCTAATGAAAAGAGAAGGTAAAGTTCAATCAATATTTATTATTTCATTAGATATTGTTAATAAAAAATGTCCTGTTTTTACATTATCATTGAAAACGACATCTTTCTAATGCGTGATCTTACAAAATTCAATCAGAGAGATTGAAAAGTGTTGACCGTTACACATTAGTATTACAATGTGTCGAAAATAAAATTTCAAAAGTCGCCTTCATTAAAGGTCAGATATTGCTACATTATAGTCGCTTATGGAAATACCTCGTAAGCTAGGAACCGTATTGAGAGTGAAAGTAAAATGACCTTTTCCTAGTGCGTCCTCCTACCATCTCTCTCGTTCTCGCATACTCTTTGTTAGTTCAATCTAGCATCTATATTTCCGGTCGATTATACATCGATCACAGTACATTTGTTTTCCCGAAACTTTCGAAAATGTATACAGGTCCAGACCAATCATTCCAATGTAGTATTGTCATGTGTATACTGTCGAAAAACAAGTTTTAAAAGTCGCCTTCATTAATGGTCAGATATGCATCATTATATTCGCTTCTCCGTGATTATGTGAAAATACATCGTAAGCTAGGAACCGTATTGAGAGTGAAAGTAAAATGACCTTTTCCTCGTGCGTCCTACTATCATCTCTCTCGCTCTCGCATACTCTTAGTTAGATCCATTAACATTAGCAGTATACTGTTTTCATGGTCGTCCATTATCCGTCGATCACTTATTCACCGTACATTTTTTTCCCGAAACTTTCAAAAATTATTTCTTTACCAGATTTCGGCAATCCGTGACGTAAGAGAAAGGAAGCAGTCTAATTCAAATATTCTAATGTCATAATTTCTATGATCTATCTAGCTCTCGCATACCCTTTCTTAGATCCATTAATATTAGCAGTATACCGTTTTCACGGTCGTCGATTATCCGTCGATCACTTATTCACCGTACATTTGTTTTCTCGAAACTCTCGAAATTGTACACAGGTCCAGACATCGTTTCAAAGGAATGTCGTGTTCCTGTGTCTATGTTTGACAGCACGTAAGCACCTCTATTTCAAATATTGTATTTCTACATCAATATGGTAGATGTCAAGAAGATTTTACGTCATGGGAAGAGGCCTTGAAGAGGGTTTACAGCACTCCTAAAGAAGACGCTACTGAGGATCAATTTTCTAACTTCATTCGATAAAAGTTGGAGACAATTCATTGCATCACGGTACAGAGGGTTACAGCTGCTCACAAATTAATTAGCGTATCTCAATGATCTCCAATAGAGACAAAACCGTCGAGTCCCTTCACCCAAGACCATTTTGAAATTAACGTAGAAAAGCCGTTAAGCAAGTTTCAACGCGTTCAAAAGACCTGGCGCCGACCCCCTAATATTGTTATAAAAATGTCCTGCCTTTAGATGGTCATTGCAAACGGCCTCTTTCTAATGCGTGATCTTAAGAAATTAGATCATAAATATTGAAAAGTACTGGCTGTTACACATTAGTATTGCCATGTGAGGAATGTCGAAAAAAAATGCAAAAGTCGCCTTCATTAAAGGTCAGCTACTGCTACATCATAGTCGCTTCTCGATGCCTATGTGGAAATACAGCGTAGGCTAGGAACCAAATTTTGGAAGTGAACGTAAAATTGTAATAATGACCTTTCCTTCCTGCGTTCTACTACCATCTCTCTCGCTCTCTCGTACTCTTTGTTAGATCCAATAACTTCAGCATTACAGCATTTTCACGGTCATCGTCATCGCCGATTACCCGCCGATCATTTTCACCATATATTTTTCCACGTATACAGGTTCAGACGGGTTTAAAGTAATTGCGCAATTTCATCAAAAGATATACCAAGTAACACATTTTCTCTTTCCCAAATTTTAAGGCAACCTCCGCCATAATAGAAAGGAGATGACGTCAGTTCCATATTTTATCTATAGGAATGACCTGGTGGGTCACGCGTAGGCCAACACACCCCTTCGTTAACAAAGGTAGCACTAATAAATACATAATTTACAATAATAACATTTAAATAGTAATAAATCTCACATAATCCGAATAGCGTGTATTAAAATGTATAATATCCACGGAGAACATTTTTCATCGTCAAAATCAGTGACGTAACAAATTTACCCCAGAATAATCATTCAAGCAGCACCATCTTCTGTGATTGTACCTGAAACTATAAATCCCTAGAAGCCATTAGAAGTTTAGTGCCTAGAATATATGTATTTTGGTTCCCGGCATACATTGTATTCATTACTTCACATTATTTGGTAGCTACCTATGTTCTGTGCCTGCAATATACAGGTACCGTCATCAAAAAAGACGAAACCAGCGTCAAACAAATGCCGCGATTAGTCTCTGTACAGAGGGATGCATATGTGCACCATGAAAACCGGTCAATATTTTTTTTCAGTGTTGAACTGATAGAAGAAGCTAGCTTATTCCCTATGCATTTATCTATTCACGATATTTACGTGTTTTCATGGCGTTCGAATCATAGCTATACGAGTTTGGACACGTGGGTAATGTAATTAATCAGATTCCTGACCATCTTTTAATATGTGCACGATTTCCCACATCTTAAATATCGCCGTACAGGTTTCGACCTGTTAATTATCCGTAGACTTTACTATACGGTAACAATGAATCTGACTTCCCATAAGTGACGAACACATACGAGTATCGACTTGCTTTTAATGTAATTAATTAACCATCATTTAATATTTCCCACCTTTAAAATTTTTGAGAATAATAAGATCGAAATGAAGATGTAAAAATTTAAGAGAAGCGTGTAAGATTCGACACTTTCTTTCTATCTTTGCGCAAAGTTTTGTGTCTTTTACGTAAAAAGTTAAAGGAAGTGACAATGCTGCCATCTTTTGATATGTTTAAAGAGATTGCAGAATCTGTGTATCGCAGAAATAAATATGCGGGCGCATCTGAAATGCATGGATTCATTGTAGGCTGCAATGATATACTTGCTGACATGAATGGTTATGAAGCGATTACAATTGAATATGAGGTTCTTGAAAATTGACTCTAGTTGATAATTAACCTTATTATCGCCATGCAAAAGAATATGAAAGTGAAATTGTTAAATATTACCGCGCATATACTGCAAAGGGAAAGCAATCTCGAGGACCCGAGATTTTTTACTTTTAAAATATCTATATTGCCATTACTATACATCCCTCTGAAATTGATACTTTGCACAGTCTTTAATCATCGGCGGTTGTCTATCTGCGGCATCATCACTCGTTTCAATATGTTTCTCGATGACATTCACGTAAATCTGGATGCATTTACATTGTGAGTGGTGAGCATGACCATACATCTTTAATTTCACGTTCTGCAAACGGTGAGATGAAATCTATAGGTAGACAATCGATGTCTTTTGTTTCCATTAATGCAAGGCGTTTCACTTCATAGTAAATTCTCATTGAATTTTGAAGAGATGCAGATTGAAGATTTTTGAAGTAGAGTCTTGACGATTTTCCAGTTGTCGTCCTATGAACTTCGATAGAGGTGGACAGGTCAATATGTCTATGTCGGCAACATTGTCAGTATCTAAAATTTCCTCCAACATATGTCTTTTATTCCTCTGCGCCTTTTATGTATATCTTGTGAGCACATATAACGGTGTCCTCCAACGTTTCGTTCATTGCATCAAAGGGGATATCGCCCGATTCCCATCGTAGACCATGATAATTGTGCATTAACCAATTGTTTTACGTTCAAAGCGTACTTTGCAACATCACTGTCGGAAATATCCATAATAAACATTTTCTTCGGTATAAACCGATTACCAGGTCCGGAGAATACTTGCACGTCGGCAATATTCTACATTTCTAGTACCTAATACTGATCTGCTTGTCCCCTTCATTAATTGACATTCTCTCTCTCACACACTCTTTGCCACTTCCACGTATGGCGTGGTGCCTCTAATTCATGGATATACGTCGTACCTTTCTCTCTAGATCGTAGTATCTCTTCGTCAATTCCTATGAATCGGAAATCAAATCAGAGTGTAACGAAAACAGATACTTTTCACGGTCACTAGATCCCTCTCGGTATTATCCGACGTTCCTCTCGAGATTAGGATAGATGGTCCTATACGTGTTCATTTTTGATAGTTTGCGAGTTACGACACTCGGATGATGAAGAAGTTAAACGCAATAATAAATCGTTTCAAGTACTAGCACCAGTATGATGGTCACCGCACTTTCACAATTGAATAAATCTTTTCTACGATATTCGATCTAATTGAAATGTGCATAGACATATGAATACAAGTTTCGATTGGTTAATAATACAATTGTGCGTTCCAAAGATCTTTCAATTTTAAATAAAAAATGTTCAGTCATTAACTTGACATCGTTTAAACAAATAATTTTTGTATGTATATTAAATCGCGATATATTGCAGTCTTAAATTAAATAATTAAAATCATTACATCTTAAAGTCAGTCCATGCATAAATCTTACATGGTCTAAGTCGTCTTATCTACACTACATCTTTCTTTCTGTAAATGCAAAACAAAACGAAAGACAACAAAGTATTTATCATTATGATAATAACAAATTCCTTCACATTAGAACCGTGTACAATAGCCCACATAAGGTCGCCTTACTGGTAGTGAATTGAACTTTCGAACTGTCATCTTTAATCGTCGATCATTCTCTCTCTCTCTCTCTCTCGCTCTCTCTCTCTCTCTCTCATTAGCTACCGATTTGTTGCATCTATACGAATACTCTTACATCAAATCGGGTCGTGTGCACATTCTTGTGTTGTAACATTCACACGACTATGGAATGAAATTCATTCTGAAAACCCAACAAGTACAAGAGTAAATTGTATTTTAACTATAACAAGAGTAAATTGAAATAAAATGTATTTTAATACTAACGAACGGTACACCTCTTGATTCGAAATTGTATGTAGCGTAACCGACATTGTAATCTTAATTAGTTAACTAAGTTATTCATGCACGAATACTCTTATTATATGTAGGTATTTTGTTAAATATATTGCCATAAGGAGAATGTCCTCCTATCCATCACACCTAGTGTAATTCAAAAAGACACAAGTCATTATATCAATAAATCATTTTTATAGTAATAAATTAACCTTTAAAAACATCTTATGTTTTCACATCATGCACTACAATTTTATATTATTATTATTATTAATATTGAATAGTTTATAGAACTGATGTTTTCATATATTATCACTTAAAAAGATTGATACCGTATATGAAATATAAGACTAAACTACAATTCAACATGAAGACATGCATAGATTAATTCTATTTAAATGTGCGCATGTGATTCCGTAAAACATTAGTCATTTTGAAAGGAAAAGTGAAAAATTCTCAATGACCTGTCGGTAAAGCTTCTATCTTACTTCATGTTTCTTTTCGACAGTCCAAACACATCGGTACACAAACACACTTTCAATAATTATGTTTTGGAAATGACAAAAGTATGCGTATGCAATTAAATGAATAATTTAACACACGTATCTCTATCATTACGTTCAATTATATAATTTTTAATATTATAACACGTACATATTTACAATATTTGCAGACTGTACGTCAGCCTTTTCATTATCACGTTTAGACTAAAATGTGCGTCAAAATTGCCTGTTGCCCGTCATTAATTATTGGCATCTAATACATCAAAGCTTTGAAACACCTTTACAATGCATTGTATATTTTCTTAAATGTGAATGCATTCACGTTTTTGATAACAATAATGCTTCTTTAGTTTCATCTTGACCAAAGGTGCAAACGCAACAAATTGAGATCAGTACCATTGCCAGTGTCTGAAATTTATTACCCACACCTATCAAGGAGTTTCGTAAATTATAGGCAAAAACATTCACAGTTATTAATATAATTCTTTATAAGTCATAAGTTTGTTATCGACTAGATTCATAATAAACATATTGTGTAATGTAGATCGGTAAGTATCTAATTCCTTATCTTACGGTTAATTCCGCACAATATTAAATATGTACCCTTCAAAATATCGTGGTTTATTTTGGCTTATTGCATCTTGCAATATATCTGCACGCACTCTTTATATTGCATTCCTTAATTTTAATATTAATATGTTATTTAAATGGTAGCACGTCTTTATTTCACGGACAAATGAGCACACGAGAAAATATCACGGACATTTGATCACATGTCAAATTATCACATTTATGAAATATCACATCGACAAAATATCACACATTTAAATATTTTCTTGGTTAAAAAAATCATACAATAATATAATCATAGTATTACTTGCTCATGTTTAAATGACCTTAATTTATATTTTCATTGACTGTATTGCAAAATATCGTATATTGATGTATTATGATGTCTAAAGATCATATTGAAAATATTGTTTCATAATGTTAAAATAATATGTTGAAAATTTATAATATTTTGTTTACGATTTCCACATATGTTTTGCAGATTTATTTTCCGCGAAAAAAATGTCTATGTGCAGCCACATTTAGGTTAGGTTAGGGTATTTTTAGGGCACGCATATGCTTTTACTATACGAATAAACATAGTGATATTATTGTTTATGGTTATTTGTCCATGTGATATTTTGTCGCGTGATCAAATGTAGTGTTCTATTTTATCGTGTGATTATTTGTCATGTGAAATAAAGACGTGGAGCCATTTAAATATTTCACTTCAAATACTGATCCTACTGTCTTATTTCATACTGTGCACACTTAAACGATTAAGAATATACGAATCATATGTATTTTTTAAAGTTACGTTCTAGCTGCTCAAGACATTAATTACTAATAGTTAATAATAATTTTATACACATTATTACTTTCCCACTATTACATTATACTTTCACTAATATTCTATTTTTATAAAAATTTATCGATCTATTGTGTGGAAGCGACGTACACTCTGCGAAACAATTGTACTTTCATGCGAAAACGTGCTTTGAGCGAAGACATTTTATGTTAGACAATTAATTATAAGGCAGCTTATTCAGACACTTCAGTGTCCTATTTTTTTGGTACGATTTATTGTATAGCTATTTACCCCGTTTCGTTTGATTATGTACTACGGCAACCAATGCAATCTGTTATGTAAACTCTGTATTACAATGTATTTATGTATACGATTTTCGGAACTCATTCTCTGTAGGAAAATACTTCCTTATATATATGTAATAAATCTATCTATCTATCTATCTATCACTAATATTCTCCTAACATCATACATCTCAATCGTAATATTCTCTTTCAAAATTTATAATTATTTTTAATTTTCCATTTATATCTCATTAGCTTTCTTATATCATAAGCTTATTTCGTATCGTCTCTGCTAACATTCCTCACACTATTAATATTCCTTAACTTCATTTATATAGTTTCAATATTTCTATAGCACATACCTTTCGACTATGGCGTAATCGTGTAATACTCATATTTTAAAGATAAAAATTACAGCTGCTCCAGATATTAATGAGCAGGTTACTACTAATTATGACTGACAATCAAAGGACATAATTTCCGTTATTTCGACCGTCGAAGACTTGGTTCTTTTATTTGTTTACGGTATTGTGTGAGTTGGTCAATTACTGTGTAAGACATACATCATTTATTTGACACTTACATTATTGCTCTCTCACACACAAAAGGTATAAAATTTCTGCACGTTTGCTGACACGATTATAAAATTATGCTTAACTATTATGATTTTTATCGATTGTTCAATTGATGAATGAGAGAGGAAAAGTGAGAAAGTGTGAGGGGGAGAGGCGTACAGCAATATGTGTAACTGCAATTATGAACGATTCCAGATTTAATACTTATACAAAAAGTAGATAATCATTAAAAGCAGGTGATCGTTTAGCATAAGACCATATTAAGATGCAGAGCCAATGGTGACAAACGTTCACAATGCATATCATAACGTAGATAGCTTAATACTCAAAATTATAAATAAAAGTATAATTAGAAGTGTTCTTACTTAAGATGAACTAATGTACAGTAAAATGTTGCAGATTGCATATTTTGAAGAAAAATATTGAATATAGGCTCATGACAAATTGCATTCAATCATTAAGTTTAACATAAAATTCAAGCCTTATTATGAAAGTTTCTATAGTAACTGGATGTAATGTTCAAATGCTGTTACGTCCAGCGTCGAACACAACGGAGTACAAATAATAAGAGAAAGAAGTTTTTCAAATTTATTATTCGTCCCTCTTACTTTGGGACGACCGGGATGGTGGAGAAATGGTGAAATAAAATATACAATTATTATTATCATTATTATAATTTATATTTTAGGTACATTACAAAATATTGGTAGGTAGTATGATTTTTGAAAAGGATACTAGGAAATAATTGATTTGGGGTTCAATTAATTAACAACAAAAAAAAAACGTGGTTAGATTGATACCTTAAAGTTGGTACCTTAACGAGGAAGCATCCAACTTCAAGTATTTGTTTCTAGTCCAAAAAAAAAGGAATAAGAAAAGAAGATCCCTTTTGTTTCAATACCTCGAGGTTGGTACTTTGACGACGAAGCGTCCAACCTCAAACCTTTGAAATAGAATTGGTTTAAAAATCAAATGAATTTAGCAACAAGTCTTTAACTCAATACCTCGAGGTTGGTACCTTGACGACGATGCGTCCAACCTCAAGTCTTTGAATTTAGATGAAAGAATTTTGTTCAAATAATTAATTCAATACCTCGAAGTTGGTACCTTAACTAGAAGCATCCAACCTAAAGCTTTTAAATTAATTTGGATTGTTCTATGGAATAAGGAAAAGAGGAAAAAGAAAAAGGAATTATCCTGGAAATCAAAAAATGGTAAACAAAATTGTATAAATATTGGTTAGCCTAGGTTAGAGCTCTAGGACTTCTCCCTTTCTATGCTCATGAGATGAGAGTCCAAAATTGTCTATGTCAAGATTGGACGATAGAGAAAAAGGGGCAGGGCTTATGCCCGGAAAAGTGGGGAAAAGTGGATATGATGTATACTATCTTCCCTTACAATATAATATTATAAACTTATATCTAAACGCAATAATTACGTGGATTACATATTCGCAATTGATGATATATGCATCGCGCAATACTCCGATTACTTATTACTTATAATCATAATTAATACCGTTAAAAAGGTATTAAATTGAATAAGATATACTTCTAAACTTATTGACATAAATCTAATTGTACGCTGACAATGAATTTTATTAGTAACGCTTCTATAATTAATGGTTAATTGATTATAATAGTTGCAATGGTAATTGTTGGTATTACTAAAAGAAAAACAACGAGGACGTGACATTATTCGGGACAAAAATTATTTAGTCTTTTTAGTTTTCCACATGTATTAGACAACAGGAAGTGTTCTATCGGTATAAGATATTTTTAAGTTTATTATGGGATAATGCTCCGGCCGTTGGCTACGGCGGATCGTGTGATCGAAAACTGATCTACGAACAATCATAAATTTACACGAAACTCGAGAGGGTTCGCGGCATTTCTACTACGATGATGCTCGACATGTATCTCTCGGCCACATGTTGCAAGAAGCTTATCTTCTGGTTGTCGAATGTTGGAAAATAGTACATTTCGTTTAAAAAACCATGCTTACTTAAATCGTAACTGATCCCGTTTTTGAGAAATTCGGAAATCAACTCTGTACGTTTAAATGCAGCGTAGGTAAGATTTGATCATTTAAGTTATGTATTGTTTTAACATGGAAAATAGCTAAAATTCGTTGCCATGAGGGTTTCGGTGTCGCTGAGTATGAATGTGATCTTTGATTTTCAAAATCAAATCCGACCCCTCTAGTAACACATTTCACTTATTTTTCATGTGAAGAAAAATATGTAAAATGATTAAATCTACGTAAGCTGAATTTAAACGTACAGAATTGATTTCTGAATTTCTCAAAAACGGGATCAGTTACGATTAAAGTAAACGTGGTTTTTTAAACTCGAATAGTATGCCAGTCATTCTGTACAAACGGTTTCGGTTGACATTTTAGTCGAGCTTAGACATGCTTCAAGCTCAGTGTGTTGGATAATATACAAATTCATCGCTTAAAATATCAGTTAACTATAAATGTTTCCGATATAAGGTAAGTAAGATGGAAAAAATATTACACTTGTAAGAGAAGTGTAGACTGAGAGAAATATTTCAAGTATAATAATAAATTTGAAGTGAATATATTACCTCCATTTTTTGCTAGATGTTTTTGGTATTGGTCGAATATTAGTGCGGGTATAAGGCGGGTGGTCAAATAATTACTGTATACAAAATTGTCCTTTGATTATCAGTCTTAATTATTAGCAAGGTATTCGTTAATATCCAAGTAAAACAGTTATATATGGATTGCATGTAAATTATATATGTTCTCATATACAGGGTGATCCAAAAGTCCCGGAACAGCAAAATATCTCAGCGGGAGTGCATTTTCGGGGAAAATGTTTTAGACAAAAGTTTAAGGATTTTTCCCTGGCTATTTAATGGCGATATTGAATTTGACCTTGAACATGACCTTGAAGGTTATTTCAAGGTCAAGTTAATTTTTTTAAATGGGAACCCCTATTTTTTTTACGGATTCGGAAAGAGCACAAAATTTTACGTCCGAATATGCTATGGCCGTTTTTTTCGGCAAGGTCATTTCAAGGTGAAACTTAAAACTCCCGTGACGGCGAAATATCTCAGAGGGTGTGCATTTCTTTGGAAATTGTTTCAGACAAAAGTTTAAGGATTTTTCCCGGGCTATTTAATGGTAGCACAGAATTTGACCTTGAACATAACCTTCAAGGTTATTCCAAGGTCAAGTTTGTTTTTTTTAATGGAAACTGCTATTTTTTTTCACGGATTCGGAGAGAGCACACAATTTTACGTCCAAATATGCTATGGCCGTTTTTTTCGGCAATGTCATTTCAAGGCCAAACTTAAAACTCCCGGAACAGCGAATTAACTCAGCAAGAGGTCATTTTCGGGTAAAATGTTTCAGACAAAAGTTTCAGGATTTTTTCCGGGATATTTAATGCTAGCATAAAATTTGACCTTGAAAATTACCTTGAAGATTATTCTCAAGTCAAGATTATTTTTTTTTTTTAATTGGAACCCCGTTTCATTTTCTTAACGAAGTTATGAGGATCTTCCGGTATTGAGAGTGGTTAAATTCATTTTGTTCAGTCGATGCTATTACTGGACGATCTGCTCTAGGGAGATCCTTTACAGTGCCGTAAACTTCGAAACAATTTATTGTTCTGCCAAAAGTCGATTTAGGAATCAGTTCCTGTCCCTCGCTTGTCCTCTAATTTTGTAAATAGAATAATAAACTGTTTAAAAAAAGTGTATACATACATCTTACGCAACACTTGTGCAAAGTGAACTTGGGCGCGCGAACAGCGACAGAGAGCACGAGTCACCAGCGAAGTAAATAAACAACATACATTCACATTGAATTTATACATACGTGTACAGTCTTATAAGGTTACATTTTGGTCTTAACTTTATCGTTTTGTGAGATACATGGCCTTTCCTATCTAAACGTATTAAGCATCATTTCAGTAACAAAATACATACGTATATTTCGTACAAAGAGCAATGGCTGCGCTAAGTGAACGAGAAAGAATAACCATTCTCATGATGAGAGGCTGGGGTGATAACCAGCGATCTTTAGAGAATGTGCGAACCTTATTTAACGCATCATTTAGAGAGGGACGAGAACCGATTTCTAAATCTACTGTTAGCAGAACAATAAATCGTTTTGAAGTTCACGGTACTGTGAAGGATCTCCCAAGAGCAGGTCGTCCAGTAACAGCATCAACTGAAGAAAATGAGTTGAATGTCGCGCTGTCAATAACGGAAGATCCTCATACTTCCATCAGGAAAGTTAAACAGCAGCACGACTTATGTTACGGTACAGTACAACGGATCTTAACTAAAAACTTAAAATTTCACCCATACAAAGTTAGACTCGTACAACAATTGAATGAAGACGATTCTGATAGACGCCTACAGTTTGCGGAATTAATGATGAATCGAATAGATGCTGATGCCGGTTTCTTGAATCGCATCGTATTTTCTGATGAAGCTACATTCTTCTTAAATGGGGCAATCAATAGACATAACATGTCTTATTGGAGTGAAACCAATCCTAATTGGATAGTCGATAGTCGTTCTACTCAATATCCTGAAAAAGTAAACGTATGGGCAGGTATTATAAACAATGCGGTAGTTGGGCCCTTCTTCATCGAGGGTACCCTTACTGGTCAAAAATACCACGGTATGTTGAGGGACGACATCATCCCTGCTATTCAGGTTATTGTAGGCGAGGATTTCGATCAGACTTGGTTTCAGCAAGATGGTGCAGCACCCCATTATGCAACAGATGTTCGCAATTATTTGAGTGATGTATTCGCAGAACGGTGGATAGGTCGAAGGGGTGTAATAGAATGACCACCAAGATCTCCGGATCTTACGCCCCTTGACTATTTTCTATGGGGTTATCTCAAAGATAGAGTGTATCGAACGAAACCGGTGAATATTGAGGAAGTAAAACAACGAATACGGGATGAGATCGCGGCTATAGAACCAGATATGATTAAAAAAGTCGTATCGACTTTTTATAATCGCTTGGGATATTGCCAAGAAGTTCATGGCAATCACTTTGAGCATAAGCTTTAGTAAGATACATAATTTCATCAAAATCTTAGTATACCCATCTTGCCTTAACTGTCTGGGGACACCCACACACACACACACACGCACACGCACACGCACACGCACAGGCGACGGCGAGGGGAACCACCTGAACAAAGCACCCCGAAGAGGTGTAAACCCGACCGTGCTACCTCCACGCGGTACATCTTGGGTAATGCTAAAGCCGGCGGTAGCATTGGAAACAATGTAAAAATGTTACCCATACATACGGTATTTATAAACGTATCGGATGTAAAAAAAAATGTATATTTTTATCCGGGAACAATGATAATGCATTGCACTCTCGAAACTCTGGAAACATTACGAAAATAAAACGGGGTTCCAATTAAAAAAAATAGTCTTGAGCTTAGAATAAGCCTCAAGGTAATTTTCAAGGTTAAATTCAATGGTGCCTCTTGCTGAGTTAATTCGCTGTTCCGGGAGTTTTAAGTTTGGCCTTGAAATGACATTGCCGAAAAAAACGGCCATAGCATATTTGGACGTAAAATTTTGTGCTCTCTCCGAATCCGTGAAAAAAAATAGCAGTTTCCATTAAAAAAAACAAACTTGACCTTGAAATAACCTTCAAGGTCATGTTCAAGGTCAAATTCTGTGCTACCATTAAATATCCCAGGAAAAATCCTTAAACTCTTGTCTGAAACAATTTCCAAAGAAATGCACACCCTCTGAGATATTTCGCCGTTACGGGAGTTTTAAGTTTCACCTTGAAATGACCTTGCCGGAAAAATCGATCATATCATACTCGGACGTAGAATTTCCCGCTCTTTCAGAATCCATGAAAAAAAATAGGGGTTCCCATTTAAAAAAATTAACTTGACCTTGAAATAACCTTCAAGGTCATGTTCAAGGTCAAGTTCAATATCGCCATTAAATAGCCAGGGAAAAATCCTGAAACTTTTGTCTGAAACATTTTCCTCGAAAATGCACTCCCGCTGAGATATTTTGCTGTTCCGGGACTTTTGGATCACCCTGTATATGATCCACATATAGAAATGGGCATATATAATCTATATGTAAATTACATATAGACTATATATGAAGTGAGAACTTATATGTAAATTCTATATAGGTTATATATAATTTTTATGTATTTTATATAGAATGATGCGTTTTGTTACCCCGAGTGATATTATACGAAAAAAACGCACTTACAGACGATTCCGAAATCGTTTTTTTCGTTCGTTCGTAAATTTATGAAAAAATAATTCTTTATGGGGGTTCTAATGTCGTCCGTCGATAAAGTAGGGATTTCCGCAATAAAATCAAAATTAAAAATTACTGAAAAATCGATGAAGAGATTTTTAATTTACATTTTTTATGGTAAATTCCTACTTTACCGACCTACAAGGGGGGTTATAAAGCCGTTTGTCAATAAGGTACGAATTTATTATAAAATATCGAAAAAGAAATATCGATTAAGAATTTTCGGAAATTAGTAAAAAACATTCGGCAAATTACTTCAATATTTTTTTAAAAGACCACTAATAATGGTTAGCATTGCAGTGATAGGTGATTCTTATCGACAGGCGACTTTAGAACTCCCTTAATGATAAAAAGGTTTTTAAATAAAACGATTAATTTGTAATTCCTAACCGTTGTAACGTGGGACGTTTTTAGTTCTAACAAAAATTAGTTTTCCCAGAGTTTCATCTTTCTCTAGCTTGTACAGCTGTTACTAATAAAATTAAAAAAAAGGAAATGTACTATTTTCCAACATTCGACAACCAGAAGATAAGCTTCTTGCAACATGTGGCCGAGAGACATATGTCAAGCATCATCGTAGTAAAAATGCCGCGAACCCTCTCGAGGTTCGTGTAAATTTATGATTGTTCGTAGATCAGTTTTCGATCACACGATCCGCCGTACCCAACGGCCGAAGCATTATCCCATAATAAACTTAAAAATATCTTATACCGATAGAACACTTCCTGTTGTCGAACACATGTGGAAAACTAAAAAGACTAAATAATTTTTGTCCCGAATGACGTCACGTCCTCGTTTTTTTTTTCTTTTAGTAATACCAACAATTACCATTGCAACTATTATAATCAATTAACCATTAATTATAGAAGCGTTACTAATAAAATTCATTGTCAGCGTACAATTAGATTTATGTCAATAAGTTTAGAAGTATATCTTATTCAATTTAATACCTTTTTAACGGTATTAATTATGATTATAAGTAATAAGTAATCGGAGTATTGCGCGATGCATATATCATCAATTGCGAATATGTAATCCACGTAATATTATTATTGTATGTTAACTACTAATTATTATTATTGCGTTTAGATGTAAGTTTATAATATTATATTGTAAGGGAAGATAGTATACATCATATCCACTTTTCTGCACTTTTCCGGGCATAAGCCCTGTCCCTTTTTCTCTATCGTCCAATCTTGACATAGACAATTTTTTTACTCTCATCTCATGAGCATAGAGAGGGAGAAGTCCTAGAGCTCTAACCTAGGCTAACCAATATTTATACAATTTTGTTTACCATTTTTTGATTTCCAGGATAATTCCTTTTTCTTTTTCCTCTATTCCTTATTCCATAGAACAATCCAAATTAATTTAAAAGCTTTAGGTTGGATGCTTCTAGTTAAGGTACCAACTTCGAGGTATTGAATTAATTATTTGAACAAAATTCTTTCATCTAAATTCAAAGACTTGAGGTTGGACGCATCGTCGTCAAGGTACCAACCTCGAGGTATTGAGTTAAAGACTTGTTGCTAAATTCATTTGATTTTTAAACCAATCCTATTTCAAAGGCTTGAGGTTGGACGCTTCGTCGTCAAGGTACCAACCTCGAGGTATTGAAACAAAAGGGATCTTCTTTTCTTATTCCTTTTTTTTGGACTAGAAACAAATACTTGAAGTTGGATGCTTCCTCGTTAAGGTACCAACTTTAAGGTATCAATCTAACCACGTTTTTTTTTGTTGTTAATTAATTGAACCCCAAATCAATTATTTCCTAGTATCCTTTCCAAAAATCATACTATCTTCCAATATTTTGTAATGTACCTAAAATATAAATTATAATAATGATAATAATAATTGTATATTTTATTTCACCATTTCTCCACCATCCCGGTCGTTCCAAGGTAAGAGGGACGAATAATAAAAAACTTCTTTCTTTTATTATTTGTACTCCGTTGTGTTCGACGCTGGACGTAACATAAGACATAATTTTTGGCGCAGTCGGTAGGACCGGGATAGAGAGATTGTGAAATAATATATTTATTGTACTAATGAAATTTTTCTTTCAGCAAAACGAATATAAAATTAACAAAAAGTCTTGTGAAAATCCCATAATGTGATAGTGTAGTTATAACCAAAAACAAAAAAAAATAGTAAAATATAAGAACCAGAGGAACAAAGTGAAAATATCTTCTTAATAAATGTAAACTATTGTATTCTCAGTCACATTACTCAATAAAAATTACTCGTGTTTTAACAAAGAAAAAAAACGAAAAGTCGCAAATAACCTAAAATAAATAAAAAACAGTGAAAATAAAAGTGAAATAAATTTTGATATCGTTTACGTGTTTTGAATACCGCGGGCATAAGTCCTTTTCGAATTCCGTTTTAGCCGATGCGGACCATAAGTTTTCTTTTTTTTTTAGAAGGCAAAGTCGTTTTACTCTCTATTAAATTCTTAAAAGTTTTTGTATTTGACAGTGTTGAGCAGAAATCAATTTTCAACGCCTAAAAAGAAGTGTTTTTACCGCGTAAAATAAAAAACCGCGAAGCCGCCAGAGAGCAAAGTCGCCGTGCAAAACGAGCGAATAAAAAAAAATATTTTAAAGAGTTTAAAAAAGTTTCTTGTTTTTTACCGCGTAAAATAATAAACGCGAAGCCGCCAGAGAGCGAAGCCGCCAAATAGAGCGAAGATGAATAATAACAAAATGTTTCAAAGTGTTTAAAAAAGTTTTTGTTTTCTTGTTTTTACCGCGTTTAAAATAATAAACGCGAAGCTGCCAGAGAGCGAAGCCGCAAAATAGAGCGAAGTCGCCGTGCAAAACGAGCGAAAGATAATAAAAGATTGTTTCAAAAGTGTTAAAAAAAATAAAAGAGTTCCTTGTTTTCTTGTTTTTACCGCGTTTAAAATAATAAACGCGAAACCGCCTAATTACGCTTTTTCGAGAAATCGGTATGCCCACTACGAGTATAGCCATTTTTCCTTTTAATCGTAATAAATGAGTGAAGACGGTAAACTCACTCGCAATAAATACGAAACTCTTAGCGAAGAAGAGAGAAAAAACGCGTTAATAGAGGGTTTACCTATTGTGAATCAGCGGAACCTAAATTCTATAGACCCATTTCAAGCAACTAAAACTTTATTATATTCCCCTACGAAACCTGCGTTTTTCGAGCCTAACCTGGATTCGGTTCTTGAATCTGTTATAGAACCAGCTCCATTCGGAAATCAACCGAATAATTCCAGTCAAGACTTAGAAAATTTAAACCAGTCTTCATTTTCCCTTTTTTCGGCATCTACTATTAAATACGATTTGATCGCCTCCGAGATGGCAAGTAATCAATATTTAAGTGTCCGCGATGCAGCTGATACAATACCCATATTTTCCGGGTCTAGGGACGGATATACATATACGGAATTCGCGACAGCTTGCAATAACGCCTTAAAAATGATCCCCGACGCATCAGAACGCGCACTTACTAAACTGACTCTTGCCAGATTAAAAGGTGAAGCATGTCGTACTATGCTTGGCAAGGACCCCGATACTATATCCGAGATGTTAATTGTTTTAAAAGGGATTCATGGTTCCCACACTTCTACGCTAGAAGTGTATGGTGAATTAGCCCTGTTATTTCAAGGGGGTTCTGAAGGTGCCGCAAGTTACTTTAACCGTGCCCGAGCAATCGGATACCGTCTAAAGGAAGCGTATAAGCAAGGGTCAAACATAGATTTGTCAGACGAGAAAATTAAAGAACTTGAAGTTGCCTGTTGTAAGGCTTTTGTATTAGGATTACACCCCGAAATTAATAATCGAATGACGGAACGAGTAGATTTAAATTTAGCCGGACCGGAAGCAATTAAAATCGAAATTCAGTTAGAGAATCGTAAACGATTAATCATACAACAGAATTCTCCACTTACGAATTGCGATATTTGCAAAAGCACCGTACACGCAACGTTAGAGTGTCCTTTATTATCTAAAGAACCCAAACGATGCCAATTATGTGATAGTACCCAACATACGGCAAAAACATGTGAAAAACGAGAAAACACGGAAAATCGTTCAAGATGCCAATTATGCGATCGAACCGGACACCTCGCACGAGATTGTCGCCCTAAAGGACAAAGGTGTCAATATTGTAACAAATCTGGGCATACAACCAGAGAATGTCGCAGCAGATCGGGAACCCAAATATGCGAACTTTGTCGTACAACGGGACACGTGGCACGAGATTGTCAGTTCAGAGCTCCCGTTCGGGTAGTCCAACCGAATTGTCAAGAATGCGGTAAAACAGGACACACTCTGCAAGATTGTCGAAATAGTATGCCCTGTCAATATTGTACCCAGCGAGGTCATACCGCTAGAGATTGCCCGCGAATAAAAGAACAACAGGCCCCACGCTGTCAATACTGCAATCGAACCGGGCATACTGCAGCCCGATGCTTCCAAATTCCCAAACAGCAAGAATCGATAAGAGAAATTTGCAGTTTCTGTAAAAAGGCAGGTCATACCGTTGAATTTTATTTTGCACGAAATCGTCAAGCTTCCAATAATATTCAGCAAAAATCGGGAAACTTCCGGAGCCTCCCACATCGGGAGGCAGTTCAATTTCAACCATTAAATCGTGCTCCAATACGAACGATGCAATATGCCATAGAAGAGGAACCATACGATCAGTCAAATTAACTATAGAACGCGAATCGCCTTCCGTTCAATTAAATTGTCCTGATCCTACATTGTTTCTTATAGATTCGGGAGCTGGACCTTGTATAATTAAACAGAGATTTATAGATAAAGAAACAATCGACAAAACTCATATTTTACAACTATTAGGAATATCTCCACAATTGGTACCTACCATGGGGAGCGTCACTATGAATATTTTAGGTAATCGCGTCGATTTTCATGTAGTACCCGATGATTTTCCCATATATCAAGATGGCCTATTAGGAACTTCATTCTTATCAAAATATAAGGCAAAGATTAATTGGGAAGAACAACTTTTAGAAGTTGGCGGAAATAAGTGTCCATTCTATTCACACCCTCCAGTTTTTGTTATATCTCCGCGTTCCCGACAAATTGTATATGTTCACGTCAAAAATACTAAAATCACATGTGGATATATGCCACTTTTAAAATTACCCGAAGGAATATTTATGGGAAATGGGTTAACAGAAAACCACGATGGCAAAGCTTATGTGCCGATAGTTAACACAACAGATAAACCATATCCATATTCACCTACTGAAGTAGAATTACAAGAAGTTCAGGAAACTCAACCAACACAAACAGAATTGGTTGAACAGAAACGTATCACTCGTCGCAGAAAATTGTCCAGATTGAAAATACACCCCTCTAAGATATACAGCATTCAAGAAGATTCAAGATATAAAAAAAATCAAGGAATTATTGCGCTTAGATCATTTGAATGTTGAAGAACGAGAAGAAGTAGATCTGTTATTAAAAGAAAGTGCAGACAGATTCTATATCCCGGGAGAACAACTGCAATCCACGCACATCACACAATATGAAATCCGTACTACTGACGAAGAACCCATTTATAAACGTCAGTATCGTTTCCCAAGAAATTTGCGAGGAGAAATAAATCGAGAAGTAGAAGAGTTATTAACTAATAATATTATTCAACCGTCACAATCACCTTATAACACGCCTATTTGGATTGTCCCTAAGAAAGAAGACAGTCAAGGAAATAAACGCTGGAGATTGGTACTGGACTTCAGGGCACTAAACGAGAAAACGATTGGAAATGCGTACCCGTTGCCAAACATTTCCGAAATACTGGATCAATTGGGAGGAGCACAATACTTCTCCATTTTTGACCTTGCCTCAGGATTTTATCAAATTCCTATGAGTAAAAAGGACCAACACAAAACCGCATTCTCCACGGATCATGGACACTGGGAATTTGCCAGAATGCCATTCGGACTCAAGAATGCTCCTGCTACTTTTATGAACTTAATGAATGTAGTATTATCCGGATTACAAGGAATAGAGCTGTTCGTATACTTGGACGACGTAGTGATATACGCAAAAACTTTGACAGAACATCGCAAGAAATTTCTTAATTTAATACATCGGTTACGTGAAGAAAACCTTCAACTACAAGCTGACAAGTGCGAGTTTTTGAGGCACGAAGTCACCTATCTCGGACATCTCATTACACAAGACGGATTGAAACCAGATCCTAAAAAACTCGAAGCTGTCGAAAAATTCCCGCAACCTAAGAACGTCAAGGGAATACGAGAATTCTTAGGTTTAACTGGATACTATCGCAGATTCATCGATAAATACGCTAAAATATCAAAACCACTGACTAAATTGTTAGAAAAAGATCGAGAATTCGAATGGACCGAATTGCAACAATCCGCGTTCGACACTCTCCGTCGAAAACTATGCGAAGAACCGGTATTACAAAAAGATACGGTATTAGAAAAGAATTATTCAACTTATGAGAAAGAAGCGTTAGCTATTATATTTTGTGTCCAACACTTTAGACCATACTTGTACGGACAAAAATTCACTATCGTCACAGATCATCAACCATTAGTATGGATGAGGACTTCAAAGGACCCTACGTCGAGACTTACACGATGGCGTTTGAAATTGGAAGAACATGATTTTGATATCATTTATAAAGCAGGAAAGAAGAATGCGAATGCTGATGCCCTATCACGCAACCCTGTGAATACAAATACCTTCGAGAATTCGACCAATTTGCCAATTGAAGTCAATACAGATTCAAAACAATTCCTTGTCGCAGAAGATAATTATTATGGGAATGGCATAATTCACAAGCTAACCCATGGACCACCAACTAGACGTTCGCAACGAATCTCAAAACCTACCATTGAAGGACAGCAATATCGGAAGCAACTAATACGAAAAGAACAGAAGAAAACGAAAAAGCTCGAAAGGAACACATTACAACCAACAGATTTACCTCATGAAACTCCAACCTCATCAGACAATATAGTAACTAATGAAAATCAATTTTTCGAATCACCTATGTCTCAAACCTTTGAGACTGAATCTATCGAAGCATCATCCAATATCCAAGATGATGCTCTCTCAGAAACATCATCTACAGAAGAAAACATTCTCTCTGGCTATAACACCGATCAAGTTAATTGTCCAGACGATGATGTTAGTGACGAAATTGAATGTCATTCCGAGCCAGCGAGTGACGAAGAAGATGAACGAAATCCCATCGAGAAACTACTATCGGGAAGAAATATTTTTGAAACTCGTGACAATTTAATAATGCGAAAGGATAATTGCGTATTTTTCTTCGATGAAAATGGAAAACCTATTGGAACTGATACAGAAGAATATGGAAAGAAACGGAATTTAACTGATTTTGGTCCCAATACAGTTGGTACAGTTAAATCATTGAAAATTGGAAGTAAGCGCTATTTCGGGATTTATTTACCGCCGATATCGACCGGAATCAATATAATTAAAGTCTTCGCAATATTAAATTTATGTAGTAAACAGCTAAAAGAATTGTTACACTTATATGAAATTCAAAGTTTAAGTATTCCGCGTATCGATTTCTCAGATCCTATCCTTTGGAATAAGATGCAGTTTTGATCTCATTAAGGAAGCACATAATTCAATAGTAGGAGGACACAAGGGCGTGAATAAAACGTATAGTTTATTAAGATTTAATTATCAATGGGAAAACATGAAAGAAGACGTTCAAGCTTACATTGAACAATGCCTACAGTGCAAATTAAAAAAAATTATTCGCGTCAAAACACGAATGCCAATGGCTATTACGGATACTCCAGGCACAGCTTTTGAAAAGGTAGCTCTCGATCTGGACCTCTACCGCCGACAGAAGGCGGAAATCGATGGATTCTCACGATGCAATCTACTGACAAAATATTTCATCGGAGTCTCATTACCTGATGCAACAGCTTCTACCGTCGCAGACGCATTTTTGAAACGTTTAATATGCGTATTTGGACCCCCCAAAATAGTTCTAACCGACCAAGGCTCGAATTTCTTGTCCAAATTAATCAAATTATTAGCTAAACGACTTCGTATTCGTCAATTAAAAACCACTGCGTTTCACCCCCAAACTAATGGTTCGTTAGAAAGATCCCACACAACTCTCGTAGAGTACTTGCGTCAATTTGCAAATAAAGATAGCGAATGGGATAACTGGGTAGAATTTGCAATGTTCTCTTATAATTCCAATGTTCACGAAGGTACAAAGAGAACGCCATTCGAGTTAGTTTACGGAAAAACCCCTATAATTCCTTCAAGTCGATCACTTCCTCGACATGAACGGATTGAAACTTGTGATAATTACTTGATAAAATTGTTAGTTCGATTAGATGCCCTACACCATGAAGCACGCGATAATCTACAAGCCGCGAAAGAGAAGTCCAAGATCTATTACGATCAAAGACTTCGATTTTATCGCAGGGAACTACGTATTTTTAAGAAAGGGTCTAAAGTCTGGTAAACTAGGCGATTTGCAAGAAGGACCTTACCGTATCTTAGAAGTATTTAATGATAAAAATGTTAAAATACGAATTGGGAGGAAGGAAAAGATCGTCTCGATGGATCGTCTTATCCCTACTACCATAAGGAGTCAGATTTAAGACTCCGTCATAATTAATAATTTCTCTAATGTAATGTTTGTCGATGTTAATATAGGTTGGCCAATTATAAAAGGAAAGGACAGTAAACTATTTGCAAAAATGCTCCACAAATGGAGAATTCCCCATTTGAAGGGAAAGGGGCCAGAAGCCCGAAAAGAAGGAGTCCGCGAGAAACTCGGACTGATGCGGAACCACCAGGTAATGGAGAGAGACCGCGTGCTCGCCGACTTATATGGGGACTCCGAAAGCCAATCATATCGTCCAAGAATAAGGGAAGAAACAGCAGTCCGCCAAATACCAGGTGGAAGGGAAACCTACGCATAATGACGATGTTTTCAACGAAATGTTGTTGGACTTCTACGGTCCAAGGATGGAACCTCCGTACCCAGAGGCACTCACCTCTGGAAATGGTTGTGGACAAGAACGCCCAAATAATAGGATCTATAAGGAAAATCGGAGATCATCGCGAGAAAAAGGATGGAATCGCAATACTGGAGCAATACCCAAACGTACACAAGTAGGTTCGATACCTGCGTACAATGATACGGTGGAGGATCCAACTTTACCAACTCGCGGGGACTTGCAAAAATCCACGCGAGCCGCCATCTACGTGGATCTCAATGATCCAATTTACCGTAAAAGAAGGGAACCACGAGCTCCTTCACCACCTAGGTTGCCACCGCCTCCACAGGAAGAAGCTCGGGAGACTGCCAGCACAATGGGAGAAGCAGCAGCATTACCGGATCCAGAACCGTGTATTCCAGATATAATCAAGACAAAAGCGACAGAAGAAGGAATCGCTAAAACATCGGAGATTTCAAAAGAGATTCCTCTAACCACATTATTAGTATCCCCTTCGGTTGACGTTGGAAGTATCAACGGAAGCGCGTTGGAATCCGAAGGAAATTCACCAACAACGCATCGGAAATCTAAGGCCACGAAAAATTACCAGAAGGTGCGGCGCGTAATAGAGAGGTCTACAAGTGACTTATCACACTCAAGTCGTTCTTCAACCACGTAATTTCGCGCACGCATCACCACATCGAACTTTTGTGCAGAATGCGGGTTCAATATAGTAGCGCTCAAAAAGATTTGCGCCTGCAAATACTGTCTTTTATGCGGCAAGTTGCTAAAATGAAAGCAATCTTTTTCTTTTTTTTTATATATTTATATCGAACATTATTATTATTATTATATTTAATCTAATAATTGTGCATGTGCGAACGCCAATTTCAAACTGTGATGACGGTGCAATTATAAAATACAAGCATAACGTCCGAGTAATTGTTTAAGACTGAACTAAATCGCTATCGCTCTTGTTTTCTTATTCGCACTTTCCGAATTTTCTCGAACCGAATAATGACGCATATACAAATACAATCGCGCTGCTATTTGCGAATATATATAAATACCTTCCAATTCACAAATTCAATAATGTCAAATATAGAATCACCAAAGAACATGATCAATTATTATTATTATTATATTATATAATCCATTATTATTGTTACTATACTATTGAAATACATCAAAATAATGAGTATCGTAAAATCAATTAATTAGTTGTTCGGGATTGGGCACTCACGAAGGAACCAATCCCGAAGTATCAAACCTAATGAATTTTTATATATCCTTGAAAATAAAACTTATTCTGTAACGAAACTATTAGTAAAACAATATGACTACTATTAATGTTATTATATATGTTGCTCGCGAAAATTGATAAACAAAAATTTCAATGATATACACATATTCATATTCACCAATTTCTTGTTGTTTAGTTTTATCCTTTCCTAAAATATTTATCGTAAGATTACTTTTTCAGGATATAAATAATCCACTGCGGAAGCTAAGGAAAGGAAATTAACGAAAAATGTATCGGTCATTTTTGTGGTATCTATCGGTCTTCGCCATAATTTTTACCGGTGTTGAAGGTCTCGTCGCATATGACTGTGGCACACCCAACGGTAACATGACGGTAATATCGCTGACTCAAATTGGAGACTGCGATATACCTGAACCCCGGGTGGATAAAACTGCCGTCTATATACAATTACTACAAGTCCTCAACTATGGTAACGTCCACATCAGAACTTGTAGAATAGACGTATTTCGTGAAGTCACTCACTGCTGGATGCACAGTCACAGTTCCGCCGTAGCCCAAGGTATCGCTGAATACGTGAAAGATGTCAGTCGTGAAGAATGCAACCGAATGCATGAAAGTGGACGTCTCGTCTTTGGTTCCACCATCTTAGACGGACTGAAGAAAAATAGTACTACTGGATTCAGCACTGGTTTCGCAGGACGAGTCGGTTTCGACGCGCAATGCCAGGGTACTCATTATACCGATCCATACGGTTCTTGGGACGATGTCATCGTGCAAGCTCGGGTTAAAATCACCCTCTCTGATTACGATGCTCAAACGCATCTGCAGTCAAATCAAGTGATATTGAACACCGGCACTCGATGTCCTATTGATCGTGGAGTGTGTTTAGACTCTTTTGGAAGCACAGCATTTTGGGACAACATTCCCATGGACTCTTGTAAATTCAATCGATATGGAGTTTTATATCAGGGTCCCGCCTCTAAACTGGTGGACGTGTCCAATACTTTTGCGGAAACCATATACACCGTTATAAGTCAAGATCTCACCTTCGCACTAGCAGTGGGTGGTTCAAAAACACTATGTGGTTATAATATAATAAAAACGGAGCATCCTAAATTGTTCATCTTAGAAGGACAAAAGGAACGATTCTTTAACTCTCCTGCTCCACCGCGAAATCATGACATGGATCTTTTCGCATATGTAAATAGTAAATTTATATATGTAGAAAAACACGTAAAAACTCAAGTGACTAATCTTTACCGAGACATCTTGCTGCACCGTTGTGCTCTGGAACAAGATCTTCTAAGGAACGCTCAAGCACTTGCACTCATTAAACCTGAGGAGTTTGCCTACACATATAAAAGGGGGCCAGGATACATGGCAATAACCACCGGAGAAGTCATCAGACTCATTAAATGCGTAGTGGTCGAAGTTAGACGCGCTACGACAGAAAAGTGTTATAATGAGTTACCAGTGTACAAGGGAGAAATTTCAATATTTCGCACCCCACGGACTCATATTCTAAAATCCATAGGGTATGAAGTGCCTTGCAATAATGTATTACCGCAGATGTTTCAACTAGAAGGGCTGTGGTTCAAAGTATTCCCAACGTTAGTTGAAAGTCGAGCCCCACACATCATGTCTCCGCAATCTAGAGACACGTGGAAATATCAGAGCCCTGGAAATCTCGCTCGCCAAGGAATATACACTTCGGGAGATTTAGAACGATTAAGAGATTACATAATGAGTCCTTTTGAGCAACCGGCCATTGTGAACCACTTAGTACGCACCGTGAAAGTGGAAGGTGATAATTCAGCTGGACTGTCAATAGAAGGATTTTCGGACACTGAAACTCTTCGAAGAATTACAGAATCAACTTGGAGTCGGATGTGGTTAGGACTCAGCAATTTTGGCACATTCAGTGCTGGTATTTTAGGTATCGTCATGATACTGAAGGTCCTAAAGTTCCTAATCAACACGGGCATACATTTTTTCGCCCTACAAAGAGTATTTGGTTGGTCGTTTTATTTATTATGCGCCATTATGGATTCCATGACCAACGCTCTGCTACATATGCGCCCACGGTCTGATACCCCACCAACTACCGCTTCCAACTCTGCAGAATTGGGCCAAAGAAGAGAAATAGAATCTTTGTATCCCAATGAACAATTGCAAGAGATAACTATACTACCATCATCTGCTACTGCACCTGTAGAACAAAGACGCTATGGACTATCGTAAAGTGAGTTTAGTGAGTTAAAGTGACTATAAATTAAGAAATAAGACAGTTATGAACTTTTATAATAATAAGAACTAATAAGTGTAATTTAAGTGCGATTTTAAATTTGTTTCTTATAAGCGAATGTTTACCAAAATGACTAAACAAAGACAAATACTTTCCGAATAAACCTAAGAAAATTTTAATTGTGAAATATTTTGATTATATACAAAATATACGTTTAAGCACTTAATTTTCAACAATGGTAATTGTTAAGTATATCTTAAACTTTTGCATATTTGAATTGATTTCTTGAGAATCTTTTCACCTCGAAATCAATTTTAAAGGGGGAGGTGTAACGTGGGACGTTTTTAGTTCTAACAAAAATTAGTTTTCCCAG
This sequence comes from Trichopria drosophilae, assembly GCA_030407085.1. Classification (NCBI taxonomy): domain Eukaryota; kingdom Metazoa; phylum Arthropoda; class Insecta; order Hymenoptera; family Diapriidae; genus Trichopria; species Trichopria drosophilae. The sequence goes on from CM059582.1 coordinate 104,207,899, forward strand.
AGTTTCATCTTTCTCTAGCTTGTACAGCTGTTACTAATAAAATTAAAAAAAAGGAAATATACTATTTTCCAACATTCGACAACCAGAAGATAAGCTTCTTGCAACATGTGGCCGAGAGACATATGTCAAGCATCATCGTAGTAAAAATGCCGCGAACCCTCTCGAGGTTCGTGTAAATTTATGATTGTTCGTAGATAAGTAATAAGTAATCGGAGTATTGCGCGATGCATATATCATCAATTGCGAATATGTAATCCACGTAATTATTGCGTTTAGATATAAGTTTATAATATTATATTGTAAGGGAAGATAGTATACATCATATCCACTTTTCCCCACTTTTCCGGGCATAAGCCCTGCCCCTTTTTCTCTATCGTCCAATCTTGACATAGACAATTTTGGACTCTCATCTCATGAGCATAGAAAGGGAGAAGTCCAAGATCTCTAACCGAGGTGACGATTTAGGAAAACCTATTTTCAAAAATCAGTCCGAAAGTTCAGTCGAAAGTCGACAGTTACGGAGTCGACAGTTTAAAAGTTAATTTGAGGAGTCGAAGCTAAGCTGGACCCAAATAATCTCTGACTAGTAAGCAATTTGTAAGGTTCGTTTTATTTTAATCTTTTTCATATATTTATACAATTTTGTTTACCATTTTTTGATTTCCAGGATAATTCCTTTTTCTTTTTCCTCTTTTCCTTATTCCATAGAACAATCCAAATTAATTTAAAAGCTTGAGGTTGGATGCTTCTAGTTAAGGTACCAACTTCGAGGTATTGAATTAATTATTTGAACAAAATTCTTTCATCTTAATTCAAAGGCTTGAGGTTGGACGCTTCGTCGTCAAGGTACCAACCTCGAGGTATTGAGTTAAAGACTTGTTGCTAAATTCATTTGATTTTTAAACCAATCCTATTTCAAAGGCTTGAGGTTGGACGCTTCGTCGTCAAGGTACCAACCTCGAGGTATTGAAACAAAAGGGATCTTCTTTTCTTACTCCTTTTTTTTTGGACTAGAAACAAATACTTGAAGTTGGATGCTTCCTCGTTAAGGTACCAATTTTGAGGTATCAATCTAACCACGTTTTTTTGTTGTTGTTAATTAATTGAACCCCAAATCAATTATTTCCTAGTATCCTTTCCAAAAATTATACTATCTTCCAATATTTTGTAATGTACCTAAAATATCAATTATAATAATGATAATAATAATTGTATATTTTATTTCACCATTTCTCCACCATCCCGGTCGTCCCAAGGTAAGAGGGACGAATAATAAATTTTAAAAAACTTCTTTCTTTTAACTTTAACTTACACCGTTGTGTTCGACGCTGGACGTAACACCGTTCTAAATTTTAGTCAGTCTGTATTACAACCTTTACAAGTGCAGTTCAAACCTAGTTTGGTCTTAATAACGAACATCAAATAGTGTAAAGGTAAATTAAAAGTGGTTTAAATCTGATTTTAGTCACAACCTTTCAAATGTATTCAAATTTTTTGTGCTGAATTCCCATATAATACTTCTATCCGTCTTATTTTCAGAAGACTAACTATTAACACAAATTGGATTTAATTAGTTTTACTTTACCTAAGACCAGTTTAAAAATTTATAAAAAGTTAAATCATGTAAGTAATTACTTTTATTTGTAAAAAAAAATTTTTAATAATTTGTCCTCTTTGTTGTATCTAATTTATAATGTTACAGTTATGTATAATTTAAATAAAGGATGACTCGCGAGGGTGTCACATCCGACACCGAGACGTATCAAAAAAGTTTTTGTTAATTTTTATTCAACTATCTACAACTCTCACCATTAATGAGCTATAAGATCAGTACGATCTTTGGTTTAGTAGATAGAGCTGTTAAACTGTCAGAAGTTACGTATAGAAAAGACAATTTAAAAATCTTAACTAATATTCTTATAAAAAACGGTTACCCTTTGTTATTGATTAAACAACTTATTAAAAAACGTCTACATTACATTTATAATAGTTTATCCATTAAATCAAATTATGATAAGCATCTGATAACGATTGGTTTGCCTTACATTGAAGGTCTAACACAAAAATTAAAAAAGGTTTTTAAAAATCACAACCTCAGAACAGTTGATATTCCGATCCATAAAAATATGGGCGGGATAAAACCCTTTAAAGATAAGCTTCCCTTATTACAACAAAGTTGTGTAGTATACAAAATACCGTGCAACCATTGTAATAAGGTGAAACTGGTAGACTATTACAGAAAAGAATTTATGAACATAAAAAGAACATTGAATTGGACGAAAATAAGTATACGGGATTAACGAGACATAGAATTGAAACAGGTCATGCCTTTAATTTCAATGATGTCAGTATTTTAGCCAAATAAATCAATTATAGGAAAAGATTAGAATTAGAAAACTTTTATATAAAAAGACACAAAAATGCAGTCAACATTCGTTTTGAATCTTCAAATTTACCTCCAAACTATTTCAATTTGATATAGTACATGTTAAAATTACCTTAAAAATAGTAACATATATTCCTTTTTTCAAATTCGAACATAGTTAACTGGTATCAATAAATAACAACCATTTATTCATAAATAAATTATTAGCTGTAAGAATTTAAAATATGTGTATAGAGTTATACTTGTAATTCCTAACCGTTCTAAATTTTAGTCAGTCTGTATTACAACCTTTACAAGTGCAGTTCAAACCTAGTTTGGTCTTAATAACGAACATCAAATAGTGTAAAGGTAAATTAAAAGTGGTTTAAATCTGATTTTAGTCACAACCTTTCAAATGTATTCAAATTTGTGCTGAATTTTTTTTGTGCTGAATTCCCATATAATACTTCTATCCGTCTTATTTTCAGAAGACTAACTATTAACACAAATTGGATTTAATTAGTTTTACTTTACCTAAGACCAGTTTAAAAATTTATAAAAAGTTAAATCATGTAAGTAATTACTTTTATTTGTAAAAAAAAAATTTTTAATAATTTGTCCTCTTTGTTGTATCTAATTTATAATGTTACAGTTATGTATAATTTAAATAAAGGATGACTCACGAGGGTATCACATCCGACACCGAGACGTATCAAAAAAGTTTTTGTTAATTTTTATTCATGTGACCGCTCAACAAATAATAACTTCACCATCAAGATTATAAATTTTCGTACGGTTGACAAAGAAAAATAATTCTATATATCTATAAAACGATTAAGCAGAGACTTCCTCACGGAGAAAGTATTGGCATTCTTTATTTTGCAATTTTATTAACTTGAACTATAATTAAACTTCGTCTATTATTTAATTAAGATATTACTTTAACTAAACATTATTAAATTCTTAAAAATCATTATTAAGGCGCACGGTATCCTTCATTTCGTTCAGCTTGGATCGGAGACTGGCTGAAACCGTTTGGTCATCCATGGCCATCCAATTTGACTTCGCCGCAAATAATTTGACATAAGCTAGAATACATTGTTATTGTTACCACTTTTATAAAATACAAAATAGTGACAACTTATAAGATACATTCGTAGCATCTTACCTATCCTACATATAGTACATGCGAGAGAATGGTATATAGGAATATCTGAATATAACCTATACATGTCGATAAAATTAATATATAGATGATTAAAATTCCAAAGATACGCTAAAAACGTTTTAAATTAAGGCCAGATATGAGTTTAATTTAAGAAGACACACTTATGCCTTATACATTGGCTTAATTTAAGACCGTTTAAAATGTAACAATTTTCCGACTTTTTCTATCTATGGAACTGCATACATTTAACATATGTTATCTGTGCATTTAACTGGCAAGTTAGTGGGGTTCTAAAGTCATCAGCCGGTAAGGTAGTGATCTACGCTAAGAAATCTAAATTTAAAATTGATTCGATTTTTTTAAATTCGAGCTTTATAAAGGCGTTTTTAACCATTTTATATGATCTTCTGAAAAATATACAAGATATTAGATCTGAATTTACCGAGTATTTTCTGCAATAAGAAAAAGTCATGTATTGCAGAAAATTGTCGATAAATTTTTGAGATATTTTTTAGGAGATCATATAAAAAGGTTAAAAATGCCTTCATCAAGTCCAAATTTTAAGAAATCGATTAAATAATTTGTAATTTACTTTTTTTAACGTAGATTGCTGCCTTATCGGCTGATGACTTTAGAACCTCCTTAATGACGTCGCTCATAAGAGCTTCTCTTTGCGTTTCTAACAAATGATATGGGCCTTAAAACGAACAATATCTTGTCTTAAAATCAGATTCAGGAGGTTAATTAGATGTTTTTTTATTATACTAGGTCTCATAAACATATTTTGATATTTTTTATTTTATTATGTAAACTATAGGTGCCGCCATATTGCAAATTAACCTCTAGAGTGCCGCGATTTTGGGGACCTAATTCTTCAAACAAAATGCATAAAAAATATACCTTATATCGTGTATTGACTCTGGGTAAATGTTTGATCATGGGTTAAGCCACTATAGTGAACATACATACGAGAACGTACAGTGTAGCAGTTCCTATATGGTATGTTCGAGATAGATAAAATGATTTGAATGATTTGATGATAATAATTTTAGATCAATTAATAAAACAGAATATGGAGCGAAATTTATCATACATAGTATAGCCAGTCGTGCATCTTTATGTAATCCCGGTTGGACGTCCGTACCCTTGCCTCGTCCTTTAGGGGCGCTCCCAGTTAGCGAACATTTTCTTAGTGCGTCATCTGTGAAAATGGCTGACAGTAAAGCTCGTGCCATTTCTGTCTGCTTACGCGACGAATTTCGTATAGTCACTAAGGTCGACTTTCGGATATAGACCTGCGTGTTTGGTATAAGTTCGATATTCTACAAACGCAATGATTATTGCATATTGAAATCCATATTTTTAAAACAACATCAAGATTAGATAAATTTAAATAATTGATATACTTACTTTTCCGCCGTCATTATCTTTATACCGTAATGTCCAGGTTCCATCGCATGGCTGTTTATGGATCGAGTCTTTGATGGAAACATTCGATGGGCGAGATGCCTTTACTTGTGGATGGAGTATATTATCCTACATGAGCGTACAGAGATTAAAATTTATATCTAAAAAAATAAAAATTTATAATCCAACCCACTGAAAAAAAAAATCTGTTTACAACCGAACTTCTTCGGTTATTAGAACGGAACTGCTCAATTGCACCTACTAAACAAGATTGGTTACGTACTACAGTTCACCAAATAGTTTGGTGTCCACTGAGAACGCCCACTGAGAAAAAAAAATTATTTGAGACGAATATGGTTTATTTGAGAAAAATAAGATTTTGTAACTATTACCAAATCTTATTTGGCTCAACCAAATGTAGAAAGTTTTTTATTCAGTGACTGCTTTTTTAAATCAAAAACAAGAAACTAGTTAAGTGGTACCTTTCTGTACCAGATATTCACGCCCTTAAGTGTATCTAAATTATTGTTAATGAATGATGCATATGAAACGAATGAAATAAATCCTTGAAGATAAAACCATTATGACACAAACCTTTTCTGAGAAAACACATTAATAAAAATATAATTGATAATACTCCAAAAAAGGAAGTTAATAAATATGCCTTAAAATTTTGGATGACTGGTCTGTTGCAACTGTTTTCACTGAACATTTTGAATGTACATCGCAGAGAAAATGAACGGCAAAGTTTGATAGAATAATGTATTTTCTATTGGTCGCCGATAACTTTCCGTTAGGAGTCGTTATAGGTTTACGGTAAAGATGCTATATCTACTACGGTTATCATTCATTTATATCACATCATTATGTTCCGTTCTTTAAAGTTCGTTTAATATTTTTTCGCTTTCCATTTTCGGATATTTTGTCGTATCCACTCTCTAAATCTGAATTAGTCAAAAACTACTAATGAAAGAGCAAAAATTCGGACACTCATTAAATTAGTAACAATTTTTACTAACAAATAGTCAAAAACTACTAATTGTTAGTAAAAAAATTACTAATTCATTAGTAGTTTTTTTCTATTTATTAGTAAAAATTGTTACTAATTCAATTAGTGACCCAGTTTTTACTCTTTTATTAGTAGTTTTTGAGTAATTCAAATTTAGATAGCATATAAGAAAAACGCTACGTCCTAAGTGCATGTTTTATTAAGTTGAATCAGCGGAATTCGCTGTAAATGAGCGAAAATTTACTGAAAAATCAGCGGTTTTTAGCTAATTTGCAGCGATTCTCGCTGATTCAAATTTAGAGAGTATACCTATATCAAAGATATGCAAATTTTCCTATAAATGTAACCAACAGATAAATTGTTCTTTAAAGTTTCATTTCGATTTTGATACTTATAAATATTTCTCAAACCCTGCTTTGTCCACCTATTGAGTCATCGTCATCGGATAAATCGAATAAAGAAATACAATCCGATAGAACCGGAACACTCATTGGTGACTGTGGCTCAACCTGTTTTTCATTCTGAACGAATGCAGAATTGACGCTTCGATCATCGTGATGGACACGTGACTCCATACAATTGTTTTTATCATCCTGGTTTCTGGGGTTGTTGTCTAGGCTTTCGTCGTTCTGTGTCTTTCTTTCGAATGTCTTCAAAATAAATATTAAATATGAATAAGATTCATTTAAAATGTGTTTATTAGGAGTGGAAACATATTTTAATGTTTTGAGGAATTGAATTGATTTTCGTAGTAAAACAAAACGATACAATATGATAGCTATGTATAATATATATTTCAAAGTTTAGAAGTATTATTAACAATTGTACAAGAATTACATCATTTTTGTCGTTGTATGTGCTTTTGCAATTCATCAAATCATTGTTCTTTCCATTATCTTGATTCTGGTTTATCGTATCAAATTTCTTCAAAATAAATGAACAAAAATAAATTATTTACTATACTACAGTGACGATACATTTATTGATGCAGTAAAAAAAGAAAATTTCTATTAACCACGCTTTTTATGAATGCCGGTAACGAAGAAAACGAACTTTTTATGTACTTTTAATAGGCATCTTACTGGAACTAACAATAGGATTTAACCTGACAAATCTATCCCTAACCTAAATCAAAAGACCGCAAATTAATACATTATAGTCCCGATGCATATATATATAATATATATATTATAATATATCATTTTTTTATATGGGAAATAATTATATACATACAGTTCACGAATGTCACGTCACTAAAATATCCTTTCAAAATTTTCTTCGAGGAGGTCACGTAAGTATAATTCAATGATGTATTTTCTTATTAAATTGAGTATTAAAATATTTAATTATAATCGTATCTCTTATTGTTATTCGTTTTAGAGAGCAAACATTCCAAGATCGACAATTCGACGATGGAACCAGGTTAACCACGCGATAAACGAACAAATGAATGACGTAGAAATGATCAACCCATTAAGTACTGAAAACTTGGAGCAGCTCGATGTAAGATTAATTGCGCAAAACTTATAGCAGATTACATAGCATACAGTAGTTTTAGAGCTTTATATTCTCCAAATTTAAAAACGTGAAAATTCACTTACTGTGTAAGTCGTTCGTCCTTATTCAATAAGTGAATATTAACTTATTTATAAGTGTATATGCACGTATTTTTCTAGGTGGACGACTGATGACTTAAAATAAGTTAATTTTTACTTATTCTAGTTTAGAAATCATAGTTAAATTAATTAAAATTTAATTAGTTCAACTAAAATTTAGTCACCCTTATTAAATGCGGCTATATAAACTATTAAATATTTAGTTCTCAATTGGGAACTGTATATTTAATTGAAATGGGCAATTTTTTTTTCTAATGGATGTTGTTCGGTTTGAGACGTGAACGCAGCAATTTGGTTCATCGGCAGCTAACCAGCGGGTGCGTGGTCCAGGAGTGGAGGAATCAGTTAAACACGAACACAGATGTTAATATAAACTGTATTTATTGTCGTTCACTTTACAATAAGACCAGTGAAGCCCTAGGCGCGTGTTCGCGAAATACACAAAATTTACAGCGACGAGTAAAGCGGCGATGGCGCGGATGCGGAATCGCGGAGGAATTTCGCTCGATTGCGAAATTTCGCGGAGATAAATTTCGAAATTATTCACTTTGCGAAAAACGACCTTGAAGGTCTGCCTACTACGTTGTATCTGATCTAACCGGATACCGGAACCTGGTTCACACAATTGGCGAAACCACTCTGCCGCGCGTGGGCGAAAAGGGCACTTTAATAGCAAAATTGCGCGGAGTTTAAATACTAATTAATGAAATTACAGCGCTAAACGATCGGTATATACAGAGCGTGAGCGAAGCGGTACCACATCTCACACAGAGATGGCGCGACGTGTACTATTTTGGCGGCGCAGGTCAGACATACGCAAACAGATGTAATTTACTGAGACTATATTTTTTCCAGAATTAACTCATAATTATAGGAATTTAATTTTTTCACAAAGTATTCACTCTCATGTTACATATTTTTTTACAATAAATATTGATTTATTAATTTAATAACAATAATTAATAAGTCATTTATTTATGATTTATTACAGAAAACTAACAATTCAGTCGAAAATCAATGTGCGGATGATGAAAATGATCCTTTTTCAACACGGTCATCTTCTTATGAAAGTTTGTTTGTTTGATACTGATGACGATCTCGTGTTCGAGCTCGAAACTTGTCATATCGACAATTTTGGAATAGATGAATTACAAGATGAAGATGCGTGGTTAAAGGAAGCTATTTATGAAGGGAGCGATATAAACATGGGTGAATTTGTATTTCATACTATATCATTTTTTGCAAAAAACAAAATCACAAAGCGATGTTTAGATGGACTGTTGAAATTGTTAGCATTGCTCCTTCCGAAACCAAATTTTATTCCAAAAACAAAATATCAAATTTTAAAATTACATAACAAGTTAATACTTGATGACGCGAATGTCATCAAAAAGCATCAATTTTGTGAGACATGCTCTAAGTATATTGGAGAATGGAAAAACAAATCAAATACCGTATCATGCAAAAAATGCAAAGGCGCAGCCATCGGTTTTTTCCTCGAGTACGATATAAAATCAGTACTAAAAGATTGTTTTGAAAATAAAAATTTGGAAGTTTTAATCGACAAATTTAAACAATCTTCCCATGATGTTACGACACAAAACCTGATTTGCGATATTACATCGGGTGAAATGTACCAGAAACTAAAAACGGAAGTTATAAGTGGTGATTACGATTTATGTCTGTTGTGGAATATTGACGGAGCCCCGGTGTCACACAGTTCAGGAGGAAGTATATGGCCTATACAAGTACAAATTGTAAATATTTCACCAAAACATCGTCGATATTTCCAGTTTATATACGGATTATATTATAGTACCGAAAAGAAATCTGAGTTGAATTGCTTTTTGTTGCCGTTTGCAAAATCAATGCGAGATCTGTACAATAATGGCATAAACTGGTATAGCATAATTAAAAAATGTAATATGCACAGCATAGCTATTGCTCCGATTGCTACTTTGGATTGCCCTGCAAGAGCTTCAGCTCAAAATATAATGCATTATAATGGTCATTACGGCTGTACATTTTGCGAGCATCCTGGGCAAACTTGGATTACAGGGTCAGGATTTAATAGAGTTTTTCCTCCTTCTGATTCTGGTGAATGCTACCCGTTAAGAACTAACGAAAATATGATATCACTAGCAGCCATAGTTGACGCTGACCAAGATATTCATGACATTAATGGTGTCAAAGGAAGTTCAGTTTGCTCACAGATCCCATTTTTCGATGTTGCACAGTCATTCGTGCCGGATTACATGCATGCTGTACTTTTGCGAGTTCTTCGAATGTTGATGTCACTCTGGTTCGACACGAGCAATAAAGACAAGCCATATTACATAAAAACAAAATTCGTGACGAAATCGATGAACAGATTGTGAAAATACAACCACCAGATTACATTGTTCGATTACCAAGACGACTATTTTACAAGTGTTTATGGAAAGCATCGGAATTACGATCATTTCTGTTATTTTATTCACCCATTTTATTAAAAGGCAGGTTATCAAATGAGCATTACCAGCATTACTTGTTACTAGTTTGTGCTATACGAATATTATTACAAACGAAAATTCATCCAGCATGGATTGATTTGACCGATTCGTTAATAATGTAATTTGTTAAGGGTGTTTGCGAACTGTATGGACTGAACAAATGTTCATATAATGTGCATCAATTAATACACATGCCACGATATGTTCGAATGTGGGGTCCACTTTGGGCATGGTCTGCTTTTCCATTCGAGGATGGAATGGGATATTTCATAAAACTTAATCACGGACCGAATAAAATTCATACTGAAATAATGAATACGATGAAAATCATTCATGCATTATCAATATTAAAAAATAAAATATTCATGCAATCGAGAACTCAAATTGTTTCTTGCAGTGAAAAATTGCTAGGAGCTCCTAGGTCTTTTACACTTGATGAATATTATTTTGCAGTGTTTCCACCTATAATCTCCCGCCTGTTAAATGTGCAGAACAACTCCATTGATGTGTATACTCGATGTAGATTCAACAAAGAAATCTATACGTCAGAAATGTATAAGAGGCAAACAAAAAGAAATAATTCTTGCATTATATGGAATTCCAAGTCTTTTGGAATTATTAAATTTTTTATATTATTAGAAGGAAGAGTATTTGCAAATACACAAGAACTTGTATGTTGTTCCGATCGAAACAGAATGATTATCCAAAGCGACACAAAAATAAATTTATCGGGGTTTCTAATTCCCGTGCGAAAAAAGTACGATACTCACCTTTTACCTGTTAATGAAATTGAAGGGAAATTATTGTATTTTATGGAGTATGATTGTATTCCTCCAAATGAAACTGAACTTCGGTAATCACATTTCTCGTTGATAATACGTTAAAACTATTTCAAAAGCGAAACGGTAAATGTTTTATGGATGTTCTAAAGAAGTCAGTCGATAAAGCAAGAATGTATGCTTAAAAATATAAAATAATAATGACTGAATTGATTTTTCAAATTTCGAGGTCCATACAAGTAATTCCAATTATTAAATAAATTATATAGAAAATAAAAATATCTATTTCCGAAGAATACTATTTTTCAATTACCCTCTTTGATATTTTTTAGGCATTTCAATACAAAGATTTCTAAAGAATCCAATTTTTGAAAAATTGATCCAGTCATTATTAATTTGCGTATTTTAGCGTAAATTCCTACCTTATCTGCTAACCTCTTGAGAACCCCATAAGCAATTCCATTGTAAAATTGTAATTTGTCGCTTTAATATTAAATGAAAGTAAATAATTTAATGGAGAAATGCAAATATTGGTTCAAGAATAACCATTTCTGTATGTGTACATATATGTATGTTTGATTCTTTGAAAAACTTGATTCTTTGAAATGAAAAACGAAATATAAAATTCTGTTTTGTTTACATATGTAAGCGATAATTAGATTTAGTAACTGATTCATTCCATTGTTAATAGTAGAAATTTCTTCTGAGTCATAATAATAATAATAATAATAATAATAATACCGAAAATAATGACTGCATTATTATCACAAGCATTTTTTACAAGTCATAATTTTTAATTATGGCCAAAGAATAATTTTCCAGTAATTCGAGCAAGGGATCCGCCGAGTCAATTTTTGAGCAGATAAAATTTTACATATTGAATAAGTGTTAATGCATATATATTAGTAATTGTATTTGTCTTACGCATAACAAGGCCTTCAGTTTTTCAGTAACTATTAAACTATGTTCTAACATAGCCTTTACTTCTTCTCTTAATGAGACAGCTTCGTTTATGACCTCCACAGACATTTCATTGGTTTTTGGAAATTGGGTAATACATGAAGAAGTCTATAAATGAATTAACAATTTAATTAGCGTGATGGAACGAAGTCAATCGCATAAATAAATATAATTTTATAAGATAAAAATGTATCATAATTTTATATTCAATGTTATGTACCTCCTTTTCGCTGTGAGATCTGTCTGACATCTTCTGCTTTTTTGCAATTTCTATCCGTGTATTTTAAAATAATTATTTTTAAAATGTTTAATATATTTTTTAAAACATTTTTACAAAAAGATTGTAACGAACGAAGTGATTAATTCATTATGGCAACCACATAAATATATATAATTTTATAAAATCAAAATATATTAATAACTTTATATTCAATTTTATTTATCTGTGGGATTTTTCTGAGATCTGCTTTTTTGCAATATCAATTTGTGAATTTTTATTTAATTATTTATAAAATGATTAATGTATTTTTTAAAAATATTTGTAGAAAAAGATTTAAAAAAATGAATTGAAACATTCATTACGTGCACCGTTTGACCGTACTGCTTGTGCAATATTACGGTTTTACGTCTAACATTGAAAGTTTATTTACCTGTTAAGGCTTTTCTGCATTCGGATTTAAATTTATTTCATGCGCTTGTTTCCCTATAGTTTTTTATATATTATAATATAAATATATATTATGTTGAATTTTTTAATGTTTGTTATTATAGGTTTGTAAATGATCTATCTATAATACTTTTTGTTTTGGTTTCTTTCGGGAATCGCAAATGTACTTCATTTCTCTTGAAAGCACCTTTTCATCGCCTATAATAAAATATTTCATAATTTGCGAAAGAATTATTACACACTACAAAAAACAAATTTCCAAAACTATCATTGAAATTCTAACCTAGGAATTCTTTCACGTGGTATGAATAAGACCATAATTAGTTTTATGAATTTGTTCTATAAATAAATAAAAAGTGTTACGTACTGCTGAATCCCAGAATTTCGCCTTTGTATTTTTTTTTCTTTTTGTCATTTTCGGGCCACATGAAACTAATTTATTTTCCAACCTCCAATTTACAATTTTCTTCATATAGATTTGATCGACCATATATTATACACAGCGATCCGTCGTCACAAAGAATTAAATATTGTAATGGCTCACTCATGTTATCTATATTATCATAATCCGTATTTCGCCGACTCGATTTTTTTTTTAATATGGCAAGTCAATTGAAGTCAATGTAGCAAATATAGTAGTGCATAAATTCTGAATATAGATGTTTCGATTTCGATACATAATTTCGTATATTAAATCGTAACTACTGTCACATAGTTAACTCACTTCACTACGTTCAAGTGAAAAGTAGACGTCACAAATAAGTCAAATAATTACAAATAAAATATATTACGATTCTAATTGGCAATGAGTGATCGGTTGCAGTACTTGGTTCTCTGCGAAGACAAGACGCTCTGTATTATTACTGGTCGATCAAATATATTTAATGAAAATTGCGTTATAGATGTCGGAAAGCATATTCGATACATGTGGCTTGAAACGGCAAGAAGAAAGAGGAATACGTGGGCAAAATTTTATATATAAGTATAAATAATATAGTACGTATAAAAATATTAACATCTTAATATATTGAATATTTATTTTCCTAACTTGTAAATCCTATCGGCTAAAAATTCTAAATAATTTTTAAATTTTAATAAGGTGATAAAGATGAACTCTTGGAACAAATGGACGTCACTTACAATAAGAGAAAAAATACCGATGTTCAACAAAAGGCAAATATTTTAATATTATGAATAAAGTAATAAGTATAAAATTAATGTAATGACTTAGAACTTAACCTTAATTGAAAGGCATTGAATTTTGAATACAGATATCAAAAAAAACGCAAGCAAATAAGCATTGTGGATGCGGAGGATTCGGAAAACAGCAGTTCAGAGGAAGTAAATATAACTATTACATTATATTTATATCATTATATATATATATATATATATATATATATATATATATATATATATATATATATATATATATATGTATATATATATGGGTCATTCCACGTCAAATTTACAGTCAAAATTAAAATTTTTTTTTAATATTTTTTTTTCATAATCTAGGCGAAAAACTAAAAGATACGTGTTTTTTTATTTTAAAATGATATTTAACATTTTCGAGTTATGATTTTTTGAAAATTAAGATCTAATAAAAACATGCAATTTTCAACTCTCTGTAACTCGAAACCATTTCAACATACGAAAAAATTTTCTAGGGATAAAAGTTTCGTTTTTACGTCAGCTTTACGATGAAATCGGAAAGAAAATTATTTTTTTTTAACACATAATTTTCGCAAATGTTATAAACAATTGCAATTTTTTAAAAGAGCGACATGATTTTTTTTAACTTTTTTATTTTAAATATATTCCTTTAAATGTGTAGAATATCCTGTAAAAATTTCAAAATGGACCGTTCAGTTCCTGTTGAGTAATTAATTTTTGTTTACCGGCATCCATGCTCGCCGCGTCGCGGCCTGTTCCGAGCGCGCATGTACACCTATGGTTATGCGCGCTTCGTAGTAATAAAACTATAGAGTAAAACAAAATAAAATATTATCATTGTATAATCTCACACATAAATTTATTAAAAGTCGCAAACATTTATAATATTTTAAAAAAATACTGAATAAACTGAACAAACATTTCTTTACAAGAATTTGATTAACATTTACTTAAGATGATCAGATGGCAATAACAATGTTACGCGCTTTAACATCTCACTTCGCCTTTCGTTTCAGTCCTCGTTTGGTTTTCGTTTTCGATAAAGTGATGATGGCAAAATTTTCGCATAGAGAATATATCTTTACTTTAAGTTCTAAATTCTCTAGTGGTTCAATGTAGTACATTTTATGTGTGCCTGCGTGAAACGAATCGGAGTCAATTAGATAAAATTCTCTGATCGTCCAAACATAAAAATAAATATATATCAAATTATTCGTCAATCATTATAAATATTATAAAATTATAGATTGGAATCATTGGGTGCTGAAATGAAAGTCATTATATTATATTTAGTCATTCAATCAAAAATATATTTCATAATTTGAATTCTATATATAATTGAACTCGTCATAACAATAAATTATTACACACATTCATACCAACAGCGAGTCGTCCAGGCGAAGATGCCTGCAGGAAGTCCAGAAAGAAGAGAGTTTGAGGGACACTTACCAGGTCTTATAATACCTCGGTAAGTATCCCTATGTCCAGTTATGTCGCCGAGTTCCATTTTTACTAAGAATTGGGACGGGAACTGTCAAACATTCAAATGTCATTTGATTGACTTGAATGTGACAGCCCGCCCCTCATTTGAATTTGGAGCGCATGCGCCCCATTGCGGCGACACATGCGGCTCCAGGCTTGGAACTCGGCCCGTCGTTCCTCACTCTTGATCCTGCGCGGCCAGGGCGCCGTTGCCCTTCTTCTGCGCAGGTAAAGGCGCAACAGCGCCAGCGCCTTGTCATTGTGCGCATGTCTGCATCGGAGCGCTGCTGATCCCACGTGGGTTTGGGACCAACATGGCCGACCGGCCGGCGAAAGCGCGCATCGCGTCCTCTGCATTTCTTCCTCTTTACGCGTTCCCGTCGTTATTTAGCTTGCCAGCGCATAATCCGCGAATTCTTCTGAAGCTGGCAAGCACGTCCATACAATTTTCAACCCGGTCCTCTTTCTCTCCGTCGCTCTTTCTCTCCGTCCGATGTCAAGTTAAACGACTCGTTACATGCGATTGATGTTCACTTTTCAAAACGCTCTTGCAAGAATTTTGCTGCAGCGTCGTAATCTTTCTCATCTTTGTACATATAAGACATGTTTGATTCAGATGAGTTACTCTTAGCCCATTCGTATAACTGTAGTGGCGTACTTATTTGGTTTTCGGTCATTTGCAGACTTGTTATACGTGCCAATCTTTTAAGAGCTCAGCCTGCTCCATCACAAGGACCCTTTCCGTGGGCCGTAGGCTGAAAATGCCACACGGAAGAGCGATCAAAATCTTGCTTGTGAAAAGAGATAGTCGAAAAATGTTTATTGTTTTTAAATTGCTGTGGTGCACCATCCGAAAAATAGATGCATTCTTTAATACCTGGACGAAAGCTCGAAATAAATTCCTTAAAACCTTGCAAATAAAGATATACAGCTGTCGAATCATGCTTTTTGCAATCTGAAATAATTACTAATGTTTTGTGCTTTATAAGATCTGTATCTCTGTAATAAAAAAACGATAGGAAAAAGCGTCGCCTGATTGTTATTCCAGTGGTACCCTGGAACAGCATTTTGTATTTCGAAGGCAAAATTTTCCGCAAAATCACATACCACCAGAATTTGATCGCTCTGAAGGTTTTTTTTGACAGTTTTATAAACGATGGCTTGTTGTTTAGCGATATATGCGTGATGAAGAAACGTTTTACCGAATTTACAAAAATTAGTAACATATTCTTTCGATGACACTTTCACGGTACCTAATGTCATTCTGGGTTTCGCAATCCACTGTTTGTGTGTAACTTCGTTGATATTGTGTTTTTCCAATATTGCGTATAGTTTATCTTCCGCATCTTGAAGTTTTGGACACTCTTGGCATTGCCCAAAGTAACACTGGTCACTTGGATTTGGGCATAATAAGATTAACATCAGTATATCCTCGTAATTACTGACAGTGTAGTTCTCGGTTTTCATTAAATTAAGTATACGACTTCCTGCAATAGTGAATAACAAGCGTAAAATTAATTGTTGGCATTGCGATACGTGTACATAAAATGAAATTTCGTAGATCACAACAGTATATCGCTCGATAACACATAATACAACGCCTTCAACTTTGGATCTGTGCATGAAATATCATTTTATGCATAGCTATCGTAGTGCTAGTATGAATGATCACCTGATGCCATTAAATTCATGTTTTCATGAATGGGACAAACGCAAACTCGGTGAATTCCTCCTGAACCAGCTAAAACACAGTGTTGTGGGCGGAGGGCGGAAAATTTTGATAAGCTAATATTGATATCAGGATTTTCATTTCTAAACTTAACGAAAATATCTTTCAATTTGCCCATGATAAGTCGGTTCTGAAGTACCGATTTTTGACCATTGATTTTAACAGATTTAGTATCCTTCTGTCCTGGCATTAATGAACTAATGTCATCATACTCAAAAAACTCTTTAACTTTTTTTTCTGTTTCTGGTGATATCAATTTTCCTATATTATGAAGATATTAATATTTAAGGTATAGAGCTGTATCGAACTTTTCAAATTACATGTTATATAATACATTATTTTTGTAATATGCAACTATTTTAGTTGCTGAAAATACGAAGATAAATAAACATGTAATTAACAAACAATATTCTAACCTTTTTTCTTTTCAGAAGTTAACAAAATACCATGCTCCAATTTTATTTCTCTAGCCTTTTTAGCAAAATAACTAGAGGTATTCATTATCGTTGCGACTTTAGACACACTCAAATGTAACGGAAGCATTGTTAAAACTTGAATTTTTTTTTCGTTACTGATATTAGAATGGAACTTGATTTTTAGTTCAGTGATAAATTCTTTGCTGATTCACTCTAGAACATTTAAAAATATTTAAGACAACTATGTAATTAATTTAATTACATTACTCAATTTTCTGTAAATATAAACTTACGTCTGATTCTGATTCGTAATCCGAATTATCATTATCATTAGAATCTGAGTCGTCAGAAGTTTCGTCAGCTAAAATTTCATTGTCAGAAGTTTCATCATCTGAAGATTCATTGACAACTACAGGTACTAAAAATTTATGACAATTAAATTGTAACTTCATAAAAATCTTCGCACGATCTGTATCATTCATACTTACAAACAGCTCCAGCATCTGTTTTTGCCAGTTTTTTTCTACATGGAGCACAGAAAACGTCGTTTGACTTCAAAAAATTACATTTTTTAAGAATTAAGTATGAAACCTTCCGCAAATTTCTCCTGTTGATTTTGGGATTATGTGATGGCTCTTTAAATGGATTGCAACACCGGTCAAAAAAAATTTTACGAGACATTATAGCAACCGTGCTTTACTTAATTTAACGTTCTGCCATTAAACATGAAGGATCAAGGAAGCATATCGTGGGTCAAAATAAATGGGAGTTATTACACGAAGGATATGATTTTAACTATTGATACGTGTGATGATAGCTATTTCCCAGTGTTCGGAAAAATGCAATACTTACTAATTGATGAACATAAAAGAGTTTCTTTCCTATATTCGAAAATGCAGACTTTAGGCTTCGATGATCACATACAAGGATATGAAGTGATCGTAAAAAATAATTGGGGTCATGTTTATCACAACGATCTCGTTTGTTATTCTCCACTCAATTCTCACAACATTTCTAACAAAATGTATGTACAACGTATTTGATGTAACATTCATAATACTATTCTCTGTTTTATTACATTTAAATACACGGCATGGACGATCATGAGTAAAAGTGGACTGTACTGAATAAAATTATAAAATAACTTGCGGAAGTTTTGTTACAATTTCACGTTCTTTATTCATTAAAAATTAATGTATATTATTGTAAAAATGAATAAACGTAGTTATCTTAAAAACATGCATTTTTAATAGATGTCATTTTATTTGTTAGTGGGATAAAAAGATAATATATTATAAACTATTGGAGCAGAGGCTGGGCTCCGAATAAGGAGTGCGATATTCACGGTGCAAGTCCCAGACAACTGGTGAGAAAATTACAAAGGTTTGAGATTTTCGCGGGAAGAGCATTCGGTATTTCATGTATATATGTATGTATAACATTTTTTTAATGTTAATGCTTTCACTGCATACTAAACGCACTTCTGTAAGTAGACCACTAACAGAAACAAAAATATGTCTAAATATATTGTTATGTAATCTGCCCCAATATAAACGTCTATAACATTTTCATTATTAAGGTAGACTCAAGCAGAAAAGCGAAAGAGACATTAAAGAAATGTTTAATTAATTGATAAATAAAATAAGCCATACACATCATAGCAAACATTTTTTAATAAAATATTTTACTCTAAACGATTTTCAATTTTATAAATTGAATTTTCTAAAATCTGATTAAGTTTCATTTGGTATTATCACATTTGGATTGAGTTAATGAAAATAAATTAATGGTTAGTGCTGTAAGTGCTACATTTCAGGGTAAAAGACAAGTTCAAACAAAATAAATATTTAATCGCCGCAACAAAATATTTCTCACGTGGACTAGATTTTCATTTAATATAATTTTATATGTTTCGACATAATAATAGCAGTTTGTTTGTGTTGCAAACACAACATTGAACGACAGATATCACATGAAAGAAATTTATGATTTACTTTACAAAATATTTCTTAAAGAAAATTAGACGTTATTTGAAATTCACTGATCGGAGTTTAAGGATACAATTAAAATCTGCACTTATATTATAAACAATGAATTGTAAGTAAAGTTATAAATTGTATATAAATATAAATTAATATATATACCACACAAATTTTGCACATTTTCTAGGTAACAGAATTATAAACATTTTATTTTTGGAATTATGGTTTTATATTAAAAATTTTTTTAATATACAATTTATAATTGTGGTACTAAAATATAGATTAAGTAAGTAAAAATATATTGTATTTACTCAATAGTTAAGAGACTGCAGTGACCCGACAGTCATATATATCAAATTTCCACTCATATAATACGAGCATATTTTAAATTTTCGCGCCGCTTTTTCATTTTGAGTACGCTCTGTTTTCGGAAGCATATATACAAGTTCCAAATTTTATCAAATGCCTGCGAGATTACGAATAACTGCGTTTATGGCGTGCGAAATTTTCATAGCGTATTGGCCACAACACGAAATCAACACTGGGAAATTTGCTTTTCAGTATGGGAATTTATTTTTATTCATTCTCATTTTCTGTGATATACCGTAAATAGCACTAATGATTTTTTTCATTGACTCAATCGAAATTTAATGGTAACAAAGAAAATGTTATAAACTCGAAGAAAATTTTCATCGTCACAATGAAATTTTATTTCGTTCTAAATTCTCTTCTTCCTTACAATGCATCGATCATAGCACGAATGAATTTTTTCATCGAGTCAATAAAAATTTTATTGTACCAAAGAAAATTTCATCGACTGAATGAAAATTTTCGTGGTTACAACAAAGTATTTCTTTCCTTTCAAATAATTCCTCTTTCTTATGTTACATCGTTCCTGGCTTTAATGAAATCTTTTAATTATGTTAATCAAAATTCAGTGTTACCAAAGAAAATTTCATCAACTGGGTGAAAATGTTCATGGCTACAAGGAAATATTTTTTTCTTTCCAAACTCTCTTTTACCGTACAATGCATTGTTCATAGTGCGAATGAATTTTTTTCATTGGATCAATCAAACTTTTATGGTACCTAAGAAAATTCCATGAACTAGAACAAGATATTTATCGCCATAATGAACTATATATTTCGTTCCAAATACTCTTTATCCCTATAATACATCATTCGTAGCGCTAATAAATTGTTTACATCGAATCAATCGAAATTTAATGGTAGCAAAGAAAATTTAATCAACTGGAAGAAAATTTTCATTGCTACAACGGAATATTTGTTTCCTTCAAAACCCTCTTATTCTATACGATTAAAAGCTCATAATATCAATTTCGCATTTTACAGATCTTTTGAAGTATTCCATTGATTGCAAGAACATTGCATTGGATGTATACAATTTTCTTTGAATGAAAGTGCGCAGTTTATTAGTTTCATAGTTTTATAACATTGAATTGATGAATATTTCTTCAATTCTATGCTTTTACTTCATGGTGGCTACAGAATGACTTTATTTCATTGGTTCAATAAAAATTTCATTGGATCGAAGTACATGTATAGGAGCGGTATCCACGAAACTCCCGCCGCCGCCACCAGGCGTCGCCACAGTTGCGGCGCTGTCGCAGCATGCGAGGTGGTAGATTCGTGAACTAATTCGTGGTTTGAGTCTCGGACTGACTCGTGGTTTGAGTCGCGGACTGACTCGCGGGCCGATTCGCGGATTGATTCGCATTTTTGATTTGCTGTTTAGTACGCGGTTTCAAGAGTCTCTCATTGGGAAATCTGACCGTCGCTTATGAGGTCATTAAGATGACGCAAGACTTTGTGGATGGTCCCATTAAGTTTTCGAAGATTAATGCTGTAGCGTTATGCATATATCTTTCGGGTTATTATAAACAATTTCATGTATTGTTATTACAAATTTCGAAAGCTTTGAAGGTCGAAAAACATAGGTAGTTTAATGCGTTACATTGTCGAATGAAAAGAGAAGGTAAAGGTCAACCAATATTTATTATTTCATTAGATATTGTTATTAATAAAATGTTTTTACATTATCATTGAAAACGTCATCTTTCTAATGCTTGATCTTACAAAATTCAATCAGAGAGATTGAAAAGTGTTGACCGTTACACATTAGTATTGCCATGCGTCGAAAATCAAATTTAAAAAGTCGCCTTCATTAAAGGTCAGATATTGCTACATTATAGTCGCTTATGGAAATACATCGTATTCGGTAGGAACCGTATTGAGAGTGAAAGTAAAATGACCTTTTCCTCGTGCGTCCTACTACCATCTCTCTCGCTCTCGCATACTCTTTGTTAGTTCCATCTAGCATCTATATTTCCCGTCGATTATCCATCGATCACTTATTCAGCGTACATTGATTTTCCCGAAACTTTCGAAAATGTATACAGGTCCAGACCAATCATTCCAATGTAGTATTGCCATATGTGAACTGTCGAAAAACAAATTTCAAAAGTCGCCTTCATTAAAGGTCAGATATTGCTACATTATAGTCGCTTATGGAAATACATCGTATTCGGTAGGAACCGTATTGAGAGTGAAAGTAAAATGGCCTTTTCCTCGTGCGTACACCGTTACCGACCTAATTCGGATGTTACATATCTTTTTTGATGAATTGACAGCGTAGATTTCCATTAGTCTGAATACTAGTTTGAAGGTGTCTAGCTCAATCTCGTATATCGACGACCTACTTTTTAAATCTCACACAAATTTTAAAAACTTACAATCAAAGCTTTGACCTCTCCCTTGTCATGTTGTAAGTTCGAATTCACCTTTCAGAATTTTCTCTCGTCGGGGAAATCTCTCCACCAATATGACAGTCGCACAACCGGGTTGCGGACCTTTCCCTTGACAAGCCGTTAGTGTATCTCAATGATCTCCAATAGTGACGAAACCGCTGAGCCCCTTCACACAAAACCGCTAAGACCATTTTAAAATTAATTTAGAAAAGCCTCTAAGCAAGTCTCAACGCGTTCAAAAGACCTGGTGTCGACCCCCTGATGCGCGGAAACATTTTCCTCGTGCGTTCTACTATCATCTCTCTCGCTCTCGCATACTCTTATTTAGATCCATTAACATTAGCAGTATACCGTTTTCACGGTCGTCGATTATCCGTGGATCACTTATTCATCGTACATTTGTTTTCCTGAAACTTTCGAAAATGTATTCAGGTCCAGACACGTTTAAAAGGTCATTGCACAATTTCTTCAAAACATTATCTCTTTACCAAATTTCGGCAATCCGTGACGTAAGAGAAAGGAGGCAGTCTAATTCAAATATTCCAATGTCATAATTTCTATGATCTCTCTAGCTCTCGCATACTCTTTCTTAGATCCATTAACATTAGCAGTATACCGTTTTCACGGTCGTCGATTATCCGTCGATCACTTATTCACCGTACATTTGTTTTCTCGAAACTCTCGAAATTGTATACAGATCCAGACATCGTTTCAAAGAAATGTCGCGTTCCTGTGTCTATGTTTGACAGCACGTAAGCGCCTCTATTTCAAAACTTGTATTTCTACAACAATATGGTAGATGTCTAAAAGATTTTTGAGGCCTTGAACAGGGTTTACAGCACTCTTGAAGAAGACGCTGCTGAGGATCAATTTTCCAACTTCATTCGAGAATCCATCAAAAAGATTGAGAAAATCAATTAATTCTTAAGGATCAATCTTCACATTCCAAATGGGGTGAAGTTATCATTGGAGACACGTATTCATTGCATCACGGTAAAGAGGGTTACAGCTGCTCACAGATTAATTAGCGTATCTCAATGATCTCCAATAGAGACAAAACCGTCGAGTCCCTTCACCCAATACCATTTTGAAATTAACGTAGAAAAGCCGCTAAGCAAGTCTCAACGCGTTCAAAAGACCTGGCACCGACCCCCTAATATTGTTATAAAAATGTCCAGCCGTTAGATGGTAATTGCAAACGGCCTCTTTCTAATGCGTGATCTTAAGAAATTAGTTCATAAATATTGAAAAGTACTGGCTGTTACACATTAGTATTGTCATGTGAGGAATGCCGAAAAAAAAATTGCAAAAGCAATTCATTAAAGGTCAGCTATTGCTACATCATATTCGCTTCTCGATGCCTATGTGGAAATACAGCGTAGGCTAGGAACCGTATTTTGAATGTGAACATAAAATTCTAATAATGACCTTTTCCTCCTGCGTGCTACTACCATCTCTCTTGCTCTCTAGTACCCGTTGTTAGATTATACCGTTATCACGGTCATCGAAATCACCGATTGCCAGCCGATCATTTTTACCATATATTTTCCATGTATACAGGTTCAGACGCGTTTAAAGTCATTGCGCAATTTCATCAAAAGGTATATCAAGTAACACATTTTCGCTTTCCAAAATTTTTAGACAACCTCCACCATAATAGAAAGGAGATGATCTCAGTTCTGTATTTTATCTAGGAATAACATGGCGGACCACCTATAGGCCAACTCACCCCTTTGTTAACAAAAGTAGCATAAATAAATAAATAAATAAATAATTTATAATAATAATTTTTAAATAGTAATAAATTTCACATAATCCGAATAGCGTGTATTAAAATGTATAATATAGAAATGATGGAAGAAGCTAGCAGTAATTAGAAAGAGAGGATGACACGCTTATTCCCTATGCATTTATCTATTCACGATATTTACGTGTTTTCATGACGTTCGAGCCATAGCTATACGAGTTTGAACACGTGGGTAATGTAATTAATCAGGTTCCTGACCGTTTTTTAATATGTGTACAATTTACGACATCTTAAACATCGCCATACAAGTTTCGACCTGTTAATTACCCGTAGACTTTACTATACGGTAACAATGAATCTGACTTCTCACAAGTGACGAACACATACGAGTATCGACTTGCTTCTAATATAATTAATTAACCTTCATTTAATATTTCCCACTTTTAAAATTTCTGAGAATAAGAAGATCGAAATGACGACGTAAAAATCTAAGAGAAGCGTGTAAAATTCAACAGTTTCTTTCTATCTTTACGCACAGTTTTGTGTCTTTTAAGTAAAAAGTTAAAGGAAATGATAATGCTGCCATCTTTTGGTACGTTTAAAGAGATTGCAGAATCTGCGTGTTGCAGAATGAAATATGTGGGTTCATCTAAAATGCATAGATTCATCGTAGGCTGCCATCATACACTTGCTGATATGAGTGGCTATGGAGCGATTACAACTGAATATGAGATTCTTGAAAATTGAATCTAGTTGACAATTAACCTTATTATCGCCATACAAAAGAATATGAAAGTGAAATTGTTAAATATTACCGCGCATCTACTGCAAAGCGAAAGCAATCTCGCTATTTTTAAAATACCTATACTGTCATTACTAGACATCCATCTGAAATTAACACTTTGCATAGTCTTTAATCATAGGCGGTTGTCTATCTGCGGTATTATCACTCGTTTCAAAACGTTTATTGACGACATTCACGTAAATCTGGATGCATTTGCATTGTGAGTGGTAAGCATGACCATACTTCTTCAATTTCACGTTCTGCAAACGTTGACATGAAATCTATAGGTAGACTCGATGTCTTTTGTTTCCATTAATACAAGACGTTTCACTTCATAGTAAATTCTCATTGACCTTCGAAGAGATGCAGGCTAGTCTTGAAGATTTTACAGTATACAATTTTAAAGCATTTTATCATTTTCTTTAGCACACTTTCCGTTAAATGTATGATTTTCGCAATTTATTGAAAATCGACGATGTTGTTGTCCTATGAGTTTCGGTAGAGATGGACAGGCTAATATGTCTATATCGACAATATTGTCAGCATCTAAAATTTCCTGCAACCTATGTCTTTTTTTTTGGTCTGCGCCTTTTATGCATATCTTGTGAGCGTAACGATGTCTTCCAACGTTTCGTTGATTCCATCAAAAGGTATATCGCCCGATTCCAATCGTAGACCATGATAATTGTGCATTTTACGTTCAAAACGTACTTTACTACATCACTGTCGGAAATATCCATAATGCACATTTCCTTCGATATAAACTGATTACCAGATCCGGGGAATCCTTGCACGTCGACAATATTCTACATTTCTAGTATCTAATACTGATTTGCTTGTCCCCTTCATTAATTGACGCATCATTCTCTCTCACACACACTCTTTGCCACTTCCTCATATGGCGTGGTACCTCTAACTTATGGGTATACGTCGTACCTTTCTCTCTCTAGATCGTAGTATCTCTTCGTAAAATCCTATGAATCGAAAATCAAATCAGAGTGTAACAAAAACGTCGATTCTTCAGCGGGCCAACACTTGAGATTTTCGATAGTTTGTGAGTTACGATACTCAGATGATGAAGAAGTTAAACGTAATATTAAATCGTTTCAAGTACTAGCACCAGTATGATGGTCACCGCACTTTCACAATTGAATAAATCTTTTCTACGATATTCGATCTAATTGAAATGTGCATAGACGTATGAATACAAGTTTCGATTGGGTTATAATACAATTGAGCGTGCCAAAGATCTCTAAATTTTAAATAAAAAATGATCAGTCATTAACTTGACATCCTTTAAACAATTAATTTTTGTATGTATATTAAATAGCGATACACTGCAGTCTTAAATCAAATAATTAAAATCATTACATCTTAAAGTCAGTCCATGCCTAAATCTTACATGGTCTAAGTCATCTTATCTACACTACATCTTTCTTTCTGTAAATGCAAAACAAAACGAAAGACAACAAAGTATTTATCATTATGATAATAACAAATTCTTTCACATTAGAACCGCGTCTAATAGCCCACATAAGGTCGCCTTATTCGTAGTAAATTTAACTTTCGAACTGTCATCTTTAATTGTCGTAATCATTATCTCTCACTCTCTTATTAGCTACCGATTTGTTGCATCTATACGAATACTCTTACATCAAATCGAGTCGTATGCACATTCTTGTGTTGTAACATTCACACGACTATGGAATGAAATTTATTCTGAAAACCCAACAAGTACAAGCGTAAATGTATTTTAATACTAACGAATGGTACACCTCTTGATTCGAAATTGTATGTAGCGTAACCGACATGACTATTTAATTCCGTTTACAATAATGATTTGGAGATTCACACCGCACGAAACGTTGTTATATTTGACAGATTTTTGCTACTTCCACATTGTAATCTTAATTAGTTAACTAAGTTATTCACGTACCAATACTATTGTTATATGTAGGTATTTTGTTAAATATATTGTCATAAGAAGAATGTCCTCCTATCCATCACACCTAGTGTAATACCAAAAGACACAAGTCATTATATCAATAAATAATTTTCATAGTAATAAATTAACCTTTAAAAACTTCTCATGTTTTCACATCATGCACTAAAATTTCAGATTATTATTATTATTATTAATATTGAATCGTTTATAGAACTGATGTTTTCATACATAATCACTTAAAAGACTGCTACCGTATATGAAATATAAGACTAAACAACAATTCAACATGAAGACATGCATATATTAATTCTATTTAAAACATTAGTCATTTTGAAAGGAAAAGTGAAAAATTCTCAATGACCTATCTGTAAAGCTTCTATCTTACTTCTATCTTACTTCATGTTTCTTTTCGACAGTCCGAACACATCGGTACATAAACACACTTTCAATAATTATTGAATAATTTCTTATATAAGGGAGTAAATATTCAACGATTTTTTCGTAAATAATGAAACAATTTAATATATATACGATCATTATACAATTTTACTAAAACAAGCTTAATTGCGGTGTTTTGGAAATGTTGGTGACAAAAGTATGAATATGCAATTAAATAAATCATTTAACACACGTATCTCTATCATTACGTTCAATTATATAATTTTTTAATACATATAACACGTACATATTTACAATACTTTCAGACTGTACGTCAGTCTTTTCATTTTCACGTTTAGACTAAAATGTACGTCAAAACTGACTCTTGCTCGTCATTAATTATAGGCATCTAGTACATCGGAGCTTTGAAACACCTTTACAATATGTTGTATATGTTCTTAAATCTGAATGCATTCACGTTACTGATGACAATAATGATTCTTTAGTTTTATCTTGACCAAAGGTGCAAACGCAACATATTGAGATGAGTACTATTGCCAGTATCTGAAATTTCTTACCCACACCGATGAAGGAAATGTCGTATATTATAGGCAAAAGCATTCACAGTTATTAATATGATTCTTTATAAGTCATAAGTATATACTGTCGACTAGATTCATAATAAACATATTGTTTAATGTAGATCGGTAAGTATCTAATTCCTTATCTTACATTTCATTCCTCACAATATTCAATATGTACCCTTCAAAGCGTCGTGTTTTATTTTTGATTATTGTATTTTGTAATATATCTGCTCGCACTCTCTATATTGAATTCATATTTTAAAGATAAATTGTAGCCACTCCAGATATTAACGAACACCTTACTAAGAACTAATACCTACACTAATATTCTACCTATACCAAAAACATCGAGCAAATAATCGAGATAATATTTTCACTTCAAATTTATTATTATACTTGAAATATTTCTCCGAGTCTAAACTTCTCTTACAAGTTTACTGTGTTCTGCATCTTACTTATCTTATATTGAAAACGTTAGTTAACTAATATTTTATGCGTGAAATTTGCATATTTTCCAATCCATATGTTTGAACACATTTATTCTCTAAAGATTACTCTAAGTGTTTTCTTTCGACTCTGAGAGTACAGCAATCTACCGTCTTATTTCATACTGTGCACACTCCCGCATAAACATTCCCTGATTTGACCCCCACGATTAGCTCAGGATCGGATCCGATCGCCTAATCCGTGCCGGATCAGGATGTTACACAACCTCGGATCCGTATCGGACCCGGGATACGGATGTCCGGTAATCAGGATCTGTTCCTGATCCGGCCCAGATTTGGTTTTGCATATGTACATATAGGTTTACTCGGTAGGTCAGGTAATCCGGATCCGTCCCTGATCCGATTCGTATTTGGATTTCTAATAGATTTGTTTACCTTTGTATTCTGAAAGAAATTTCGCATAGGAATTAAAACATACATGAGACGTCTGATATTTTTTGTATTAAGGCCAATACACAAGAAACGACCTTAGATGTCAGCGTAAAAAATGCTATGGCGAAGGATATACGTCTTACGTGTAGTGGCCCTTATCGGACCAAGCGTTACGTCACGTTAGGTTATACCACCCCAATAAACGAGATCGTGTGCAAAAATGTTCATTGTTTTTCTGTTTGAATTCGATTTGTTTCCACTTTCGAATGAAATTAAGCAAATTTTAATGCGGAATTAATCGTTTTCAAACGAATATATGCGCAGTATTAAGATTTAGGTTACGTACATCTGTTTGCATGCGAAAATGGCTAAATGTCGTATGCAAATCGAATGCCGAGCCAAATGAAATCGTATGAAATACAATTCATTTTATGCAGATCATGGCAAAAGAACGTATCACATCGAATGAAAAATGAACATTTTTTTCATTCGACAGTTAGCCGTTTTCGCATGCAAACGGATGTATATAACCTCAATCTTAACATTGCGCATATATTCGTTTGAAAACGTTTAATTCTGCATTCAAATTTGCTACATTCCATTCGAAAGTGGAAACAAATCGAATGCAAAATGAAAATCAGTGAAAATATTTGCACACGATCTCGTTTATTGGAACACTACTTGATGTGTATGTAATTACATAACCTATATGTGACATGTCAAAACATAAATATCTAACAACTTTGAGCTAAAATCGACAATATAATATTCTAATATACGACAAAGCCCAAATTATTTATGTTATAATACAGTGTTCAATAGTGAAAACCTGTTTCGAAGGTATAGTATTATTATAAATAAATGTCGGATATAAATTAATCGTTGAAAGTTTGACACCTGAAATGTATAGTCTCTGAAATAACAGTTCTGTAAAATATACATTTTATACTAATAAAGTATTGTATTCCATGCTGTAAATTTATTAAAATTACTACTGAGCCAGTCGTGAGAGAGACAGACAGAGAGAGCCTCCCTATACCGGGTAAAGCTATGCGAATGAAAATCAGGATCGGATCAGAAACGGATGCCGATTGCCTGACCTCCGGGTTCCGGATCCGATTCGGATCCGAGGTTGTGTAACATCCTGAACCGAAACGGATCCGGAATACTTCCGGGCTGAGGGTCCCTGATCCGTTTCGGACCCGATTCGTAGACAAATGTTTATGCGGGCTTAAACGTGTAGAATATACGAATAATATTTATTTTTTAAAGATACTTTCTGCTCATGGCATTAATTAAACCCTTATTCATAATTAATAATAATTTTATATACATTATTACTTCCCCAGTATTACATTATACTCTCACTGATATTCTTCTTCTAACATAATACATCTCAATCGTAGTATTCACTTTCAAAATTTGTAATTATTTTGAATTTTCCATTTATATCTCATTAGCTTTCTTATGTTATAAGTTTATTTCGTATCGTCTCTGCTAACATTCCTCACACTATTAATATTCCTTAACTTCATTTATATAGTTTCAATATTTCTATAGCACATACCTTTCCACTATGGCATAATCGTGTATTTCATATTTTAAAAATAAAAATTGCAGCTACTCCAGATATTAACGAGCACCTTACTAATAATTAAGACTGACAATCAAAATACATAATTTCCGTTATTTCGGCCGTCGAAGATTTGGTTCTTTTAAGTGTTTACGACAGTGTGTGAGTTGTTCAGTTTCTGTGTAATACATACATCATTTATTTGACACTTACATTATTGCTCTCTCACACACAAAAGGTATCATAAATTTCTGCGCGTTTGCTGACACGATTGTGAAATTATACTTAAATATTATGATTTTTGTCGGTTGCTCAATTGATGATTGAGGGAGGAAAGGGAAGGGGGAGGGGGGGGGATCATATTACTCCCTTATATAAGAAATTATTCAATAATTATTGAAAGTGTGTTTATGTACCGATGTGTTCGGACTGTCGAAAAGAAACATGAAGTAAGATAGAAGTAAGATAGAAGCTTTACAGATAGGTCATTGAGAATTTTTCACTTTTCCTTTCAAAATGACTAATGTTTTAAATAGAATTAATATATGCATGTCTTCATGTTGAATTGTTGTTTAGTCTTATATTTCATATACGGTAGCAGTCTTTTAAGTGATTATGTATGAAAACATCAGTTCTATAAACGATTCAATATTAATAATAATAATAATAATCTGAAATTTTAGTGCATGATGTGAAAACATGAGAAGTTTTTAAAGGTTAATTTATTACTATGAAAATTATTTATTGATATAATGACTTGTGTCTTTTGGTATTACACTAGGTGTGATGGATAGGAGGACATTCTTCTTATGAC
This sequence comes from Trichopria drosophilae, assembly GCA_030407085.1. NCBI lineage: Eukaryota > Metazoa > Arthropoda > Insecta > Hymenoptera > Diapriidae > Trichopria > Trichopria drosophilae. Next base: position 104,238,617 of record CM059582.1, read on the forward strand.
AATATATTTAACAAAATACCTACATATAACAATAGTATTGGTACGTGAATAACTTAGTTAACTAATTAAGATTACAATGTGGAAGTAGCAAAAATCTGTCAAATATAACAACGTTTCGTGCGGTGTGAATCTCCAAATCATTATTGTAAACGGAATTAAATAGTCATGTCGGTTACGCTACATACAATTTCGAATCAAGAGGTGTACCATTCGTTAGTATTAAAATACATTTACGCTTGTACTTGTTGGGTTTTCAGAATAAATTTCATTCCATAGTCGTGTGAATGTTACAACACAAGAATGTGCATACGACTCGATTTGATGTAAGAGTATTCGTATAGATGCAACAAATCGGTAGCTAATAAGAGAGTGAGAGATAATGATTACGACAATTAAAGATGACAGTTCGAAAGTTAAATTTACTACGAATAAGGCGACCTTATGTGGGCTATTAGACGCGGTTCTAATGTGAAAGAATTTGTTATTATCATAATGATAAATACTTTGTTGTCTTTCGTTTTGTTTTGCATTTACAGAAAGAAAGATGTAGTGTAGATAAGATGACTTAGACCATGTAAGATTTAGGCATGGACTGACTTTAAGATGTAATGATTTTAATTATTTGATTTAAGACTGCAGTGTATCGCTATTTAATATACATACAAAAATTAATTGTTTAAAGGATGTCAAGTTAATGACTGATCATTTTTTATTTAAAATTTAGAGATCTTTGGCACGCTCAATTGTATTATAACCCAATCGAAACTTGTATTCATACGTCTATGCACATTTCAATTAGATCGAATATCGTAGAAAAGATTTATTCAATTGTGAAAGTGCGGTGACCATCATACTGGTGCTAGTACTTGAAACGATTTAATATTACGTTTAACTTCTTCATCATCTGAGTATCGTAACTCACAAACTATCGAAAATCTCAAGTGTTGGCCCGCTGAAGAATCGACGTTTTTGTTACACTCTGATTTGATTTTCGATTCATAGGATTTTACGAAGAGATACTACGATCTAGAGAGAGAAAGGTACGACGTATAACCATAAGTTAGAGGTACCACGCCATATGAGGAAGTGGCAAAGAGTGTGTGTGAGAGAGAATGATGCGTCAATTAATGAAGGGGACAAGCAAATCAGTATTAGATACTAGAAATGTAGAATATTGTCGACGTGCAAGGATTCCCCGGATCTGGTAATCAGTTTATATCGAAGGAAATGTGCATTATGGATATTTCCGACAGTGATGTAGTAAAGTACGTTTTGAACGTAAAATGCACAATTATCATGGTTTACGATTGGAATCGGGCGATATACCTTTTGATGGAATCAACGAAACGTTGGAAGACATCGTTACGCTCACAAGATATGCATAAAAGGCGCAGACCAAAAAAAAAGACATAGGTTGCAGGAAATTTTAGATGCTGACAATATTGTCGATATAGACATATTAGCCTGTCCATCTCTACCGAAACTCATAGGACAACAACATCGTTGATTTTCAATAAATTGCGAAAATCATACATTTAACGGAAAGTGTGCTAAAGAAAATGATAAAATGCTTTAAAATTGTATACTGTAAAATCTTCAAGACTAGCCTGCATCTCTTCGAAGGTCAATGAGAATTTACTATGAAGTGAAACGTCTTGTATTAATGGAAACAAAAGACATCGAGTCTACCTATAGATTTCATGTCAACGTTTGCAGAACGTGAAATTGAAGAAGTATGGTCATGCTTACCACTCACAATGCAAATGCATCCAGATTTACGTGAATGTCGTCAATAAACGTTTTGAAACGAGTGATAATACCGCAGATAGACAACCGCCTATGATTAAAGACTATGCAAAGTGTTAATTTCAGATGGATGTCTAGTAATGACAGTATAGGTATTTTAAAAATAGCGAGATTGCTTTCGCTTTGCAGTAGATGCGCGGTAATATTTAACAATTTCACTTTCATATTCTTTTGTATGGCGATAATAAGGTTAATTGTCAACTAGATTCAATTTTCAAGAATCTCATATTCAGTTGTAATCGCTCCATAGCCACTCATATCAGCAAGTGTATGATGGCAGCCTACGATGAATCTATGCATTTTAGATGCACCCACATATTTCATTCTGCAACACGCAGATTCTGCAATCTCTTTAAACGTACCAAAAGATGGCAGCATTATCATTTCCTTTAACTTTTTACTTAAAAGACACAAAACTGTGCGTAAAGATAGAAAGAAACTGTTGAATTTTACACGCTTCTCTTAGATTTTTACGTCGTCATTTCGATCTTCTTATTCTCAGAAATTTTAAAAGTGGGAAATATTAAATGAAGGTTAATTAATTATATTAGAAGCAAGTCGATACTCGTATGTGTTCGTCACTTGTGAGAAGTCAGATTCATTGTTACCGTATAGTAAAGTCTACGGGTAATTAACAGGTCGAAACTTGTATGGCGATGTTTAAGATGTCGTAAATTGTACACATATTAAAAAACGGTCAGGAACCTGATTAATTACATTACCCACGTGTTCAAACTCGTATAGCTATGGCTCGAACGTCATGAAAACACGTAAATATCGTGAATAGATAAATGCATAGGGAATAAGCGTGTCATCCTCTCTTTCTAATTACTGCTAGCTTCTTCCATCATTTCTATATTATACATTTTAATACACGCTATTCGGATTATGTGAAATTTATTACTATTTAAAAATTATTATTATAAATTATTTATTTATTTATTTATTTATGCTACTTTTGTTAACAAAGGGGTGAGTTGGCCTATAGGTGGTCCGCCATGTTATTCCTAGATAAAATACAGAACTGAGATCATCTCCTTTCTATTATGGTGGAGGTTGTCTAAAAATTTTGGAAAGCGAAAATGTGTTACTTGATATACCTTTTGATGAAATTGCGCAATGACTTTAAACGCGTCTGAACCTGTATACATGGAAAATATATGGTAAAAATGATCGGCTGGCAATCGGTGATTTCGATGACCGTGATAACGGTATAATCTAACAACGGGTACTAGAGAGCAAGAGAGATGGTAGTAGCACGCAGGAGGAAAAGGTCATTATTAGAATTTTATGTTCACATTCAAAATACGGTTCCTAGCCTACGCTGTATTTCCACATAGGCATCGAGAAGCGAATATGATGTAGCAATAGCTGACCTTTAATGAATTGCTTTTGCAATTTTTTTTTCGGCATTCCTCACATGACAATACTAATGTGTAACAGCCAGTACTTTTCAATATTTATGAACTAATTTCTTAAGATCACGCATTAGAAAGAGGCCGTTTGCAATTACCATCTAACGGCTGGACATTTTTATAACAATATTAGGGGGTCGGTGCCAGGTCTTTTGAACGCGTTGAGACTTGCTTAGCGGCTTTTCTACGTTAATTTCAAAATGGTATTGGGTGAAGGGACTCGACGGTTTTGTCTCTATTGGAGATCATTGAGATACGCTAATTAATATGTGAGCAGCTGTAACCCTCTGTACCGTGATGCAATGAATACGTGTCTCCAATGATAACTTCACCCCATTTGGAATGTGAAGATTGGTCCTTAAGAATTAATTGATTTTCTCAATCTTTTTGATGGATTCTCGAATGAAGTTGGAAAATTGATCCTCAGCAGCGTCTTCTTCAAGAGTGCTGTAAACCCTGTTCAAGGCCTCAAAAATCTTTTAGACATCTACCATATTGTTGTAGAAATACAAGTTTTGAAATAGAGGCGCTTACGTGCTGTCAAACATAGACACAGGAACGCGACATTTCTTTGAAACGATGTCTGGATCTGTATACAATTTCGAGAGTTTCGAGAAAACAAATGTACGGTGAATAAGTGATCGACGGATAATCGACGACCGTGAAAACGGTATACTGCTAATGTTAATGGATCTAAGAAAGAGTATGCGAGAGCTAGAGAGATCATAGAAATTATGACATTGGAATATTTGAATTAGACTGCCTCCTTTCTCTTACGTCACGGATTGCCGAAATTTGGTAAAGTGATAATGTTTTGAAGAAATTGTGCAATGACCTTTTAAACGTGTCTGGACCTGAATACATTTTCGAAAGTTTCAGGAAAACAAATGTACGATGAATAAGTGATCCACGGATAATCGACGACCGTGAAAACGGTATACTGCTAATGTTAATGGATCTAAATAAGAGTATGCGAGAGCTAGAGAGATCATAGAAATTATGACATTGGAATATTTGAATTAGACTGCCTCCTTTCTCTTACGTCACGGATTGCCGAAATTTGGTAAAGAGATAATGTTTTGAAGAAATTGTGCAATGACCTTTTAAACGTGTCTGGACCTGAATACATTTTCGAAAGTTTCAGGAAAACAAATGTACGATGAATAAGTGATCCACGGATAATCGACGACCGTGAAAACGGTATACTGCTAATGTTAATGGATCTAAATAAGAGTATGCGAGAGCGAGAGAGATGATAGTAGAACGCACGAGGAAAAGGTTTCCGCGCATCAGGGGGTCGACACCAGGTCTTTTGAACGCGTTGAGACTTGCTTAGAGGCTTTTCTAAATTAATTTTAAAATGGTCTTAGCGGTTTTGTGTGAAGGGGCTCAGCGGTTTCGTCACTATTGGAGATCATTGAGATACACTAACGGCTTGTCAAGGGAAAGGTCCGCAAACCGGTTGTGCGACTGTCATATTGGTGGAGAGATTTCCCCGACGAGAGAAAATTCTGAAAGGTGAATTCGAACTTACAACATGACAAGGGAGAGGTCAAAGCTTTGATTGTAGGTTTTTAAAATTTGTGTGAGATTTAAAAAGTAGGTCGTCGATATATGAGATTGAGCTAGACACCTTCAAACTAGTATTCAGACTAATGGAAATCTACGCTGTCAATTCATCAAAAAAGATATGTAACATCTGAATTAGGTCGGTAACGGTGTACGCACGAGGAAAAGGCCATTTTACTTTCACTCTCAATACGGTTCCTACCGAATACGATGTATTTCCATAAGCGACTATAATGTAGCAATATCTGACCTTTAATGAAGGCGACTTTTGAAATTTGTTTTTCGACAGTTCACATATGGCAATACTACATTGGAATGATTGGTCTGGATCTGTATACAATTTCGAGAGTTTCGAGAAAACAAATGTACGGTGAATAAGTGATCGACGGATAATCGACGACCGTGAAAACGGTATACTGCTAATGTTAATGGATCTAAGAAAGAGTATGCGAGAGCTAGAGAGATCATAGAAATTATGACATTGGAATATTTGAATTAGACTGCCTCCTTTCTCTTACGTCACGGATTGCCGAAATTTGGTAAAGAGATAATGTTTTGAAGAAATTGTGCAATGACCTTTTAAACGTGTCTGGACCTGAATACATTTTCGAAAGTTTCAGGAAAACAAATGTACGATGAATAAGTGATCCACGGATAATCGACGACCGTGAAAACGGTATACTGCTAATGTTAATGGATCTAAATAAGAGTATGCGAGAGCGAGAGAGATGATAGTAGAACGCACGAGGAAAAGGTTTCCGCGCATCAGGGGGTCGACACCAGGTCTTTTGAACGCGTTGAGACTTGCTTAGAGGCTTTTCTAAATTAATTTTAAAATGGTCTTAGCGGTTTTGTGTGAAGGGGCTCAGCGGTTTCGTCACTATTGGAGATCATTGAGATACACTAACGGCTTGTCAAGGGAAAGGTCCGCAACCCGGTTGTGCGACTGTCATATTGGTGGAGAGATTTCCCCGACGAGAGAAAATTCTGAAAGGTGAATTCGAACTTACAACATGACAAGGGAGAGGTCAAAGCTTTGATTGTAGGTTTTTAAAATTTGTGTGAGATTTAAAAAGTAGGTCGTCGATATACGAGATTGAGCTAGACACCTTCAAACTAGTATTCAGACTAATGGAAATCTACGCTGTCAATTCATCAAAAAAGATATGTAACATCCGAATTAGGTCGGTAACGGTGTACGCACGAGGAAAAGGCCATTTTACTTTCACTCTCAATACGGTTCCTACCGAATACGATGTATTTCCATAAGCGACTATAATGTAGCAATATCTGACCTTTAATGAAGGCGACTTTTGAAATCTGTTTTTCGACAGATCACATATGGCAATACTACATTGGAATGATTGGTCTGGACCTGTATACATTTTCGAAAGTTTCGGGAAAATCAATGTACGCTGAATAAGTGATCGATGGATAATCGACGGGAAATATAGATGCTAAATGGAACTAACAAAGAGTATGCGAGAGCGAGAGAGATGGTAGTAGGACGCACGAGGAAAAGGTCATTTTACTTTCACTCTCAATACGGTTCCTACCGAATACGATGTATTTCCATAAGCGACTATAATGTAGCAATATCTGACCTTTAATGAAGGCGACTTTTTAAATTTGATTTTCGACACATGGCAATACTAATGTGTAACGGTCAACACTTTTCAATCTCTCTGATTGAATTTTGTAAGATCAAGCATTAGAAAGATGACGTTTTCAATGATAATGTAAAAACATTTTATTAATAACAATATCTAATGAAATAATAAATATTGGTTGACCTTTACCTTCTCTTTTCATTCGACAATGTAACGCATTAAATTACCTATGTTTTTCGACCTTCAAAGCTTTCGAAATTTGTAATAACAATACATGAAATTGTTTATAATAACCCGAAAGATATATGCATAACGCTACAGCATTAATCTTCGAAAACTTAATGGGACCATCCACAAAGTCTTGCGTCATCTTAATGACCTCATAAGCGACGGTCAGATTTCCCAATGAGAGACTCTTGAAACCGCGTACTAAACAGCAAATCAAAAATGCGAATCAATCCGCGAATCGGCCCGCGAGTCAGTCCGCGACTCAAACCACGAGTCAGTCCGAGACTCAAACCACGAATTAGTTCACGAATCTACCACCTCGCATGCTGCGACAGCGCCGCGACTGTGGCGACGCCTGGTGGCGGCGGCGGGAGTTTCGTGGATACCGCTCCTATACATCTACTGATCGATGAATTTTTTTTCTGAGTGCAGTTAAGCGTCTTTTAAGTGTGCATGAAGCCTTTTGTTACTTTTATGCGCTACATCAGAAAACCGCAATTAAAGAGCTCAGGACTCTTAATGAGACGTTCGGCAAGAGGAGCCCTGGTAAAAATGAAGCGTACATTAACCCTCCTGTGCGCCAGGACAAGTATACTCGTCCAAATTACATTGTTCCCTTATGGGAAAAGAAAAACTGGTGCACAGGAGGGTTCAACATGATTATTAATTTTAAAGCGTACTCCAAGCGAACATATAGAAAATATTAAAGCGAATTAAAAATAAAAAAAGATGCGCCCCGACCGAGAATCGAACCCCAGGCAGCCGCGCAGTAAGTTCAGACCGTAACCACTCGACTACACTTGCTGTTTTAAAACGATTCAAAAATAACGAATTGTTGAAACAGAAAGTAGAATTTTTTCTGTTCTATGAAACAACGTATTCGGGCAGGGTTAAATACCAAATACCAAAATTCACATTAGAGTTTTACTGAGCTAACTGCAAATATTTTAAAAATATATGTTATTTTTATACACGCGCAGAACAAGGCCTGCCTTCAGTTTCGATTGTTTTTAAAGTATTAGCACATAATTCAATGAAACTTCGATGTGAATTTTCGTATTTAACATAAATAATTGTTTATTTATGTATGTATTTATAAAAGTAAATATTTTTTAACGAAAAAATAAGCAAGTAAGCTCGTCAATTACGCAAGATGACGCAATCAAGCCAGGTGACTTAAATTTAGATGAATCACCTAAAATATCTGCAATAATATACGTCTTAGTCGATTGGAAGAGAAGAATTAAGAAAACTCGGAGTTTATATATGAACGACGATGTTGATTGCATAACTATTAGGACATCATATTTTTTAAAATGAAAAAATATTGATAATTACGTAAATTAATTATTTTTATGATTATGATTAAATAAATATTCTCCGAGGTTTGATGGAAAATAAAGATAACCCGAAATGCCAGTAAGCAGTCAGTGCTTATGTATAAGTGAAATGCCCAGGATGACGCAATCACACCATATGATGGAATTTTGAGAAAACTCATAAACATCTACACTTTAGGCGATTGGGAACGTATTTTTCCAGGAAACTAGGGGAGAGAAGAGAACACGTTTAATCAGGAAAACAAGACATTGATGTAGAACAAGTTTACACTCATGTATATTAATTTCATATATAATTATTTTCGCTCAACGTAAGAAATAAGTAAGAGTGGAGAGGACTATTGACATGTGGATACGTAATCGTATATTATGAAACTAGTGCGTAAAAGTTCATTCTACGAATGTGATGGGTTGCCGTAATCACATTCGCAGAATAAACATTTACGCACATGTTTCATACGATATGTTATGTCATTTGAGTGCGTAAAATACGACCGAAAAATGTAAAAATTGTGTCAAATAGCATTTTACGCATCGAATGGCATACAGTAATTTTCAGAAATGTTACTATCGTACGGCAAGTAATAGATAGAAGGAAGAATTGAAAAAAGAGAATATACGCGACAGGAATATTTAAAAAACATTATGGCGTTACGAAAAGATATAGTAAAAGTAGAGAGGTTTGAAGAAAAGGGGTATACCCGAAAGGAATTAAAAAAAAATGTTATAACGATACCAAAAGGTATAAGTAAAAGTAAAGAGGATTGAAGAAAAGCGTTATACATGAAAGGAATTTTTTTAAATGCCATTATCTTCAGGAAAAATAAAAGTAAAAGAGTAGAAGACTGATGGTACGGAGAATGGTATAAAGAAATTTTCAGAATTGTTACAATCGTACGAAAAGCAATAAATGAAAGCATAGAGAATTGAAAAAGATAGGTATACGTAAAGGAATTTTTCAGTAACGTTATTACCGAATAAAAAGAAATATAGTGCGACCTCCTACTAAAAAATGCGTTGGATTCTACCTAATTCTCGCTAAGAAACGCATGAAGGGTGTAATTGTTCTCCCATTACGTAATGCAGTCTGTACGTGCGTACGCCTGTACCTTTGTAATGGTTGAAGAGTGGGGGTAGGAGAAGCAAGCATTCTAAGTTGGAAGAGCATTAATTTCTTAGTGAGAAGCTTTTCTTAACGGGAAATTTCTTAGAAGGGGGTCACACTATACGTATAAAAAGGGAGAGGACGTTCGTGATATGAACATATTGTAAGTACGAATAGTTTCATTATTTTAAATTTGCCTCACAATTTTATTCATTTTATCCGCCTAAGAAAAAATAAATTGTGAATTGGACTGTTCTGCGAAGAAAACGTTAACTGCTGATATCTGTGGAAATTAACCTATTCTTGGTAGGAAAAATTAGATGGAATCAAGTCCGTGTATAAATATGGCACGAAAACCCATGAGAAGTCGCTTCAGTTCCAGACTTCAATTAAATAAAGCTTATGAACAGAAATAGCAATTTCGTTCCTCTACTTACAATTAGGAAAGTTTCTCATACATAAGGAATTGCAATTCTCAATGTATCAGAAACACACTTGCAAAAGTTCACTCGCGGAAAGAATAACAGATGGCGAATTTTCTCTGGAAGGAATTACATTTCTCTCGAACAAATTCTCGACAACTGTCAAATAAACTCAATTCAGACTACCGCCAAGAAAACCGAAATATTAAATTAATTTATTTTCATTTTAATTTTGATTCCAAGTGACCGACGTAGGTTTTTGCCCACAAAGGTGGTTTTTCCTACAGCACTGTACACCCGAATAGTAGTAGCTCTCTATAAAACATGAAGGTGAATATCTGTAAGGGCCTTCGAATGGTGATAATATCGATTATGTTCGTATTTTAATAGGAAATATCACTTTGTACTTGAAAGATCCGGCCCATTTAAACGATCAAAAGTAGACAGTTGAACTATGGAACTAAGAAAGAAGTGAACATCGCCTATGGCATAGTTCAGTATGTTTTATATCGGATAATGTCAAGTTCGGCATGGTTTCGCGTCGCGATCGGATCGTCACCATCGCGAATTGGAATGAATTTGCAATTTAGTAATCGGCCGATCAAATTGTGGTGTTTCAATCCAAGCCCTTCTACCAGACGATTGTACCCAATCTACCCTCTCTCGGTGACATCCAGGGTTAAGATTCGCGCCAGTTGTTGGTTTCTCCAGTCGTTCTCGAGAATAGAAAAGGAGCAGGTCTCGAGAACTGACGGAAACGGCACCCCATCCGCTTAGTATTGAACTTATTTAATTTCATAATATTTTTAATTTAAAAGAAATGCATTCTTAGTGGGTGCTTTCTCGTTTCAACAACCAGGAAGCAGACCAAGAGCAATAAAGTAAGAGACCAGGAACAGGATGATATGGACAAGGATACAAGAGAAGGATATTGTACCTGACTGCCTGCTTCATACAAACCAAATTCATATGAGAGAAAATCGTGCTGATTTTCCCAGGTTAATGAAAGCGCTCCAGTGTGGCTTAAGGTACACATAGTGCGTGATAGATTTCAGAACGCGTTCCAGCCACTTGGTTCTTTTGACTTCCCCTCGTGATAGCAGAAAGGTGAAATTTATTTCCCTCTACTACACCTCGGATGTTCGAAATAGCGAAATTGGGTTATGTCGGATTCCCTTCGTATAATCAAAAGGCCAAATTTTAATTCGTTAAAGAAAGTTAAATTTAAATGCTAATTTTATTGACATTGAATAAGAAATTTACTCGAATCAGTGAAAGAAAATGAATTGCGTGCTAGCACATTATAAAATGTGCCCTTTTAATTAGCGTTTAACTTCTGTATGCCAAATTTTTTAGGTTGATTAGGCGGAACATCTCATAACAAGTCCGCTTTTTAAAATTGTTTTATTATAAAACGGGATTTTAAAAGTGATATAAATAGGACTCTGCCCGTCGCCATTTAGTCCCATAAGGGTTCACAAAAGTCGACGTAAAACAATTAAAAAAAAAAGGACTCTGTTCCTTACATATTTAATTAATTTTAATGCAGGGGGTCAAGTTGTTGAACATTTTAGATGGGTACCTGGTCCGTCTTTTCGTAATATTGAATAACAAAGTAGTTGAATAAATATTACATTTCTCGTTGCGCTAGGTTCCTTTGGGTAAAGTAACTTTCACATTGTTAATCTCGCGAAAGCCTTCTATATGAATAAAAATTGACGTTTTCAATCTCATCAGAGTCTCTTGCATGTATACTATATGTGTGCATACAATGGAGCATCAGGCCTTGCAGAACTGGGAGGAACGGAGACCAGGATCGTCCAGGAGTGGCTCCAGAAGATGGTTTCACGAGATTTTAATCAGGTTAGTTCCAGACGAAGTGTCCGTCTGGAAATGCGGCACCTCTCTATTGAATTTCATTAGTCTATGGCTAATTTCAGAAGGGCATTTTTTCAGGAGGTGTCGAACGTCTAGTAATACCGTTGTTCTATGCCGGCTTTTCAGCGCAGTAATGAGACGTTATTACTTTTAAGGTTAAGTAACATTATTCTGAATTAAATAATCATATGCAACTGATTAAACAAATATTCATTGAAATCGCTTCAAATTCATTGGCTTTTTTAATTCATTTTCTTATCTGGTTGGAAAGTATGTATGCACATATTGGTTACGTTAATTTCTTCATAAAAACAACTGATCGCAACAGAGCGCTAGCTAGACTGCTGATGGGAAGAATGTGAACAAAAATTTTGCAGTTACTGTTAAGGTTCAGTCACAATGCAAGATGGCCGCCGGTTGCACTGCCTATACTGGCAGTCGGTAGACTGTGAAAACACCTACAATGTACACCAAGCTCGTTTAATTCTGTCCCTTCCGGTCACTCGTTTTCTTTGTCTTACCTATACCTTACTTTATGTGATAAACGATGACAACAGATACCGGAAGGGACATAATTAAACGAGAATTATTAGGTCCATTGCACATCTCGTTGAGAACCATAGCAGCCTCTTGAACACTATTTCCGCTAATTGGTATCCCCGCAGCTTGGTTTTCATTGCACCATTCCACAAGTTTACGCTCTCTATCATAGGTGATTATATTAGAAAACCTTTTGCGTTTTAAGGACATGTTCTCTTTTTCGAGCACTTCTTTATTTTGTAAAATTTCTCTCCGATGGACATTAATGCGACTTATGGCGGCTTGAGTAACATCAAACATTAATGCCACATCGGATTGTTTTATATTATTGTCCAATAAATCCAAAACCTTCACTTTCTGTTCGAAGGACAGCCTTGGTTTTCTATTCTAAAACATAAAAAGTAAACATTTCTTTTTTAATCCAATAACTGAATTTAGACTTTTAATATTTTGGAGCAATGTTGTCATAAAAAAAAACATTAAAAAATTAAAGACGCGATATTATTATTCATAAGTGAAGTTAACTTACGGATTTACTCGTATTTGATGAACAGGAAGGTTTAGCTGCTTCCATCGTTTCTTTTTTGCGTTTGGTTTCTTGTTATACTAACAATTGGCACTTTTCGCTCGTATTAAGGTGTAAAATACGTTAAACTGCAAAATTCGAAAATCACACACACACACACACACACACACACACACACACACACACACACACACACCCACACACACACACACACACACACACACACACACACACACACACACACGCACGCACACACACACACACACATGTACACTGTGACCGCACTAGATTCTAGGGGAAAAAATACAACTTAAGGGAAAGAGCGGCCATCTTGCCTGTCTCGATTGTACAACTTAAGGGAAGGACTACCAACAATTTTGAACGTTTTAGGTACGGTCAGAGGTTAGTAGATAGATAGCTCAGTTCCCTGATGTAGGCGCGACACCCCTTACCAAAATCGATCGACGCGCTGTACCAAGGTTTCTGTGGAACTACGTAGCGAAATGCTATAATTTCGGGTAATGCAGATATGGGAGTGCGCGGGCGTGGTACTCAATGGGTAAAACAGCGAACCCTATGGAACGTGTTTGCCTGCGACGAGAACAAATGTCTGCGATTAGTTATTAATGTTTAATATTAATATAGACACAAAAGACATGTCATTTAACACTTTAAAGAAAAATTTATCATAATTGCAAATAAAATCAAATTGCTTAATTTTTTTTAATAATGAATTAATTTATTATTATTTTTTTAAGTTCTGGCTAAAAATATCGCTTTGAATCTTTCTTTTCAGTTTTTTAAGTTAGAAATTATTCGTTTATTTGGCACAACATGAGCTACTATATAAGTTATGCTGAAAAAAAATGCAATTACAATTTTTGTAATTTGAGTTGTTATATATAAATATTGTCCCCTAAGGCGATTACAGTTTAGATCCAAACACTAGCCTTTTAAACAAGATATGAAATTAAATATTAATTCACCTTTGTTTTTAATTTCCAATTGATTATGAGGCATAATGTGTTTTTAATGCTTTTATAAATAAATGATACTTGTACAATCAATTTTATCCTTAATATTAATCCTTGATTATTTTATTTTTTTCAGCCGAAAATGTCGACATATTTACAGATATTATTCCTGCAAGTAACTATTATTTGTATTTATAATTGTTAACCATTTTTGTAATTATAATTATGTTGTATTATTACCTTGAAAATCAATTCTCATAAAGTTGCTTTCAACGATTCTCAAACCAGTTACAAAAAAAAATAAGAGGTAACAAATAGCTCTCAAAATTTTCTGGTGCACTGAAGTTGAAAATAAACATATTTTATGTTATCATTTTAATTTACATTCCATTATTTTTTATTAAGCAGATATTTTCAAAAATTTCAGTAGCCATGCACAAATAGCTGTATAAAGCGGCAATGAAAAAGGATACATAAACACAACTAAACCAAAAACATTATCCCTTTATTGTTACTGTTATTATTGAAAACAGTATCGCATGTACCAGATTTAATTAAGAAGATATTTTTACAGCGATTCCATTTTAAAAATTCCATTTTTTTTGAAATTTTTTTTTTTTTAAATCCACACGTAATTATTTAGACAATGTATTTTTAAGTTCACTCTATTTTTTTCGGATTTTTAAATTAATTTAGAAAAGAAGTAATAGCATTTTTTCGCAAAAGCAAATTTTTTTCACGCTGAGATTTATGAGATTTATTTACTTTTTATTCAATCGCCGCTGAATTCCTCATAAAAAATAAATAAAGAAATAATTTTGTGGAAATTTTTGAACGACTGCTTCATATATGTGATTTTGTGCCTGGACCTTCCCTTAAAATTTACTACAATGCTCACAATTTATTTCAGTACATTTTCGACAATTGAGTTATAATTTTCTTGCACTATATAAGCATTTTAAAAATGTATAATATATATCGCGCATATAGACAAAAAGTATGCAACCGTTTCGTTTCTTTAAAAAATATGCTGCAGTAATAAATATCACCAATTTTCACCTAAAAAACTGAAAGGAAAGATTCAACGCGACATTTTCATCCAGAACTTAAACAAAAACTATAAATAAATTCGTTATTAAAAATAAAAGGAAGTTAACAATTTGATTTTGAGACCATCTCTACTTTAACCGAAATTCTAGCATTTCGCTATGTAGATCCCCAGAAACCTAGGCGAAAAGGGTGTCGCGCCTAAATCAGGGAATTGAGCGATCTTCCTACTAATCTGTGGTACGAAGATTTGTTCTTGTTGTTTACATTTTGTGCACTGTTTTAAACTGTAGGTAAATATACAATTAGCATTTGATGATATACACTATAAAAAGTGCAGAAATTGTAAGCAACGAGAACAAATCTGGATTGCAATATAGAATCTTTCCAACGGGAACATTCTTACGTTTACATTTACGTCAAACTTAGGAAAATTCCTCTTCGAAACGACCCTTCAGACATCGTCGACGAAACAGCGACTCCCGTATCAAGCATGAAGTAACTAAGGAAAATGTTGTATGCATACATTCATAGTATATGTGTACATACAAGATTTACTTCTTCGATCAAGACACCTGCACATTAATCTGCGTTTTCAGTAGCCGATATGGTAAAATCACAACACTCAGAATCGCAACATTACAACTTTATTCAGTTTTTTACTACAAAAAGGTAAATTTTCTACAGAAAATTAATACTTTCAAAGTAGGTCGTATTAATTATCCACTCAGGAAAATATAATTTCCAACCACAAAACTTTAATTTGACTTCTTTGAAAGTTGTAAAATTACACTGATGTCACTTTTAGAGATAATCACGTAAAACCAAAATATTTCCTAATTTTTGTTCAAAAATCATAAATCTTTGTTAAAATACTCCTAATTATCCTGAGATTTTGGATATTATAATTCGAAATGCAAGGGAGATAAACAAAATTCGTTTATTCACCTTACAACGGAATCTGTGTAAAATCACTATGCGCATGTAAATTTACAAATTCCGATTACAGTAGAGCTCCCTTATGTTAGCTTCCCTTAATAAATATTTTTAGCTCCCTCTAAGTTTTATCTCTCCCCTGACGCATTTTCCCACTACGCTTTCCATTTAACAGATCGCGCAAGCATGTGAAAACATTCAATTATATTTGAATATATACTTTATTTAATACACCTGTAGATATATTTTGCATACAAAATATTTTTCTATAACCCCTCGACTAAATCGCGTTTTTTAAGCACTAGTGCGCAAAGGGGGGGGGGGGAATTCTACTTTTTCGCACCGCTCCGCCTCACCACGAGCAATTTATTAGAATTTTTAACAGAAGAGGTTGCTGAAAATTGCGTATGCTACACGGGCGCTTAAATAGGGGATCTCGACTCGCTTCGCTTGTGCATCAAACCACGCGGGTCTCGATTTCCCCTACTTTCTCGCCCTTGTAGCATAAATAACTATATTTGTATTAAACTATATATCTTTACCAAAGATTCATAACATAACGTACATTTATTCTTCGTAGATATTCGCTCCGTGCAAGTGTGTTGGCGCCATCTGGTGTCCGAAGTAGGGCAAAATTTCAGGACATTACGTTACAAGAATTAAGGCAAATGCACGAAAAAAGAGAATGGGACACATATGGTAATGTTGTTATGGTATATTCGTAAATCCTAAATAATACAGAAGATATTTTGATCGTTATTATTTATTTTTCATGACGCTTAAAATTACAATACCAAATAAACGCGGATGTAAACATGGACCCATCAACAGCACTAAACTATTTATTATTCTTATGCAACTAATTTAAAAGTGATCGACTGTGATAAGAATTATTTATGCAATACAGAAAGTGGATATGATTACAAAATAAGGCAATTATATTATAAGTAACCATCAGATTCATTTTGAGGTTAGGTTCGAATTCATGTACAGCAAGCTTTAAATTCTCGCGCGCAAAAGACGCGCGTTTAACACTAAATTCTTTAAAATGTAGGTTATGTTATTCATTTAATTCTTTTTAAACAAGTTTTCATATCATCCTTTGCACTGACTTTTTTTAAAGACGAGAAGCTATAAACCTTACAATAATATTCATACAATTCAATAACCAATAGTAGTGTGTATAATTAGTAAATCTAAATTTTACATTGAATTGCCATTGATTGCAATACTAAATGTCCTGAAATTTTGTTTCTTTTTGACAGTGCAGGCGCTTCGGTCGATTTTCTTATCCTCTCCAACGACTTCCACGGAGCGAATTGAATCGAACGCCAAATGTGTCAAAGCGCTGTCTGCCGATCTGTCAGCAGCATTCATTTTTGTCACACTAGATTTGGACTATCTCCAATCCAGTGTATGTACATATTAAAGGTCAGTGGTATCCCTTGTACATATTTACAACGCGGAATAAAAACAATAAAAACTAGTGTTGGCGTGGTGCCTCGCTCGCTTCGCTCGCTCAGAAACTTCGACCCAGTGGAGAGTCGGCTATTCCTTAAGACTCGTTTGTTTACTAACAGCTTTCAATTATATTATAAAATTATATTGATATTTGGGGGTCCAACCATATTTAGGCCCAAGTGGCTTCGATAGATATGTTACAACAATATAGTGTTTCTTATACGTATGAAAATTGAAAATGAGCATTTTCAAAACTTCGACCCCGACAACAGGCCAGCCGAAGTATTAATAAAAAAAAGTTGCAAAACACTTACTTCATGCACTTGTATTCTAATAGACTATTCGATGCATATTACATGTTTACTGTGTTTTCCTAATTACTGTCTGTATTATTATGATATTGTATATACAATATATATACATATAATTCGTTAAAGATATCTTGAAAGTGTCGAAAAGATCTATGACGGATATCTTATAGATATCTATAAGACATCTTTTAGATATATCGAAATAGTTATTTTCGTATCAAGGGCGTAAAAGAACTTTGCGCCCGTAGGTGGTCACCGCGCCCGAGGGGCTGGCAAAGACTACCCCTGGGGGTGTAGGGGGTCGAAACGTCGAAATTTGATGAAAAACAATAGGGTAATTTTTTTGCCGCGATGACCAAATTCAATACTTTTTCAGACAATAGTCATAAACATTTTAAACCAGTTTTAATGGCATTATCGTTGATTTTAGGAAGAAAATGCATACAACCTTTTTTGTAGAAAATTTCATGCTCTATCTTTTTTGTTTGAAACATTTTTAAATAAAATTTGTATTTTTCAAAATAAATGCAAAAAACTACAAAGAAACTTAATTGGGGCTAATTTTTTTTAGTATCTGGAAGTATCTGAAAGATTTAGTTTAGGGTCTGAAACGTCGACATTTGATGAAAAACTATATGGTAATTTTTTTGCCCATAGTGACCAAATTCAATACTTCGTCCAGACTTAGTCTGGGTCGAAGTAATCATAGACGAAGGAGTGAAATCACAACTGCATTTTGTCCGTTTGACCACTTGAGTACTCTGTCAAAATGTGCACACCGTGTATACATACGTACATACCTATATTGTATGTACACCCAGCTCGTTTAATTCTGTCCCTTCCGGTCACTCGTTTTCTTTGTCTTACCTATACCTTACTTTATGTGATAAACGATGACAACAGATACCGGAAGAGACAGAATTAAACGAGTTGGGTGTACATCCTTAGAATCGCAAGAAAAATTAATCGATTAACAATCGATTTTTATGGGCGCAAAGAATCAATTCTCGATAAATTGATTCAAGAATCGCCATCACTAGTATGTAAATCACTACGCACTGAACACTTACTAAGAGAAATGAAAGCTACATGTTAACGGTGGGCAACAAAAAGCCTGCCGTCAACGCCACCACAATTTGGATGTTTGGTGTGAAACTAAAGTTAGGTGGTAGAGGAAAAAATCTCTAACTCCGATTTTGAGGTGGTAAAGAATTTTTTTCGCATGTTGGTACGCCCTTAACTCGAATGTTGGCATTCCCACAAATAAATATACATGTCTTTCATGCATTCGTTGATCATGTATCAAACTGATTGATGGAATAATTAATTCGGTTTCTTTTATATATCGCCATACAAATGGTTTACTACTTGCGAGAAACTAAAAATGAAAATAAAAAGTAGTTTGTAGAAATTATTTAAACAAAAATCAAAGTGTAGATATATTTCTTGTAAAATAATCTTTGTTAATATCGCGCGAAAACAGTTTCCTGACAAAAGCGAATGACGTGAGAAGTAAAAATTAATTTTTCGATGGATATCAATAAGAAATGATTTTTCGCACAGCAGCCATCTGTCGGGTGAGCGGTAAAAAGCCTTAAACGTCAAATATATCAACAAATATGTTTTGAATATGTAATATGATTTTATGTACATATAATGTACTGATATAGCTTTCGCAAAGTAAACAATTTTGAAGAAACCTGAAAAAGACATACTTTGAAATTTCATGAAAATTACTCATGAATGACGCACTGATATATATATTTTGCAATTTAAACTATATATAATTATCAATAAGGCATACTCTGACATTGATAATTATATACATTTAAATAGAAATGTCGTTAAAATTAATAAATATCATTAAATAATTAAATAAAAAATGAATCATTGTTTATTTACCAAATATGTATACGGAACCTTCTGATTTCATAATGGCGGGTGGGAGGTGCAGTGAGAAAATTACGCGCGGTTATTGGCTGTGAGAATTTTACAGTTTAACTTCATATAATTATAAGACTAAAAACATGATTTATTTTATTCTTTGGTCATTGCGTGGAAATTTATTTTATATTTTTTATATACGGTTGATTTGAAAATCATATTTGGGTGTCTCCAATGCAAATGACTTCTAGAAATATGTTTTACGTCAATTATCTTACAAACCAGGTAATGGCAATCTACCCGTATAGAAATGAAAATGTTTTCGATACATTTAAGCATGATTCAATTCGATTACGTACGATTCAGTGCATTCAGGTACGTTTCAGTTACAATTCGAACATTTTTACAGCATTATTACACAAACGTACGCGAAGGTACGCGAACCTATGCAAACGTACGCTAATCTACCTAAAGGTACTCGAACGTTCGCAAATATTTGTACAGTATTGTACGAAAACGTACGCAAACGTACACGAACGTAAGGTAAATGTATATCATTATACAGTATACTAGAGAAACATATGTAAGCTCCTAAAATAATTCATAGAATGCAATTAGCTTTAATTTGCCATTGTCAAATTCACGTATAATATACTAGATTCTCTTTGTATCGCGCTGCACTAATTCCCACTAAATCACCTGTAGGCTCAGGTAGTAAATCACGGACTTCGGGCATTCAATTCAACGTTGCGCGAAAAATGGTTAGTTACGTATCTGTTGATTATTTAAAAAATTGAAAATCTTACCAGCGACAGAAGATTTTGGATCTGATTTGATCTGAAGAATTTTCTTTCGCTAAGAATTGTATCATGGATAAAAGATTTTAGAACTGAATCATTCTTTGAATCAAAGTTTCACCATCGATAGATCATTCTAGTTTCAAAACTTTCTTTCGATAAGAGTCTTCCCATCGACTGAAGATTTTATGTCCAAAACCTTTCGATAAGAGTTTGATCATTGAAACCTTGTTTCGAATAAAGTTTTAGTTTCTAAGGAGAGCATATAAGTACAAAAATAGTTGGCTGTCGGAATTACGCGGCTAAAATTATTAATTTACATAATATTTGTCAAAACGGAAATAATTTACGCGAATCACATTCTGACACTTATAAAACATAAATTTAATTGAAAAAAAAAAACAGTATACCGCGCGAGCTTTCGGAGAGAAAGAGCGGCGGTCTCGTTGACAGCTTCGATGCTGGATTCTGGTTCGGCTGATGGATAGGGTCGATAGAATTATTGAATAGGTTGTCAGAAAAACATCGGGCGCATACTGTGAGGATGTAAATTTGTATCCGTACAAATTTACCTCACAAAAAAAAAATAAATTACTTACGTAGAGGTATGAATAAAATAAAACTATTACTTTTATTAAATTTTTATTTTATTAAAAACCTGAAAGAAAAACGAAAAGAATTAGTTAAGTAGGAAAGAAAGAAAAGAACATGCCAGAAAATGTCAGTTACCTATTAGATCCAAGAAAAACGTATCCATTCAGGGTTCTGAAAAATCGTTATATTTTCAAAAATTTTCGGGACTATAAATTCAGCCCCGAAAACACGGGGAAGGCACTTCAGTTCCAACCTTCGTTGTACCCAGGTAAGACCCGCATGAAAAAACAGTATATTGGAAAAATATATGTTGAAATATATGGTAAATATATGGAAATATATCTTCAATATATGGGACCCATATAGAGATTTTTGCCGAAATTGATATATTTTTTCAATATATTCTTAATACATTCAGCCATATATTTGAAGTATATATCATAACATAAAATACAACTACATGAAAAATTTACTCATAGAATAAATATGAGATATATGGTAACATATACGGTAATATATTTACAGTATATAGTCAGGATAATTTAATTAAATGCCCAAGCCATATAAAAATATGTAATTTTATATGTATGTTAAAATGTATAGTAAGATCTATGGAAAAAATACACGACAATAATATATGGTAGAATATAAGAAATTGTATATAAAAGAATACATGGACTAATATATGGTAGAATATACGGCTGCATATAACATTATATAATATATAATATTATCCAACGATACAAAATATAGAAAATAATTACAATTTAAGCAAGTATAAAGTACTGAAAAATGTAGAATGGTTTATTAATATACTGCAGATTACTATTAATAAATTTATTTCAGTTTAATAAAAAGTAATAATAATAATAACGTTGATATAAATAATTAATTGATACATTGTATATCTCGTCAGTTATATCTTACCAATATATGATACAATTTTAAGTAATTTAAAGTTGCAGTAAACTCAGGCACGCTGCGCTGTCCACTCGTGCCGAAGAACACATGTCAATCGCAAACATCGCAGTTATGCACCAAAATGATTGCGTCGAATTTTCCAATTACGCAAAAGAATGTAAAACTTTTCTAGATTCGCTCATATTTAAAGGAAGAATGGCACAGAATTCAGTGCTGTGTTCTAGGTTCATGACATATTTATTCGGGTACTTACGCAATTAACATTGGCTGGTCTCTGTAACGACTTTATTAGCATCGCTAGAATCGATTCCAGACGGGCAGCTAATTCTAGCTTGCCTAGTCAAACATCTTCTCGGCAGTATTTTGCATTGAAGATACAATGCAAATCGGTTGAGATCCGAAATGCCATCATCGACGCTAAGCGCAAGCTGGGGAAATTAACCACCGCCGACCTTTTTCCCGAACTCTTGTCCGGCGATAGTGACGTACGAACGGTGTACGTCAATGAATTCTTACCTTCGTCTACGTATGCCCTTCTGAAGAAGGCTAAGGAAGCTGCCAAAAACGCTGGCTATAAGCGTGTATGGGCGCGCAATGGTAACGTGTTCGTACGTAAAGATGGCGGTATTGACGAACTACTTATCGCTACTGAACTAGATCTGGAGAACATCAAATGACAAACTCCGCATAGTGTGTCTAGTCCCCGTAATGTCTACCTGTGAACTTTCGTCGTCGTTTAAAATATCTTGTATTAATATTAATTCGCTTCGGGCCCATCTGCATGATGTGGAGTGTGAACTGTCTGACGGATCGACGCATGTACTAGCTTTAACTGAGACTTGGCTTACCCCTAAGGTCGAGTCGTCCTGCGTATCTATACGTAATTATAATCTAGTCAGAAATGATCGCGCACTACGTGCGGATGGCCAATCGCGTTATATTCTTGGTGGAGGTGTAGCATGTTACCTTCATAAATCACTTGTTTACTCAGTTCTGGAAAGCTCTGATAATACATCTATAAATGATCCGGAGTATCTTTTCCTTGATATTAAGGCTTCTCCTCATAATATTCTAATTATTGTCATTTACCGACGTCCAGAGGGCCATTTTCTTTCCGAATTCTTAGTTAAGTTTAATTTGTATATTTCAGTGTTTAAAAATATTATCATTACTGGCGACTTAAATTGTAACTTATTAAACGATTCTTTCGATTCAAAATATCTGCAAAACCTCATCTCTGACTATTCAATGTTCTCCGTACCTTTTGGCCCCACGCATTACTCTGGAGTAACAGGTTCGCAGTTGGATGTTATGGTTGCGGACTCCAGCGATAAAATCAAAGCCTTTTCAAAGTCTTCTTCGCCTTTTGCTGCCGGGCACTGTCTTATCTCTGTCTAATACGAATGTAATAATCTTAGTCGTACACCGCAAACAGTCACTTACCGTAATTTTACTAACTGCGATTTTGATTCTCTTACTAATGATCTTACTATGCAACTCTGTTTAAAACTTCCAAACGTACCTGTAGTCGAGCCTAGTAATCATGCATCGTATTCTGATCTTAGCGAACCTACATTAAGCCTTAACACGTTGTATGATTGTATTACGAATGTATTAAATATTCACGCGCCATTTACTACTAAAAGAATTGTTCATCGTTCTATACCATGGCTTACTTCGGAACTGCGAGCTAGAATTAGAGAACGCGATAAATTGTTCACGCAAGCGAAACGATCGAGAAATCCGCTAATATTAGAACAGTATAGGCATATGCGTCGCGATCTTAAAAACGAACTTAAAACTGTAAAAAATCGCTACTTAGAAAACCTCGTGTGTCAGCAAACAAACCCGAACAAGCTTTGGTCCTGCCTTAGAAATTTAGGACTCGCCAACGTAAGATCGCAATCAGCCCTACATCATTTCACTCCATCCATACTCAATCATCACTTTGCGCAAGTTTCATCCGTTCATCCACCATGTGACTCTGTCTCGCTTAATAACATCTTACATCGGCCCTTACCTAGTACTCATCCTCCATTTACCTTTTCTTCCACAAATTGCCACGAAGTTCGTAACTATCTCAATGTCATCTTGCAGAAATCACGAGGGTTAAGTCCCGACCATCTTTGTCTAGCACATCTTGAACCACTCTTCCCAACTATATCTCCATACCTTACCCATATCATCAATATCTCCTTCTCAACCGGCATTTTCCCATCCGTTTGGAAATCATCATTCATCATACCTTTGAAGAAAATCGCAAATCCCCAAAACCCATCGGATACTCGTCCAATTGCGAATCCACCCCATCTTTCCAAAATCATCGACTCGCTAGCTACCCGTCAAATCATTACCTTCTTAGAGAACAATCAGCTGCTGCATCCCAAACAAAGCGGATTCCGTAGGTTCCACAGCACGCAAACAGCGTTGCTACACCTTTTGGATGACATTCGGTTGGGTATCGACAGAGGCTACATCACCATCCTAGTCCTGTTCGATTTCTCGAAGGCCTTTGACTCCCTTAGCCATACAGTCATCCTGGCTTGCCTTCGTGACTTGGGCTTTGAGGACTCTGCGCTCATGTGGATACATTCATTCCTCTCGGGACGATCTCAATCGATCATTGGATTGGATGGACAAACATCCCAACAGGAGCACACTACATCCGGAGTTCCTCAGGGCACTGGCCTCGGACCCATTATTTTCATCACTGTCATAAACACACTGTTCTCCAGACTCCAATACTGTCAAGACACCACCATCATTTTTGCAGATGACACCCAGTTCTATTTATCCACCCCAATTAGTCAACTTAGACAAACAATCAGGTGCATCAATCGCGATATCGCCGAACTGGTAAAGTGGTCGCAGGATTATGGGCTTACACTTAACACCCGTAAAACACAAGCCATTATCATCGGCTCGTCCCAAAATCTTGCTACCATTAAGAACATAACCGTTCCGCAAATCATAGTCGGTAATGACGTAATTCCCTACTCTAATGAGGTGAAGGACCTGGGTGTCATAATTGCTTCTGATCTATCATGGAATAGACACGTCAACACCATTTCATCAAAAATTCATAATGTCCTTTATCGGCTCAAATACCGCGGGTCATTTTTACCTCCATCTGTTAGATTATCACTCGTCAACGCATTGGTCATCCCTCATCTTGATTACGCCACCCTCATTATCGCTGATCTTTCAGGTTATCTTGATACCAAGCTGCAGCGCCTACAGAATATCGCTCTCAGGTTTGTCTATCGACTACGACGTGACGAGAGACTCGAGCCCTTTAGGCGAAGGGCAAACTGGCTGTCAGTTCCATCTAGAAGACAGTACTTTCTTGGCAGCCTTGCATACCAAATCATCACCACTAACCAGCCATCATATTTGTCATCTAGATTCATTCCCATCGATAGTACACTGCGCCGTTCATCCGGTATTCAATCTTCCCATTTCATGCTACCAACTCCTCGCACAAACATTTTTGCACGCTCATTTTGGATCATCGCCATTCAGTTTTGGAACTCATTGCCACTATATCTGCAAAACATGTCATCCACTACCTCATTCCGTTCACATCTTTTCAGCCATTTATTCGCGGCAGACCAAAGCTAGCGACTGAACTACATACTTATTTGTTATTTTGTATTTTACTATAAGTTAGGTTATTTACTGCTGCTACATTGTTTTATATTGTTTTTTATTATTTTCTATTCAGTAAGTGCGTTTGATGACTGCCGCTCATAGTCTATAAGTTGTATTTTTAGTGTCTCTTGAGAGAGAAATAATTTTGTTAAATATATTCATATGTATACATCCTGACCGAATTTTGTAACGGCAGGATGCTTTTGTGGTTTGTCCACGGCCCCTGGAGGCCAGGACAATAATAAAATAGTGTCAGTCAGTCTCTCTCTCTCTCTCTCTATCTCTGCTCCAAAAATACCCTTCTGAAAATTTGGAAATCTTTCTTTGACAGCTTCTGAAATGGGAAAGGTGGACCAATGAGATTGGAATTACAGTTCATTTTTTTTTTAGGAATTTTCTTTAATCATTGTTGAAATTTGTGGAGGCTACAAAAAATCTAGTAACTCCTCTTTCCGAGAAATTTGGAAAACCAAAGAAAATAAGATGAATTAAAGGTTTACAATTTATCTGCCAGGTCGAGATTTCGAATGGTTCGTCAAAAAGCGAGGAAAACTTTGCTCCAGGTTCTAGGTTAACAATGATTTCCGTCGAAATGTCTTTTTATGGGAATATTTATTTATATTTGAGCTGGCGAATGAGTAAGTTTGGAGACATTCTGTGGCTAGGAAATAATAAAAACGCGAAATTCACGAGGCACATAATGATGGTTCTCTAACCTGACGTAGAATTCAAGATTTCTATCTTTATTTTTTATTATTTCCTCGCTACAGCATTACTCCAATCTCACTTTTTTGCTACCTAACCTTTTAGGATTCAGTTCTGGTGTCCGTTATGTTTAATCTCAGTATTAATTTAAGGTGGTTCCATCGAGGAAGACGTTGATTCACGGAATGCTTGGAACTTGGCATGCAGATAATTTAAGGCATCATAAATATCATACTAAAATTTTAGAACGATTCACCTTCTTTTTCGCGAGAAATCATTGCTTCAAATTTGAGAATTTACACGTATTATATATCTATGTATATGGAAATGAGTGAATTTCGAAGATATTTTTATCAATATCTAATAAACAAGATTCAAGATGTTATCGAAAAAATATTATGTTGTGTAGCATATAAAAATAACGATTTTCAGACAAATTTGTCGTGATTGACCACTTTATTATTAAAATATGGATTTAAATACGTTGAATTTGACAAGAAAGTACGCAGAGAGTTTGGTGTGGCAACGTCGCAATGGGGGAACTGCCCTGGTAATATGCATTTCCGTATCTTGGAGGTTATGGACAGTATAAAAATTGTAGTTCAAGATGCGACATTGCCACATTTTCTGTGTTTGAAACGTATATTCATATCTATCTCTCTCCCGCGATGAACCTTTCTATGTCTTACCGAGGGAACCACCTTAAACCAATCGTCGCTAAATAATAAATACAAAGTATTCATTTAAACCAATATTTTAATATACCTTCAATTGCAGCAATTGTGATTATATCAAGACCTTTGCGTATCGGTGCATTTTTGTCTATTTTACTTCTATTTCGTAAATTAGATTCCAATAATGTTTTTAGCGGAAATATCGATCTAACTAATGTAAGGCCCATTTTTTGATAAGTTGATTGTTCTTGCGCCAATTTCCAAACCGCATTTGTTACAAATACGCCACTGCCTGCGTGTCCAATTTCAATCTATAAATAAATACAATTTCAATGTATAATTTAAAAGTAAATACAACATATACAACGTATTGACATGTATTAGATTATACTACAAACGATATAATTTCAACCTAAAAAAAATTGGACGGTACAGGGACAAATTTCTTAAAATCATTTCTACCCGATTGTACTACTAGAAATTTTGGGAAGTCCGAATAAATAGCGATACTTTCAGCCATTTCATACGACTATTAAAAAAATTACAGCGAATTCGGTTGAGTTTTGAACAAGACATTTAGTGTAAAGTGCCGTCAATGATCCGGATTTTGGAAAATTTATGCATAAAATCTTAGAAAAAATATCTTTCTACATGTCGGTAAAATAATGGTGAACCGTTTCAATCACGGTGTGGAGATGACTCACCGGTTACTTCAGCTAGAACATCTTTTTACAATTCATTTTTAACGTTTTTCAGTTAATTAAAAATTAATTTTGGTGGAAGTTTTTGCTTCATTACTTCGACTACATTATTGGGAATGTAAATTTTGGAATTTTTTTTTTTCTGAACATCATTTTTGACACGATATTTGTGACTTTTGGGGATATTCCAATGCCGCTACCCATAGTAAAATTCAATACATAAAAAAAGCCAAAAAAATTCAGTCTCTTTTTTAACAAAGCGTGTATAACTTTTTTATTTGAAAATTTACAAAAAATTCCCAAGCACCGACTACCGCAAAATTTTTCTCATAGAGTTTATATGCTAAAATTTAGTGTCAAAGTTCTTAAAAAAAAATTGTACATTTGGGCGTTAAAGGTTTAACTATTATGTGCTACATTATACCTCTGCATCATTATCTAAATCACGGATGTTGATTTTTCCTTGACTCGTTTCCATTTGATTTTTTTTCACTTCTTGTATAGTCTCCATTATGTCACATAGTAGATCTCGCAATTGTTTATTTTCTAAAATTTCAAAATTTTTAATGAATATTCAATTAATAGAGTTATTATCATAAATTATAATGTAATTGTCTTGAAGGAAGTTTCATTTACCGTGGCCTTTGGTTGTATATGGACTATAGGATTCGGATTTCTCTTCATCAGATTCGTCAGAATTGTTAATTTCTAAATTAATTTTAGAGCTATTTTTTCTACGGTTTTCTTTTTTTTTTAATAACATCCGCTTGTCTAAAAAAGTAAATGTTTCATACATATTTTATGAAAAAGAGCGTAATTAAATAACATGCAATTATAATTTATTTACCGAAGGTTTATGAATTGGCGATTTTTCCGACGATTCTATATCAAAATTTATTTTTCTTTTTACCGTCTCAAATGTCGGTTTTAATGGAGACTTCTTTACACCCATTTCTTTTAACATTATATTTAATAATTTCTTCGTGCCCAAAAAGGAATTAAAATTGATAATTGTATGAGACTTTGATAAATGGATATTTGACGACGTCTCACTTAGAATGGACAATTCAATAGAAGTTATATGGGCAAATCCACAGAACTTCAAACTTTTCATGTCACTAAATTTATCAATTATTTTATGTTATAACATGACTATTTTAGAACGTATACATAAATGAGTAAAATTGTAATCTAAATCCAATTTAAATTATAATTTCCGGCACGGGAGCCGGTATTCAAACACTTTGGGAAATAAGCACCACTCTAATATATATATGACTGTATAGTGCACTCGGATATTTTAAAAATAATATTTAATATAATATCTATTAATATAAATGTAGGATTTTAATATTTTTATATACACTTGAAAATCGATTTTCTGAATAACATTTACCATTAAATAAATTTACAAGTAAAAAGCAAATTTTAGAAATTTTACCATTAAATAAATTAAATAAATTTACAAGTAAAAAGCAAATTTTAGAAATTTTACACGAAATAAGCGATTTTTAGAAATTTTACGCGAAATAGGAAACTTTTTAGTCTTACGTGACACCGCGTGAACTTTTGCGTCGTAACAAAGCCAGTTGGAAGTTTTTGATATGGTCGTTTTTTATTTTTCCCTCCATTCAACAACGTATGAAAAATCAGGATCTTCGTTTTCCTTGTCGAAATTTTCCCAGTCCAAATCCTTAACCCATTCCACAGGAATGCCAGCAGTGTACGTACCGTTGTAATCGCCTCCAATCCATTCTACTAAAGCGTACATTTTCACTTGCAGTTTTTGGCAACCTCCAATTTTCGAAAATGACGAAATCGTTTTTGACATTTTGTTTAAGAAAGCATGTGTACACGAAACATTCGAAGAACACTTTCGAACATTCCAATTACGTAATTCGATTAGAATAAACATTAAGTAAAAAATGTTGCAATTATGTTGACTATATGCAGTACTGATATTTACAAACTTTACAAACTTTTAGCCTTATAATTCAATGCACAACGGAGAAATATGCATATGCATATTTTTTCCACTTTTTTCAATTGAATTGCACTACTCCAGTTTACATTGTAAACAACAATATTGTGTACATTTTCTTTCAAGAAAATTAATAATTTTTAGAAAACAGTATCTATCTTTTTTTGTCTGGGTAGATTTTGATCCGTAAAGTCCGTTCTTTCTCAGAAAATATGTGTCAGTCCACTCCATACAATAACAAATAAATTTATTTCCTTGAAACAACTTATTTTTCTAAGCATTTGATAAAAATTTAAAATTGGGACTCTTCTTAGTAGCCGCGCAATTTGAGTAATGACTTAAAAAATAAATTAATTCACTCATTAAATAGCTGAAATCTGCAATCATTTCCTCCAGAACTTTTGTCAAAGTTCCCTACAGCTAATAATAATTGTTGAACGTATACAATATAATAGAATAGATTTTTATGCAATAACTGATTTAATAAACTAATTAATTTATTTTTGAAGTCATTATCCAAATTTCGTGGTTTGTATGAAGAGTCCCAATTTAAAATTTTTATCAAATATGTAGAGCTATGTTGTTTTAAGTAAATAAATTTAATTTTAATTCGAAGGGATAGACTAACAAGAAAACACATATTTTCTGAAAAAAATTGATTTAAAGGGTCAAAAACTTGCGGGGAAAAAATGTTTATTTGCGATGTAAACTGGAGCTGTGAAATTTAATTGAAAAAAAAAGACCAAAAAATTTAAATGTACACTTCTCTGCTTTTCATTGACTTATGAGGTTAAATATTTTGGGCAACACTTTATGACATATATGTAGAACCAAAGGTGAAACTTGTAGCTAATTCTAAAATTTCATCATGAAATTGTGAAAGATAATTGGAGAATCTGCCATGTTTTTTTAAGGGTTAAGTAATACATTTAAGATCTTTTACTTTTTGTTTTTATTTATTTCAAAAGAAAAGTACTGAAGAAAACAATTTGCGGAGTCGTACAAGGACAAATCGAGTCTTTAATTTTTTTACAAAATGTTATGTATTTTTACAATTTAAATATTTGCTTTCTAATTTATGGGCTTTCTAATTGGCATTGTTCACTATATAGTTTTGGGTGTTTTTAAAAGTAATTATGAATTAAAATATTTACTTAGGAAATAAATTATATTTCCGTATCTGTCCATAACCACCAAATTTAATTTTAATAAGAAAACACTTTCTAAAGAAATTCTATTTTATGGATGGGAAACTACTCAGAAAGAAACCACATATTTGTTTACATTGTAAACTGGAGTATCTTTTATCATTCGTATAGTCGTAAACTTCTAATCGATTTTTATGAAATTTTATATGCTGTCTTGATGAGATTTGATGAAAGTTTTAGTAGAATAATCTCCTTCGGTTATAATAAAGATTTATCTCGAACATAATTGCTACTCTATTAATTCACATTTTAATCTTAAGGAATTGCAGATTTGCATTCGACAAGCATTGGAACGATGTGCGAGTATTGATTAATCGAACTTCGAAAATGTGACATCGCGAATTTCAAAAGTGACAAGTTTGGTTAATGAGGATAGCAATTGAATTTAAAAATACATATTTATCATTTACTCTAATTTAGAATTTCGTTGTTTATTCAGCTAAAATGGGAATAATTGTCATAATTTTTGTTACACAAAGTGAGTGGAGCATAACCTTAAATGTTTAATGGATCTGCGTAAATGTGTAATGTAAAGTGTAAGTAATGAATTTACAGCTTTCGAACCTCGTTATAATTTCAAATAAAAACAAATAAAAAAAAGAATACCACGGCATTTGTTGAGAACAATTTTACAACTTTTTTTCATACACCCATTTTAGGGGAAAAATACACTCAAAAGCAGTTCTTTTTTTCAATTTCTCGAAAACAACTTGGAGTTTTTTGATGAAACAAACTAAATATCATTTTCAATTGAAACACGAATATTTGTACGAGATTTCTACCTGCAAGTGGCGTAATTCTATAGAAGTTTTAACTTTACACTTAAAAATCATGAATAATTACGTTACTTGCACACTATTGGGATATTTTTTTTCTTGTTTTTAAAACTCTTAACCAGTAAGAATCAGTTAACGTAATTCGTTCATTTTTTGTAAGAGTGCACAAAATATGGAAAAAATAGAATTTTTTTTATTATTTTCAACGATATTTTTATATTTATATTTTTATATTTTTCTTATGTTAAAAACAAGATATAAATTTTCGAATTTCTAATATAATTGGTGTAGACTGATATTTTAAGTTGCACAATTTTTTAAAAGGTACAGACTAAAGTTTTTTTTTTCATAGCAATATCAAAATAAACATTTCGGATCGTACATTTTAAAATTTGGAAAAATGCGACTTTAAGCTCGTTTGTCTTCTTACAATGCTTAATAGTCTTGAGAGACAGACAAGGACCAACTTGCTGATATAATATACAAAGAGCATGTTACTTTTGAAGTTCGATGTTTATATGGATTGATGATGTATAGATGCTAACTATAAAAGTCAAAAGTTCTGTAGAATTACTCATTAGGGTGGCCCCTATTTTGGTCATTTTCTACATTTTACGGTTTCACCCCACAAAAGTAGTGTGGTATTAAAAAATATTATTATTCAATTCCAATTCAATAAAAATCGTATAACTCAGTAACATATAAAGTACAGTATGTATAAATAACAGTATAAAGAATTAATGACCATAATAGTAATACACAATAGTAATACACATGCACAAATTTAATTGCAATTTTAACATTCCCATGTCTTATAGAAGTCAAATATGGTATTGGGTGATTTGTTTCATCATCCTTTAAAAGAATATGTCGGTTTCCGTGGTTACTTATTCAGATCTTAAATCACCTAGCCATTGGCATTCTCCTTTTACTGATATCATCTTTACAAAATTCATCACAATTGTATGAGCGGTTTCTGATCATATAAAAGATATACATACAATAATTCATTTTTTTCCAATTATTTATTCACACAGAACATTATTAGGCGTGGAAAACTTTCGATTATAGGCTATCTGTTGTTTTTAATTTATATTTCAATTTTCAGGAGAAAAGCTGTTTCTTTATCGATTAAATATGCAAAAAATTGTACAAGATTATCAAATATGGCTTTGAAATTAAAAAACATAATTCACAATGAAGATTTTTCTGCTACGAAGAGCAATGAAAATCTAACCATAAAAAATGTCCATGACGATGTACCCGATTCTGATAACACGAGAAATGTCCGACAGTTGGAAGAGGAATCAGATATTAATATCTCAGAAAACTATACAATGCTGTGTACAAAACTACCATGTGGCACCGTCATACAACGTACAAAGTTGGCTTAGATATGGTAAAATTATTTAATATATCGAATACATCCGAAAAAAAGATTTCCAAATATCACTGGAAACGTATTATTAATGACTTCTCGAATAACACTACTACTCACCATATATGCGTTGCATGTGGAAAGTATTTAGGTTCTTCAAATATTAATCCCTCTCAGTGTAAATACTGTAATGTAAAAACTGAGAAGTCATTAAAAGAAGGTTCGTTTTTTTACCTATCATTAGAAGATAAACTGCGCGATATTTTTGAAACAACTGCATCTCATGATTTGTATTCGGAAAATTGTACGAAGACATGCAACTACGCAGTTGAGGACATTTTTGATGGAGAATGCTACAAAAGTGTAATGAACGAAAGTATGATATCAATAAATGTTAATATTGATGGTGCACCGATATTCAATAGCTCAAATAGGTCTATTTACCCAGTCTTATGCACAATTAATGAATTAAGTCCCATCGAAAGAAGGAGGAAATTAATGATTTCCAGCATATGGTTTGGGTCAGGAAAACCGAAGAATATGAATGGCTATTTGAAACCTTTGGTGAGCGAAATGCAGAAATTATTAAAGTTTGGTTTTACATATGTGAGAAATAACCATCTGTACAAATTGAAAGTCTGTTGTTAGTAATATGTGACTCGGTTGCACAGCCATTGGTTAGATGTTCCACCCTATTTAATGGCAATTTCGGTTGTGGTTTATGCCTACATCAGGCATTCGAGTAGAAAAAGGTAAAGGCTTCGTAAGAGTTTACCCCATAATTGATGGTAATCCATTTGGAAATGGCTTAAGAAGTCATAAAGAGACACTGAAACATGCATCGGAAACCATAAAAGTCAACAAAAAAGGAATTAAAGACAAATCAGTTTTATGCGAGATACCAAATTTTGACGTAATTAAAAACATTGGATGCATTGCGTCGGATTAGGCGTATGCAGACAGTTTGCCAGGCTGTGGATTGCCTCCAACAATTCGAATGAAGAATTTTATTTCGGCGGGATAATTCATGAAATTGATAATTTTCTTCTTCGAATTTCTCCAACATCGCACATTTCCAGAACACCCAGACCCATGTCTGATAGAGTTCATTTTAAGGCACACGAATGGATTACATTCCTATTGGTTTATAGTATACCAATTTTAAAAACTTACTTTCCAATCAAATATGTGGAACATTGGGCATTATTAGTTGATGGCATTAAATGTAAAAAGGTCAATTATGAAATCGGAAATACAATATTCCAGGCAGTGCTTGTATAAATTCATTTCTGGTGTTGAAACTTTGTATGGCTTAGAACACGTCAGTTTTAATGTGCATCTTTTGGCACATTTGCCAAATAGCGTCGAAAATTAAGGACCTCTGTGGACGCACAGTGCCTTCCCTTATGAGGACTTCAATCAAACATTGAAAGCGTCTGTAAAAAGTTCAAACGGAGTTGCCATTTAAATTTGCGATTTCTTCTGATTAAAATGTGCCATCAATAAATTAACAACTACGCTTGAAAAAGACATTAATTATAACCAAAGAAAGTATTTGAATGAATTGTTAAATTACACAACAGTACCTTCATCAAATCTCATAATCAGTAATACTGGCATCTTGGGTAAACCCGCGCTATTAAATAATTTGTCAACAGGTTCACATCAATATTTGGCAATACAACGCGTAAATATTAAATTAGAAGAAAATGAAGAATACTATATTTTTAAATGGTACATTATAAACGGCGAGATTTTCACAAGTAAATCCTATACGCGCGAAAAGAAAGAGCAAATTATTATGTTCTCTTAAAAGATAACATCGTGTTCGAAATTCATTCATTTCTTGGAATTCGATCAAAAACTTGTGAGAACTCTTATTTAATCGGAAAGTATATAGAACCAACAAGGAATCCGTTAATGGAAAATCTACGATTACAATACATGCTAGTTCTGAAAAGAAAAAATAATCATATAATTGCTGTAAATACTAAAGGCGTTATTCGAAAAGTATTAGTTTTTGAAATTCCTAAAATGCAGTCTTTGGTTGCTTGTACATATATATGCGATGCTGAATTATTAAACTAAAGAGGTAATATTCACTTATTAATTATTAATATATTCATATTTCTTATATTGGATGGACACATTTTCAGCGTCAATTTCAGCGCCAATAATTTGTACATAAACGCCTTGGAAATTGGTCGTTGATTGGCATAACTGCGTGCAAAGGCACTATTTTAATTAAATATCTATAGGAGTGGTTTTTTAAAATCCAGACGATCGTGATTTTGGGGTTGTTAACGAAGCCGCTACCTTATTTTTCAAATACAGACTGATTCCTCTTTGAATAAGCTTTCAAACGAACCGTCGTTGGTTGGCGTAAGTGTATGCAAAGGTCACTATTTTAATTAAAAGCCTACGGGGGTGGTTTTGGAAAATTCAAATGATGGTGATTTAGGGGTTGTTAAACAAGCCACTAGGCGATCGCCTACGGGTGCAAAAGTAGGTTACGCCCGTGTTGCGAACAAAATTTTTCGTCATAGTGCGTATAAAATTCGAGTTTATACCTCGAATTTGTAACTCGAAAGGTTAGGAATATCACAGATATTTTACTCCCGCAAATTCGGGTGTAAAATCGAATTTTACGCGCACTATAACGAAAAATAATTATTTCTGCATTTGAAGTAGAATCAGTTATGCCTGGTTAGACACGAATATTCGGGGGTGATTTATTCAGTAACTTGCCTTCACCTGAGATCCTTCAATTTTGGTTTGAAATCTTCAGTATTCCGTCCTCTTTCATTCCATATAGGTTTCATGATTAGACATGCGGTGATTTTTTTTCTTATGCCGTGGGCAGTCTCCTTAGCCACGAATTCGTGTATTCGAATCGCGTTGAATATACCATACACAATTAATTTTTATCTAATTGGTCCACATTTCCTGTTTCAGAACCTGTCAAAGAAAAATATCAAAATTTTCGGAGGGGTGCTTTTTGGAACTGCAATAAATAGTATAATGAACAATGCACGCCGGAAATATACGATTGATGATAACAGTAATGAGACAGAGAAAGAAGACGCAACTATAATAATGAAAATGACCATGTATAAAGTGTGTGTTAGAGAAAGAGAGGGAGAGAGGGATAGAGGGATAGAGGGAGAGAGTGAGAGAGAGAGAGAGAATGAGAGAGAGAGATAATGAACGGAAGTTAGGTTATCTTATATATTATGTTTATTAAATCAAAGTTAAAATAATGAAGGTTAACATATGTTTAATAAAATATACGTAAAAAATATATGCCTGTGTTTCAAACATTTTTCCTGCTACTGCGAATGAAATGTGTTATTTACAACGAATAAAATAATATAATTTAAATATGCATTTCATCTTCAGATATGTACGATTACATTTGTTTTTATTTCATACTTAGTAAACTGATATAAACAACTTCTCGCCTCGATGATGAACCCTCGGTTCTACTGTTATTAAAAATAGAAAGGCGGTTACGATCATTTCTAATCCGTATGGTCGATATCAGTCAATCTCGAATGATGATTTTAAATTTTAACGATCGTGAGCAGCCGGCTTACTTCAAATCTAATCATTCTCGATAGTTTTCAAAAGGGAGACCTGAATTCTTTGCCATTCTTCCTTTAAATATGATCGAATCTAGAAAAGTTTTACATTCTTTCTCGTAATTGGAAAATTCGACGCAATCATTTTGGTGCATAACTGCGATGTTTACGATTGACATGTGTTCTTCGGCACGAGTGGACAGCGCAGCGTGGCTGAGTTTACTACAACTTTAAATTACTTAAAATTGTATCATATATTGGTAAGATATAACTGACGAGATATACAATGTATCAATTAATTATTTATATCAACGTTATTATTATTATTACTTTTTATTAAACTTAAATAAATTCATTAATAGTAATCTGCAGTATATTAATAAACCATTCTACATTTTTTCCGCACTTTATACTTGCTTAATTTGTAATTATTTTCTATATTTTGTACCGTTGGATAATATTATATATTATATAATGATATATGCAGCCGTATATTCTACCATATATTAGTCCATGTATTCTTTTATATACAATTTCATATATTCTACCATATATTATTCTCGTATATTTTTTCCCTATATCTTACTATACATTTTAACATACATATAAAATTACATATGTTTATATGGCTTGGGCATTTAATTAAATTATCCTGACTATATACTGTAAATATATCACCGTATATGTTACCATATATCTCATATTTATTCTATGAGTAAATTTTTCATGTAGTTGTATTTTATATTATGATATGTACTTAAAATATATGGCTGAATGTATTAAGAATATATTGAAAAAATATATCAATTTCGGCAAAAATCTCTATACGCGTCTCATATACTGAAGATACAGTTCCATATATTTACCATATATTTCAACATATATTTTTCCAATATACTGTTTTTTCATGCGGGAAGGCCCACACTAGGAGATCGAAATTTCAATTTCGTCCCTCATCATTTAGACAAGTAATTCTCCTACATAAGGAATTCAATTCTTTATTCGTCACGACACTCTACTCGTGCTATGACCAAGAAATATCAATC
The DNA here is from genome assembly GCA_030407085.1 of Trichopria drosophilae. Classification (NCBI taxonomy): domain Eukaryota; kingdom Metazoa; phylum Arthropoda; class Insecta; order Hymenoptera; family Diapriidae; genus Trichopria; species Trichopria drosophilae. The sequence goes on from CM059582.1 coordinate 104,275,682, forward strand.
TTTTGGGAATAGCACGATGAGTTTTTTAAACAAACATGACTACGCGGTAAAAAACACCCGGCGAATGTCGGAAAAACGAACTAAGGTTTTGTTATGATACATATGTGGAGCGCGCAAGACATATACATGTATCGCACAGAAAGCGCGGGATTAGAATATCACGGGGGTAAGAGGGTATCCACACATGTGCAACTTAAGACAATGTGTACGTTGCACGGAATCTCAATTCTGTGAACGTTGACACTTGGCAACATTGTTAAAGGTCGATAAGTGACAGAACACTCGATATGAAAGCTATGACACTCTAGCGGAAACATATAGGTATCATCATTTTTTATCGACCAATATTGACAGAAAATAGTGACTAGAATCGGTACGATAAAAGGGTAGGCGGAATTTCAATTCTGCAACCGACCGCCAGAGGGAAGTAGTACATGGTGATCACACGTAACGGAATCCTCGCGTGGAGACGACAGACGTAACATAGAAAAAAGATTATTGGTAGAAGGGAAGCGGAATAACAATTCTTCGTCCCTAGTGACTTAAAAGTCCCTAGACGACCACGGACAGGTAAACTCGTTCCTTAAGAAAGAAATTACCAAATAATAGATGGGAGATCCTGATTCTCAGTATATCCCGAATGAAATTTCGAGATTAGTATCACGCTGAGTACTTCCATTTCGTCCGCCAGAGGTCGTATACTTTTTCTATGAAGAATAACTCCAGCCAAATGACGTGTCACTATGATTATTAAGGTCGATATATTCTCATTGGGTAATGATTTTATTTCGAAGCCCCAATTAAGAGATTCGACACGTGAATAATAAAGACAACCAAACGTCGGTAACAACGGAGAGACGGGACAGCATGTAACAGAGAAACTGATGGGCAGTCAGCCGACCACAATACGGGGAAGAACAACTCCAAACTTCGTCGCATCTTCATATTTTGGGGACATGGTTAATATTTTAGAATACTAATTTTAAGATATAGTATTTTTTTAAATAGAATATGTGTTGTACAGAGTTTCTTTTATAGTAATTTTAATAAAGTCTAATTATCCGCTACCAAAGTTATGTCCAACAGGACCCTACTAGACTGAGCTCAATCCGTGCATTGCACATGAAAAGGAGAGTTCCTTACAATACAATATAATCCTGATACGATACGCGTCATGTAAGATACAGACTCGATAAAATACGGTACACCTACTCAATTTTCTTTTTCTATAAAGATGTTCATTATATTAAGGGGTTACACCACCCTGAAATTTTAAAAAAATCTTTTTTTTTTTCTACATAATTTCGATGCCTACGTTCTTATGGTCATTTTAAGACGTCGGGTTTGAAAATATCTCATCATTTGTGGATTTTACAGTCTGGCGCTTCCCAATAACCTTAGCTCTTTGAATCGTTCTGAGGGCTTTGTTGTGATTTCCGAAGTTTCATAGAATATCTCCTCCAGGTGTATATCTCTTCCCAAAATATCCCCTCCCCTCCCCTCTTCCTATTTTGCACCTGCTTGTCAGAAACGAAAACTGTCATTCTGTACTCTTTTATCTTCTTTTGCGGTTTTCTCAAAACTACATTTTTTGGAGCGGTGTACATGATTTCTCAAAAACTACTCGACCAATTCTCTTCAAAAATGTTTACACAGCTTCTCTATAACATTCTCTATGGCATGACGTAGGATTTTTTCGAGATAATTTTTTTTGAAAAAGTTATGCATTTTTAAAACAGAAATTTCGTACCCAAAAAAAAAAATTTTTTTCAAAGTGCTCCCATTTGCACCAAAAATTTTTTTTTAACGGCTACGTTATGCTGTAGGTAATTTGATATAGTTTAAAAAAAATGTTTGTTCTTGGGTTTCAGATAAAAATTGTGCTGCCCAGCATGTACACCGCATGGCCGTGCACTAAGAAAAGTGGCTTGCGAGACTCCCTATATCTTCACCATTTTTTAATATTTTTTCTTCTTTCAAGATTTTTTTTTGAGTGAAATATATGTACTTTGATATTATAAATATTAAAAAGTTGTATTTTTAATAGTTTTGTCAAAATTAATTCTTGAAATACCCTGCAATTTTCGGGCGTTCAGGGTGGTGTAACCCCTTAAAAAATGTTTTGTAGCGAAAAATTTGTAACAGGATGGATTATATTACGTTCCGATACTAAACAGGAAACTCGTGGTTATCATTGGCCCTTCGTTCCAGGACATTCCTGCCAAAACAATTTAGTCCTGATAAGATTCGCTACGTATGCGTTTCAGACCTAATAAAATACGTTCATTATGTTGACTTTACCTCTTCCCTAATCTTTCTTATTAAGAACGGAATTTAACGTGTGAATTATATATTTTCCGAATGATTGTAGTTATTCAATACACTATAATTATTACTGTAATTATTATATACCAGCATAAATAATATAATACCGGCGAATGTCCGGATATTTGCCGTTGCATGTAAAATAAAGGGTCCCGATAAAATACCTTTCGTGAAAATACACTTTCCTGAGAGACGTTCATTACATTCATAACCGAATATAATTTGGTCAGCTCGTGACATCGCGTTTGTGTATAATGCAACTCTACCCCATAGAAAAATCTCTCGAAAATAAATACTAGCTTGTCAGAAAAACATCGGGCCCATACAATATAGTCCTGATAAGATAAGCGTCTATATAGTACCTATAAAATACGGTATAAGTAGTGTAGCTATGAGCGTTCTACGCCATCCCGAATTGGGTGAATACCGCGAATTAAGACCACGAATTGATTGCGCGAATAATCATTGTAACGCTACCTCTCAAAAGCGCTCGTTTCTCTCATTCGAAGCATGCTTTTTTTAATAGCGTCAAGGGGGGTTGGCACGGTGCCGACCTCCCCGACGCTCGGGGCCTGGGAGGTCTGTTTTTCCTACATCTTTGGAAAAACTCATGTACCTTCGACCACCCTTGGAAAAACACATGTAACCTAAGTATAGGACTGTTTTCCTACCTCTCATTCGAAGCGTGCTTTTAATAGCGTCGGGGAGGTCGTCATCGTGCCGATCCCCCTGACGCTCGGGGCCTGGCAGGTTTGTTTTTCCTAAATCTTTGGAAAAAACATGTAACATCTAAGTACTGATCTGTTTTTCCTACATCTTCCTTTCGAAAGCGCTCGTTCTAGATTCCCATATTTGGGAAACACATGTAGCATCTAAGTATAGATTTATTTTTCCTACATCTTCCTTTCGAAAGCGCTCGTTCTAGATTACCATATTTGGGAAACACATGTAATTTCTAAGAATATTAGATAATATGTTGGGACCTATATCTCGTAAAGATGGTATACGAGTTGAGACGTGTGTAAAATCCATTAGTCATTACGAATGTTCACTCATGAACCCTTTGTTAAATATGACCATTTTAAATAACCCATTTTCTTTTTTTGTACAATATCATGCAGGAAGGAAGATGAAGAAAATATAGAAGATATATTTAATAAATTTTATTTATTTTTTTATTTCTCATATTCATACATAACAATATACAATAGCAATCAAATGAAATTCATATTTACAATATCATCAACTAATGCATCGCTTTTAACTTGAAAATTGATGCAGTCTTTAATCATAGGTGGTGGACCATCTATCGTATCATAGCTTGATTCGAAATGTTTATAACATCGACGACATTCACGTATATCAGGATGCATTTGCATAGCAGGTGGCAAGCAAGCCCATGCTTCTTCAATTTGCCGGTCAGCAAATATGCAAATGAAATCAATCGGCAGACATTCTATATCTTTTGTTTCCATCAATGCGGGACGTTTTACTTCGTAATAAATCCTTAATGAACGTTGTGGAGATGCAGATGTGGGATGCATAGATTTTGCAATACCCAATTCTCAAGTATTCTTACATTTTCTGTAGCGCATGTTCCATTAATCGTATGATTTTCACACATCTCCGACAATTGATATTGCTGCTGCTGCTTCAGTTTTGTTAGAGATGGACAGTCCAAAATGTCGAGATCGACAACATTTTCAGCGTTTAATATATCCTCCAACCAACATTTTTTATCGACTCCTTTTACATAAACATTGCTAGCACATTTAACGATATCCTCCAAAGTTTCGTTTATAGCGTCAAATGGTACGTCGCCAGATTGCCATGGTAAACCGTGATAATTATTCATCAACCAGTTATTGACTCTCTTATAGTGTAAAGGTAACCACACCGATTGCTATGGCGGTTTAAACACATAAGTCACAATTTCACTGTCGACAATATTTATTACAGACATTTCCTTCTGTATGAACCTATTACCAGGCTCGCGGAATCCCTGTACGTCTACAATGTACTCCATTTCGTATGAAACTGATTCACTAGAGAATAAAGTATAACCGCGTTTTATTCATTGACGCACGCGCAATAATGGTTACCCCTCCTCTCAAACCAATTTCTTTACATTTCCACTTATTTCGTGTTAACATTCGTTAACAAAGGTAGCATTAATGAATAAATAAATAATTTATAATAATAATATTTAAATAGTAATAAATCTCTCATCATCATCAATATCCTTGTCTTCCTCCTGTGTATTAAAATGTATAATATAGAAATGATGGAAGAAGCTAGCAGTAATTAGAAAGAGTCACGCTTATCTCTATGCATTTATCTATTCACGGTATTTACGTGTTTTCATGAGTTCGAACCAAAGCTATAAGAGTTTGGACACGTGGGTAATGTAATTAATCATGCCCCTAACCGTTTTTTTTAATATGTGTACAATTTACCACATCTTAAATATCGCCATACAGGTTTCGACCTGTTAATTATCCGTAGACTTTACTATACGGTAACAATGAATCTGACTTCCCATAAGTAACAAATACATACGAGTATCGACTTGCTTATAATATAATTAATTAACCTTCATTTAATATATCCCACTTTTAAAATTTCTGAGAACAATAATTTGATTCATTGCAAGCTGCGATCATACACTTGCTGATATGAGTGGTTATGGAGCGATTACAATTGAATATGAGGTTCTTGAAAATTGGCTCTAGTTGACAATTAACCTTATTATCGCCAAGCAAAAGAATATGAAAGTGAAATTATTAAATATTACCGTACATCTACTGTAAAGCGAAAGCAATCTTGAGGACTCGGGATTTCTTATTTTTAAAATACCTATATTGCCATTACTATACATCCCTCCTAAATTAACAATTTGCACAGTCTTTAATCATCGGTGGTTGTCTATCCACGGTATCATCACTCGTTTCAAAATGTTTATCAACGACATTTACGTAAATTTGGATGCATTTGCATTGTGAGTGCTAAGCATGGCCATGCTTCGTCGATTTCACGTTCTGAAAACGTTGAGATGATATCTACAGGTAGACACTCGACATCTCTTGTTTCCATTAATGCTAGACGTTTCACTTCATAATAAACTCTCATTGACCTTTAAAGAGATGCAGGCTTGTCTTGAAGATTTTCCAGTATCCAATTTTTAAGCATTTTAACGTTTTGTTTAGGACACTTTCCGTTAAATGTATGATTTTCACAATTTATCGACAATCGATGTTGTTGTTGTCCTATGAGTTTCGATAGAGATGGACAGGCCAATATGTCTAGGTCGACAACATTGCCAGCATCTGAAATTTCCTGCAACCTATATCTTTTTTTCTGTCTGCGCCTTTTATGGATATCTTGTGAGCACATGTAAGGTTGTCTTCCAACGTTTCGTTGATTGCATCAAAGGGTATATCGCCCGATTCCCATCGTAGACTATGATAATTGTGTATTAACCAATCGTTTTACTTTGAAAACGTACTTTACAACATCACTGTCGGTAATATTCATAATGCACATTTCCTTTGGTATAAACCGATTACTAGGTCCGGGAATCGTTGCACGTCGGCAATATACTACATTTCGAGTACCTAATAATGATTAGCTTGTCCCCTTCATTAATTGACGCATCCTTCTCTCCCTTGTTATAAATCTAGTATTGTGCTTTTATATGCATCTGTTAGTATGCCTTGTTATAAGCTTAGTTTTAGTTTTAGTTATCTGCATATATGCTCTTTATTGGTTGGCCTAAGAGGTAATACCTCAAGCCATAATAAAGACAATCAATCAATCAATCAATCTTTCTCTCACACACTCTTTGTCACTTCCACATATGACGCGGTACCTCTAACTTATGGATCTACATCGAATCTTTCTCTCTAGATCGTAATATCTTTTCGTCAAATCCTATGCATCGGAAATCAAATCAGAGTGTAACAAAAACAGATAGTTTTTACGGTCACTAGATCCATCTCGGTATCATCCAATGTTCCTCTCGGGATTAGGATAGACGTTCCCATACTTGTCCATTGTCGATAGTTTGCGAGTTACGATGCTCAGATGATGCAGAGTTAAACGTAATATTAAATCGTTTCATGCAATACCACCAGTATGATGGTCTCCACACTTTTACAATTGATGAAATCTTTTCTACGATATTCGATTTACAGAAACTCTCTCTGGTGAGTAGACACGTCACACGTGCAAATTTTTGCTCCACCATATTTCAGTATTATTTACGATTATTTTCATTCTCAGGAGCGAGAAGTTATTCCAGAAGGTGTGCACCAGTTGTGGACCTGATTAATGAAATTTTTTCCGAGTGACAACATCTAGTGGGTCCACGGTGCGCCTTTTTGGAAAATCGCAAAATCTTTTCCACGGTTTTCACCGAGCACGTGTCAACGGCGATCGCGGAGCCAATGTCAACTGCGCAAGTCCACTCCAGTCACGTGGTGTAATGTGTTAGCCTCCTATTTCAATTAAACAACTGTCATCGAAACTGAATCGAAGAAAAGCGACTTATTACAAGGTACGAAACCCGATGCCGAAAACTAGAAGTAACAGCAAATCGGACCATAACGTAGCTGTTCGCGTTATTTGTGCAAAGTGTTACAAGTCTGTCATCGATTTCGTCAAGTGTCCCGTTTGCGAAAAGTGTTTTCACGAGTCTTGCGGACGGCTCTACCTACGCGGCAAATCGGAATCTGTGTGTTGCGTGCGCTCCTTGTCGCACTTAGTTCTTCCGCTGCCTACCGTCGGAACTACTGCTGTCGCGCGTGACGTATCTCTCCTCGCGCTCCCTACTCCGTCCTCTCTTCTTCATCGAGTGCAGCCGCTGTTAACACTGTCGCGACTATTTTCGGCTAGTTCCCTCCCTCCGCAAGTATTATCTGTTTCGCCTACCTTGCCCCCAAGTCAACTATGGATACGGAACAGCAATTTTCGCAATCCTTAAAGCGATTAACGGTGTGCGTCAGGAACTTACGGCCGTTAGAGCAGGTACTAACGCGAGTCGAACCGATCTTTCGAATTTAGCGTCTGCCGTACAGCAGAACACCGCCTCATGCAATGCTCTAAAATCGGATGTAGATTATATGAAATAAAGCAATGCCCTTGCACGACCAACTACGTACCTCATAGTAAATGGTATACCAAATCGGTGCTCTCTGTCATATAATGACATTATGCTCCGCGTGCTGACCCACCAGTTGTTTAATTGCCAGGTTTATTGAGCGACATCTTAAAAATCGATAAAATTGAACGTAATGGACCATCAACATCTTATTCTGCTGCTGCAAGTTCGACAATTCCTACACAGTATTTCTCCTTAAAAATACGCCTTAAATCTGTTGACGTGCGAAATTTTATTGTCGAAACAAAGCGTAAGTTGGGGAAAATTACCGTCCAGGAATTATTCCCGGAATTATGCAAAGATGCTAATGCTGACAAAACTGTTTATGTTAACGAGTTCTTGCTCTCATCGATCTACAATTTGCTTAAAAAAGCCAAACTTGCGGCTAATAACGCAGGTTATAAGCGCGTTTGGGCGAGAGATGGCAATGTTTTTGTAAGAAAAGATGGTGGCACCCCCGAGTTGTTAATTGCCACAGAACAAGACCTTAATAACATTGTCTGACAACCAAAGCAGAATCTTGTTAATCAATGTGTATCAAGTAACGTGTCTTCGTCCGATTCTTCGTCGTCTCTAAAAATTTCGTGTATAAATATAAATTCACTGCGTGCTCATCTGCAAGATGTAGAAAATGAATTAGCAGACTGCACAACACACATCCTGGCAGTCACCGAAACATGGATGACACCTTTTGTTGATTCATCGTGTGTTGCCGTTAAAAACTGTAAATTTGTCCGTAATGATCGGGCGCTTCGCAGGGATGGCCAAACACGCTTTATTTTTGGTGGAGGTGTCGCATGTTACCTCCACAAATCTTTATCTTACACTATTCTCGAGTGCTCAGTAAATGAAAGCATTGACACCCCAGAATATCTTTTTTTGGATGTCAAATCGTCTTCAAGAAATTTGTTATTTATAGTTATATACCGACGCCCTCATGGGCAACTTCTCGCGGAAATTATAGTTAAGTTTAATACATATATTTCTAAATATAAGAACATAATAGTAACAGGCGATTTAAACTTCGCAATTTGTTAGCGAATAGATTTGATTCTGTATATCTGCAAAATTTTATTCAAGACTATTCGCTTTTTTCTGTACCCTTTGGAACCACCCATTATTCTTGTTTTTCTTCTTCTCTGCTGAATGTTATGCTAGTCGATTCTTCAGATAAAACTAAAAGTTTTTCTACGTCTCCTACTACTTTTGCGGCTGGCCATTGTCTTATTACGATCCAATACGAATTCACGAACCTCAATTCCATTCCACAAATTATCACCTACCGTAACTTCGCCAAATGCGACTATTCTGCTTTAAATAAAGATCTCTCAGCATCACTTCAACTTAAGTTTCCTCACCTCTTAGCTTCCGACCACACACAACTTCAAACAAATTCGCAACTACACGGTCTAATAAACTGCGTAAATAATTTTTACGAATGTATTACCGAAGTTTTAGATTTACATGCGCCATTTATTACAAAACGTATTTTGCACCGCGCTATTCCGTGGATCACACCTAGTATACGAAGTAGGATTAAGGAACGCGACAAATTGTACCTGCGTGCGAAACGAACTCGAAACCTGCGTCTTTTCCAGGAATATAAGAATATGCGTCGCGAGATTAAAAATATCTTAAAAGCGGCCAAAAATCGTCACTTAGCCGAGCTAGTACTCCAACAAACAAGCACGAACAAACTCTGGTCTTGCCTACGAAAATTAGGACTTGCTAATCAGCCATCACAGTCGGCACTTCCTCATTTCTCACCCATTGCATTAAATCGTCATTTCGCACAAATATCGTCATCACACCCGTCTTGTGACTTAGCGACACTCAACAATCATGCGTCCATTACCCAATTTCCATACAACATTCAGCTTTACTGCTATTAATCATCATGATGTCCTACTTAGTCTTAATCTAGTTGCACAAAAATCACGTGGGCTTAGTCCCGATCATCTTCCTTTAGAGCACCTAAAATCCATGTTTACAACCATCGCACCATATTTAACATCCATTTTCAATCTTTCACTCATCTCTGGCTATTTCCCTCCCATTTGGAAATCATCTTACATCATACCACTTAAGAAAATCGCTAACCCCTTATGTCCTTCTGACACCCGTCCAATCACAAATCCTCCCCACCTCTCTAAGGTCATTGATTCTCTTGTCACCCAGCAGATCACAAAATATTTAGAGATAAATTGTATACTGCATCCCAAACAATGTGGATTCCGCAAATTTCACAGCACCCAAACTGCCCTATTACACCTTATGGATGATGTACGTTCGGGTATAGATCGTGGGGCAGTTACTATCCTGGTACTGTTCGATTTCTCAAAAGCCTTTGACTCCTTAAACCATGTCGTGATTCTAACCTGCCTTCGAGACATAGGCTTTGAGGAATCAACATTGAGATGGCTGCATTCTTATCTCTCAAATCGCTCTCACACAATAATTGGCCTGGATGGTTCAACATCTAATCCTCAGTATACTACATCCGGCGTTCCACAAGGTTCAAGCTTAGGCCCCATATTATTCATTATTGTTATCAATACCTTGTTTTCGAGACTTAAATACTGCAGACACAATACCATCATCTTTGCTGATGATACGCAATTTTATCTCTCGACCCCGATATGTCATCTAAATGAAACGATACGCAAGATTAACAGTGACATTGCTGAGCTTGTGAGGTGGTCCCATGATTATGGGCTCACTTTAAATACGCGTAAAACTCAGGCCATCATCGTAGGTTCACCTCAGAATTTAGCCGTTATGAAAAATCTCACCATACCACAAATTATTGTCGGGTCGGATGTAATACCTTATTCATATGAAGTAAAAGATCTTGGTGTTATAATAACATCCGACCTAACATGGAATCGCCATGTTAGTACCATATCATCTAAAGTACATAATGTTCTTTACAGGCTTAAATTTCGTGGTGCTTTTCTTCCACCGCACATCAAACTCACACTCGTCAACGCATTAGTCATCCCACATCTCGATTACGCATCTTTAGTTATAGCCGATTCAACAGCATATCTGAACACTAAATTACAACGCCTTCAAAACATTGCCTTGAGGTATGTGTATCGCCTGCGCCGGGATGAAACACTTGCGCCATATCGTCAGAAAGCCAACTGGCTACCCATAACATCTAGGCGACAGTACTTTCTCGGTAGCCTCACTCATCAAATCATCCATACCTCCCAACCTTCCTACCTTGCTGGCAGATTCATTCCTCTAGACCATTCCATTCGCCGATCTTCTCGCTTACAATCATCTCAATATCAACTTCCAATTCCTCGTACCAACATCTTTGCTTACTCTTTCTGGATCACATCCAGACAGTTTTGGAACTCCCTGCCACGCCGCCTTCACGCATTTACATCTCTCGCAACATTTCGTACTAACTTATTAACATATCTTCTTAGGGCTGATCAACCGTAAGTTTGTTACGTTTTCTATTTTTATGTTTTAACTATGCGAGCGACTTCTAATCAAATTTACTACTTACATGTAGCTCAAGTGCAATTTTGTTATTTTTTATTTACAATGTAGTATATATAAAGATGTATAATGTGTTTACCGCCTTATAGCAGAGATTATAATATAGTTTTAAGGTTTAAGTTGTATTATGTATCGCTTATCCTGACCGAAACATTGTAACGGCAGGATATTGAGTTGATGTGTCCACGGCTCGTAGTGGCCAGGACACTAATAAATAAGTCTTCAATCAATCAATCTCTTTCTCATTAGCTACCCACGTTTTACATCTATACGAATATCCGTACATCAACTCGAGTCGTGTGCACATTTTTGTGATGCAACATTCACACGACTATGGAATGAAATTAATTCTCAAATCAAACAAGTACAAGCGTAATGTATGTAGCATAACCGGCATGACTATTTAAATCCGTTTACAACAATGATTTGAATCATCACACTGCACGAAATGTTGTTATATTTGACAGATTTTTGTTACTTCGACATTGTAATCGTAATTAGTTAACTAAGTTATTCACGCACGAATACTATTGTTATATGTATTTTGTTAAATATATTGGAATAAGGAGACTATCCTCCTATCCACCACACCTAGTGTAATAGAAAAAGACACAAGTATTTATACCAATTGTTGCGTTATGTCCAAAATTACCGTCGTCGTTTCGCTTCGAAAGCGACATCGCAACTCCATCTGTTGGCTCACACGCAAACTCAACAGTGCCAGTATCGTCACCGAGTTTGCTATCATAGATCAGCGCTTATCGCTTTTGAATCTCGCGCCTACTGGCACTTTTCTTTGAGGAATTTCCACTATGCGAATTCAACTTCCGTCGCTGCGGCCCTCTCGAAATCGCTTTCCGGGAAGACTTTTTCGGTAAGGTCGTCTCCACGAGAACACCTGTTCTCCAAATCGGAGTATACAATTTAGCCCGCACCGTAATCTATACATCCGAAACGCTTTTCCGCCGCTTCCGCATAACAGATCTCGCAAGATCTTCGCGAATTTACTTTGCAGTCTGTAAGTGTAGTCTTAATGAATAATTCGCCCAAAACACCGGTGGATCGTCATCTTCCACCACGCGCTCCGAACAGTGTTGTTCGCGCTTAAATGTATCGTGCCAGCGAAATATACAGTGTTTTGGATTCATTTTCAATTATTCATTTCCATCCGCATTTTCCAAGCTCCAACCTTTGCTCAGTGCTGGACCAACGGATTCTGGGACCACGCAGTCGATGGTCGCGGTGCACTAAGATTGGGCACACGGCAGTTAATGAACACCAATAAATAATTTTCATGGTAATAAATTAACCTTTAAAAACTTCTTGTTTTAACATCACGGACTAAAATTTCATATTATTATAATTTTTATTAATATTGAATCGTTTATAGAACTAATGTTTTCATACATTATCACTCAAAAAGACTGCTACCCTATATGAAATAAAAGTCCAAACAAAAATTCAACATGAAGACATGCATAGGTTAATTCTATTTAAATGTGCGCATGTGATTCCGTAAAACATTAATCATTTTGAAAGGAAACGTGAAAAATTGTCAATGACCTGTCTGTAAGGCTTATACAGGGTGATCCAAAAGTCCCGGAACAGCAAAATATCTCAGCAGGAATGCATTTTCGGGGAAAATGTTTTAGACAAAAGTTTAAGGATTTTTCTCTGGCTATTTAATGGCGATATTGAATTTGACCTTGAACATGACCTTGAAGGTTATTTCAAGGTCAAGTTAATTTTTTTAAATGGGAATCCCTATTTTTTTTCACGGATTCGGAAAGAGCACAAAATTTTACGTCCGAATATGCTATGGCCGTTTTTTTCGTAGTATTCATATTTTAAAGATAAATTGCATCTACTCCAGATATTAACGAACACCTTACTAATAATTAAGACTGACAATCAAAGGGCATAATTTCGTATACATAAATAATTACAAATTTTGAAAGTTAATATTACGTACTTTGTATGTAGAGTGCGAGCAGATATATATTACAAGATTCAATAAGCAAAAATAAAACACGATGTTTTGAATGGGACATATTGAATATTGTGAGGAATTAAATGTAAGATAAAGAATTATATAATTACCGATCTACATTAAACAATATGTTTATTATGAATATAGTCGACAGCAAACTTATGACTTATAAAGAATCATATTAATAACTGTGAATGCTTTGGCCTATAATTTACGAAATATCCTTGATACGCGTGGGTAAGAAATTTCAGACACCGGCAATGGTACTGATCTCAATTTGTTTCGTTCGCACCTTTGGTGACGATGAAATTAAAGAAGCATTATTGTCATCAGTAACGTGAATGCACTCAGATTTAAGAAAATATACAACATATTGTAAAGGTGTTTTAAAGCTCCGATGTACTAGATGCCTATTATTAATGACGGGCAAGAGTCAATTTTGTGCACATTTTAGTCTAAACGTGATAATGAAAAGTCTGACAAATAGTCTGCAAATATTGTAAATAATATGTACGTGTTATAATATGCAATAATGATATAATTGAAATTAATCATAGAGATATGTGTGTTAAATGATTCATTTAAATGCATATTCATATCTTTATCCCCAACATTTCCAAATGAATATTCTAAATAAGCTTACGAAACAATCGTTGAATATTTACTCCCTTACAGAAGAAAGTATTCAATGCTTATTGAAAGTGTGTTTGGACTGTCGAAAAGAAACATGAAGTAAGATAGAACTATACAGGGTGATCCAAAAGTCCCGGAACAGCAAAATATCTCAGCGGGAGTGCATTTTCGAGGAAAATGTTTCAGACGAAAGTTTCAGGATTTTTCCCTGGATATTTAATGGCGATATTGAATTTGACCTTGAACATGACCTTGAAGGTTATTTCAAGGTCAAGTTAATTTTTTTAAATGGGAACCCCTATTTTTTCATGGATTCTGAAAGAGCGGGAAATTCTACGTCCGAGTATGATATGATCGATTTTTCCGGCAAGGTCATTTCAAGGTGAAACTTAAAACTCCCGTAACGGCGAAATATCTCAGAGGGTGTGCATTTCTTTGGAAATTGTTTCAGACAAAAGTTTAAGGATTTTTCCTGGGATATTTAATGGTAGCACAGAATTTGACCTTGAACATGACCTTGAAGGTTATTTCAAGGTCAAGTTTGTTTTTTTTAATGGAAACTGCTATTTTTTTTTCACGGATTCGGAGAGAGCACAAAATTTTACGTCCAAATATGCTATGGCCGTTTTTTTCGGCAATGTCATTTCAAGGCCAAACTTAAAACTCCCGGAACAGCGAATTAACTCAGCAAGAGGTCATTTTCGGGTAAAATGTTTCAGACAAAAGTTTCAGGATTTTTTCCGGGATATTTAATGCTAGCATAAAATTTGACCTTGAAAATTACCTTGAAGATTATTCTCAGGTCAAGATTATTTTTTTTTTTTAATTGGAACCCCGTTTCATTTTCTTAACGAAGTTATGAGGATCTTCCGGTATTGAGAGTGGTTAAATTCATTTTGTTCAGTCGATGCTATTACTGGACGATCTGCTCTAGGGAGATCCTTTACAGTGCCGTAAACTTCGAAACAATTTATTGTTCTGCCAAAAGTCGATTTAGGAATCAGTTCCTGTCCCTCGCTTGTCCTCTAATTTTGTAAATAGAATAATAAACTGTTTAAAAAAAGTGTATACATACATCTTACGCAACACTTGTGCAAAGTGAACTTGGGCGCGCGAACAGCGACAGAGAGCACGAGTCACCAGCGAAGTAAATAAACAACATACATTCACATTGAATTTATACATACGTGTACAGTCTTATAAGGTTACATTTTGGTCTTAACTTTATCGTTTTGTGAGATACATGGATTTCCTATCTAAACGCCTTTCCTATCTAAACGTATTAAGCATCATTTCAGTAACAAAATACATACGTATATTTCGTACAAAGAGCAATGGCTGCGCTAAGTGAACGAGAAAGAATAACCATTCTCATGATGAGAGGCTGGGGTGATAACCAGCGATCTTTAGAGAATGTGCGAACCTTATTTAACGCATCATTTAGAGAGGGACGAGAACCGATTTCTAAATCTACTGTTAGCAGAACAATAAATCGTTTTGAAGTTCACGGTACTGTGAAGGATCTCCCAAAAGCAGGTCGTCCAGTAACAGCATCAACTGAAGAAAATGAGTTGAATGTCGCGCTGTCAATAACGGAAGATCCTCATACTTCCATCAGGAAAGTTAAACAGCAGCACGACTTATGTTACGGTACAGTACAACGGATCTTAACTAAAAACTTGAAATTTCACCCATACAAAGTTAGACTCGTACAACAATTGAATGAAGACGATCCTGATAGACGCCTACAGTTTGCGGAATTAATGATGAATCGAATAGATGCTGATGCCGGTTTCTTGAATCGCATCGTATTTTCTGATGAAGCTACATTCTTCTTAAATGGGGCAATCAATAGACATAACATGTCTTATTGGAGTGAAACCAATCCTAATTGGATGGTCGATAGTCGTTCTACTCAATATCCTGAAAAAAGCGTATCAAGGATATTTCGTAAATTATAGGCCAAAGCATTCACAGTTATTAATATGATTCTTTATAAGTCATAAGTTTGCTGTCGACTATATTCATAATAAACATATTGTTTAATGTAGATCGGTAATTATATAATTCTTTATCTTACATTTAATTCCTCACAATATTCAATATGTCCCATTCAAAACATCGTGTTTTATTTTTGCTTATTGAATCTTGTAATATATATCTGCTCGCACTCTACATACAAAGTACGTAATATTAACTTTCAAAATTTGTAATTATTTATGTATACGAAATTATGCCCTTTGATTGTCAGTCTTAATTATTAGTAAGGTGTTCGTTAATATCTGGAGTAGATGCAATTTATCTTTAAAATATGAATACTACGAAAAAAACGGCCATAGCATATTCGGACGTAAAATTTTGTGCTCTTTCCGAATCCGTGAAAAAAAATAGGGATTCCCATTTAAAAAAATTAACTTGACCTTGAAATAACCTTCAAGGTCATGTTCAAGGTCAAATTCAATATCGCCATTAAATAGCCAGAGAAAAATCCTTAAACTTTTGTCTAAAACATTTTCCCCGAAAATGCATTCCTGCTGAGATATTTTGCTGTTCCGGGACTTTTGGATCACCCTGTATAAGCCTTACAGACAGGTCATTGACAATTTTTCACTTTTCCTTTCAAAATGATTAATGTTTTACGGAATCACATGCGCACATTTAAATAGAATTAACCTATGCATGTCTTCATGTTGAATTTTTGTTTGGACTTTTATTTCATATAGGGTAGCAGTCTTTTTGAGTGATAATGTATGAAAACATTAGTTCTATAAACGATTCAATATTAATAAAAATTATAATAATATGAAATTTTAGTCCGTGATGTTAAAACAAGAAGTTTTTAAAGGTTAATTTATTACCATGAAAATTATTTATTGATATAAATACTTGTATCTTTTTATATTACACTAGGTGTGTTGGATAGGAGGATAGTCTCCTTATTCCAATATATTTAACAAAATACATATAAATACGTTTCGTGCAGTGTGATTATTCAAATCATTGTTGTAAACGGATTTAAATAGTCATACCGGTTACGCTACATACAATTCCGAATCAAGAGATATACAGTTAGTTAGTATTAAAATATATTTACGCTTGTACTTGTTTGGTTTTCAGAATGAATTTCATTCCATAGTCGTGTGAATGTTGCATCACAAAAATGTGCACACGACTCGATTTGATGTACGGGTATTGGTATAGATGTAAACAATGGGTAGCTAATGAGAAAGAGAGAGAGAGAGAGAGAGAGAATGGTCGACAATTAAAGAAGACAGTTCAAAAGTCACATTCGCTATGAATAAGGCGACCTTTTGTGGACTATTATACACGGTTCTAATGTGAACAGATTTATTATTATCACAATGATAAATACTTTGTCGTTTTTCGTTTTGTTTTTACATTGGGGTCATTCCACGTCAGAAATATCACGATTTGCAAGGGGTCTTCGGATTTTTTCGATACTGGGTATAATTATACCTCCATATGAAAAATAAATTATGCCCAAAGGATTTTTGAAAATTTTCAAAATTACGCGCACAACGGGGTGATGAATTTGAAATCGAATTATTTTTCAAACCATTGTCACTCTGGAAGGTGGAATTCGATTTTTATGAACGAAACAAGATATTAAAGCTAAAAACATATAATTTCAAAATAAAAATATATATACAAAAAATAAAAAAAAATATAAATAAATAAAAAAAAATTTCAATTTGGCCCAAAAATAATGCAAAACAAATTTTTGAACCAATTTTTTTCAAACTTATACCCTTTTTATTTTTTTTTAATATGTATGTGGTGATTCCTTATGATTTCACCTTTAATTTAAAAAAAAATATTGATGGAGAGTTTCGTAGAACTCCAGATAACGTGTTTTGAATGAGCGGACGGGACGCGGCCGTACAGTGCGCCTTATCACGTCGTCGCTTATCGCTTTTAGAGGCCCTGAGGTACCACGTTTTTAACCCTTTGAGGGGCGGCGTCACAAATATGTACCAGCTTTTCTATCCAAGTTTTTTTAATATTTCATATATAGCGCACACGGAGTTCCGTTTCCGGCTTGATTGCGACTTAACGTTCGTTTTTTCGCTCCGTTGAATTTTGCATAAAAGTTAATATTTCTGACGTGCAGTGGTGTTCTTTGCGCTTGACGGTGTGTCAGTGGTGAATGCGCTCAAGGAAGCTTATTTTTCGGACATTTTTGAGCATTGATTGACTCATTTGAGGAGTATTCTAACCTCAATCTTCCATCTGTCATTAAGACGAAGGGGAACATGTGCTCCTGCGCAGGCTCGAAATTCATCTCTGCCGTGACTACGCTAATCAGGCGGAATCTCCAGCTTGCCGTATCTGCTCCTCTTGCCACGTTCTCCTTCCACTATATTTCACCAGGCGACAGCACTTTCCAGCCGTGCAGTATACCGTACATGTCGGAGAAAGGTTCGCCTCCCAGCTGTAGCGGCCAGTCAGTCACTTCCCCCAGCCAATCTTCGGGGAAGAAGGAGGTGCGACCCGCACCGCTCATTCGACCATCCCTTCTCTCGGGTCGGCCTCCCACTGCCGCCCGGTGGAAAGACCTACGCTCGAGCAGCTGTGGCACGCTCGACTCCTACGTTATTAATAAACGAAACCGGAACACCTTATCGCCGGAATCGGACATTAGCAAAAGTGACGACAATAGGAGTACAAAAAAATTAAATCAACTTGACAAATCTGATCCAGTAATATTATCAAAATTAGACGATATGGCTTCCAAAGCAGCACTTAGTAAAATGCAAGCAGCGCTGCAAACATCGATTTCGGCTGTCTCTGTTTCCGTAAATGCCAACACTGAGGAAATTAGGCGCGACATCGCGGGCTTGACACAAATAGTTCTCGACCAGAGAAATGAGTTCTCAGCGCGCATCACCGCCCTCGAAAAGAAAGTCGAAGAAAACGCGAGTACAAACGATCAACTCAAAGCGAAAGTTGAATCCCTGGAAAGACAACTTAAGCGGAAAAATATTATTATTACCGGCCTTCGAAATAATAACAAGGATTCTTCGAAACAAGATATTGATTCTTTTCTTGCGGATAAGTTTTCGCTTGAGAATGTTGTGGCCTCAGTCACAACATTAAAAGCCAATCCACCGACTTTATTAGCGGAATTAACATTATCTGACCAGAAATCCAAAATCTTGTCAGAAAAAAGAAAAGTGCTGTGAAATACCAACATCTTTATTTCGAACGACCTTCGAATACAAGGTTCGTGAGGCACGCCGCAAAGCAACAGCAGACATCTCGTTCTCTAGACGAGGTAGAAGTGTTTTTTGGGCAACAAACGATTATCCTGGTCCGACGAACTCCAAGAATTTGTTGACCTGTCAAATCTCGCAGAACACGAAAACCAAGACATGTCTTGTGCTTCTGGAGAAGCCCTAAAGGGTCCTATGGAAGACACTTTACCCAATTCTACGTCTCAAGGACAACAAAATTTATAAAGGCTACCCATCTATCTTCTTCGTCATCAACATCTCCGGTATTTAAGGCGAAAAGTTCAACGGACTCATCGACTCATGGGAACACTGTATTTGATGCGCAAAAATGTAAAGTAACCCGTATTGTTTTTTGGAACGCTCGCGGTTTTTTAAATATTAAAAATAATTCTTTTTCCTCAACGCAAAGTATTATTAATTTCTCAGAAACTTGGTGCAACGTCGAAAGTAAGATTCGCGAACTAAAGTCTAACTCGGGTACGATTTTTTCTGCAGCCACTCTCGCAGCCTCCATTGGACGTTTCAGTGGGGGGCTTTTATCTATGATAAATCCTGATTTTGCTCACGAAATTCTCGACGTTTCACCAAATTGGATTTTTTACTCAGTCAATACATTACCTATTAAAGTTATAATCGGCTCTTTTTATATTCCTCCAAATGCTGATCTGTCTGTAATTTTTTTAAATTTAAATAATGTTCTCGATGCTCTTAAAACCCAGTTTTTGGACTGTATGTTTGTACTCGGTGGCGATTTTAATTGCAGGATTGGGACATTGGACGACAATTACAACATTGATCAAATATTTGAAAACTCTAATGTCTCATCGATGCGAGTATCCCACGAGGCGGTGCACAATAAGCACGGCTCGGCTCTACTGGAGTTCATATGTTCCAACAATTTCGTTTTAATTAATGGCAGGTCACTTAGTGACACTCCGGCCCACTTTACTTTTCTTGGCAGCAATGGCTTTAGTATAGTCGATCTTGTGTGGGTTTCCGACACTCATTTACCTTTTGTGTACGATCTTAAATTAGGCGACGATCTCCACGGGTCCGATCATTTACCGGTATATTTCCCCTATTTTTACGTTCTGAACGCGCAATTCAGGCAGATTCTCACGCTCTATCAGCTAGTGTACCCGGAGTGAGAGTTGTGAGGTCGAAAGATGGGTATGATAATTTTGTAGCTGCCTTAAAAAAATCGAGAACTTGAGAAGAACCCGCAAGTGCAGATCCTACCACGAATTACGTAAGTTTTTGCAGGAAGCTTAAAGAACTCGCTTTAGAATCTAACATATTAATGGCGACCTATCACCGTAGTTTTAGTTTTACCAATTTTGGGCGTAACTTGTGGTTTAATCGAGACTGTGCTGCAGCGAGAAAACAAACAAAGCGCTCTTTACATGTAATGCGGTGAAATGATTATAGCGAGCTCACAGTTCAGGAATATATAATAGCTAAAAAATCATACACGAAATTAATTGCAAATAAGAAGCTAGTTCATATTTCCAAATTAACCGATATTTTTGTTGCGACTAAGAATGCCTGCGACTTTTGGAAAGCGGTCCGTCTTTTCTGTAAGAAACCGTCTGTTGGGTCATTGATCTCGGAGGAAGCGTGGAGAAACTTTTTTTCTACAGTTTTTCCCCAAACTATCGATCTTTTACTTCTGCTTCCTAATATCCACGATCCTGCACTCGATTTATCGGCAAGCATTAACTCACTCAAGGCCGGTAAGGCAGTTGGCCCGGATAGTCTACCTGCAGAAATTTTCAAACTACTTGACAACTCTTCAACTTTTCGTTTATTAGATACTTTTAACGCGTTTTTTGAGCGAGAAGAATTTCCTAGTGACTGGGCCCGGGCGACTGTTTTTACCATCTTTAAGAAAGGCTTACGAGATTATCCGTTTAGCCACAGATTAATTGCGATAACAAATGCCATATCTAAAATATTCTCACAGATTTTGAATAAACGACTTACAGACTGGACAACATGTAGGAATATTATACAAGAAGAACAAGCAGGATTTCGTTGCGGAAGAGGTACGGAGGATGACATCTTTTGCTTTCTCGCCGCTATACAGATAGCCCTCCGGCGGAAGAAATCCAAAATCTATAGCATATTTGTAGATTTTAAAAGAGCACTCGACACAGTTCCATACGCACTGCTCTGGAAGAAACTGGCTGGTTTAGGTGTAAGGCCAAATTCATAAGGATTTTAAGAGCTATCTATGAAACGGCATCCTTATCAGTCAAAATGGCGAACCGACACTTGATAGAATCGGACGTGACCATAGGGGTGATACAAGGTGAAATTTTAAGCCCTCATCTTTTCCTACTCTATTTATCTGACTTGACAGATTTCTTCAGGAGAAGGGGGGTCAGAGGTGTTGATTAAACAACTACATTTGATCTGCTCATGTTAATCTACGCCGACGATCTTACGATTTTCGCCTATTCACCGACGGACTTACGCGAGAAGTTGCGGCTACTTTCGGAGTACTCGGAGTGTAATGGCCTTATGGTTAATGTCGAAAAAAACAAAATTATGTGTTTCAGAAGGGGCGGACATTTAGACTCTTACTCGAAACATTTTGAATTTAACGGTAGTCCGGTTGAGGTTGTCAATAGTTATCGGTATTTGGGAGTTATCTTTTCCTCCTCCGCGCAGGGTTTATTAGCCGCGACTGCTTCAATCGCATCAATTATAGCCAACGCTAAAATAGATTCTTGGGAGGCAATTTGGAAACTATATGGAGCGAGCATTACTTCCATTCTGCTTTATGCCGCTCAACTGTGGGGCCTTAGATATACCTCTTACCTAGAGTCTGCTCAGATCACTTTTTTCAAACGCATCTTCAACCTCCCGGTAAATACACCATCATATTTAATGCGGTTGGAAGTCGGCCTTCATTCTATAGCTGTAGAGGTACTCAACCGTGCTATGAAATGGGTTGTTAAAGTCATACGCCTACCCGACTCTAGGATTCCAAAAATACTTCTGACGCGTTTAAGGGATTTACTTCAGGCCAATACAAGTGACTCTTTTAACTGGCTGTCACAAGTTAAATCTTTTACCGACAAATTGGGGGACAACGAACTATGGGCGAATTTTGATGCAGATTTCTGGGAGCGGAAAAGGCTAACAATAGTAGATCAGTTTGCCGAACTAAGCAGGAAAGGTGATTTCGAACATTACTGCAACGCCAACTCTCCGCAATTACCCATATACCGAAATTGTAATGACTCATATTCCACGCATTATCCGGCCCGACTTCCTCCTGATCATTTGAAACTAAGAATTAAACTTAGAGTATCCACGATTCATTCTAGATCTTTGCTAATATCTGGACAGCGTTTCGCATACCATCCGACGGCTCTCTGCATGCTTTGTAATCTCCGCACTAATGAAAATCTTATGCATATTCGTTTTGATTGTCCTCTTTATCATGTTCTACGGGAACATTATAAACGGGAAAATATTATCATAAGTCTTATCTGCGCCAACGACGTTACTTCAGCGAAAACTCTATACTTTTTTGTAAAAGCGTGTTTCAGACGCCGGGCTTTTATGTTAAGTGATTAGCTTAGTTTAGATTAGTTTAGCTTAAGAAATACTTTGTACACATCTTTGTAACACTATGTAATGCCCGATTACGGGACTCCATCTCTACGGGACATCTGTCCCTTTACAAGAATAATAAATATCTTATTTATCTATCTATCTATATATAGCGCACACGCCGCGCTGTGCCGCGTTTTGCATGCACGCGCTCGCGTCGACCGGCCAACTTCAGTAATTAATTTTTCAAAAACGAAGAAAAACATATCGTTGCTGATTTTTTGTAGAATACACATATGTTGGTAGTTTCTAAAAAAAAATTTTTCAGAATTTTTTACCATCTTCTTGGTTGTTAAAAAATTCCGGAAAAAATATATTGTTAAATAAATAACAGACAAAAATTTATTTGCACAACGTTCATAATTTTGTATTAAAATTCAACATTTTTCACACAAATTTCCCTCCTAATATATTCCGATAACGTTGCATTAAGTCAAGTTGTTGTATATTTTGTTCCGTGGGCTCTTATTTACGACTCCTGTGCTTCCGCCCCATCGGCCAATCACGACGCCGCGGACGACAACGCTCTCGATTGGCGCACCGATGTCGATCGCTATAAGAACACGTCGCGGACACGACACTTAAACTTTCGCTTATATGCGACCGAACGAGCGAGTTCCTCATCGACCAATCACGACGTCGCGAAAGAATCGCTTGTGATTGGTGCGCCGATACGTGCACTACTATTATAAGAACGCGTCGCGGACGCGTTACTCGACTTCTTCACGCACCGGCGTCGGGCACGAGCGGACCTCCTGAGCAATAGGCTCTCTCCCCACGATCACGACCAACGGACTAGGTGGATGGAATAAAGTGAAGAGAAGCGCTATAATTATTCAAAACATCTCGTTTCTTTTTCCCTTATTCCCGGTAACCACACGGGCATGTGACAGTCGGCGCGACAACTCCTGGGACGCCGCATCGACAAGCAGCCACTCAGGGACGACAACAAATACAGCGGCTGACCGAATTCGGTACTAACTCTTTCGATGTTTTTTTTCTTTTCTTACTTTTTGTTGCTATTCACAGCAGAAACAAACTAACTACTCCGTCGTTTTCACGCTTAAAAACAAAGGGAGTAACTAATCCGTCGTTTTTTTACGACGCTTAAAAAAAAAAGGGAACTAACTACACCGTCGTTTTCACGACGATTAGAAAGGAAGATTCCACCCCGGCAATCAAACGGCGGTCTTCAGCATCGGAGATCCTCGACCGCCGCCAGGTGGCGGCACACCAGAGATCATTCTCACAAGGGAAGTGAGTTTTCGCCGGGACAAAAGACGTCGCCAACCCCGAACGATTTTTATTTGTTCTCCGCAACAAAGTTATACGTGGAGGTGAATGAAATGAGAGTCATTTTTTTAAATTTAATTTTATCGTTTTTCTTTTTTTTTTAAATTTTTGCACATTTTTTTTTTAATTGTTCCAATTTGTTATTTTCTTTTTCTTTTCGAATTTTGTGATTTTTTTTCTACCACAGATTCTAACAATTTTGTCGATTCAGAATATTGCCTACACTGAATATTTTTATCACCAGTTAGGATGAAGGAATGGAAGCTTCTTGTACCCGGAATTGCCTGAACTTTTTTGAAACGCTTTTTTAAACTTCGCGCTTTTTTGTCATGTTCTTTTTGAGAGCAAAATATCATTTTAATAAAATATCATCCACATTGAATATTATTTGCATTTTGTGTATTACCATAACCTCCATTAGTTTTTTAATTGATATAAACCCCATTTATACGAATTTACGTACCTGTAGGTTCTGCATGTATATAAGAATACATATTCATTTTATGTACTGTTTTTTAAATTTGATTTTATCTCGCTTTTTGAAGATTAACTCTTTATTAAAAACAACACACGGCAGAAGAAAGTAATTTTATTAATCTCGTTTATCACAAACGATGTTTCGGTAAAAAAGTCTCTTGGGAGTTCTTCGCAACTTCTCACGGTGAAAGTCCATATGCCGGGATAGGAGGAACCGTCAAATGAGAAGCTAAACGAGCAAGTTTACAACGAGCTAGTGATAAACAAATTTTATCAGCTCAAGATCTATTTTTTTTTAAATTATAGGTGAAATTAAAAAATATTAAAAAGGATGTTGTGCAGCGCGCAACACATATCCGGAGTAGCCGCATGCGGGTAACGCGTTATACGCGAGGGCGTGATAAAGCGCACGGCGCGGCCGCGTCCCGTCCGCTCATTCAAAACCCGTTATCTCGAGTTCTACGAAAGTCTCCACCCATATTTTTTTTTAAATTAAAGGTGAAATCATAAGGAAACAGCACATACATATTAAAAAAAATAAAAATGGTATAAGTTTGAAAAAAATTGGTTAAAAAATTTGTTTTGCATTTTTTTTGGGCCAAATTGAATATTTTTTTTATTTATTCGTTTTATTTCGAAATTATATGTTTTTATCTTTAATATCATGTTTCGTTCATAAAAATCGAATTCCCCCTTCCAGAGTTACGATGGTTTGAAAAATAAATCGATTTCAAATTCATCACCCCGTTATGAGCGTAATTTTGAAAATTTTCAAAAATCCTTTGGGCATAATTTATCTTTCGTATGGAGGTATAATTATACCGAGTTTCGAAAAAATCCGAAGACCCCTTGCAAATCGTGATATTTCTGACGTGGAATAACCCATTGACAGAAAGAAATATGTAGTGTAGATAAGATGACTTAGACCACGTAAAATGTAATTATACATGGACTGACTTTAAGATGTAATGATTTTAAGTATTTGTTTTTAGAGTGCAGTACGTCGCGATTCAATATACATACAAAAATTAATTGTTTAAACGATGTCAACTTAATGACTGAACATTTAGAGATCTTTGGCGCGCTCAATTGTATTATAAATGGATCGAAACTTGTATTCATACGAATATGTACATTTCAATGAGATCGAATATCGTAGAAAAGATTTCATCAATTGTAAAAGTGTGGAGACCATCATACTGGTGCTAGTACATGATACGATTTAATATTGCGTTTAACTCTGCATCATCTGAGTATCGTAACTCGCAAAATATCGACAATGGACAAGTATGGGACCGTCTATCCTAATCCCGAGAGGAACATTGGATGATACCGAGATGGATCTAGTGACCGTGAAAACTATCTGTTTTTGTTACACTCTGATTTGATTTCCGATTCATAGGATTTGACGAAAAGATACTACGATCTAGAGAGAAAGATTCGATGTATATCCATAAGTTAGAGGTACCGCGTCATATGTGGAAGTGACAAAGAGTGTGTGAGAGAAAGATTGATTGATTGATTGATTGTCTTTATTATGGATTTAGGTATTACCTCTTAGGCCAACCAATAAAGAGCATATATGCAGATAACTAAAACTAAAACTAAGCTTATAACAAGGCATACTAACAGATGCATATAAAAGCACAATACTAGATTTATAACAAGGGCGAGAAGGATGCGTCAATTAATGAAGGGGACAAGCTAATCACTATTAGGTACTCGAAATGTAGTATATTGCCGACGTGCAAGGAATCCCGGACCTGGTAATCGGTTTATACCAAAGGAAATGTGCATTATGCATATTACAGACAGTGATGTTGTAAAGTACGTTTTCAACGTAAAACGATTGGTTAATACACAATTATCATAGTCTACGATGGGCATCGGGCGATATACCCTTTGATGCAATCAACGAAACGTTGGAAGACAACCTTACATGTGCTCACAAGATATCTATAAAAGGCGCAGACAGAAAAAAATATATAGTATGTGTGTGCGTGTGCGTGTGCGTGCGTGCGTGCGTGCGTGTGTGTGTGTGCGTGCGTGCGTGCGTGCGTGTGTGTGTGTGCGTGCGTGCGTGCGTGCGTGCGTGCGTGCGTGTGCGTGCGTGTGTGCGTGCGTGCGTGCGTGCGTGCGTGTGTGTGTGTGTGTGTTTAGAATAATTTATTTTAATCATCAAGCGAGAAGGATTCTCTCCAAAAACAAGTTTCTGACATTAGAGGGGAAACAGCCGAAAATGTTTACGAACCCGAAATTAGAATTTCGAAATTCAAAATTGCGGATCCTACATGTCGGACAAACTTTTAAAAAATTTCATTAAATTCGATAAAACTGTGCAGTAGTAAGTTTTTGGGTTCGCTGATTACAAATTCGTAATAAAAAATTTTAAATTCAACATGGTGGATCCAATATGGTGGAACAAAAATCAGAATATTACTGAAATTAAATAAAACTATCCGCCATATTGGATCCGCCATTTTGAGTGTGAAGATTCTGAGTTAGGATTCGTAATCAGCGACTTCAAAAAATCCCAAAATACAGAGTTTTGTCTAATTTAACGTAAATTTAAAATTTTTATCAGCCATGTTGGATCCGCCATTTTGAAATTCGATATTTTGAGTTCGGATTCGTAATCAGCGCCCTTGAAAACCCCCGAGTAAATATTATCAAGCGCATTGGGCGGTATGTACAAATCGAGATACAAAGGGTTTGAAAACTAGCCGCCATTTTGATCGCTACACTTGCCATTGAATTTCGATTTCGCATTTATTCGTCCAGAAACGTTTAAGGTGATGTCTTATGATATTGTAGCTACAGTCTTAATGTCAAAGTCAATCTAATAAGAATTTTAGAGCAAATCTTGTGAAATAATTGTATGTTTTTTGTGGGGTTGCTCGATAGTGACGGCCATTTTGAGGTTGCGTTTGATCATTTCTGCAAAACCCCAGATTGCATTAAAAACTACAAACCTAGACGAACACTTTGGTACCTGGCAAAGTATTATTTTCTCAAAAGAAAAATGGGCAGGTGGGGTATCTGATTTCACAAAGAATGCCATATACAGGGTTATCGAGAAGTATCGGACCCCCCTAATATCTTCAGTTAGAATGCACTTAGGAGAAAATGTCCAATAGCAAAGTTGTATGGTTTCAAGCGGGGAGTAAGATGATGACCTTGACTTTGACCTTGACCATGTCCTTCAAGGTCATTTCAAGGTCAATCTTATTTTTTTAAATAGAACCCCCTACATTTTATTACATATTCTAATAGCTTATCTCGAGAGCTTTCCAAAACACTATAATAAAATATTTTTTTATTAAGTACTTTTTGAGTTATAAAGGTTTGAAGTTAACAATTTTTTGACACAAAATGTAGAATATCTTGTAAAATATTATTTAGTTTTCAGTAATCATAACCTTAATACTTTTGTGCGCGGAATAATGAGACCAATTAATTGGTTTAAAGAAAATACATTAATCGGATCCCCCTAATATTTTCAGTAAGAATGCATTTTGGAAAAATGTCCAATAGCAAAGTATTGTACGGCTTCAAGCAATTATGCTAATAGGCTCTGGCGAAAAACTGCCCGAACGTAATCGCGAGTAGCTTCTCGAATGCGTGATTTCCGAAGGCGTTAGCGGGAATCTGACCGAAAGCGTTGGCCAATCTTTATTCTCTCACTCTCGCAGGCACCAATGTACGAGCTCTTGAGCAAACAATACGGATCACTGATTTGAAACTTTGATGCAGTGCTGTCTTCTTCTTAGCGAGCAGCAGTCACCTCGTGGACGAAAACGAACAGCCTCAAAAATTTTTTCTGTAACAAAAGAAACCATTGCGCTTCAATTGATTATCCCAAACATCTTCATTTTGTTTCCAATAGCCCAAAAATTTTTCGTAAATATTATTAATTGATCTATTAGATTTTCAGTTGCTCAACGAGCTTTTTGCTAGTGCTGGTTAAAATAAACAAATCGATAGTTGGACCAACACTTAATAATTAGTATTTTTCTCTACTTAATTATCTAGATCAATTTCCTATCACTTACCTGATTAATTCTTCTTCGCTCTAATTAAAAATGGCGGAGCTTTCTGAAAGAGATCGAATAACACTGTTAATGATGCGAGGATGGGGAGATCAACAAAGAGGGTATAAAACAGTAACGCGATTATTTAATGAAAATTTTCGGAATGAAAATAATAGGATCTCCAAAAGTACTGTAATCCGTACTAATCCGTAGACATAGCTGGTGGAAATATGGATGAAATTTATTTCCAACAGGATGGAGCTCCACCTCATTATGGTGTCATTGCCCGTCAATATTTGAATGAGGTCTTTCAGGGCAGGTGGATAGGGCGAAGGGGTCATATTGAGTGGCCACCTCGGTCTCCGGACTTGACCCCACTTGACTTTTTTTGTGGGGTTACTTGAAAAGTAAAGTTTATGCCACCAAGCCTCAAGATTTAGATGATTTAAGAGGGAGAATAACTCGAGAGATAGAACTAATACCGCCAGAAACGTACCGGAATGCGGTTTCGGCTGTTTATAACAGATTGGCACATTGCCAGGCTGTTGAAGAGCAACAATTTGAACATTTGTTGTGAATTGTTTGGTACAATTAAATATTTTGCCCAAGCTAACCAATTGGAATTAAATTTGCCTTAACTGGCCGGACTCACACACCACTCTTGCCTTAACTGGTCGGACTCGCACACCGCTCTTGCCTTAACTGGTCGGACTCGCACACCACTCTTGCCTTAACTGGTCGGACTCGCACACCACTTAAAAAATTGTTAACTTCAAACCTTTATAACTCAAAAAGTACTTAATAAAAAAATATTTTATTATAGTGTTTTGGAAAGCTCTCGAGATAAGCTATAAGAATATGCAATAAAATGTAGGGGGTTCTATTTAAAAAAATAAGATTGACCTTGAAATGACCTTGAAGGACGTGGTCAAGGTCAAATTCAAGGTCATCATCTTACTCCCCGCTTGAAACCATACAACTTTGCTATTGGACATTTTCTCCTAAGTGCATTCTAACTGAAGATATTAGGGGGGTCCGATACTTTTCGATGACCCTGTATATACATTATGTACATATATTCTCAGGGAAGCGAAATCGATGCACTTGATTAGAGGATGTTTCAAACAGCGGCAATGTAGCTTCGGGAGAAACCCTTCTCGAATGTGCATGTCAAAGTCCATTACTATATTTAGCTGACTGGTCAATTCAGAGGTATATAGCAGCTGCAACATCAGTCATTTTGATGAAGAATGGGACTTGAAACAAAAATCAAATATAAACTAGTGTTGGCGTGGTGCCTCGCTCGCTTCGCTCGCTCAGCAACTTCGACCCAGTAGAGAGTCGACTATTCCTTAATACTCGTTTGTTTACTAACAGCTTTCAATTATATTATAAAATTATATTGATATTTGGGGGTCCAATCATATTTAGGTCCAAGTGGCTTCGATAGAAATGTTACAAGAATAGTGTTTCTTATATGTACGAAAATTGAAAATGAGCATTTTCAAAACTTCGACCCCGACAACAGGCCAGCCGAAGTATTAATAAATAAAAGTTGCAAAACACTTACTTCAAGCACTTGTATTGTAATAGACTATTCGATGCATATTACATGTTTACAGTGTTTTACTAATTACTGTCTGTATCATTATGATCTTATATATACAATATATATATATATATATATATACATATAATTCGTCAAAGATATCTTGAAAGTTTCGAAAAGATCTCTGACGGATATCTTTTAGATACTATAAGACATCTTTTAGATATATCGAAACAGTTATATTCGTATCAATGGCGTAAAAGAACTTATGCGCCCATAGGTGATCACCGCGCCCGAGGCGCTGGCGAAGACTACCCCCCGGGGGGGGGGGGGGGGGTCGAAACGTCGAAATTTGATGAAAGACTATAGGGTAATTTTTTTGCCGAGGTGACCAAATGCAATACTTTTTCAGACAATAGTCATAAGCATTTTAAACCAGTTTTTATGGCATTATGGTTGACTTTAGGAAGAAAATGCATACAACCATTTTTATAGAGAATTTTATGCTCTATCTTTTTTGTTTGAAACATTTTTTAATAAAATTTGTATTTTTCAAAATAAATGCAAAAAAACTACGAAGAAACTTAATTGGGGCTAATTTTTGTTAGTATTGGACGGATGGATCTGCGCCAAAATCTAATCAGAGCTAAGTTATGCCAAGACGCGTATTTAAAAAAAAAATTATGTCAATACGCTTATCCGTTCGCGAGTTATCGCGAGACAAAAAAACGGGACGTACGGACGTACGGACGTACAGACGTACGTACGTACAAGATCACGGACACAAATTTTTTTATTGTTGATTTGGGTTCCTTAGGGCCTGAAACGTCGACATTTGATGAAAAACTATAGGGTAATTTTTTTGCCCGAAGTGACCAAATTCAATACTTCGTCCAGACTTAGTCTGGGTCGAACTAATGAACACTAAATATACAAATGTATAAATAAATTAAATAAAATTATTGAATTTTAAAAACCTGACTTCAGATTCGTGATCAGTGGCCTCAAAACCCCGAAGACATCAAGTTTTATAAAAATCACTAAATTTTTTAAAAATTTGTCCGCCATATTTGATCCGCCATTTTGAATTTTAATGTTCCTAAGGATTCATAAATATTGCTTACCAGAACTGCAACATGTTATCAATTACATCATTTCCTCTGGAATCTTTCCCGATATTTGGAAACATGCCGCTGTTCGTCCCATTCTAAAAACTGCGAAACCGCTGTCACCGGCAGATTTGCGACCGATTAGCCGCCTCCCTCTGTTCTCCAAAATTTTTGAAGAAGTCTGCTATGAGCAATTGTTACAACATTTTAACACTTTTAACCTTTTTCCAAAATTTCAATCAGGTTTCAGACATTATTTCGGTTGTGAGACAGCGCTCTTAAATGTCTCGGAAGAGGTTCTTGCCAACTGGGATCATAATCTGATCACGTTTTTAGGCCTACTTGACTTTTCTCGTGCATTTGACACCATAAATCATGATTTGCTAATTGCCAAATTATGTTTTTATGGAGTCTCAGTAAATGCGTGTAATTTAATTCGATCTTATCTTATAAATAGGACACAGGCTGTAACTATTCGTTTGGGCAATTCAGTTTTGACCTCTACGAGCAAATCTCTATCATGTGGAGTTCCTCAAGGCACTAAATTAAGTTCGCTCCTATTTATAATTTTTACTATTGACATTTATGAGTGCTGCCAGAATCTTAAAATCAAAACGTATGCTGATGACACGCAAATTATTATGCCTGCTCAACCTCACGATACATTGCGTGCGACTAGTCTATTTAATTTAGATCTTATCAAAATTGAAAATTGGGCTAATGACAATGCCTTGTTTATTAATCCTAATAAATCAAAGATCCTGCTAGTAGGAAGCAAGAATCAGCTCTCAAAAGTCAACGTTGACCATATTAGAATTACCTTAAAAGGCGACATTATCCCAACAGTCAAGGAGGCGAAGAATCTGGGCGTCACTGTTGACTGCAACTGGTCCTTTACCTCACACATTTCGAAAAAGGTAGGAATTGCGTACACCCGATTGCGCCAGCTATATCCTTTGAGGCGAGAACTATCCAATGATACAAAATTAATGCTCTGCGAATCACTTGTGTTGCCACATTTATTGTTTTGTATTTCGGTCTTTGGGCCATGTGTTTCGCAAAAAAAAACTGGATGAGAATCCAAGCAGTCCAAAATGCCTGTATTCGCTTCTCATACCTCATAAAGAAATTCGACCATGAAGGCTAAACTGTGGCCACATTTTATTTTTCAAAGTAAAATTAAAGCGTTCGCAAATTGATGCTTTTAAATTACTGTATGTAGAATATAAATTAATGTCATGTTTTTCATTAAATTTAAAAATTTTGAATTATAAAATGCTTTCCCACGGTCGGTATGTAGATTCTTTGGAATTAGACCCATTTCAAATATCGATTTCATGGCAATTGTAACGTCATCACCAGTCTCTTTTTACCGGGCGGGCCCATGCATAATTAGAGAACACATCGATGACAGTTAACAAATATTTG
Source organism: Trichopria drosophilae (assembly GCA_030407085.1). Taxonomy (NCBI): domain Eukaryota; kingdom Metazoa; phylum Arthropoda; class Insecta; order Hymenoptera; family Diapriidae; genus Trichopria; species Trichopria drosophilae. The sequence goes on from CM059582.1 coordinate 104,308,070, forward strand.
TCACCCTTATTTTCATCTCCATATGGAATCATTTCTACAAGATCAGCTTGCCAAGTTTCATCGAATCCACGAATATCTGCTCGCCGGCTTGAATAATGCTTTCTTGCTGGTTTATGAAGTTCTTTCACAACTTCTCTCTTCTCTTTAGAGGTCATTGTAGTTAAACAGATATGACACCTTCTTGATTAAAACTTTTGGGTGGATTGTTGCAGATAGTTTATTTATTCACATTTTTCAGACCAACTAATTAATTCTTCCGTAAATAACATCAGTTATTTCATTTATCTTCTTTATGGCTTCACTGTTTTTATTGACATTTTGTTCTAGGAGAAAAATAAATTTCTCAGCATCATGAGCTTCAGTACTACTCTCCCTTATGTCATAGGTATGTTTTTTCAAGTCTCCTTTTATATTAGCAATATCTACCGTAAGACTATGAATCAAAAAATTATTTTTATTCAAACCATCTTTATTTTTCTTTACTTCCGCTCTAAGACAGTGATATTATTCGTAAGATTGTTAAGCGTGTGATTATTTTTATTTAAATTACTGGTATGTTTAGTTATTTCTTGATGTAATTCAATAGTATAATTTCCGATATCTGAAGATATAATCCGCCTGTTTTCTATTTCATTGTAATTTTTATTTATATCTTGATGCATTTTATTTAGACTTTCTTCAAAATCGTCAATCCTCTAATTATTTTTAATTACACATTTACACAGTTCATCTATTTGCTGTTTAATATCGCGAATTATTTAATCTATAGCAATTACAATACTTTGAAATACTTGCTTCCGTGCTCGTTGGGACGAACGTCCAAATACATCGATGCTCAATATGATACTGACGTAATTATCACGCAATTAATAGATTATATTAGCTTCGCGCAACTCTTCAATAATCGATAAAATTTCATTCGAAAGAGTTGAATTACCTGCAGCTTGCGATGCTATTAGAAGGCGCAAAAGATCGACAAGTTCCTTTGGATCATCCCAATGCACGTAGTCAATTTTGCGGTCTTGTTTAACAATCATGTATTCAGGCAAATTACCACCCTTTTTCGGAACATTTTTGAACATTTCCTTGATATAGTTTCGATACTTGTGGGGTGCATTATACCGAATAGGTTTTTCCTGATTCCAATCTTTCCTATGTGCATTAGTTAAGGTGATTATACTTTTGTAATCGTTTAAATCAGACTGTTAGATGATAGCTATATCAGTTTTTTTCTGAAAAAATAGCTCTAGCAAACCTTCAGTAATTGCAAATTTATATGTCTCCTTAACAATAACGACTCACGGGACTTTTCCTAGAAATCGAGACCTTTTCGTCAAAATGGCGGAACCCATCTGAATCAGGACAGCGATCCGTCAACATTTAGATCTCCTCAGGAAACTGTTGGGACTGCAAGCGACTGATTAATCTTCGCTCAGCATATTCCAGCTATTCCGCAGTTGGTTCTAGACTACGCGGGAATTTTCGTCGAGATGCAGGGAGCCAGCTCAATATGAGAGCAATAACTCGAAGTAAGCGGTTCCACATTGAGAATCTCTCGGTGAAGGCGAGTGAGTCATCACTTTTGACCTGCGTTTGGAAAGCGGAATTACTCATTTCCATGATGCACTCATCGGGAGTGTCGGGAACAATAGTGAAGGACGGCCATTCAGTTTTTGCCTGTCTAAGCCATTTTGGCCCAGACTACCAGAGTTCATTAGCACCGAGGGCTTCTGCAGGCACACCTCTCGAAGCAAGATCAGCAGGATTCGATTCTCCTGCCAGATGGCCCCAAGGAACTCCATCTAAAAGAGAGTGAATTTCAGAGACTCGATTGGCCACAAACGTTTTCCAATGTGAGGACTGTTTGCTCAGCGATGTCAAAACTATGGTGGCATCAGTCCAACACTGGACTGAACTTCTTTCGAACTCCTTCATTGTCCGCAATTTGGCTACGAGACGAGCTAACAATAGCGCTCCGCTGAGTTCGAGTCGAGGCGTAGAAAGCTTCTTCTCGGGAGCAACTAGGCTTTTGCTAGTTACCAATTGTACGGAGACTTCACCGGAGAAGTTTGTTAATCGAATCTAAAGTACCGCCGCATAGGCAAGGTTGGAGGCGTCACTGAAACCATGCAATTCAACAAACTCCACTTCATTTCCGAATCGTAACCAGCGTGGAATACCAACCGAATTGACTACGGGCAGCGAATCGTAGTATTTGTTCCAGGTCGTGGAGACCGACTCCGGAATCGGATCTTCCCAGTCCTGGGCCAGTTTGGTGAGGGACTGCATAATGATCTTAGCTGTAACGATTATGGGCGAGCGCCACCCAAGAGGGTCAAACAATCTACTAATGAGGGAAAGAATAATTCGCTTGGTGAGTTGTGGATGCTCTTTAAGATTTACGGAGAATCGATATTCATCCGAAAGAGGGTTCCAAATAACTCCCGAGTGTCTTTAAGCTGTCATTGGGTTGGAGGGGTTTCTCCAATGCCAAGCCATGATCAGCTGGATCGATGTCCTCCAGCAACTCCGAACAGTTGCTGGCCCACTTGCGAATATGAAAACCTCCTCGATGCAGCAGAACGATCAACTGATCTCGTTGATCTGTGTCAGATGCCTGATCAACACCTCCAAATAAGCAGTCATCAACATATATTTGGTCCGTAAGAATCGGTTTTGCAGCGGGGAAGCGATGGCCATCATCATCTGCCAACTGCTTCAGTACCCTCTGAGCAAGAAACGGAGCACTTACCATCCCGTAGGTTACGGTACGAAGCGTGTACTCCTGAAGTTGATCCGACGCATTCTCTCTCCATAGAATCCGCTGGTAGTCGAGATCTCTCTCATCGATGAGTATCTGCCGAAACATCTTGGCGATGTCCCCGCAATATACAAACCGATGGAAACGCCAACGCGTGAGCAGCGTTGGAAGATCAAGCTGCAGTTTTGGCCCTACCAGTAGATGGTCATTGAGTGAGGATGCATCGGATGTAGGAGCAGAAGCGTTGAAAACTACGCGGGCTTTGGTTGTTGTACTTGTATGCTTCACGACAGGGTGATGAGGCAAGTAGAAAACCCGACTGGGGTCCACTGGAGGGTCAGCGCGACTTATGTGCCCTAAATCCTCATATTCGCGAATGAAGGCACATTGATACGAGGTACCTTTACGAAGCTCTCTCTCTCTCTGGACACCTTCACGCGCAAAACTGGACACTTAAATTCCTGTTGGTGGTTGACCGCTTGCTGATGGTGGTGCGGGTGCACCAAAGGCGAATTGTTTGGCAGCTCCAATGGCGTCCAGGACCAAGAACTCCACTGTAGAAAACTGACTTTCCTTGAAATAAGCCAGTGTGGCACAGTCCTCCTTCGATGCCATCTGTCCAATTTGGATGTGGGTATCTCCGCACTGAGCCCACAACTCTTGAATGTAATCCATGCGGCTTAGCATTGCTGTCAACCGATGGGTCCATCATTTGTACAATGACAGTCTTAATAGATTTGAAGCGCGTCTCCTGAGCGCTCAAACAATCTTCGAGTTTGGACATATTGATACCAGAGCTAGACCAGCGAGGATCAAAAATGGTCCGCAAGAATGGCGAGGACTGATCACCGGAGTCAGGAGAGCTTTAGCTCATTCGGCCCTAATGGTACGAACGAAATGCTGAAGGCCGAATATGTCTCGGCTGGCTAAATCGGGATCAGTAGAAAATGTGAAATGCCTCGGCTGTCCAAGACGTCGAAAGTCGGCATTTATCTACTGGCGCACAAGAGTTCCTTGCCACCACTCCGCACCTATATGCACTCATGGTCGAAGAGAGACGGGAGACGATTTAATTCCAGGCCTTTTCAGAGAGATGGCGTGGTCGCTCGTCTTCAAACATGTCAGCGCACTCACGCGTCTTCAAATATGACGGCGCCCTCACGCGTCTTCAAATATGGCGGCGCGGTCACGTGTCCTTTAAATATGGCGTCGAGACCACGCAGGATTTTATTATTATTATTTTTGTTTAAGTCGCTGACTTCGCTTCGATTTCGATCGAATTCTATCACTTTACACATTCACAAACGGTGACCGAATCCTGGCAGGATCGCCACTATGTTTTGCGTCGTCACTGCATCACCCGTTCCTTAGCCGAATACAAAGTCTCGAATGAGTTCAGGTCGGTCACATAAAAGTAAAATGGCACGAGTAACTTAAACAAAGTAATTTATTTTGTTATAGCACATAATGTTGCGGAGAACACGCCACTTTGGATGCCACGTAGGCACGCGTTCGCACGAGTTGGCATCTTAGAAATAATAACGCCGGATCTCTAAGTCCGTGAATTGTTCGAACGAGTAACTGGACCACCATAGAGAAAAAAGAAGCCCGTTAGTCCGACTCACGACTCACTTTTTTTACGAAACCGTGCGAATCGATCGAAACTTGTAATTTTCTAAATAAATGCAATTTTTGACTCGCACGGAACGTGCGTCTATACGCTTTTCCGTCGAGAGTATTAGCTTAACTAACTATGTTCGTCACGGAAACGTACGACGTGCGAACGAACCCCATCTACGGTTTTCTTACAATAAACAAAATAGTTCTTATTAATATCGCTACGACTACCGACTAGAACGATACCGATCTTACGGTATATTTCGACGATAATAACTGTCGCGGATTAGAGGTGCCATAACGGTACAGGTTTTGGCAACGCGATGGTATACCGCAGTTATCGGAATACGCCAACATTATCTGTTACTTTATCCCGTACGTTTATATCATCAATCGGATTTTTGTTGATCGACATTGTTGTAGCGTCTGCTATTTTTTCCAATGGACTTATCAGAGGTTTGAGCGTTTCACTTATCGCAAGGTCATGCGTTTCTTTACCCTTTTATAATAATCGATGTTTTCGGCGAATAGATTCGCTAGCTTTAACAATTTGACGTAAAACGTCTTGCTGCTGTTTAAGTGGAGAAGACGTGTTAATGCATGCAAGTCGCACTCTACACTGACTTGTTATATCAATTTTAGTTTGTTCTTTAAATTATTTATGCTTATAAAACAATCAACACCTTTTCGATACCTTCCCTCTTCTAATTCACTATCTTTATCGATTACAATAATTCCATGCTTTTCTGTCCAACATTGCGTACATATATCTTTAAAAGTGTTGTATGGCATATCTGTATTTACATGATCATTACACACGTGCTTAAGATTCATTTCATCCTGTCTAAAGAGAATCAAAAAGTTTACGTTATCTCCAATAAGATGCTTGGGAATACGAGCGTACGTTTGACTGAAATAAAAGCAATCAAAGTAATTATGTCTACCCATACAAAAGAAGGAACTAATGTTATATTGCTTCTCGCATGCAACATCATCAAATATAGTACCTGGCCTTAGCGGGTGGTACTACCTGTTCATTATCGTGAAAAAGGAAGTATCCTATACCCTCCACGGAGTCGAGTACGTTTTGTAAAAATTGATATTTCGGTTGATTTAACGGTTTCAAATATACATGTATATTTTCAAACTTTAGTCCATTCTGATCGATGATTAGACTGAGTACTGTATTTGTTTTTCAGCATTTAGACGGGCCACAAAAAAGTGCAGGTATAGTATTTCGCAGTCACTCCCCATGTTGTTTATCATTAATTGCATTATTTTGTACAGACGAGATAAATCATCAAAATTGATGATTGGGATTTTTGTTGGTTGTTTATGAAATCGCATTTTGATAATAACTCAACATAAAAGTATAAGTAGCACCGTTATATGTAATGTCAGTCACTAATTGTTTGTTATTTGAATGATGCACATCTTAAAATGATTACATATCTAACAAGGGGAGAGTCAGACCAACGGAATTCAGAAAAATTCGAAACTTCCCCTGATGAAAGATTGTTAGGTCACATATCTTGTGGTAAAGTACTAAAGCGCAATATGCAGCAGGTTTCGAGAAAAATGAGTTTGAAAAAATTGCACTTGCCTATAATAAGCTTAATATGCTTCGTTGGGAAGTGACAGTACGAAGCGGCGGTGGCGCAGTGGGTAGAGCGCCAGACTGCTAATATTGACGTCGCGAGTTCGAATCTCGAGCGTTACGAGTTCTTTTTTTCTATTTTTTTGTGTATATATATATATTTTTTCAATAGTTGTAAAATTAATAATATTTAACAACTTCAATTACTGTTAATAAAACTTTTTTTTAATTATTTTAATTTTTTTTATTTCATTATTAAGAATTTCTATTTAAAATAATATAATGAATAAATATGAATATATTACTTACTCGTATATTGAAAATTATTTTTTTAAAGTATGAATTGTATATTACGTGATTTTTAATAAATTAACTGACAAGTATAACTTATATCGTATGAGAAGTTTGTAATTGCAATAAAAAAAGTATAATGTGTTCAAAATAATAGTACAAGGATATGAACATATATTATAAATATAATGTAATATAAACATATAAATTATCTGATGTAAAATGTATATTTATTTTGGAAAATTAAAAATATTGTAAATAAGAACTGTATGCGAAAACTGTTCATTTTCTGCTGAATTTCACAGTTCAAAAATATTGGCAAGAATGTGTTCGCGTTGTTCAGTTTTCAGTTGTCTATTATACGGCAAATGAATTCGAAGCGCACGTGTGCAAAAAAAAGTTTATCTAGAATTTTATTTCTTCTGCTTTTCTTCGTTTTTCCTCAAAAAAAAAAAAAAAAATACAATGGCAGAGAAGATTAGTAGTGGGTCTCATTCCGCGATTGAAGAACAGCTGGATGAAAATTCGCTTTACAGTTACGCATCAAAGCAACACTTAAAAGATGCGATTACTTATTTTGAAAATTTTCTGTTGCAAGAAAATCTTATCGCTAATAAATGTTCTCCAGTTATCTCCGAAGAAGCGAAGCGAATTGGTGAAGAAATATACAAAATCATCCAGCTGTTCTTCAATCGCGGAATGAGACCCTTTACTAATCTTCTCTGCCATTGTATTTTTTTTTTGAGGAAAAAACGAAGAAAAGCAGAAGAAATAAAATTCTAGAAAAACTTTTTTTTGCACACGTGCGCTTCGAATTCATTTGCCGTATAATAGACAACTGAAATCTGAACAACGCGAACACATTCTTGCGAATATTTTCGAACTGTGAAATTCAGCAGAAAATGAACAGTTTTCGCATACAGTTCTTATTTACAATATTTTCAATTTTCCAAAATAAATATATATTTTAAATCAGATAATTTATATGTTTATATTACATTATATGTATAATATATGTTCATATCCTTGTACTATTATTTTGAACACATTATATTTTTTTATTGCAGTTACAAACTTCTCATACGATATAAGTTATACTTGTGAGTTAATTTATTAAAAATCACGTAATATACAATTCATACTTTAAAAAAATAATTTTCAATATACGAGTAAGTAATATATTCATATTTATTCATTATATTATTTTAAATAGAATTTCTTAATAATTAAATAAAAAAAATAAAAATAATTAAAAAAAGAGGTTTATTACAAGTAATTGAAGTTGTTAAATATTATTAATTTTACAACTATTGAAAAAAACATATATATATATACACAACAAAATAGAAAAAAAAGAACTCGGAACGCTCGAGATTCGAACTCGCGACGTCAATATTAGCAGTCTGGCGCTCTACCCACTACGCCACCGCCGCTTCGTACTGTCACTTCCCAACGAAGCATATTAAGCTCATTATAGGCAAGCGCAATTTTTTCAAACTCATTTTTCTCGAAACCTGCTGCACATTGCGCTTTAGTACGTTACCACAAGATATGTGACCTAACAATCTTTCATCAGGGAAAGTTTCGAATTTTTCTGAATTCCGTTGGTCTGACTCTCCCCTTGTAAGTAAAAACAAGAAGCAAAAATGGATAAAGTGTGGGAAAGGATTGGTCAATTCTTTAATTAATAAATTACTGGTAGAACTTCATATACTCGGTTATCAGTACTGCGGGCCTGGTACACAATTCAAGCATCGATGAGCAAGAGGAGACTCAGGGATAAATCCATTAGATAAGGTTTGCAAGGAACACGACATCGCTTATTCCAAAACTCGTGAAAATCCCACCGGTAGAAGCGAGGGCGATCGATTATTAGCGGAGCAGGCTTGGAACCGATTTTTAGCAAAAGACGCAAGCATTGCAGAAAAACTTGGGGTGTTGCAAACACAATGAAACTAAAAACTAAATTAGGCATGGGGCTGAAAAAGAAGAAGAAAGCGTCAAAAAAGAAAACAACATCATTGGACAACATTATTGGGGCTGCTAAAATGTCAATGACACCAAGTAGTAATATTCAAAGTGTTATATCGAGCGCTTTGAAAGGGGCACGTAATGCCGTAAAAGAAGCAGGTGGCAAGCGATTCTTGCCTTTCCTAGCATCCATATTTGCAGGATTAAGTTCTGAAGGTGCATTAGCCGGTGGAACAGCAGGTATAACCAAGGCTGTTAATGATGTAAAAGCTGCTCAAAAACAGTTACATGAAAATGAAAGGCATAATTGATCTATGGAGGGAATAGCTATAGGTAAAGGGTTATATCTTAAACCTTATGAAAATGGTCTAGGTTTAAAATTAAAATCATATAAAACGAGATTAGGTGTTAAATATAGAAGAAATCGAAAAAACTTGTAAAGCTACCACATCGAGTCCTCACCAATGTACATATATTAAGATAATCGAAAGAAGCTGAAATTCCGAATTTTAGAGGTGTCTTTACGCGTTATAATTTACCAAAGAATCCCAAGATAATGAATGTGTAGTCATAAATTTAGGCGATGCAAGCGGTCCGGGGACACATTGGGTAGCATATCGAAAACCTGGTTCTAAAGTTGTTTATTTTGACAGTTTTGGAAACCTCACCCCAACCGCTGAGTAGGGAAAATATCTCGGTGTACGTAGCATTATGTATAACCGTGAAAAATTTCAAGACTATACCACTTTTGATTGTGGACATTTATGTCTCAAAATTTTATGCAATCAGCTGTTTTGTTCAAACAACTATCAGTTGTATAAATATATTGCATAAAATGTTGACAATCAGTGTAATTTGAACAATCAGTATGAATGACTCTTTTACGTTGACGCTCTCGTGCTGTCTTCTATATTTGAAGCACAATACTTTCCACCTATTGAACTTTCACCGCAGAAGAATTATGCATTGGGTTTAATAGAACTTTTAACGTTTAATTCAATCCCAAATGTTGACGTTAATAATAAATTTCATATTGGTAACTGTTACGGCGGAATCGATGTTTTATCGACTGCGATACCAGGCGTAGGTTTTTCCTACAAAGGTGGTTTTCACTACGCTACCTCTTAATACGAAGGTGTCCTGATAGGAAAATGATGTAAAGGCCCTTCAAAATGGCGACGACCTCAATAAAATTAACTGTAATTCGAATAGTATAATATCGATGTATAATATGACGTTGTAGTCTATTTAAATGAACTAAGATGTGAAAAAGTGACGATCGGGTTTTTCAGAACGTTTCGAAAAGCCGTAGGGTTAGGAGGTCCGCGTCGCGATTGGATCGACACCGATTGATCGCAATAAATTGATATGTTTTTATTTGGCCTATCAAATTTTTTAGCCCTTCCACCAGTCGTTAACAGTAACCATGAAATTACTGTGCCGATCGGTAGCTATGAAATTGAGGACATAGCAGAATATATTAGAAACAAGCTGTCGGAGTATAATGATATTACGTTAGATATAAAACCAAATAATAATAAACTACGTAGTGAAATCAGATCTAATCGAGACATTGATTTTACACCAATCGATTCGATTGGGCGAACATTGTGCTTCAATAGACGAATTTTGGAAGCAAACAAGTTGCACATTTCAGATTTGCTAGTAACCATAACTAAAGTTAATGCACTTTGCGTGGAATGCAATATAACTACAGGCGCTTATATTAATAGCAGTAGAGCGCACATGATTCATGAATTTTTTGCTACAGTGGCCCCCGGATATAAGATTGTGGAAGTGCCGAATCGCGTCATTTACCTACCTGTTGCCGTGAGATTAATATATCATATTCAATTACGTATTGTTGATCAGAACGGTGAGTTGGTGAATTTTCGTAGAGAATCAATTACAATACGACTCCTTCTTAAATCTACGTAATAATGGGTATTATTTACAATGATCAGAACCTTGATAGTTACTATAATAACAAACTATCACGGATAAAACATATCAGTCGTCATCAAATTCGCAAGACGTTAACACGTCGGAACGCTCTATTTCTGAAAAGCTTGAAACTCAAGTTATGTTATCATCACAATCTCAAACAGTGAATAATAAAAATTGTTATTGCCTTTATTGTATTTGCATACTTATCGCACGTTATCATAATAATAATAATGGAGGATCCAATACTCAGCATTCAAAACCCAGTCGTTTTCGACGAATCTGTCGCTAATTACGAGCTGCATGCACATCAATCTTACAATACACGTTCTTTTGGTAAAAATGATGAAATTCGTATTGCTGGACAAAATCAAGATTTATGTATTTTACCCTGTAAAAGTTTGATACATTTTAGTGGAAGGTTGACGAAAACCGACGGAACAAAAGCAAATAACACTAATCTAACGTCTAACGCAATCTGTCATTTATTTTATGAGGCGGGGTATGAGTTGAATGGTGTTGAAATTGATCGAAATAGAAATGATGGTATTACTAGCTTGATGAAGGGGTATCCTTCTTACACAGCAAATGATGAACCCGTTTTAATCAATGCAGGTTGGATATCTAGTTCAAATATAACGATAACAAATGATAATGGTTATTTTGATGTAATCATGCCTCTGAGTATGATTCTCGTTGGCTGATAGGGAAAGGATACAGCTGCTACGGTTCATTGAGAAGATCCTGGCATATCTTTCAGTTTCCGTACATGGGGACTTTATGAATATCCGCAATTAATCAATTTTCTTTACACGATATCTATATCAATTTTCAAGATAGTTACTATAATAAAAATGTTAATGGTAAATCTATATTGAATACAGCAATATTTATAGACAAAGCTCCATTAATCATTATTGATTGCTCTAAGTAGAATAAAGCTTTAAAACACGCATCTGTCGATGAGCGGCTCGAATTTGAATGAAAAGAAAATTTTCCTGCAAACACTTCTGCTTATTGTTTAATTTTGCATGATCGTATTGTAGAATATAATTCCATAAGTGGAAATATAAAAAAGTTGGTATGAGAGGGGGCTAGCCACTATTACGCTAATTAATGAATAAAATATAGTTATACTTTAATTGCTAGTGAATCAGTATCATACGAAATGGAATACATTGTAGACGTGCAGGGATTCCGCGGGCCTGGTAATCGCTTCATACCGAGGGAAATGTATATTCCGTTCGATTTCATTTACGCGTTTGCTGACCGGCAAATTGAAGATGCATGGGCTTGCTTGCCACCTGCTATGCAAATGCATTCTGATATACGTGAGTGTCGTCGATGTTATAAACATTTCGAATCAAGCTATGATACGATAGATGGTGAACCGCCTATGCTTAAAGTCTGCATCTGTTGTCAAATTAAAAGCGATGCATTAGTTGACGATATTGAAAATATAAATTTTATGTGGTAGCTATTTTATATTCTTATGTATAACAATATTGTAAAAGAAAAATTCATCTGTATTTTCTTCATCTTCCTTCCTGCATGATATTGTACAAAATAATTAATATTTATGAAAGGGTCGATGATCGATGTAATGATTAATGGCTTTTACAGTCCAGGCGTTGCGATGATGGCATTGGTAACGGTTTTTAATATGAGGAGAGACGAAAACGAGACTTTCCACCTTATGAATGAAAATCTGTGTTTAAAATATGTAGGCCAAGAAGGATTTCGAAACGTTACGTTTGTAATGGATAGGATAGGTAGGATAAACGGACCTGTCGTAGCCGCCAGGTCCCACGCATCAGGATGTCGATGCCAGGTCTTTTGAACGCATTGAGACTTGCTTAGAGGCTTTTCTAAGTTAATTTAAAAATGGTCTTAGCAGTTTTTTGTGAAGGGACTCAACGGTTTCTTCACTATTGGAGATCAGTGAGTTACGTTAACGGATTGTCAAGGGAACGGTCTACAAACCGGTTGTGCGACTGTCATATTGATGGATAGATTTCCCCGACGAGAGAAAATTCTGAAAGGTGAATTCGAACTTACAACATGACAAAGGAGAGGTAAAAGTTCTGATTGCATCACTAACGAGTAACTGGTTTTTTAAATTTGTGTGAGATTTAAAAAGTAGGTCGTCAATATACGGGATTGGGCTAGACACCTTCAAACTGGTATTTAGACTAATTGTCACTGTTACGATCGGTAGATCGTACCCTCCTACAATTATTGTATTCTATAAATAAATGCAATATTTGCACTTCGCCAACTTGGGAATATGCACGAGGTGCATATTCGCACAGCGAAGCCGGGCGACGAAAATGCACCATCAGCATATTCCCACAGTTCGGAAGATATGCGACGACGAGCTCCGATGTGCTCTCGACTCGAGACCGCACCGGAGAAGTCAGTCATATACGAATCGTCCAACTAAACATTTCTCTCCTTTTTCCCACCCACCACTCGCACTGTTATGAACCGCGTGCTCGTAACAGTCACGAAGGTTGGAGGAAATCTACAATTTCAATTCATCAAAAAAAGATACGTAACATCTGAAATGCGTCGGTAACGGTGTGTCACCAACCCATATTGAAAGAGTGATTTCCCAACAGGGGGGATTTAAAAGATCGAAAGATATATGCATAACGCGGCATCATTAATCTTCGAAAACTCAATGGAAACGTTCACGAATTCCTTGGATCACCTTAATGACCTTATTAGTACCGGTCAAATTTATCAATGAAATAGTCTTGAATTAAGCCCGCGTACTACCGCGAATAAAAAATGCGAATCAATCCGCGAACCAGTCCACGAATCAGTCCATGAATCAGTCCACGAATCTACCACCCACTCCACCCCGCCCGCTGCGACATCACCACTACTGTGGCGACGCCTGGCGGCGGCGGCGGGAATGAAGCGAGCACTGTCCCTGTTATACTACTCGAGTGCAAAAAATGGGGGAAGGGTTTGAAACCAAAATTAAAAATATTTCCTCGATTCTAAAATCAACATTAAATTTCAAAATTAAATTTGAAACTGTAAATTCGAAAATGAAAATTTTTTTTCACGAAAACGATACTGCACGAACCAACATTATTGTTGGTTAATAATGTAACCAACAAAATTATCATGAATTAATCCATACCCGACGTAGCAGGTCCTTCAATTAATCAAAATATACCGAAAGTTCAACTATTCTAGATCGCCCCAATTGCACAAACCGATAACATTTTCCGCGAAAAAGATTAGGAAAAATGACTCAATTGAATCAAACAATGCAACAATTTTGTTGTTTCCGTAGAAGCAGGTTGCCTCAATTACAAAAATGATAAAAAATATATCGCACTCTACGCTAGAGCAAAATTACCTTCACCGCTTAATGATTGCATCGAAAAATCGGCAATCTTGGTAATTAACGCGTGGAGGATCTTCTTGAAAGGATTGTCACTTGGGAAAATGCTACGACTGTATTTCGAAAGATACCTCAATTGAAAGCATTTGCATCATTAAATCTTGAACTGATCTGCTCGAGATATTCTTATTAATAGTCACAAATAGTAGACAATACTCTGTTAAAATAATAAATAATATAAATAAGGGCTGATATGCGTTCGCTCTTTCAAGTACGTTCCATTTACCTTCTGAGTCTTAATATACGGCTTATTTCTTATTTTTCAAATTATATTTATCCTAAATATATGTATATTATTAAATATAGTTAAGAATATAATAATATCTAATACTATAAGTATTTATTCCTAATTTAATGAATTTCCGAATTCGTGTTTTGAAAGCATAATCATTAATAAAAATTTCTCAACGAGAATCATAAAGCTTAATGACACTCTTAAATTCATAGTACACTAAATTCGTTCACTCGCATAACGCGCTATCACGTGGTTTGCCACGTTGCAATAAGTATGAAAAGCACTGAATCAAAGACGCATTTTATTAAATAAAGCAAATGTATAAAAAAATGTTCTAAACAATTGATTTACATTTTATTCAGTACAGTTAAATTCGAAAACACCCCCGTCGATATGTACTAGATATTTACTACATATATTTATATCGATTTTAGAACATTTAAATTTGGGTCTCAAGGATTAAGGTAATTTCGAATAGCTGGCAATAGGTCTATAAAATGATGTACTGTTGACTGTCACAACTATAATTTCATTCCTTGTCGTTAGAATATGCTTCATAATTGATATAGTCAATAATATATCTCGTAGTAGAATTGTAGCTACAATGTATTAGTAGTAGATGAATCTTTTTCTAGCGCTGCTCCGTTATATTCTTCAAAACGGTGTAACTCCATCAATAATTCCTATGAACCCAAAATAATATAAACATGTTAATATTTTCATTACAATCGCAGTATTTTCTTAAGTTAGTGTAAATTAAATTCTAGAAATCTCCAGATTCTATTAAAATAAGCGAGTGTATGCGAATAATCGTAATGAACAGTTTATTTATATTTATAGAAATACATGCAAATATTTGATAAAAGTTCAACTTTTCAAGAGGAGTTCTCCAAATACTAGGAAACATTCATTGAATCACATTTCGATTGTTTCTTCCCAAAATAAACACACACGCATCACATATATTTCGTAAACTTTGAAATATCTCAAGTTGGGTAAATACTACAGCTTCGATCATCTTAAAAAATAGTTCGCCCCATAAAAGTCTATCACGAACAGCATATAATGTGATTTTGTTAGAAAACTTCAAAATTGCAGACAGGAAACACTTCAGACAAAGAAGAACTAAGTTTTTCCTCCGTTCATGATTGCCAACGCTGATTTTGCCCCAAACTAGGCGAGGCATTGTTATTAGGCCTCGACTACGGATAAAGTCTAGAAATCAAGACAATAGTCGTGGTGGTTACTTGGTTGGGTTCAACAAGTTACTCTTTAATAAGTGCTTATAGAACCCAATCACCTCAATTAGAAATAGGTCTCCCCCGGCGATACAACCGATAGTTTTTAAGTGCCATAGTTATCACATGTATCAATAACTTATTAATTTCTTACAATTTAAAACTGTGCAAATATTTCCTCTTTTCGAATCTTTTTATTAGACGATCAAACATGGGTAATTCAGTTTAGAACTGGTGATTTGTTAGATCTTATATTTATAAGATTAATTCAATTTTATTATTCAACTTATTAAATTGTTGTAAATTTATTTACCTTATCATAACCATAGGGGAATGGATCCAAACAAAATCTATTAAAAAACAAAGACGACTTTCTTTCCGAAATCAACGGAATGTGACAAGAAAATGACCACATTTAATGTAAAAAATACGTGGCAGAAGTGAAAAAATGTTTAAACAGAAAAAAAGGAGTCTTTTGCTAACTCCACAAATATATCTGCAAACAGCACTTATGTGTCGTTTCGTCGTTTAGTATAGAAACAATAAATCCTCCACTGGTCCAAATAAAATAAGTTAATTGATTTAAAAAAGCCCATCAATAAATTCTAATTAGTAACGCTAGATATCAAGAGGAGCGGGAGATCCTCGCGCCAAGTTCCTATCGCGCATAGTTCCTATCGCGCATATGCACATACCGCTGCGACCGCTACTCCTTTACAGTTAACATCGTTCAAATGTCACAATAAGGAACACATATGTTTCGCCTACGCTTCTCCTCCAAAAAATGTCTTAATCATGCTATGCCCAGTATTTTTATTTTCTTTTATCTTTCATTTAAGCCTAGTCCGATTGAAGCCGGTTCAGTGGTTCGTGATATATTAATCATCAGTTTATCATTCATCATGATTTCAATGATCGAAAATTGTTCTCCTTCATCGGATTTTGGGACATAGAGACAGCTAGATGCCGTTTAGCATGAGAGCGAGAAGGATCGACACTCGCTTCCTCTGCTATAGGACAAACAGACGGATAGATGCAGTTTAGCATGAGTGCGACAAGGATCGACAGCAGTGCGACTGCGATTCGATTCTCGAACGAACTTCAATAAGGCATTCTACATCTTATACAAGACACGTTTAGCAAGAGTGCGACAAGGATTGATAGCTCCGTTAGTGAACGATAGGACATAGACTTAGGATGATGTCGTTCAAAATAAGTGCAACAAGGACAAGCATCGGGACTTGGCGATCATGTGTCGATATCTGTATGTGAGAGTCTTGAAATATGGCGGCCTGCACTCAGCTGATCAGCGGCGTTTTTGCGTTCATTACGAACAGTGTTGACGTTTTAACGTTTGTGGAATAGAAGAAGAAGACACCTTTGTCGAAAAATGATTGAAATTGACATGTGAGATGACACAATAGAGATCCGCCGGAAAAGTGGCTTGGAGCACCTTCTTGGAATTTTGACAGCGGTCTGTGGTTTTATAGTATCCTTGCCAGTGAAAAAATAAATAAATTTTGTAGCTCTAGAAACTCTACAAAAACGTAAGTAAACTTTTCTCAATGTAATGTTGAAATGATCTTGGAAATGTAGTTTATACTTTACAAAGATCTTCGTAGTTTATTGCTGGAAAGAAATTGAAAATGCTTATAAAAAAGTGTAAACAACGGTATTAAGAATATAAATAATTTGTCTTAATGTTAGGTATCATGTACAGAGAGCAGAAAATACTAGTCGTTTGTCTTTCCGAGACAATTGGCTTGTGTCTAATAATGTTTTGTTTTTAAAGACGAGTAGTCAAGTAGACAAGTATAGTTCGTCTCTATACATTAGTGAGTTATCTTCCAATATTAACCAGTTGACATCCGACACGAGCCAGTAGTCTTTAGACATTAATCATTCGTGTCGGATGACGACTTACTAACGCTTAGAGACGAACTACTTGTCATTGAAAACAAAATATTATTAGACACGAGCCAGTCGTATCAGAAATACAAACTATTAGTATCATAGTTCGTCCAGCTTCTATGTTTACACATTATTAAGCATTTCTTGGCATTTTGAGTATGAAATGCACTACAAATCTATTTGTCAAATATGATAATTAATAAAGAAAGTATCTAATAATATACTTGATTGTTGTTTTTATTTTATTTTATTAACTATTATTTATTTTATTTTATTATTTATTTATTTAATTTAATTAATAATCTTTAGGTCTTTCTGACCCGACTGGCTCGTGTCTTATAATGTTTTGTTTTCAAAGACAAGTAGTTCATCTCTAAGCTAGTGAGTCGTCATCCGACACGAGTAGATAATGGCTAAAGGCGACTGGCTCATGTCGGAGGACAACTGGCTAATATTGGAAGACAACTCACTAATGTATAGAGACGAACTACTTGTCTACATGACTACTTGTCTTTAAAAACAAAACATTATTAGACACAAGCCAGTCGTCGACGTATGAAATATATGAAACAATTTAGATACGAAACAGTCCCTCTTGTTGGCTTCAATGCTCTTTACCACGAATAACTATCGAAGTGTAGCTGGGAACAACTTTACGAGATTAGTGTGTTAACAACGGTTTTCTGACATTCTGGCTGTTGAAAAAGTAGAAATTTTGCAGCTTCTGAAAATTTATTGGAAAGTAAGTAAACATTTCTGAAATGTAATCTTCCAATGATCTTGGGAGTACATTTTTTTATTTAAAAAGGAATCTCCGTAATTGACTTATAGGAGAAAGGAAAACACGATTAGAAGCATGTGTTACTTCTAATTATCGTACTAAGAATTTACCTTTTCACGTAATGATATATTCAGCTGTTATTTCAAGCTCCGAAGTTCTTCTATCTTTGTCTATTTGCATTTTTTAAAATATTTTCTGTTAGTTCAAGCATGTAGTGCACTTGCGATAAAATTGTGATACGCAATTAATTATAATGAAAGTGTCTCCTGATCTATTTATCATCTACAGTCTATTGTCAGGTTTTTCCATGGCAGGGAACGCTACAAGAAATACAAATAGATAATGCTGGAAGAACTTGGGAGCATGAAATAATAGCAATATATCCATATTAGGATAGAAGATTTAAATTCTTAGTACGATTGCTCACAGTTTCTTGCAATCAGTTTTCAATTTCCTTTCTTCCGTAAGTCAAGTACAGATATTCTATTGTAAATTAAAAAACATACTCCAAAGATTACTGAACATTATATTTGAGAAATGATTACTTGCGTTTCAGTAATTTTTCAGGACCTTTAAAAATTCAATTTTTTTCCAGCAAGGATTTCGTAGCAGTGCTGTCAAAACACCAAGTTCGTTAAGCTGTTCCCAGCTACACTTCAATAGTTTCTTATGGTAAAGAGCATCGAATCCAACGAGGTGGACTATTTCGTGTTAAGCAGAACCTGCCAGTGAAACCATGGCTACGTGTCAACAATGGACTGCAATAGACATGTGTATCGTTAGATAGTTTCCTATTAACCCTTTGCGTCTGAGTGGGACAGACGTCGTCCCACTTACATTTACACAGATTTTGCTGTTATTCTCGTGAAATCGAAGACCCATTTTGATCAAATCTTTTTCTGTTACTTATATACACCCTAATAATCAGTAAAAAAATTGTTTCCCCTTTATTGCTAATAATATAATTGTTAATAACAAAACAAGTTAAAAAAATCAGTTTTTTCTCGAATAAATCCAGTTTTAAGAAAACCTCCCATTATTTTTTTCTGAAATTTTTTTCATAGAGTTTTTTGGTGTCACTGATTTTTGAAATTCAAAATTGCTGATCTAAAATGGCGGATAAAAATTTTAAATATTACTGTATTTGGACGAAAGTTGTTATTCGAGTCTTATCTGGGTCGCTTATTACGGATCAGAGATTTGTTTTGAGAAATTCAAAATGGTGGACCCAATATGTCATCAAAAATGTTAAATGTAACTCTAGACAAAATTTATGAAATATTTAATTCGGATTACACATTGGAAAAGAGGCTAAGGGCTGGGATTCGTTACTTCATAGAAGCTTCCTCCAGGGCATCCAAGACTCACTACGTGGAAGTTCCTCATTCCGATTTTCAGTCCCCTTTTTTATTTTTTTTATTTTTTGTTTAGAAATTTTTAAATTTTAACAATTTAAAAAAAAATTAATAATTAAATGTAATCATACTAATATTTATTTATTCATTTACGATATGCAATAAAATAGTTTTTTTCTAAATGTCAAGCACAACGGAAAATTGAAAACTTTGTACATAAATTGTGTTCTATATTCATTTATTTTAATGCTACATTGAGCTCATCTCCTTCGCATTTTATTCGGTAACGTTACAGATAAGTGTTCTGCATTTGCTTGCCGTTTTTCTAGCGAAACTTCAGGTTTCCAACAACTCATTCCTTCAACAATTCTTCTTAAAGGTTTTCGATATTTTCTTATGGATACAGTATTTACTAATAATTCATTTATGATCGTTAATTTAAATTGTTTCACTTATCTGTGTTTTTCCTTATAATAAGTACTTATATACAATCGGCGAATGATGATATATTAGAATTATTTATTATATACATGTGGCATACAATTAGCTTCAATTTTTACATAATCCTTCATACATATATTTTTCCACACGGGTAACATCGCATTTACGATTAGCTACCTGAAAAGTTCCCGAATACCGGCTATCGTTCAAATAGAGTAATATTGTACAATGTGCACATATTATATTAGATTTGAGATTTCTAAAACTAATTCGGATACTTAATCAGCCGAAATAAAAATCCCCGAGTAACAAATTTTGTCCAAATAGAATTACATCTTAAATTTTTGTCTGTCATATTGAATCTGCCATCTTGAATTTCCAAAAAATAACCTCGGATTCGTAATTAGCGACCCCGAAAACACCAGAGTATCAAATTTTGTCCAAATACAGTTATATTTAAAATTGTTATCCGCCATATTGGATCAAACATTTTGAATTTCGTAAAAGTAACCTCGGATGCGTATTGAGCGACCCCAAAAAACCCCAAGTAACAATTTTCAACTAAATTGGACAAAAGGAAAAATGCGTGACTCAATGGGTTAATTTATTTCTGTAAAATATTTCTAGTATCTATGCTTCAAACATTTTAAACATGGACGAAGGCAGATGAACTTTAGAGCTGAAAATAATATCAACATATTATGACATTACGAGAAATGTTTCAAATTCTTAATACGGTTGTTCGCACTTTTTTTTAATCATTTTCGATTTCTTTTCGCTCATAAATCAAGTATGCAAAATCTTTTGTAAATTTTCAAGATCGTTTCAACATCACATTTGAGAAAAGATTGTTTACATTTTCATAGAATTTCATAAGTTACAAAATTTCCATTTTGTCAGTGGCGAGGCTAACAAAAGTTATCAAACCGCTCACAAATCACGAGCCGAAGAAGATGCTTCAAGCTATGCCTCAAGCAGATCCCAGTTTTGTGTGGTCTCATATCCAGCAATATTGGACTTCACTTTATATTTCTATGAAGGTGTCTCCGAAATTGTTGGTCAATTGAATGCTTACAATGTATGTTGTCATAATAAATAAATAAATAAATTTGCATGTTATTTTATTTCAAATTTGTACACTAATTTGAAATATATGAAATGAATATGAGTAATTCCGTGGAACTTTTAAAATTCGAGTTCGAGAAAATTCAAAAATTAAAATTTAAGGCACACATGCAAAATTTGGTTTTTCTTCTTCTATGCACATAAGAAAGGACTAAAGAAGGCCCGTTTTCCATTTTTAATGCAATGCATATTTTATAAATGCAAATATATATTTACAGGGTGAGGAAAAAGTATGGAAACCCCAGAAAATCTAAGTGGGTAGGTGATGAAAAAAAAATATTAAGGTCAAGTCTTATGTAACATTCAACGAGAAATCCAGTGATGACCTTGGATTTGACCTTGGACCTAACCTTCAAGGTCATTTGAAGGTCAACTTCTTTTTTTTAAATACGAACCCATACTTTTGATGTCGGGAATCGAAAGAGCGTAAAATTTTACGTTAAAATATGTCTCGAGGTTCAAGGTCAACGTGACCTCTAAAGATCAAATAACGCTAAAATTACGTTTGCAAGAAAATCTTGCAGAACAAGTGGCTATTAGAAAAAGGATTAATGACAGGTCTGAAATATCATTTAAGTAGTACTTCGAAAATTATCTTTTCTTCGACTTTGGATCCCTCCTTCAAGGTTATTTGAAGGTCAAACTGTTTTTTTAAATGCGAACCCATACTACGCAAGCAATTACAAAATATTATTTTATGCACGACGTTAAACGACAGAACTATATTTTGTCTTTGAATCTGCATTACCGACAATTGTTATTCTGTTTTCCTGAGGGATTGCGAATTTGAAAACTGGCAACGTTGACTATTAATGACAATGACGTTTGGCGCATTTTAACAACGTCATTTGTTGTCTTTGATACCACTGACGTTTAATACCCCGTTATTGCAATTTAATACACCATTTTACGATATATTTTACATAGTCAAGAAAATATTTTTTATTTTCTACAATATAAAATTAAACAAATTAACCTTTATTAGTACATTATTGTTTCTATAAACAAAATAAATTAATTATAATCAAACTTAACTAGTGTTTAACAAAATAAACTATATTACTAAATTCGTTTCAACCTAATTTTTACGTTTTTTTGAAGTTGTCTGTTGCGCTTGTTGTCTCTCTTTCAAGTTTTGTTTTTTCGTACATTTCTTGTTCGTTCTTTTATTTTGACATGGATTCCAACCGCTGTCCAGTAATGAAAAATGTTTGCATGATGGGCACTCAAAACATTCTGAGCATGAAAGATAATTTAAGAACAATGAACTTGAGCTTTTCTGATTCCAAGTAATTTGATAAATTTTTTGCGGATAGGGAGCATCTTTAATCTGAGGATCTATCAGATTTCCATCACACTTATGTCATTTATATATACGGGAAAAATGCGTATCTTATTCTGAGAAGAGCTTTCTACGGCACTTATTACATCTTCAACGGATAAGATATCTTCACCCGACGTAACCGCCTGATCACACCTCCGTTTTGTAGTACCCCCGGTGGCATCCGCGCTACTTTTTCCGTGTCCAGGTGCAGTAAAGTTCCACGACGCTTTACGCATGCCTAATGCCTCACAATGATACCGGAACAGTTGAAAATTTGATTTATTTTTGTACTGTGTCGTCGGTCCGTCGCTTTGAAAGTGCAAAGTGTCAACGTTTGGCACTGTCGCATTTATAAGTCTTACAACTGGCTGAAGGTGTCCCCAAATAGCGGCAGCGTCATGACTTAAACACTCGGACACAGTACAAAAAGAAACGCATTTTACATTTTCGTCGGTGGAAGAGCGATAAAGAAGAATCCAGTATGTAGCGTTAATTGTTTTTTTGATGCCCCAAAATGAATTGCCTGAATTTCATTCGAATATTTGCAGACATAATTTTCGGAAAAATCAATAGTTATTAACACCTCATTAGGCTTTAAATTTAATTTCAAATTATTCAGAAACGAATACTGATGCATCATATCATAAACATGTTTTAAATATAAATTAGTCTTCAAATTTATTTCGTCTATTATTTTAGAAACAGTAGAGGTAATTCGTTTCTTTGACGTTACTGTAACATCGAAAATTTTATTTTTCGCTCCAACCCGCCGAATTTTTTCAGATACCCACTGATAAAAAAAAGAAACTGTTTCATCGCCAACATTTTTAACGTGTCTATTTTTGCGTATCTTACAGTTTCTATACATGCAGTCTTTATTTTTAATGTCGCAAGTGACTGATTTTATGAAACTGCATGAACTAGTCTCGCTTAAAACTTTTAAATTTACTAGCTTTTGAATTAATAAACAGAAATTCGCATGTATTTTGCATAAACAAGTGTCCCGGCCTGTTATCTTTTTTGTTATAATCCAAAATGGCTTAAACTTATAAAAACTTGTTTTTGACATTTTAATTTGTTCTTCCTGCAAATATTTTTTAAATACATTTTAAAGGGTATCAGTAAGAAATCGTTTTCTTTTAATAATCCCGTTTTTTGTTATTGTATCTCGTATGCCTGGAGCAATAACGGAGTTCTCATCTTTTTCAAGGAATGTGCGTACCATTTCCTTCAACTTGTTAACCAGACCTTGTTTTTTAATATTATTTCGCTTTAAATTGATGGTTTTGGAATTCCGATATTTGCGTTGATTATAATAACTTGTAACATTTGAGAATTTAGTCGTTAGCTTATTTTTATGAATAAAAGGGCCTCATGTAAGTTGTGCGAACATGGATTTTTGTTGTTCATTTTTAAGTAATCTCTTATTTTCTTTTAACTATAATTGCAAAGTTTCGCCTAATAATAAATGTTTTCTGACTTCCGACTTGCCTTTAGCTTCAATTTGTTTAACTTTATTTAATATAACATTAGCTTCTCCGTTTGAAGCCAGCTTCGAACAAACTTTATAATATTTTGATTTCCAGACATTTATTTTTTTATCTTTAGTTTTAATAGTATTTAATAATTTAATTTTTTCTCTCTTTAATCCGTTGATAGTCGCTCTGGCATATGGTAGTGGCGTTGACAATTTTTCTATGTCGCTCTTTTGACGAATTTATCCAGGAAAAGAAAAATCTCCAGAAGGAGCTCAAGAATATGGCCAGAGGCACACTGCGTGCCTTTAGCCATTACGCCAAGGCACGAGAAAGTTCGGGGGCTTCGCAGGCGTCGGTCACCTGCCAGGACGGGGCGAGCCAAACGTCGCCCCTATTCCGTAAGCCCCCCGAACGTCCGGAGCGTAAAGGACCCTCGCCGCTGAAGCTGCCAGCGACAAAACGGGTCAGGAAAGAAGCGGATAAAGAGGAACGCCCCGTACCACCAGCTGCAGAACAACGGCGGCAACCCCAGTCGGAAGACCAGGACTGGGTTACGGTGGTCAGAAACGGCCTAAAGAAGAAGGCGAAGCAGCTGCAGCAACAACAACCGCAACAACATCAGCAGCAACAACATCCGCAGGAGCAACAACAGCAACAACAACGGCAGCAGCAGCAGCAACAACATCAGCAGCAGCAGAGAACGGATGTCGGCAAGCGACACAGGGGGAAGCCGGAATCAAAAGCCGGCCTTCGACCCTTCCGCCCCGATGCCATCAAGATCAAGGCAGCGGACGGTGCGTCATATGTCGACATCCTGAAGACCTTAATTTGCGCCAGAACTGCAAAAGTTAGGAGAAAGGGTGACCGCCATCAGGCGGACGAAAGCAGGCGAACTGCTCATAGAGCTTGCAACGCCTGGCGTGTGCACCCAAGTGCTCCAAGCAGCGGCGACGTCCATCCTAAAAGGGACAGCTGTCGTACAGGCACTGTCCCATAAGGAAGCCATCACCATCAAGGACATGGACGAGGCCACAACTCGGAAGGAGGTGGCACAGGCCATCATTGAGATGACTTCACCGGAAGCAGTGACCCCTGAGAATATCAAGCTCAGGGGAGCATATAGCGGAACCCAGGCGGCCAATATCTTGCTTCCCGTCGCAGTAGCAAACACACTGCTGCAAAAGGGGAAGCTTAAAATTGGCTGGGTTAATTGCCGGGTTCGACTGCGCGAGGGACCCCCACGCTGTTACAGGTGCCACGAGAGTGGACATCTGGCAAGGGGTTGTAAGAGCGCGGTCGATCGCTCGGCGCAGTGCTTCCGGTGTGGCAAGGAGGGCCACAAGATTGAGGACTGCGTAGCCAAACATCGTGCAACGCAGGAGGTTGGAGCACAGACCAACAATGGCTAAGGTGCTCCAAATAAACCTCAATCACTGTGCGGTGGCCCAGGACCTGATGTTTCAACTGGTCAAGGAGGAGGCCGATATCGCCGTCATCAGCGAGGCTTACCGGGACCTTTGTAAACCAAGCTGGATGAAGGATTCCACCAGCAAGGCGGCCATCTGGGTGTGTGGGAATCTCCACATATCCAATAAGATGTCCGATCCCCTGCCCAGCTTCACGTGGGTGGAGGTGGCTGGTATAAGACTATACAGTTGCTACCTTCCTCCCAGTCTTAACATCGACGAGTTTCAAGGATCCCTGGAGGCCATCGTCGCCAGTGCAAGAACCTCCCGACTCCCATTAGTGATCGGGGGGGAATTCAATGCATGAGCGACGGAATAGGGTAGCGCGAAGACCAACCATCGAGGATATGCCCTCATTGAAGCCTTCTCGTTACTGGAGTTGGAGATTGCTAACACGGGGGGAAAGCCGACCTACTCCAAGGCCGGCAAGTCCTCCGTAGTCGACCTGACCTTCGTCGACCCAAAATTGATGGGGGAAGGGTTGGGCTGGAAAGTTAGCGCCCGATACACGGGCAGTGACCATCAAGCCTTGGTGTACCAGCTCCAACTGACCGGCAGAGCAGTAGGAAAGGTGCAGAGCGCAAGCAAAGAGAGATGGGCACCGGCCACCTTCGATCGGGAAATGTTCCTCTACAGCTTGGAACAGACGGAGGTGGAAGGAACAGCAGAGGAGAGATCCCGATGCCTCTCCCGAGCGATAACAGCGGCTTGCGATGCCTCTATGGCCGTGAAGTCAAATCCTCGCGGCCGACCCCCAGTTTACTGGTGGAACGAGGAAATCGCAGATATCCGTCGAGAGTGCCCTCGGGCTCCAAGGCTGCACCAGAGAGCAATCCATAAGCCCCGGTACTACCAACTGGCCGCGGACTATGAAAGAAAGAGAAAGAGGCTGAAGATTGCCATCAAAGCCGCGAAAAGAAAGTGCTGGCAGGACTTTTGTGAGGAGGTGGACCGCGATCCCTGGGGGCGACCGTATAAAACGGTCATGAACAAGATCAAGCCCAGGGGACCCAACGCACCATCTTGTCCATCCTTCCTTGGCAAAGTCGTCGGCCATTTATTCCCAGAACAGCGGGAACGGCCGATTGGCACTGGCCTGATGGCAATTGCTGGTGCAGCCGAGCCGCCAGATGTTACCGAAGCCGAAGTAATGATGGCTGCTAAGAAGATCTCCACCCGTAAGGCCCCAGGAATGGATGGGGTACCTGGAATGGCAGTGAAGATCGCAGCGCTGAATGTACCAACCATCTTCACATTGACATTCAGTGCTTGCCTGAAGGAAGGATGCTTCCCGGCGCAGTGGAAGGAACAGAGGTTGGTGCTGCTGTCTAAGGGAAACAAACCCCCGGACGACCCATCCTCATTCCGACCGCTCTGCATGCTTGACATCTTCGGGAAGCTATATGAGAGGGTTATCTGTGCCAGACTGGAAGCAGCCATCGAAAATGCCGGAGGTCTTTCCGAAAACCAGTTCGGATTTCGGAAGGGGCGCTCAACCATCGATGCAATCGGCCGAGTAAAAGCAATAGCCACGGATGCCATCAGTGGCAGCCGAAACACCAGGTGCATGTGTGCCATCATTGCCCTGGATATCCGGAACGCATTCAATTCGGCCAGATGGGATTGCATCATGAAGGCACTCGAAAATCTGAAGGTGCCTCTCTACCTAAGAGAAGCCATCTCAAGCTACCTAACAGAACGAACCCTGTATTATGACACCGATGACGGCAGGCACTTCTACAACATCACGGGAGGCGTGCCACAGGGTTTGGTTCTGGGACCCTTGCTCTGGAACGTCTTATATGACGGACTGCTCAGGCAATCCCTTCCAGACGGGGTGTCCATGGTAGCTTTCGCAGACGACCTTGCACTAATCGTCGTCTCGAAGACCATCGACGAGGTGCAATTTAGCGGAGATGAAGCTATCGAGGTAGTAGCTAGGTGGTTGAGCAACCATGGATTAGATCTGGCGGCTGAGAAGACGGAGGCGGTGCTCATCTCTCGAACGAAGAAAAGGGTATACGCCACCTTCACGGTGGAAGATACGCAGATCAGGACGGTGGACACTATTAGATATCTTGGAGTCACTCTAGATGCACGGCAGTCGTTCAAACAACACCTGATGAACGCAGGCGTAAAGGCTTTCAAAGTGGCTCGTACGCTCTCCAGCATCATGCCCAATATGGGGGGGGGGGGGGGGGGGGGGCCGAAACAGCCGCGACTGTCCCTGCTTTCATCGGTAGTAAGCTCCGTTATTCTTTACGGAGCACCGATCTGGGCTGATGCCATGAACATCCATAAGAGCTACGGAGCCACCTGCCGGCGGGCTTATAGAACAGCCGCCCTAAGAGTGGCCCGTGCCTACCGTTCTGTATCGGACATCGCTCTCACGGTGGTCGCGGGACTCTCTCCCATAGACCTTCTTGCTATGGAGAGGGCAGCAGTACACCGCGAAGGCAGGTGTATAAGGCAGGACATCGCCGACCAGGAGCCGAACCACGACAAATGGTCCATGAGGACCATAGGAGAGTGGCAAAAAAGATGGGATTCAGCGGATTCGGGGCGGTGGACCCACTGCGTCATCCCAGATGTAGCAAAGTGGACGGGCAGACAACACGGATACACCACCTTTCATCTCACCCAGGTGCTCACCGGGCACGGCTGCTTTCGCAGCTACTTACATCGTTTCCGCATTTATCAAAGTGCGGAGTGCCCGGCATGCCCTGGTGTCGACGAAAACGTGGCCCATGTCCTCTTCCACTGCCCGAGATTTGCAGCGGAACGGGAACAGTTCCGGATCTCGGTAGGAGGACCACTAACACCTGAGGGCATTGGGGAATGTCTGCTCGCCTCACAGGAGGGATGGGACGCGGTGGTCATCATCGCCACCTCCATCATCGATAGACTGAATGCCATCAGAAGAGAAGAAGACGGAAGAGGCAACAACATCGCCCAGACTTGAAGAGCCAAAACATCGGCGGAGGGCCTACTGAGGCAAAGACGGCCACCCTCGAAGTAATGCCTTGCGGCGGTTTCCGAGGGGGGAATCACAGTCTGAGCGGAGGTGGTTTTAGCGGGTGGGAGCCCCGCACTCCTGCTGGTACCGGCTGGCAGGGATGGCTGGTAGAGCTTTCCATCGTCGCTTCGGGAAAAACACACACACACACACACACACACACAAACACACACACACACACACACACACACACACACACACACACACACACGCACAAAACACACACTCACTAAAATTGTTGGAGTCCACTCCAAAAATGTAAACACTTTATTCTTTTGGTATGCATTTCACTCCATTTTACTCCTATGGAGTACACTTCACTCCAACAATTTTAGAGTGTACACAAACTATAGTCTCTTCTTCAAGAGTCTGAATGTAAGTTGTAAAAATGTTAAGTACGATGAAAATGTTATTTTTTAATTGAAATTGTGTGCTAACAAAAAATGAAATCTAGTTGATAAATTTTCAAAATAATGGACATGATTTTTTTTTATGATAAGCTTTGAATTCAAAGTTGACATATTTTTTTTATATCATTTCATCACTGAGATGTAAGGAACATAGTACAAAAAGTGATTATTTCTCTACCTTTTGAGTGTGACAAGCAAAAATGTAGTTTTTAAAACCAAAATACGCTAGAGATAGTGATATTTAAGTTACTCGCGAGTTACTCCCACATATTTGTTTATAGTACGTCGTGCATGGTAGACACATGCATATAACCTGCAGTTTTTGAAAATATAGAGTAAGAGGAACAATTTACTCCATTTTCGAATCCTTTGGACAATATGCATTTTTTTTATTACATTAAACAGATAAGAATTTCTCTTGGTACCACCTGAGAATTTAGTTCATTTCGAATGTTTTCGTAATCACGCATGACTCTAACGACTTATGGTCGATTTCTGGTAATAGAATATTGTTCTTTTAACTCAATTTAACCGTATTAAACCATTTTTAAATCATTGCATCCCTTAAATTGAAACGTTACAACACGGTACCTCGAATTTTAAAAGTTTCGCGGAATTACTCATATACGTTCTTATCTAAATATTCTTAATTTATAATAAACATTTCGTTGTCTTTTCTCAAGCAGCTCTTTTTATTTAATTTAAAACTGTATCCAAAACAATTACATATGTCAGTTTTATCATCACTATTTCAAGGATTGAAAACCCTTTTCTTTATTATATGATCAGCTAAAATAGGTTCACTAGTTGTTAACGATCGCCGATTAGGGGGTCCAGGTATCGCGCTATGTAATTTTCCATTTTATCAGATAAAATATTTGTGTCGGGTCTCAAAAGGGTAGTCGCGAATACTATGTTCAGAGCACCTGGTGAAAAGGATCACGGATGTCGAGGTGCAGGTCTTCCGCCTCTACTTTATCTCATTAGCCGAAATATCTCCACAAGATATTTAAGGTCTCCGTCCTGTGGTCACACTTGGAGGTAATTTCAAGGTCAAATAATCTACTCGGATTTGTATATGTATTGGAGACAACTTTAAACAAGGACACTAAATGAGTATGTTACGCAATGGAAAGTCTTAGATTCATGTAAACGGTAACATTATAACAAACAAAACATTTCCAAGAAATTCTAAGGATTTATACTTACTTAATTTACATGAAGTTTACATTTTCAAAAATACGATATTACACATGGTATTTTTCAACAACTATTGTATATTAGCAAAAATGAGTGAAATCCCCCAAAAAACTCGCCAAGTTCTTATTAGTAAAACATAATTACCACAAAAACTGTTGTAAGGCCAAGTTCTTTGAAACTATTAATTAATTCAATATACAATAATTTGGAAAGAAAATTTTGCATACATTCAGAACACCACAACATTTTTCAAGAAACTTGTTTAATGAAATTACCATTTAATAAAAAATTGTTATTAATGTATATAATGAGCTTTAAAAATCGATGCAATATCATCAATAATATACATATTGGCCCTTATTCCAAGCATTCCACAACTGGCTTGTCAATAACTTTGCAGCCCTTTTTTGCAGCCAAATAAAATAAAAACAAATATATATTAGGGTGGTCCAACAAAATTAAAATGGCGTAAAAAAAATGTGCAAGTGGGGTCATTCGACAGAGAAAAAAAAGAAAACTTTTTTCCTTTGGCAAAACTCGATTCGATTAGATTTAGAGGCAGCGCATACGGCTTGAAGTTTTCTACTATAGTTTGGTACTATAAAAATGTATTAAAAATTGATGAATTTATATAAAGATTGGTATCTCGGGGTTTTCGAGACCGCTGATCACGAATCTGAATTCAGATTATTAAAATTCAAAATGGCGGATCCAATATGGCGGTCAAATTTTTGAAAATTGATGATTTTATAGAAATTTTCTTACAGATTAGTGTATTTTTATAAAATTTAGTATCTATGGCAGGTCTATATATATTTTTTACATATTATATATTGTTATATTAATTGCCTTTCTTTCTTTTGATTTATTATAATGCATGCTAACAAATCATATTCACATACCACTCTATTCCTAGTAACTGTCAAATCGAAATTGTATCAACTTTATCGTTACTAAATATAGTTTTATCTTTCTTTTTTTCTATTACCTTTTTTCGTTGTTAATTTCATGACTAGTTCAGATTATAAATATTTCGACAAGGCCTAAACGTTTGTGAATCCGAGCGATTACAACGGAAGGTGTTTGAAATGTTTATGAAATTTCCAAACTATCCAAACTTCAGATAAATCGGCCACACTGTATATAGGAACCCCCATTTTTTATTGCAGATTTGGATTCTCCGGAAAAAAGTACACGAATTTGACCTTGGAGCTATTGCATTTTGGTTCACAGGTGGCGCTGTAATCGATAAAAATCCAAATTTATCCGAAGACATTGAAGTACCTCGAGAACTATGCACAGAATCAAAAAAGTTGTCGGATGAAAGTTGTTCGACACGAAGGAGGGCATCCAGTAATAATAAAATTTACCCCCTCCCCCATCCCCTGGAGGTGGAGTGGGGGCAAAAACAATAAAACTTAAATAGGAACCCCCATTTTTTATTGCAGATTTGGATTCTCCGGAAAAAAGTACACGAATTTGACCTTGGAGCTATTGCATTTTGGTTCACAGGTGGCGCTGTAATCGATAAAAATCCAAATTTATCCGAAGACATTGAAGTACCTCGAGAACTATGCACAGAATCAAAAAAGTTGTCGGATGAAAGTTGTTCGACACGACGGGGGGCATCCAGTGATAATTAAATTTACCCCCTCCCCCATCCCCTGGAGGTGGAGTGGGGGCAAAAACAATAAAACTTAAATAGGAACCCCCAGTTTTTATTGCAGATTTGGATTCTCCAATATTGACAATTTTCGCCCGCGTAGCGGATATGGAATACGGTCATTCTAACAAAGCCGGGAAAAAATACATTTAGCGTTACCCAGGAACAACGACGTGGACGTAGTATTTTTCTGATCCCTTTGGGGTGCTTGTTTTACGTGAGTCCCCTTGCCTCTCACTGTCTCACTGTTCACTTACTTGAGTAAGTGTTCGAAATGTTTACCTTCCACTTCAATGCATTTATTTATTCTTTCTTCAAATGACTTTATACATGATAGAATCATATCTGCAGAAATTTCTGCGCGAGCAGTTCTTATGCGTTCCACCATGTTTTCACGAGTCGTTGGTACTTGTTCATAAACCTTACCTTTTAGGTAACCCCATAGGAAGAAATCCAGAGATGTTAGATCAGGTGACCTCGCAGGCCAATTAATGAGGCCACCTCTACCAATCCACCTACCATTGTAATCACGGTCTAGTATTTCCCTTGCTACTCTTGAAAAATGTGCTGGGCAACCATCATGCTGAAACCACATTGTCCGTCGGACGTCCATAGCAACATCCTCAAGTAGTAATGGTACTTCTTGTTCTAGGAAATCTCGATATTTTGTTCCATTCAAATTACCTTCAATGAAATAAGGACCGATGAGTTTATTTCCTATGCTTCCACACCAAACGTTCACCGACCAAGGACGTTGATGATTAACTTGTCGTAACCAATGGGGATTTTCTACGCTCCAATAATGCATATTATGCCTATTGACGCCACCATGGTTCGTGAATGTAGATTCATCTGAAAAACATACAGAGAGAGAATGAATGAGCTGAGTGAAGGGACATGACGCGTTTTTTAATGGATTGCGTGATGTCCTCTTTTTGTTTATTAAATAATAAATTTAAAACCTAAAATGTAATTTTATTGAAGGTAGAAGACTTATTTATAAAATGAATAATATCAATTATTTATAATCTTAATTTTTCGAATGGACATTATTAATATTTCATATTCAGAATAACAATTTTCGCAATTGATATTACTAAATTTTCATAAAGGGATCAAATTGTCCCTATTTGCCCCCTAGATGCCCCCCTTCGTGTCGAACAACTTTCATCCGACAACTTTTTTGATTCTGTGCATAGTTCTCGAGGTATTTCAATGTCTTCGGATAAATTTGGATTTTTATCGATTACAGCGCCATCTGTGAACCAAAATGCAATAGCTCCAAGGTCAAATTCGTGTACTTTTTTCCGGAGAATCCAAATCTGCAATAAAAAATGGGGGTTCCTATTTAAGTTTTATTGTTTTTGCCCCCACTCCACCTCCAGGGGATGGGGGAGGGGGAAAATTTAATTATCACTGGATGCCCCCGTCGTGTCGAACAACTTTCATCCGACAACTTTTTTGATTCTGTGCATAGTTCTCGAGATATTTCGATGTCTTCAGATAAATCGGCCACCCTGTATATATATATACAGAGTGTCCCAGAACTCCTACATAATATTGCAGAGGGTGAATCTTGACATCATTCTGAGCAAAAAAGTTTAATACCAAAATTGGATCTGAAGATCAGAATTTGAGTGGCGAGCCATTGAAATTTAAAAAATAATAATAGTTTTTTTGCAATAACTCGGATCGTTTAAAGTTACGTTAACGAATGACGGCTGATTTTGATCTTCTTTTATACAGCTACAACTTACCTCAGAGAGCATACTACCTGCAATGACTATTTCGCCAGTTAGCGATCTAAAAAGGGTAAGAAAAGCCTTTTTTTGCAGTTTTCAGCGTCTAAATCATTTCCGTAAAATGCTAGCGAAATATTACACAAATCAAAATTGTAGATCTGGAAAAGACGAAGAATTTCCAAAAATTGAGCCTGTAGGGGGACGTTAAAAATCAGAAACTAGGCGAAAAACGCGCTTCAGCAATGCCAAATCTATTTTCCGCCTATTTTCTGATTTTTATCGTCTCCCCACGAACTCAATTTTCATCAAAACGAAACGTATGAGGGGGCCAATTCTTCGCCTTCTCAAGCTGTTGTATATGATATTTCGCTAGCATTTTACGGAAATGAGTTAGACGCGGAAAACTGCAAAAAAGGCCCTTTTTACCCTTTTTAGGTCGCTAACTGGCGAAATATTGATTGCAGGTCATATGCTCTTTGAGGTAAGCTCTATAAAAAAAAAACCTCAAAATCAGCCATCATTCATTAAAGTAAATTTAAAATGAGCTTTAAAAAAACTATTTTTTTTAAGCTTCAATGGCTTGCCACTTAAATTCTGAGTTTCGGATCCCAATTTGGTATTAAACTTTTTTGCTCGGAATGATGTCAAGATTCACCCCCTGCAATATTATGCGGGAGTTCTGGGACACCCTATATATACAGGGTGGCCGATTTATTTGAAGACATAGAAATATCTCGAGAACTATGCACAGAATAAAAAAAGGTGTGGGATGAAAGTTGCTCGACACGAAGGGGGGGCATCCAGTGATAACGAAATCAACCCCCTCCCCCGCCCCCTGTGGGAGGGGGGAGGGGGGACAATAAAACTTAAATAGGGACCCCCCATTTTTTATTGTAGATTTGGATTCCTCGGCAAAAAGTGCACCAATTTGATCGACGAGTTTTTGCGTTTTGGTTCGATGATAAAAATAAAAATGTGTAAAATATCGTTACAAATTGAGAATGTCACCAGAATTCGTTTCAGATCAAAGAAAGTAAAATGGTTGCCCAGCACATTTTTCAAGAGTAGCATGGGAAGTACTAGACCGTATTCCAATGGTCGGTGGATTGGTAGAGGTTGCCCCATTAATTGGCCGGCGAGGTCACCTGATTTAACATCCTATACATCGGATTTCTTCCTATGGGGTTACCTAAAAGGTAAGGTTTATAAACAAGTACCAACGACTCGTGAAAACATGGCGAAACGCATTAGAACTGCTTGTGCAGACATTTCTGCATATATGATACAATCCTGTATAAAGTCATTTGAAGAAAGAATAAATAAATGCATTGTAGTGGAAGGTCAACATTTCGAATACTTACTCAAGCAAGTGAACAGTGAGAGGCAAGGGGTCTCACGTAAAACAAGCACCCCAAAGGGAATAGAAAAATAATACGTCCACGTCGTTGTTCCTGGGTAATGCTAAATGTATTTTTTCCCGGCTTTGCTAGAATGATCGTATTCCATATCCGCTACGCCGGGCGACAGCTGTCTGAGTGCCCGTGCGCATGCGCACTTCGTTCTCATTACTCCCGTGGGACGAAAAGTGCTGCCCGCGGGAGTAATGGATGCGGCCAGGAAAAAACTAGCGTATGCTTCACGAGGGGATTGCGCGCGCACCTCGTGAGAGGGCTGCCCTCGCTTCGCATGCGCAGCAAACCTTCCACTCGTGGATCACGCTCTTTCCTCCCTTAAAGCATAATATACTATTTTTTACATACAACCAAATCCATGATTATTTTTCAGATAATTTCCATTGTAGCGGCTAGAAAACACATTACAAGAATAATATAAAGTCAAAGAAAATCGTACATTTCATAGTGGTGGCATTGAATAGTATTTTTAATATAAAATATGTCTACTATTATTTATCAGGTTTGATGTGAATTCTGGAGACGTCGAACTGTACAAGTGTAACCTTGAAGGGATGGATTATTTTTAAAAATCTTTATTACCGATTTTGGATCGAATTCGTGCTGTTGAGCCGTGGAGCGAGTTGACTGATGTGGATTCTCTACAAAAGACCACATTCAGCGATGATTCTTCATTTGTTGCTGTAGGCGGTCTACCAAGCTTTGGTCGATTTCGAAGAAACCCTGTAGTATTATACCGTGTAATAGTCTTTGCAACTGTTGATTTCGATATAGGAATACCACCTGTATGGAAAGTTCGATGAAAAAGAGCGGTAACATCTTAAAACGATCTTGGACGATCACCCCAGCCCCTCATCATCAAAAGTGAAATACGTTCTCTCTCTCAGACAAAAGTGACATTTTGATAAAAAAAAATGTTCGCAGGAAGAGCTTTTAAATTTAATGAAAATCAACATAAATTGCATTTTCTAGTATATATAATGTAATATATAATGTAAAATATCCTCCAGGACTGGTGAAAAAAATGGCATAAAAATCCAACTAAAAATAAATGTTTTGAAAGTAAGAACGTTATGTTGAAGGCTCCCGATAAAAGATGACTAAGAACAATAGACAACTTGATAGCCGCTATGCTGGTATTATTTATGAAGTTTAAAGAGTATTTTTTCGTGCGAGAGCAAATCACGTCAGTCAAGTAGTTGCGTTGACACTTTTCGTTCTTTTTCGATGCTCTTCGAACTTTTTCGATCCCCTTCGATCTTTTCGATCTTTGTCGATCATTTTCGATCTTTATCGATCTCCTTCGATCTTTTTCGATTTTTTTCGATCTTTCTCGTCTTTTCCGATCCGTTTCGATCTCCATCGATCATTTTCAATCTTTCTCGATCTCCTTTAATTTTTTTTCGCTCTTTTTCGATCTTTTTCGGTCCTTTTCGATCTTTTTCGATCCTTATCGATCTTTTTCGATCTGAATCAATCAGTTTCGATCTTTTTCGACTTTTTTAATGGATCATTTTTGATGATTTTCGATCATTTTCGATCATTTTCGATCCTTTTCGATCTTTTTCGAACCATATCGATCTTTATCGATCTGTATCGATCAGTTTCGATCTTTTTCGACTTCATCGATCTATATCGATCATTTTTGATGATTTTCAATTTTTTTCGATCTTTCTCGATCCTTTCGATTGGTTTCGATCTTGGTCGAACTTTCTCGAATGATAGTGACGTAATAATGATCGGAAGAAATCGAAAAAAATCGAAACAGATCGATAGAGATTGTAATAGAAGGAAAAAGATCCGAAAAGATTGAAAATGATGGATAGGACCAAAAAAAAGCGTGAAAAAGATCGATAAAAGTTGAAAGAAGGAAAAGAATTATCGACAAAGATTGAAAGAGATCTATAAAGATCGATATGATCGAAGAAAATTGGAAAAGACCAAAAAGATCGGAAAAGATGAGACTTGCCCCCCCTCTCTTCCTTCCTTAAAAAAATCAAATTAAATTAAATTCTTAATGAATCGGATTGCACATTAAATTTAATGTACGTGCATAATACATTTACGGAAACTACTAACTGCTTCCAATACATGATCATTAAATTTCATTAAGAAATCTCTAACAGTGTACAGCCATTACAGGTTTTTTTAAGAACAATTTTCTGGTAGAGCGTCTTGTGGAGCAATAATGCCGTACTGGGGGTAAAGTTTTAAACATTATTGACGATCTCTGGAAACATTCTCATAATTACAACTCTGGATTCAGTTACTTGTTAAGCCACTAGTTTTGCATCACATGCTTTCCATTTGACAGTAATTTGACCTCTAGAGGTCACGTTGACGTTGAACCTCGAGGCATATTTTAACCCTTTAACGCCCAAATGTACAATTTTTTTATGAAGTTTGACAGTATATTTTTACACTTAAACTCTATGGGAAAAATTCTGCGGTAGTCTCTTTATTGGCCAAAGACAACTCTTTCCAATGCTGCTTTGCAAAATTGTTTAAAAATAAAAAGTTGTACACGGTTTTTTAAAAAAAAACATGAATTTTTTTGATTTCTTTTCATATTATTGTATTTTACTATGGGTTATGGCATCGGAGCATCTCTAAAAGTCATAAATATCGTGCCAAAATGAATTTTCTATCAGATGTGGATATTTTGAAAAAAAAATTCCAAAATGGCGATAAAACTGACATTTTATTTGTAACATCAAAGCCATGCACACAAAATCCAAATAAATTAATGGAATTGTACAAAAATTGGCTTTCGACTGTTTTTGACGTCGCTGATGACGAAGTCAGTTTTTAAAAATTCAAAATAGCGGATCCAATATGGAGGGCGAAAATTTTAAAAATTTATCGGATTTTCTTGAAACGTTTCACTTGGTGGTTTTTGGGCTCGCTGATCACGAATCTGAAGTTAGTTTTTAAAAATTCAAAATCGAGAGAAATTCTTAAAATTTAGCTCAGTATATCTACTTTTAATTTCCGTGTGGTATTTTTGAAAATTCAAAATGGCGGCTCCAATACGGTGCTTAAAAAGACCACACTTTCGGAAACGAGAGTAAAAACCTTTCATACAGTTTTTTGTGCCTAAGAAAAATACCATTTTAGAATTTAGTTTTTTGTTATTGGATGCTCCAATTACGAATCTCGTATTAGAATTTTGAAATTCAAAATGGCGGATCCAATATGGCGGAAGAATTTGTAAAAAGTGATCGGATGTTGCTGAAACTTGTTTCTCGGGGGGTGGCGGGGTCGCAGAATACGATTCTGATGTTAGATTTTAAAAATTCATAATGGCGGATCCAATATGGCGGATGATTTTGTGAAAAGTGATCGGATGTTGCTGAAACTTGTTTCTCGGGGGTTTTCGGGGTCGCAGAATACGATTCTGAACTTACATTTTAAAGATTCAAATTGGTTGATCCAATATGGCGGATGAATTTTTGAAAAGTGATTGGGCGTTGTTGAAACTTGTTCCTTTTTGGAAGATTAAGATTCTTATTTGGAATATGCCAAATCTTCAGTCAATTCGTACGAATGTGCGGCATCAATTAAGCTTTTAAAATTTTGTGGTATGACGCAGACGCAGATGTTGTTCGGCCTGAAGACTAGCACGCGTTGCTTCCCATTTTAAAGTCGCGCCGATACCATCGCATGCTCCTTTTCCATGCGCTGTCGCATGAAAACGCCATTCACCGCACCATCGGTAACATAAATTACATGTTGTACGCGTGGGCACACTTTTTTTATTTCAGGAATAATAGTTTGTTGCATTACATACACGGCAGATGTATCATGAGTCAAGCTGTTTGATAATAATATATTACTAAAATGGATTATTGTACCTTCTGATTTGTAGTAGAAAACGACAGGATGAACCGTACATTGGTTGTTGTTGTAATGAAACCCTTGTGCTGCATTTTGTACAACGAATGCAAAGTTTTTCGAGAAATCACTGTGAACTAAGTCGATTCGCAGATGGGGCTGTCAACGGCAGCGTAAATTAAGTTCCAAAATTATCGGGATTCTGCTTAGTTCTCGAATTAAAAAAAAAAAAAATAAGGGAATAATCTTTTTCACTTTCATAAATCCAACGCATCAACGACTCTTGTTATCTTTGTTATTCATTAAACTAAAGATAAAAGATCGATGTCGTGATAGTTAGGATGTACATTTCGCACTCACAACTGTAAAAAAGTAATATGCAATGCACATTACACTCATGTGGAACACCTGTATCTAGATATATTACATCGATATTAGTACTCGATATCAGGCTTCCTTTTGACCTAATGAAAATCCATTTCTACTATGGGAGCTGCGTTTACAGACGCGCAGAGCCGCGAATATTGCAACGGCACCTAGCAGCAATAAGCCTTCCACCCGTTTGGGCCTTAATGGGTTAAGCTGACGCTAGGTAGCATTGCGATTTCCGCGGTTCGATTTTGCTCCCGTTATAGAAACGTAACTTCATTTGGTATAATAGAAGACTTCAAGGAATATGTCGATACTTTATATCTTATATGTTACATGTGTTTCTTTTGCAGTATAAAACGCATATAAATATTTTTAAATAAAATATTGCAGTATATTGGTGACGCTTGCTATTTGCTACAAGTATTGATTCAAATATTACCTATTAGTGTATAACTTGTATTATCGTTGTGTTCATTACTTACCATGGCGGGGGTTTCCGATCACAGTGGTAGATCAAATACAGTAATTCGCACAGACAGATGCATAAATCCATTGCTGGAACGTGGTCATATAGGTAAAGTGTTACGAGAAGTTTCGGAAAATATTTTATTAATGTTTCTGCACTTACCGCAGAAAGCTAGAATTTGCAAAGATTGTAGAAAAAAAATTGCCGAAAAAGAAAAAACACTTTGTACAACCGCTAATGAACCTGAAGATGTTCCCGATTCAGAAATAGACATAGACACACCTTCAAATAAAAGAACCCGTTTATCTAGAGAGGTTCAGTTAGAAGCACTTTTACAGGGTGTGAAAGATTAATTTTCGAGTTTGCCTGAAAATGATCCCTTACGCTTGACTATTTTAACAAAACCTCCACAATGCTGGAGTATACGTGACATAGCTTTAGAATTTGGAACATCCTATCGAACTGCAAAGAATGGTCGTGATTTGAGAAACGAACTGGGCATGTTGTCAGTATCTCGTCCAAAACAAGGAAAGACCATACCTACACAGACAATTAAAAAAGTAATTGAATTTTACGAAAACGATAGTAACAGCCGAATTCTGCCGCACAAAAATGACTGCATATCAGTGAGAGTTAATGGACACAAGCAAACAGTTCAAAAACGGTTATTACTCAGTGATGTGAATAAACTGCATGAACTATTTAAAATAGAGAATACTGAATTTCCAATTGGCTTAAGTAAGTTTTATGAACTTAGGCTAAAATGGTGTGTGCCTGCCGGAGCGGCAGGCACACACAACTTCTGCGTCTGCGTCATACATCAAAATTTTAAAAGTTTACTTGATGCCGCACATTTGAACGAATTGACTAAAGATTTGGAATATTCCATAAAAGATTACAATGATTGCATCAATTTCGTACTTTGTTCTAGCCCAAAACCTAATTGCTACTTACGGGAGTGTGAGTCTTGTCCTCACTTGGATAAATTTTCAGATTATGTATCGCGTGTTTTGGAAGAGAATGAAATTTCGCAAATTCTTTGCAGCACATGGCAATCCACTGACAGATGTGCATTGATAAAAGAATGTTTTTCAATAGATACTTATGTTGACAGACTGTGCTCTAGATTGCCTGAATTCGTATTGCACCACTTTATTTCTAAGAGTCGGTCGCAATATGTAGAAGAACGTAAAGCGAACCTTCAATACGGTGAAGTATTAATTCACAGTGATTTCTTGGAAAACTTCGCATTCGTTGTACAAAATGCAGCACAAGGGTTTCATTACAACAACGACCAATGTGCGGTTCATCCTGTCGTTTTCTATTACAAATCAGAAGGTACAATAATCCATTGTAGTAATATATTATTATCAAACAGCTTGACTCATGATACATCTGCCGTGTATGTAATGCAACAAACTATTATTCCTGAAATAAAAAAAGTGTGCCCACGCGTACAACATGTAATTTATGTTACCGATGGTGCGGTACAACATTATAAAAATAGATTCCAAATGAGTAATCTCATGTATCACAAAATCGATTTCGGCATTGAAGCTGAATGGCATTTTCATGCGACAGCACATGCAAAAGGAGCATGGCGCGACTTTAAAAAGGGAAGCAACGCGTGCTAGTCTTCAGGCCGAAGGAAATTCAGCAATTTTGAACGCAGAAGCTCTATATATCTGGGCAAAAAATAAGTTCAAAAATATTAAATTTTTCTACTATACTAAACAAACACACGAGAAAGCTCAGAGATTTCTAAATAAGAGATTTACAGTTGCCCCAGCCGTGCCAAATATTCGAATGCCACATGCATTCGTACCAGATTCAAGTAAGACATTGAATGTTATGACATACTCAAGTGCTATTAATCCCACTAGTAAAGTCCAGTACTGAAGTAATTGACAATTTTTAAATTTAAAATGACGTTATATTCTTAATATTGATATTGCTATTATTTCTACCATTATTGACTGCTATTAAATATTTAAGAAATCCAGAAATGATTTTTATTGTAAACCTTTAGCAGACGGGTTTTTCAGAGCTTATGACAATGTTCGATTACTTTTTCCTTTTTTAAATTATATGATTAATATGATTCTTCCTGTTGTGAGAGGCAAGGGGACTCACTTCCAAAAAGCACCCCAATTCGTGAGAGGCAAAGGGACTCACTTTCAAAAAGCACTCCAATTCGTGAGAGGCAAGGTGACTCACTTTCAAAAAGCACCCCAATGGGATGAGAACCCTATCACGTCCGCGTCGTTCATCCTGGGTAATGCTAAGAAGGGCAGGATTTTTAGATGCATCTGCATCGAAAAACGAAACTCGCTCCGAATTGACGATACAAAATCAACATCACTTCAAGAGCTGTGGGAAATGTCGGAAGAGAAACACGACAATCTAACTTTACGAGTAATAGAGCCTCCTGGCGATGGCAACAGCTGTTACATATACGGTTCAGAGGTCGTAACTTCTTAAATCCGAAGGTTGCAATAATTCATTAAACGACTTGTGTTCATACTCATATTATAACACTATACCCCTACTAGAGGTAAGCTATTCTATGTTTAACCGATTTTCGACATTATTTTGGTACTATACAATTTTTAATTTAGCTTTGTCATCCACCAGATTCGTATTGTACGACCCCAAAAGTCCTCGAGGAACAAGTTTCAACCACGCCCAATCACTTTTTAAAAATTCATCCACCACATTGGATCCGCCATTTTGAATCTTTAAAATTTAAGTTCAGAATCGTATTCTGCGACCCCAAAAACCCCCAGAGAAACAAGTTTCAGCAACATCCGATCACTTTTTAAAAATTCATTGGCCATATTGGATCCGCCATTTTGAATTTTTAAAATTTAACATCAGAATCATATTCTGCGACCCCGAGAACCCCCGAGAAACAAGTTTCAGCAACATCCGATCACTTTTTACAAATTCATCCGCCATATTGGATCCGCCATTTTGAATTTTTAAAATCTAACATCAGAATCGTATTCTGCGACCCCGAAAACCCTCGACAAACAAGTTTCAGCAACATCCGATCACTTTTTACAAATTCATCCGCCATATTGGATCCGCCATTTTGAATTTTTAAAATCTAACATCAGAATCATATTCTGCGACCCCGAGAACCCCCGAGAAACAAGTTTCAGCAACATCCGATCACTTTTTACAAATTCATCCGCCATATTGGATCCGCCATTTTGAATTTTTAAAATCTAACATCAGAATCGTATTCTGCGACCCCGAAAACCCTCGACAAACAAGTTTCAGCAACATCCGATCACTTTTTACAAATTCATCCGCCATATTGGATCCGCCATTTTGAATTTTTAAAATCTAACATCAGAATCGTATTCTGCGACCCCGAAAACTCCCGAGAAACAAGTTTCAGCAACATCCGATCACTTTTTACAAATTTTGAATTTAAAAATTCTGATACGAGATTCGTAATTGGAGCATCCAATAACAAAGAACTAAATTCTAAAATGGTATTTTTCTTGGGTACAAAAACTGTATGAAAGGTTTTTACTCTCGTTTTCAAAAGTGTGGTCTTTTTAAGCACCGTATTGGAGCCGCCATTTTGAATTTTCAAAAATACCACACGGAAACTAAAAGTAGATATACTGAGCTAAATTTTAAGCCCTGAAACAATTTTTTTGGCGGTAATGAATTTTGGCCAGCCAAGTGATCCGGTTGACGTGGAATGCCCGATATATATATACAGGGTGATCGAAAAGTATCGGACCCCCCTAATATCTTCAGTTAGAATGCACTTAGGAGAAAATGTTCAATAGCAAAGTTGTATGGTTTCAAGCGGGGAGTAAGATGATGACCTTGACTTTGACCTTGACCATGTCCTTCAAGGTCATTTCAAGGTCAATCTTATTTTTTTAAATAGAACCCCCTACATTTTATTGCGTATTCTTATAGCTTATCTCGAGAGCTTTCCAAAACACTATAATAAAATATTTTTTTATTAAGTACTTTTTGAGTTATAATACTTTTGTGCGCGGAATAATGAGAGCCTTAACTGGTCGGACTCGCACACTACTCTTGCCTTAACTGGTCGGACTCGCACACCACTTAACAAATTGTTAACTTCAAACCTTTATAACTCAAAAAGTACTTAATAAAAAAATATTTTATTATAGTGTTTTGGAAAGCTCTCGAGATAAGCTGTAAGAATATGCAATAAAATATAGGGGGTTCTATTTAAAAAAATAAGATTGACCTTGAAATGACCTTGAAGGACATGGTCAAGGTCAAAGTCAAGGTCATCATCTTACTCCCCGCTTGAAACCATACAACTTTGCTATTGGACATTTTCTCCTAAGTGCATTCTAACTGAAGATATTAGGGGGGTCCGATACTTTTCGATGACCCTGTATATATATGTTTGTGTGTGTGTGTTTCTCTCACTGATTCTAGGTCGGCAATACATTAACGAACACGTCATCCATGTGCTGCAACATTTGTAAGGCCACCATTTCAGAAATGAATAATATTTCGGCATTGCTAGAAAAACAAGAAAACAGTGACATTTTCCAATATAATATACCAAATACGCATGGGTATATGAATGCGATGGAATGTTTGCTGCACATAGCGTACAGATTACCTGTGAAGAAATGGCGGGTAATTTCTTATACTCCAGTATACGTTAATATCTATCAAGAAAATTATCGCTGCTTTGAGTATTTACTTGTATGAAAAAGAATTATGTTACTTAACACGGGAGTGAAAAATTCGAATTTTACACCCTCCAAAATAACATGGATAAGGTAGGAGTTTCAAAACCTTCGACTTGCACGTTAAAGGTATAAACTCGAATTTTTCACTCCCATGTGACGAAAAATTCTGTTCGTAATACGGGCGTAAACTACTATTGTACCTGGAGGCGATCACGGTGATCTCCGGCGGTAGCAAAAGTTGATTTTACGCTCTTGTTACGAAAATAACTATTTAATAGTTGTAATTTTTTAAAATTTTTACGTAAGAGTCTAAAAGAGCATAACATTTTTCATAAAAAATGATATTAGAAGTATCCATAAAAAATTAACATTTCAACAATGTAAGGAGAATGAAATGAAAAAAGATGCATGTGGACGATAATGAGTTCAAATGGGTTATATGGCGTTTCCGTGGAAGAAAAACAAATAATTAACATTTTAATTGTCCTTAAAAGGTGAATGAAAAAGATGGCACCAAGGCTATAATGAATGGGCGGAAAAAAGAGATTCAAGATAATTTCTTTAAGATTATGGGACTACGAGTGGTTTTTCCGAAACCAGGTTTTGGCTCTAGTAACAATAGTAATACCGCATTTCGAATTTTTGAAAATATTTCCCTAACTTCAAAAATTACTGGTGATTTTGTATTGCTAATGAAAGGAGTATTGATAATAAGTCCTATTTAAAATGTTTAACAGAAAATTAATTGTGCGCATGGCTTAACGACAATACTTAAAAATGTTTTCACATTAAAAAATGAATGGATGGTATCAAATGTAATCATAGTATCCTTTAAATTGTGTATCTCTCTACTTTTGAAAAAAAAAATAAATTATTTATCACATACATATGTGTTCAGTATTAATTCAACATTTTCAATAGTAATTGTCCAGTT
Organism: Trichopria drosophilae; assembly: GCA_030407085.1. Taxonomy (NCBI): domain Eukaryota; kingdom Metazoa; phylum Arthropoda; class Insecta; order Hymenoptera; family Diapriidae; genus Trichopria; species Trichopria drosophilae. The sequence goes on from CM059582.1 coordinate 104,352,781, forward strand.
ATCAGTTCTCCTGAATCATAAGAATTATAAAAAAAGGGTAAGTTGAAGAGAGATTCTCGTATAAGTTCTTTTTGACGCAATGAAAAACTGAATGTCCTGTACTTTTTTAAATAAACGTGGTAATGACAAAATTTTTGGAAGTTCTTGACTATGAATTGTAACATACTGACTAGTAAATACAAGTTATCCATCTCGCTTAGGGATCCATATCTCCTAGACTTGCCCTATCGATACATAAACAGGGTCATGAAATATGGTTTAATAAATATATTTTTCTTTTAATGCCAGGAATCGACGAGAAATTGATTAAGAGATTAGGGACTGTGTTAATCACTATGGCCAGTGGTAAAGAAATAAATGATGCAACCTTTAAAAATGAGTGTACAGAGACCGCCAATTTATATGTACAATTGTATGGATGGTACTACATGTCTCCAAGTGTACATAAGATACTGATACACGGACCATCCGTGTCAGAATCTGCCTGCCTTCCTGTGGGATGCCTGTCTGAGGAAGTGCTTGAAGCCAGCCACAAAATTTGTAAGATTTTTCGAGACAGGCATTCACGAAAAACATCAAGAAAAGCAACCAACGAAGACGTTTCTCAAAGATGGGCAATATATGCAGACCCGAAAGACAGTTTATCCGGCGAAATCAAATGTCGCAAGATAATAGATCTGCCTTCAGAGGCTCTGGTATTGATAATTGATAATAACAATGATATTTCTTTTGACGAATGAATTTAAAAGTAAATAAATATAAATGAGATTTGTTATTAACAAAAGAATTGTGTTTTCCATTTTATTTCTATTTTATTGATTAATTTAAAGCAAATATCAGCAAATTAAGAAAGGTTCGTCCGAAATTTGAACCCGCCATTTTGAATTTTTAAAATCTGAGATCAGATTCGTAATCAGCGACCCAAAAAACCCCCGAGTACCCACTTTCATGTAGATCAAATAATTTTTTACATTTTCGTTAGCCATTTTGGAACCGCCATTTTGAATTTTCAAAAACTAAGAATAGATTCGTAATCAGCGACCCACAAAACCCCCGAGTACCCAGCTTCATTTAGATCGAGTAATTTGTTACATTCGTGTCGGCCATCTTACATTGATGTCGGCCATTTTGAATACGCCATTTTCAATTTTCAAAATCTGACGTCAGAACCGTAATCAGCAACCTCGAAGTCGGGACGCACTGTTAATCGACAAATTGTTGGATTGAAATTCACTGCTCCAAATTTAGAGTAGAGGAATTTTAGAGAAGAGGTAAGCAATAAATTGGGAGCCGGCGAAATTCGAGAGTGAACTTGCCGAATGGAAAAGCGAAGACAGATCCGGGACTGGGAAGGCGACCGAATCTCCAAATGAGATTGTGTCCTGAGAATATGCACCTTGCATATTGGGAGATTGGGAGGGGGTCGGCAAAACGAAACTTCGCGTACGACTATTCGGTGTTTCCATTCGCGATGGATCACTGAGAGCCGGAAAAACGATATTAAGGGATTTCTTCAATGACACTTCGATGCTGGGGCAACTTATGGCTTCGGATAAAGTGAAGGGTAGGTAGTCACACCGTTCGTCCACCGAAGTATTCCAGGGGAAACATGAATGACGTCATCGTGATAGAGGAATTATCCGTAGACGTCGCGATTACTAAGATGGGGACGGCCAGCGGCGTCAGTAACATAGAAGGGCGCGGCCATCACGCAGATATTGACGAGGGAAGGAGTTAGAAAACAAAATTTACATCCGAGCGAGGAAAAATAATCAGGTCCCAAGATTACACGCAGTTCACCCGCACAAAACCACCGATGCACACACCCAAAAACAACTCTAAATATTTCGACATTCGAAAACCACTTCAATACCGGCTGGAAGGAAGGTAAGGATCAATCTAAAAAAAATAGATATCTTTAAAAAAAATTGTTTACGAAAGGAGGAAATGCAAAAATAAAAAATGAATGCACGTGGCAATGGAAGGGGAGGGAAATCGCAATTTACTAAAAAAATAACGAAAGAAAAATGAAATTGGGGATTTTCCTTTTATCGCAAACTTGAAATCCGAAATCGAAATCTAATGTAATCTAAATAAAAAAACTAACCGGAAACTGCAATCCACAACTGGACTCCCGAAATCGCAATCGGAAAACGTGCACAACCGAAATCACTTTTGAAAAACAATCGCACTTTCAAAACAACAATTCCGCACGTCGTTACCCTCGGAACGAAATTTAATTTTATCGCGTTACCGCACTGAACCTGTGGACTTAAGTAAAATAAATGGATTAATTAGCATCATAAATTAATTAAATCTATAACATGTGAAAAGTCATTAATCAATGATATTCCAATCGGGATTTCGCAATCGTTAATGCCGTATTATTTCGTAATGTAGCCAGTGTGGAGCGGGAAGGGATAACTAGACCTGTAATTATGAAAAATTTTCAACCGAAATTCAAAATTCAACTGAAACTGGAACGAAATTTAGAATCTAAACCCGTTGATCTCAATTTGAAATACAATTTCAAAATAGAAATGGTTACTCAAAGTTCGAGACTCAACGATTACTTTGGAAACGTTAAACATTACATTTTAAAAATAGACCGGTAATTATCTATTCCTATTCAGTATAAACAAACGGGCTGCGGGTAAGGTAAAGGGCGGCTAACGTAATCACAACAACTTGACGTTGCAGTTGATTTGATTTCAATCTACAACCCTAAATTTCAACGGTGCCTGGCCAACCTACTCATCTCGGAAGGAAGGTCAACCGTTAAGTTATAACTGTTGATTTTGAAACAACAATTTTTATACTTTTTTCTTAGATCACACTTTGGAATACTCCAAAAAAGGACAAGGCAACAAAAAAAAGGATAAAATAATACAAAATATTTCAATATACTTAAATCTAAGAGAACTTAACTCTATGTAATCAAAGGGAGAAACGCGATATTACCGATCGTCTGAAATTGGGAATATCGGAAACAACACTCTTTTTCTCAAATTCGCGATAACCGGCGAATTTTCCCGAAACAAATTTCGCAAAAAGTATTTTTGGGAAATCTAATTTAATTTCCCCACCAGGGATGCCATTTATAATCCCTTTCCTAAAAGGAACGTTATATTTTCCGAAACATAAAAGGGGGATGACATAAAATGTTAGGGGCCCAATCACACAAATAAAAGAAAGATCGGGATCGCAAAGGGCGACGGAGGTAAGGAAGGAGTAATTATATTCCCTCATATGTAAGAGAGAGAGAGAGAGAGAGAGAGAGAGAGAGAGAGAGAGAAAGAGAGAGAGAGAGAGAGAGAGAGAGAGAGTATACGGAAACGTCTCAGAGCGACTAAGAGGGACGGCGGGGAATTCCGTGTCTTGGAGAAAGGCGGACGGGATATCGTCTCGTGATATGAAAATTCCTTGTGGAGTGACGGCAGCCATCCGGTTATGGCAGTTCCCGTATGCCGTGGAGATTTACCGAGTGACGACTGTCGACTCGGGCACGAAACGGTGGCGGCAATGAAAGTCGCCGAACATGCATGGATGCGCGCAATAGAAATGGGGGAGAGAGTGAGGCGGACAAAGCGAAGGCTGCATCAGTCCGACGAAGAAAGATGAATATTGTTGGGGGGGGGGGGGGCTGCGCAACACGGGCGAGCCAAGAAGAGGGAATCGGCGCACGGGCGCAGGCGGCATGTAACGTCCATTTGACGTTGAAACGATTTGGACGGCTGGCGGATTCGTAGCCGTAGTGGGGAGGAGAAACGAACATCTGATTGTCGCCCGTCGCGGCTGCGACGAAGTCGAAGGCGAGGCCGTTACATGGGAGAATCCAGCGGGGGGAGAGGGGGAGAGTTCGTTCGAAAATGGAACGGACGCGGGTCGTGAAAACGACGAACGATGAACCGCCGGATCGGTAGCTTGGTGGCATAACGGCGATAGAGAGGGAAGGGGACTCGTACTTGCTTTTACGAGCAATTCGGTGATTCCGTTAAATTGCTTGACTTGCAATTGACGGACAGGTAATGGGAACCCACACAACACAGCACGTCCTCAGGACGTCCCGTAATCGTCCCGATTATCCTATATCAGGACGCCCTGTGGACGTACCAGCAGGACGGAAACGTATTTTTACAATCACCGACAAAATAATTATATTCTAGTTATTTAGTATTTTTCATGTATAAACATAGTTTAACACATATTTCTAAAATATTATGTTCTTTGATAATATCCCGAAATCATCCAGAATATCCCATATCCGTCACCGAGCTCCACAGGACGTCCTGTGGACGTCCCAATCGGATAGAAATATTTTCATCAAATTAGAGATAAAACAGCTGTATTTTCTTCGTGCATAACATGGTTTACACATATTTGTAGAAACATTTTTTTTATATTATCCCGAAGCCGTCCCAAGTAACTCGTATCCGCCCTGAAGTTCCACAAGACGTCCTGAGAACGTCCCAGTCGGACGATAATATTTTCTTCACATCAGCGACAAAAAAAATAAATGATACGCTGATAGATAATTATTTGCTGTAAAAATATGGCAAGTAATAAATAATAATTTATAAATAAACAAATATTACCATTTATGATATTAAAAATGAATTCATTTTATTTCAAATATTTCCCCAAACAATAAAATTTAAAAATTATTGTAGTAAAAATAGATGTACATTAAAAATATTAATGTTCTAAACGTATAATTAAATCTGGATTAGTCGATGTAACGTCGTTTCCGAGACAAAAATATTTAAATTAAAATTTGTGCATTTTAAATTAGCGCCGATGCGCGCGCATCGTGTATGTTATTTTATTATGAAAAAGTTGTTAGTTTCCGTTTTTGCCTATGCCTTTTAATTGTCCACTTGACAAAAAAGCTATTTGAATAATAAATTTAGTTTAGAATAATAAATTTTGTAACAAATACATTATTATGTCCATAGTTTTAAACGTTATGAATGTTAGCGCTGATTACTTCCTATAATGATGTTAGTTTTTTAATGGAAATTTCAATAGATAAGATATGAAAGATATATTTCTCATATGCGTTAAGAAATTTTCATTGGAAACCCATATTTAAACATTTTTGAAACATTTTCATGTATAACAAATCCATGTAATCAAAAATATTTATTGCTGCTTTTAACATTGTAATTTTTCTTAATTTTGGTATATGCAATGATCAAAACATTTACATAAATTTTAAATTTTTAAATCAAATAAATATGTACAAAATTATAGTACATTCTATTGTATATTCTATATACACGCAGGTTAGCATATCAACAAAAAGAACAGATTTTTATGGATATATCCATTTATGTATAGATACATAAATCTGTAATATTTTATACTAAACTTTGCGACCCGGAGTTACAGCATTATGCCGAACTGTGACACGCGAAAAATCATTTACATTCTCGGTCATACAATTGTGGAACCTATTACCAGAAGATATTAAATCGGCTGACACAATTGTCACATTTAAGAGTAAATTAGCAGCATATTTATTTTTAAACAATATCGAGCGAGCAAAATTGTAATCGGGAGCGTACAAATTTATGTACTTCTTATTCTTTGTTTTTTCACGAATATGCTTTATCTAATGTACTGTACCTTGTAATCTATAGCCATTATAATTTTGTTGTGTATTACCACAAGACTAATTAGTAATGGTATTATAAATACATACATACATACATTATTTAAAGTCAAAATATTACATATATAATAGAATGTTATCCAAAAAATGCAGAAAAACACTCAAAGACCTAAGTACTCGTCACTTAAGAAGAATGATTACAAAAGAATCTAAAAATATTTGCATCGATTTGAGTCCTAAGAATGATTTGCCCATTCTTGCTGATAATTTGTTTAATGAACAGTCTTGTGTAAGTTCTGGTAGTGAATATGATGATGATGTACCTAATTTTGAACTTCATAAAAGTTATCAACATGAAAGTAATAGTCTATTAGAAGCTCAGGATGTGTTAAATGAAAAATGTGTTGAAGTTTTAACATCAGATGATACTTTCGATGATAAATCCACTGTATTTAAGCGTTTCCTTGTTAACTGGTCAATCCGTAATCAGATTAAACATAATACATTATCCGAATTGCTTCGTGAACTTAGAATAGTTATACCGCACTTCAACTTACCATGTGAAGCACAAACATTGTTACAAACTCCAAAATTTACTGAAATTTCAAATATAACGCCAGGGTGCTATTACCATTTTGGGATAGAAGAAGGACTTAAAAGCATTGTATCAGAAAATGATTTAATTCATAAATTAGAAATCTCGGTAAACGTTGATGGTGTTCCAATTGCTAGATCTAATACAGGTTCTTTATACCCAATTCTAGATTCTATATTTGGATATAAAAATATATTTATTATTGGGATATACTATGGAGACAAAAAGCCAGAAGATTCAAATGAGTATTTAAAAATGTCTGTGGCAGAAGCAATTAAACTTTGCGAGTCAGGTATTAGAATTGGGAATCGTCAACTACAATTTAGCATTCATACTTTGATCTGCGATGCACCAGCTAAGTCTTTTTTTTTTTTAGAAACAAAAGGACAAACTGGTTATTCATGCTGTACCAAATGCATCGTTGAAGGTACCTATAAAAAGAATCGCGTATGTTATCCTGTGATAACCGCAGCACTTAGAACAGATGATGATTTTGAGGCTCAAAATGCAACAACAAATGCAATGCAACCAGAATATTATGTTCAAAAAATCAAGATCAAAATTTATTAAACTATGCAAATGAATTATTAAAAATCGTTGTGTTAAATTTCATTAAAATATATGGTTGTCATAATGTATCTTATAATGTTCATAATCTAATTTACATCGTGGCTGATGTAAACAAATTTGGAAACTTAGACCAATTCAGTGCATTCAAATTTGAGAATTACATACAAGTGTTGAAAAGATTAATAAGCAAAAGCGAGAAAAATGAGCAATCTGTCAATTCAAAGCAACCATTGTTGAAAGAATCACAATATAGTAGCTTTCAACTCGATTCAAATTCACAACATCACAGTGGCCCTCTTTTTGATGGATTGACAAATCCACAGTACTTCTGTGTTAAAATGTATCAATAACTGCAAACTCTGTAAAAGATAATTGCTGTATATAGAATGACGGAACAATAATAAGAAACTATACAATACGTATCATCATCATCTTACATAGTTTCTTTCTGGTTACTGCGCGGCCCGGAGTCCGGAGAACCATCGACTTGGCAACAACGCTAGGCGTCCGGTAACACTCGGTTCGTGCGGTAAATTCGACGGCGCCGCATATGTACGGAAGCAGCAACAGCAGCGGCAGCAGCATGGCAGAAAAAGAAAATAATCGGTAAGAAATGCGAATTACACGATTGTAGATTCCCAGAATGTTTTATAATCGTATATGTAACTGTTTATTGTTTATTTCAGCGACGAGGCTGTTCAATTGCAGGAGGGATCACAGAAAAATCGTCGATGCCGGCGACGAGGCGTCAAAGGCGGACGAGCGCAAGGAGGAGCCATCCCAACAGCGGCATGAAATAGAGGTATTTCCCAGCAAACGAAAATGGATTAAAATAAATTGAAAATTTGAATTTTTTTGAATCCGGATTCTTAATTCCGTGTAAAGAATTTAAATAAATTAGAATGTTCAGGGTTAAATAATTTTCTATTCATACTGGGTAATTGAAGCGTATAATCATTTTGCATTGAAAAAGATTCAAAATATCAATTAATCTCTATCAATGAAGTGAACATAACCTTAAAATGGCAATTACGAATATCGGCAGCAAAATTATGTGTTTGAGAATAGGAAAACTAGCTTTCGTGTCGCACATACCAAATGTGTTCGAAGCCGACTAAAACTGTCAGTCGGTATCAACACTTTTTAACTACTTTGTAAATAAATAATATTTGATAAATATATCTTTTATGTATTTTGTTATTCCGTAGGTACTAGAATAAATTGTGAATATAAAAAATTACTCTTGTTCTATTTATTTACTTTGGTGCATACCGAGTGGATAGGTAATTACTGAGGGTATAGTAAATTCATGTTTCTAAAAACGTTTTCTCCATTGATGGATTGCAGTATATCAAATTGCACACAAAGACACTTGGTAACATTAGTTGCTCCATTCCTCTTCGTTCACAATATTTCGGTGTTAAAATTTATGTTTCAATTAGTACACTGAAAAAAATTTCCGAACGGAGCGCTGTGAGAGTGCGCTATAGCGCTCCGACTTGGATAAAGTCACGGCGTACACCTTTCGGGAATCCTCGCGCTCACTCGTGGTCGCGCCGAACGGGCTGCGTCACGGGCTCTCCCAGCACACAGCTATGAATCTCCAGATGGCAGGATTTCGAATGGCATCACATGAACTTGTCACAGACGTCAAGACAGAGCGCTATGTATACATGCCTCCCTTGATTATTCTACGCTAAACTAGTACATTCGCGTTTTCTTTACGCATATAATACATCAAATGGTTTCTAAACATGTTGAAAATAATTTCAACGCGGAATTTTATGTTTTTCTATATAGAAGTAGATGATTTTTACGAGTTTCCAACAGTCTCAATTAGTTCTCAAACCCATAGTATTCGAAAATGCATTCAGAAAAGATTCAAAAGCATTCGTTTCATACGTTTTAAATTCATTTTCTGTCACTGACGAATTCAGACTAATACAAAAATTAATTTCCATAACATTTTTAATTCATATGAATTCATTGATATCAGAAAATAATATATGCACAAAAAAGAACTTGAATTCATTTGAATGCAAATATAATATATATTATTATTATCCTATTTATAATGAATTCTTATGAATACAAATATAATGTTGATTTATTAATAGTATAAATTATGAATTGATGCGAATGCAAATATAATATACAGGGTGATCCAAAAGTCCCGCAACAGCAAAATATCTCAGCGGGAGTGCATTTTCGAGGAAAATGTGCCAGACAAAAGTTTCAGGATTTTTCCCTGGCTATTTAATGGCGATATTGAATTTGACCTTGAACATGACCTTGAAGGTTATTTCAAGGTCAAGTTAATTTTTTTAAACGGGAACCCCTATTTTTTCACAGATTCGGAAAGAGCACAAAATTTTACGTCCGAATATGCTATGGCCGTTTTTTTCGGCAAGGTCATTTCAAGGTGAAACTTAAAACTCCCGTGACGGCGAAATATCTCAGAGGGTGTGCATTTCTTTGGAAATTGTTTCAGACAAAAGTTTAAGGATTTTTCCCGGGCTATTTAATGGTAGCACAGAATTTGACCTTGAACATAACCTTCAAGGTTATTTCAAGGTCAAGTTTGTTTTTTTTAATGGAAACTGCTATTTTTTTTCACGGATTCGGTGAGAGCACAAAATTTTACGTCCAAATATGCTATGGCCGTTTTTTTCGGCAATGTCATTTCAAGGCCAAGCTTAAAACTCCCGGAACAGCGAATTAACTCAGCAAGAGGTCATTTTCGGGTAAAATGTTTCAGACAAAAGTTTCAGGATTTTTTCCGGGATATTTAATGCTAGCATAAAATTTGACCTTGAAAATTACCTTGAACATTATTCTCAGGTCAAGATTATTTTTTTTTTTAATTGGAACCCCGTTTCATTTTCTTAACGAAGTTATGAGGATCTTCCGGTATTGAGAGTGGTTAAATTCATTTTGTTCAGTCGATGCTATTACTGGACGATCTGCTCTAGGGAGATCCTTTACAGTGCCGTAAACTTCGAAACAATTTATTGTTCTGCCAAAAGTCGATTTAGGAATCAGTTCCTGTCCCTCGCTTGTCCTCTAATTTTGTAAATAGAATAATAAACTGTTTAAAAAAAGTGTATACATACATCTTACGCAACACTTGTGCAAAGTGAACTTGGGCGCGCGAACAGCGACAGAGAGCACGAGTCACCAGCGAAGTAAATAAACAACATACATTCACATTGAATTTATACATACGTGTACAGTCTTATAAGGTTACATTTTGGTCTTAACTTTATCGTTTTGTGAGATACATGGCCTTTTCTATCTAAACGTATTAAGCATCATTTCAGTAACAAAATACATACGTATATTTCGTACAAAGAGCAATGGCTGCGCTAAGTGAACGAGAAACCATTCTCATGATGAGAGGCTGGGGTGATAACCAGCGATCTTTAGAGAATGTGCGAACCTTATTTAACGCATCATTTAGAGAGGGACGAGAACCGATTTCTAAATCTACTGTTAGCAGAACAATAAATCGTTCTGAAGTTCACGGTACTGTGAAGGATCTCCCAAAAGCAGGTCGTCCAGTAACAGCATCAACTGAAGAAAATGAGTTGAATGTCGCGCTGTCAATAACGGAAGATCCTCATACTTCCATCAGGAAAGTTAAACAGCAGCACGACTTATGTTACGGTACAGTACAACGGATCTTAACTAAAAACTTAAAATTTCACCCATACAAAGTTAGACTCGTACAACAATTGAATGAAGACGATCCTGATAGACGCCTACAGTTTGCGGAATTAATGATGAATCGAATAGATGCTGATGCCGGTTTCTTGAATCGCATCGTATTTTCTGATGAAGCTACATTCTTCTTAAATGGGGCAATCAATAGACATAACATGTCTTATTGGAGTGAAACCAATCCTAATTGGATGGTCTATAGTCGTTCTACTCAATATCCTGAAAAAGTAAACGTATGGGCAGGTATTATAAACAATGCGGTAGTTGGGCCCTTCTTCATCGAGGGTACCCTTACTGGTCAAAAATACCACGATATGTTGAGGGACGACATCATCCCTGCTATTCAGGTTATTGTAGGCGAGGATTTCGATCAGACTTGGTTTCAGCAAGATGGTGCAGCACCCCATTATGCAACAGATGTTCGCAATTATTTGAGTGATGTATTCGCAGAACGGTGGATAGGTCGAAGGGGTGTAATAGAATGGCCACCAAGATCTCCGGATCTTACGCCCCTTGACTATTTTCTATGGGGTTATCTCAAAGATAGAGTGTATCGAACGAAACCGGTGAATATTGAGGAAGTAAAACAACGAATACGGGATGAGATCGCGGCTATAGAACCAGATATGATTAAAAAAGTCGTATCGACTTTTTATAATCGCTTGGGATATTTATTTATTTATTTATTTATTATATTTATTTACGGGCGAGATCGCCCTCAAATACATTAATGATTACAAATAATAATATAAGTAGATAAAATAAAATAAAATATGGCATTAGATTACATTATAAGAATAGCATAAAAAAATAATCACAAATAATATAGAAAACAGTCGAACGGTAAGTCGCGGGTATTGCTAAAATATAAATAAAATATAAAAAAACTGTACAATATAGAACACAATATATTAAACCTAAATTATGCAGGGTACGGCTGTAATGTTACAGTTCTACAAGCGGTTATAAAATCGGATATATTTTCAAAACTTGCAGTGGAGAAAGGAAGAGTATTCCAAGTTCTCCTCAGACGATTTAGTGCTGAGTAGTAAAAGATATTGGACCTGCAATTGGCCTCAAATAAGGTACGAAAAGATCGGTGGTCGTGAGTGCGCCTACGGAAGAAAAATAACTGGGAAAGTTCAGGTGATTTGATAGAGCCAGATAATATTTTATGAACTTGGATAATGTCATTAAACCGGTGAATGGAGTGAACAGTTGAAAGGTTAAATTGTGTGGATATACGTGAAAAATCATGTGAGCATATATGCATAGGATTTTCCGTTTTATAGGATATATATCTTAAGAATTTTCTTTGGACAGATTCGAGAGTTTTTATATAGCAATTTGTGTAAGGAGACCAAATTACGGAGGCATATGTCAAGTGTGGCAGGACCAGTGTTTTATAGAGATTAATTATAGCAGATGTGTCCATGAAATTTTTAGTCGAACGTATAATAAATCCGAGTTGTTTAAATGCCTTATTTGTGACCAAATGCAGGTGTTCAGAGAAGGAACACCGACAGTCCATTGTGACGCCTAGATCTTTAATAGCCGTAACGCTTTCTAGTTCATGGTTATCGATTGCAAATTCATAACGCATAGTTAAACGTGATCTTGAAAAGTGCATGACTTTACATTTACGTGCATTTAGTTGTAAGCGATTTGTATTACACCACGCATTAATATTTTCAAGGTCCCGTTGAAGTTTAGAGGCATCTAAAGGCGACTTCACTATGTTAAACAATTTCAGGTCGTCAGCGTAGAGGAGAAAGTGTGAAAAAGATATAGCATTTTGTAAGTCATTTATAAATAAGATGAATAACAATGGACCTAAGTGGGACCCTTGAGGTACTCCTGACGGAGTATCGAAATAATTTGAAATGTATCCCTTTACGCGGACTGCCTGGGTTCGACCTGTAATGTAAGAGTGTAACCATTTCAGTAATGATCCTCCTAAACCGGAAAAGTGCAACTTATTCATTAAAATGCCGTGGTCCACCGAATCAAACGCTTTTGAAAAATCCAAATATATTGAATCAACTTGATGTGAAGCGTCGAGAGCTTCAGAAACAAATGAAGTAAATATAAGTAAATTGGAAACTACCGATCTTCCCTTTACAAACCCGTGCTGTTGGTTGGTTATTAAAGGAAGTATGTGATCGCTTAGTTTAGATGTTATTATAAAATCAAATAATTTCGCTATAACGTTCAGAATAGAAATCGGACGATAATTTACAATATTTTGTTTAATGCCTGATTTGAAAATAGGCGTGACAAATGACTTCTTCCAGAATAAAGGGAATATACCGGAGGAAAGTGATGTGTTGAAAATCGACAACATGGGTTCAATCAGGGAAGATAGGCAATTTTTAATTAAAATCGGAGGCAGCATATCTGGACCACAGCTTACATCGTCATTCAATAATTTAGCGGCGGTAATAATATCATCACGAGTGACACGAATTTCTCGTAATTTTACATTAGCATTATCAGTCGTTTGAGCTACGGAAGAAGTCGAGTACACAGTACTAAAGTTTTCGGCAAACAAGTCAGCTATCTCAGAACCATTATGGGCATACCGATTGCCAAGATACATGTCATTGGGTAACTCATTGCATTTTCTAATATTGTTCACATATGCCCAAAACGACTTAAGGTTAGTCCTGGAATGGAATTCGACCTTTCCAACATATTCCTTATAAAGAGTTCGAGATGTGCGGCCAAGAAGTTCATGGCAATCACTTTGAGCATAAGCTTTAGTAGGATACATAATTTCATCAAAATCTTAGTATACCCATCTTGCCTTAAGTGTCTGGGGACACCCACACACACACACGCACAGGTGACGGTGAGGGGAACCACCTGAACAAAGCACCCCGAAGAGGTGTAAACCCGACCGTGCTACCTCCACGCGGTACATCTTGGGTAATGCTAAAGCCGGCGGCAGCATTGGAAACAATGTAAAAATGTTACCCATACATACGGTATTTATAAACGTATCGGATGTAAAAAAAAAATGTATATTTTTATCCGGGAACAATGATAATGCATTGCACTCTGGAAACTCTGGAAACATTACGAAAATAAAACGGGGTTCCAATTAAAAAAAAATAGTCTTGAGCTTAGAATAAGCCTCAAGGTAATTTTCAAGGTTAAATTCAATGGTGCCTCTTGCTGAGTTAATTCGCTGTTCCGGGAGTTTTAAGTTTGGCCTTGAAATGACATTGCCGAAAAAAACGGCCTAGCATATTTGGACGTAAAATTGTGTGCTCTCTCCGAATCCGTGAAAAAAAATAGCAGTTTCCATTAAAAAAAAACAAACTTGACCTTGAAATAACCTTCAAGGTCAAATTCTGTGCTACCATTAAATATCCCAGGAAAAATCCTGAAACTTTTGTCTGAAACAATTTCCAAAGAAATGCACACCCTCTGAGATATTTCGCCGTTACGGGAGTTTTAAGTTTCACCTTGAAATGACCTTGCCGGAAAAATCGATCATATCATACTCGGACGTAGAATTTCCCGCTCTTTCAGAATCCATGAAAAAAAAATTGGGGTTCCCGTTTAAAAAAATTAACTTGACCTTGAAATAACCTTCAAGGTCATGTTCAAGGTCAAATTCAATATCGCCATTAAATAGCCAGGGAAAAATCCTGAAACTTTTGTCTGACACATTTTCCTCGAAAATGCACTCCCGCTGAGATATTTTGCTGTTCCGGGACTTTTGGATCACCCTGTATATTATTATTGGAATTTTTCGAATACAAAAATATTTTACTAATATTTAATACGAAAATATGAATCCGAATGAATCCAAAAGAATGCATAAATAATAGTGTTGTCGAAACTGCTAAAAATACGAATATACAATTTAATCCATGATCGTGATTGGAAGTATGTTGCATTAATATATATATATATATGAATCCATTTATAATTGACTCGCAAAAAGGCAAAAGTCATGAATACATCTGAATACAAAGGAAGATTGAAATGATAATTTATTAATACAATTGAATCTATGAATAAAAACAGTTAATTACCAGAATTAACGAATACATTTTAATACATAACTTAGCAAAAAATGCAAGTTTGAATCCTAATTAAAAAAATTTCCTACAGATGTCTGGGTAAACTTTTTTTAAGTGTAATAACAATGTTCATGTATTTGTAACTGATTGACAATTTTTCACTTTTCAGTAAGTTTACAATGCAATATTTTTGTTGATAAAATAAATATATTATATTTAAAATTACGCAATATATCGTACACGGTATTGCATACGTGAAATCTTGCGAAATTTTAACATGATGTTTGACGATTCAAAACCGCCATACACAATTAAAACATTTCATAATTTGAAAAATCGGAAATTTCGAAAATAGCCTCTGTAAGCCCCATGCAAAAAATGCCCATTTTTCGTACGTCGAATATTGAATCATTTTTTATGCCAATTGGTTACATATGATGACCGAATAATTCCTGCAAAATTTCAAAGCGAGTATATGCCCCGTTTCCGAAATATGAGGGGTTAAAATTGACCATGTCCAATAAAAAAATGTACATCAATTTCACATTTATACCCGAATAATAATATTTAAAAAAATCAGACACTATGGTTCTTTACAGATTTTTTACTACGAATTTCGAATCTGAAGTCAGATTTTAAACATTCAAAATGGCGGATCCAATATGGCGGAGGACTTTTTTAAAATCTATCTAATTTGCCTAAAAATTATTTCTCGGGGGTTTTTGGGGTCGCTGATTACGAATCTCATCTGTAAAGAACCATATCGTCTGATTTTTTTTAATATTATTATTCGGGTATAAATGTGAAATTGATGTACATTTTTTATTGGACATGGTCAACTTTGACCCCTCATATTTCGAAAACGGGGCATATACTCGCTTTTTTTGCAGGGATTATTCGGTCATCATATGTAAATATATAATATAATTGCCGATTGGCATAAAAAATCTTTCAATATTCGAGGTACGAAAAATGGGCATTTTTTGCATGGGGCTTACAGAGATTTCTCAAATTATGAAATGTTTTAATTGTGTATGACGGTTTTGAATCGTCGCACATCATGTCAACATTTCGCGAGATTTCATGTATCCCATACCGTTTACGATATAGTGCGTAATTTTAAATATAATATATTTATTTTATCAACAAAAATATTGCATTGTAAACTTACTGAAAAGTGAAAAATTGTCAATCAGTTACAAATACATGAACATTGTTATTACACTTAAAAAAAGTTTACCCAGACATCTGTAGGAACTTTTTTTAATTAGGATTCAAACTTGCATTTTTTGCTAAGTTATGTATTAAAATGTATTCGTTAATTCTGGTAATTAACTGTTTTTATTCATAGATTCAATTGTATTAATAAATTATCATTTCAATCTTCCTTTGTATTCAGATGTATTCATGACTTTTGCCTTTTTGCGAGTCAATTATAAATGGATTCATATACAGGGTGTCCGAAAAGTATGGAAACACTCAAATATCTCGGAAAATCGACATCGAATCGAAAAAGTAAAAATACACGTATTCAATGGTTTCAAGAGAGCTATCCAGTGACACCTAACACAACCCCCCACCCCCACCCGCTGGGGGTGATAGAGGGGGTAACTTAAAAATTTTAAATGGGAACCCCCAATTTTTATTGCAGATTTTTCTTCCTCAGAAAAAGTTACGTAAATTTTGCCTACCATTATAATTGTTTTTGTTGACAGATGGCGCTGTAATCAACGAAATTAAAAAATTATTCTAAAAAGTTTTAAAAATCTCGCGAAAAACACAACGGATCAAAAAAGTAAAAACACACGTATTCAATGGTTTCAAGAGAGCTATCCAATGACACCTAACACAACCCCCCACCCCCACCCGCTGGGGGTGATAGAGGGGGTAACTTCAAAATTTTAAATGGGAACCCCCAATTTTTATTGCAGATTTTGCTTCCTCAGAAAAAGTTACGTAAATTTTGCCTACCATTATAATTGTTTTTGTTGACAGATGGCGCTGTAATCAACGAAATTAAAAAATTATTCTAAAAAGTTTTAAAAATCTCGCGAAAAACACAACGGATCAAAAAAGTAAAAACACACGTATTTAATGGTTTCAAGAGAGCTATCCAGTGACACCTAACACGACCCCCCACCCCCACAGGCTGGGGGTGATGGAGGGGGAAACTTAAAAATTTTAAATGGGAACTCCCAAATTTTATTGCAGATTTCTCTTCTTCAGAAAAAGTTACGTAAATTTTACCTATTATAATTATTTTTGTTAACAGATGGAGCTGCAATCAGCGAACCACGTACCTGGAATAGCGGACCACGTTTCCAAAATTTTAAATGACGTCTTTTGCCTTTAAATATTTCAAAGTTCACCGATTCTTACCGCGAGGAGGTAGACGATTTTGAGAATCTTTTTTTTTTATTTTTGTATATTTTTTTTTTGTTTTTACCTTTTATTTGTTTTTTTTTTATTTTTTTAATTTTTTTTCTATTTTAAAGTTTAAATTTTCCTTCGCTTCTATTTTCTTTACTGGATTTTTAACATGTCTATGCCCACTAATTTATAAGATGTTCGAATTGAAGTCCTTCAGCAACTTGACAATATCCCAATCGTGCATAGAAGTTATCATAAACTTTTTGCAGCATTTCTTGAGATACTGTATTAGAACCTTGAATTATTTTTTCTTTCAACTCATCAATGTCTTTTGGTTTCGTTTCGTAGACCTTGTTCTTCAAGAAACCCCAGTAAAAATAGTCCAGAGGAGTTAGATCAGGTGACCTCGGTGGCCACTCGATCGAACCCCTCCTACCAATCCAACGTCGGGGGAAAATATTATTTAATAGATTGCGTACAATCAAACCAAAATGACAAGGAGCTCCATCCTGTTGAAACCAGACATTATCAAACGCTATACCAGCAATATTTCGTATTGCCGGTATAATCTGGTTATTTAACAAATTACAGTACCTTTCAGCCGTGAAATTCTCTTCAACGAAGAAAGGCCCAACAATTTGATTGCACAAAATGCCAGCCCAAACATTGATTTTCTGTGGATGTTGTGTGTGAGTATCTCTCATCCAATGAGGATTTTCGTCCGACCAATATCGTAGGTTGTGCCTATTAACTTCTCCACTCAACTGAAACGTAGCTTCATCAGAGAAGCATATCCAGAAAGGAAATAATTCATTTTCGTCACAACGTCTCATCATTTCCTCACAAAATTCTAATCTCCGATCGAAGTCATCTTCCGAAAGTTCTTGTACATATTTTATTTTATATGGATGGAACTTATTTGCTTTTAATATTTCATGGACAGACGATTTGCCGATACCAGTGGCTTGCGCAATCTTTCTTACCGAAGTATGGACGTCCTCAACGACACTTGCACAGACCGCTAAACTGTTGTCTTCGTTCGTGGACGTTTTTGGTCTTCCTGATTTTGGTCGATCATTGACAGAGCCAGTATCTTGAAACCGAGAAACAGTCTTACAAACAGTTGATTTGCAAATAGGTAGACGATCAGGATGGGTATCATTAAATTGGCGGACGACTTGTTCGTATGTTCTTTTTTTATCGCCGCATCCTCGCAGAATAAGGATTTCGATCCTTTCTTTTTGTGTCAAAGACATAGTATGCCAAATTACAACAGGAGGCAGAATACAGAATGTATCGAAATGGAAGAAATATGAAGCAAAGAATGAAGAAATAAAAGAAATATAAAAAATTAGAAGAAATTCAAATGTTAGAGAAACATTACATTAAGTATCAAATAGCGAGAACGAAGAGAATTGCGATTTTTTGCGGTACGAATTTGACCAAGTTTTCGACAAGAGTGACGCTCGCATGTGTAATTTTCACAAAGCTGAAAAATAACCGAGACCTTGACTCATTCAAACAATAGAGCTTAACTAATACTAAGACGTGCTGTTTTGATTTGGACGCTGACGATGTTCGATTATTGACTACTTTCTCTGTAACACTGGCAGTTGAAAAAATCGACCGAGTGTATGCAATGGGTTTCCGCAAGCGATACCTACAGTACTTTCACACAAGTATACAAAATCACAGTCATGCAAGAAAGCCATAACACCATATGCGGATTTGGTCACCATTTACGCTATTCGGATACACGACATTCACTTCCTCGTAGAATAAGGATGTCGATTCTTCATTTTTCTGTCAAAAACTTTGTATGCACAATTACAAGGGGGGAGCGAATAAAGAATTTTAATATCTGGAAGAAAAGGTAAGCAAATACATTAAAAAAAAACATAAAAAAATTTAATAGTGAAGAATAAAAAAAAGGTAAAAAACAGAAATCAAATAAAAAAAAAAGTAAAACAGAAGATTCTCAAAATCGTCTACCTCCTCGCGGTGAGAATCGGTAAACTAGAAATATTTAAAGGCAAAAGACGTTATTTAAAATTCTGAAAACGTGGTATGCTATTCCATGTACGTCAAGTTAAATATTTTTTAGTAATTTTTTAATTTCGCAGATTGCAGCTCCATCTGTTAACAAAAATAATTATAATAGGTAAAATTTACGTAACTTTTTCTGAAGAAGAGAAATCTGCAATAAAATTTGGGAGTTCCCATTTAAAATTTTTAAGTTTCCCCCTCCATCACCCCCAGCCTGTGGGGGTGGGGGGTCGTGTTAGGTGTCACTGGATAGCTCTCTTGAAACCATTAAATACGTGTGTTTTTACTTTTTTGATCCGTTGTGTTTTTCGCGAGATTTTTAAAACTTTTTAGAATAATTTTTTAATTTCGTTGATTACAGCGCCATCTGTCAACAAAAACAATTATAATGGTAGGCAAAATTTACGTAACTTTTTCTGAGGAAGCAAAATCTGCAATAAAAATTGGGGGTTCCCATTTAAAATTTTTAAGTTACCCCCTCTATCACCCCCAGCGGGTGGGGGTGGGGGGTTGTGTTAGGTGTCACTGGATAGCTCTCTTGAAACCATTGAATACGTGTATTTTTACTTTTTCGATTCGATGTCGATTTTCCGAGATATTTGAGTGTTTCCATACTTTTCGGACACCCTGTATATTAATGCAACATATTTCCAATCACGATCATGGATTAAATTGTATATTCGTATTTTTAGCAGTTTCGACAACACTATTATTTATGCATTCTTTTTGATTCATTCGGATTCATATTTTCGTATTAAAATATTAGTAAAATATTTTTGTATTCGAAAAATTCCAATAATAATATATATTATATTTGCATTCGCATCAATTCATAATTTATACTATTAATAAATCAACATTATATTTGTATTCATAAGAATTCATTATAAATAGGATAATAATAATATATATTATATTTGCATTCAAATGAATTCAAGTTCTTTTTTGTACATATATTATTTTCTGATATCAATGAATTCATATGAATTAAAAATGTTATGGAAATTAATTTTTGTATTAGTCTGAATTCGTCAGTGACAGAAAATGAATTTAAAACGTATGAAACGAATGCTTTTGAATCTTTTCTGAATGCATTTTCGAATACTATGGGTTTGAGAACTAATTGAGACTGTTGGAAACTCGTAAAAATCATCTACTTCTATATAGAAAAACATAAAATTCCGCGTTGAAATTATTTTCAACATGTTTAGAAACCATTTGATGTATTATATGCGTAAAGAAAACGCGAATGTACTAGTTTAGCGAAGAATAATCAAGGGAGGCATGTATACATAGCGCTCTGTCTTGACGTCTGTGACAAGTTCATGTGATGCCATTCAAAATCCTGCCATCTGGAGATTCATAGCTCTGTGCTGGGAGAGCCCGTGACGCAGCCCGTTCGGCGCGATCACGGCTGAGCACCTTTAAAGAGTCAAGACACGCTGTTCGGAACGAGTCCGTTAGCGCTAGTATCGGAGAGCGTCACAGGGCTACGTTCTGAATTTTTTTTCAGTGTATATTACTAACTTTCTAACGAAACCCGGAAAAAACATTTTCTCATAATATTAACATTTTTAAATAATTGGTTATTTATCATATTTTATGTGTTATGCGTATTAAAGTGATAATCGCCTACTTAGAAAAAGTTATATCCATTATTTAATAACAAAGAATAATTAAAATGACGAAGCTCACATTATTAAATATTAAAAGAATTGTCGTGAATAGATTCATTCTTCTACAATATTTCTGCTAATAATTGGATTATATACAGGAGAAGGTTCCCTATTCTGTTAAAAGAATAAAAAGTAATCTGATTTTGAAAGAAATACACAATTATTGAAAGATTATCTTTCCAATTCTACGTCCTGAATTCAAATAAATTGACATAACCTCTCATTTTACGAAGAATTGAATTGAATCTCAAATAACATTGGCGAATTCTTTTTATTGGAATTGAAATCAATAGACTACAACTTCCATCCTGTAATTGATTTCACTGAATACAAATCGAAGCAGGGCAATCCATGTGCAGGAATACAAACGAATTCAGAATTGAAATAGATTTGCTAAAATCAACAATCCGGATTGGCGAGTAAAAATTTCAATTAATTTCAATAAATTTCTATCCATTTTCATCGCATTTCATCGCATAGTCACATGGATACTACATGTAGGATCAGTATATTTTACTATTTTCCTTCTCCCAGTGTGTTGCTTACCATTCAAAATTCAACTACAAACACGATAGTAAATATCTTGCAAACAACTTCTGCCATTTATTTCATCGCACAAATAGCTTCAGAATGATTTTTCATTATGCAGAGTAATGCATGATGATAACATATTGCATCTATATAGATGACACAGAAAAATAATAAAATGACGGTTATACGCTTGAAAATTTGTATAAATAGTCTGCAACTATTTGTGCGAAGAAATAAATAGCATAAATTTATTATGGATGAGTACTATCGTATTTTTGTAGTTCAATTGTTAACAGTAATCTACCCACTGAGAGAACAAAATAGTAAAATGTACTAATCCTAGATAGGATAGCTATTCCAATAGTGGAAATTACTATTGCTTGTGGTACACGTGTAGACCAAGTAACTTTGACAGCTTCGTATAAACTGTAACATTTCACAACGTTTATACTTATAGGACGTACACATATAGGATCAGTATACAGTAGAACCTATGACTACTGGATCTATCACTAGTGGAACCCATGACTTGTGGACGGGTCTAACCCATGACTTATGGAGTCGACGCTCTCCCTTTTACCCCCACTTCTTTGCATGGCTATACATTAAGTATGTTTGTATGTGTGCGCACGAGAAGGACACAATTCTGATTGGTCAACGTTATGGCGTCACATTGATCTATCACGTGACGACATTCATGGAGGGGATACAAATTCCACTCCTCTTGAGTCCAGTAGTCATGGGTTACGGAAATCGTCATGTCCCGAGTACTCCACTAGTCGTGGGTTCTACTGTATATTACTATTTTCCTTCTCCCAGTGTTTTGCTTACCATTCAAAATTAAATTACAAACACGATAGTAAATATGTAGAAAACAACTTCTGCCATTTATTTCATCGCACAAATACCTTCAGAATGATTTTTCATTACGCAGAGTAATGCATGATTATAACATATTGCATCTATATAGATGACGCAGAAAAATAATAAGATGACGGTTATATACTTGAAAATTTTTATAAATAGTCTGAAACTATTTGTGCAATGACTTAAATAGCATAAATTTATTGTGGATAAGTACTATCGTATTTTTGTAGTTCAATTTTTAATAGTAATCTATCCACGTAGAGAAAAAAATAGTAAAATATATTAATCCCAGATAGGATAACTATTCGACTATTCCACTAGTCGAAATTACTTTTGCTTGTAGTATACACGGAGACCAAGTAACTTTGACAGCTTCGTATAAACTGTAACATTTAACAACGTATCTACTTACAGGTAGTACACGTATAGGATCAGTATATTTTACTCTTTTCCTTCTCCCAGTGTTTTGCGTACCATTCAAAATTAAACTACAAACACGATAGTAAATATCTAGGATAACTATTCCACTAGTCGAAATTACTTTTGATTGTAGTATACGCGTAGACCAAGTAACTTTCACAACTTCGTATAAACTGTAACATTTAACAACGTATCTAGTTGCAGGTAGTACACGTATAGGATCAGTATATTTTACTATTTTCCTTTTCTTAGGGAAGTGGCTGCGGGAGAGGCAGGAGGCGGCGAGACATCGTCAATACATGACGACATGGCCAGATTTTTGTACCATTACCAATTACCAGTACCATTACGGTACCAAAAAAAGAAAAAAAGAAAAAAAAAGATACATTTTTCCTTCTCGCATGAGGTGGGGGGGGGGGGCAAATGTGTACCTATATATACTGTATACTTATAATTCTTGCACGTTTGGCCTTCCCCCCCCCCCCCCCCCCCCCCCCAACGCGTGCGTGCGTGCGTGTGTAGATGTAGATGTAGATACCATTTATTATTGTCGTGGATTTCATGATCCGTAGACAAACCAGAATTACAAAAAATATATAATATAAGGTAGTTACTCATTGAACGGGTGGTACTGATAATCGAAGAGTACAGAACAGTACCGCAAAACACATAACAAATAAGTAAAGATAGTGAAGTAAATAATAACGAGAAAGATGCGCAGCAAGTTTAGCTATGAAAGGATGCAGGTTGACAATATCAGAAGTAATAAAAATTAGTTAACACCCGAATACATAGAAAGTAATGTGGTACAAGAGTTATTAAAAATAAATAGTAAATAGTAAAATAATAGAGCGTAAGACACAGGACTTAAATCTAAGTATCGCATAATCGCCGCAAATAAATCGCTAGTGCCGTTTTAAATGCCGTTAGTGTCTGCGCATTGCGAATGTGTGGAGGAAGGGACTCCCAAAAGTAAATTGCCGAGATCCAGAATGATTGCTTGAAGGATTCAGTACGTCACGTAGGCAGATTGAATCCTGAATTATATCGCCGAACTGAATGATGAGAAGGCTGATCAGATAGAGTAAAGAGCTCACGGAGATAATATGGCTGGTTATAAGTTAGGATCTGGAATGTAAGCGATCCTAAAAAATACTTATGACGTACATCAAGTGGCATCCAGTTGGTTTTACTCCAGTATTGTGATAGGTTTTGATCACGACGAAGTTGGTAGACGAATCGAATAACTGTATTGAGGAGCCGACGTAATTTGGTTTGAAGATAACCAGATGCATTTGAGAATAGGAGACAGGCATAATCAAGATGGGGAAGAATTAATGAATTAGCTAAGGTAAGTTTAATTGGAATAGGTAACGAAGAGCCGCGGTAACGTAATCTATGGAGGGTGAAATGTACTTTGCTACTGATTGAAGAAATATGTCGGTTCCAGGTTAAGTCAGAGGACATGTATACACCCAAATTTTTTACCTCGCTAACAAATGGTATTGTCCGACCATTCAGGTCAAGTGATGGCAGTGACATTGACTCTAGCAAAGTTAGATTGTGCCGAGAGCCGAATATAATAGCCTTAGTTTTTTCCTTATTAAGGACAAGCCCGCACTCTTCAGTCCATGAGTGGAAAGATTTGATATCATCGTTCAATTTGTCGATGGTTTGACTAATAAGACTCACAGGGGTGGACAAATAGAATTGAGTATCATCAGCGAATACTAATGCAGTATTACGACAATGGTGGAGTGTAGAGAACATACTATTGAAAACCATGATGAATAATATCGGCCCAAGACTAGTTCCTTGAGGAACACCAGACGAGGTAAACAGTTGCTGAGCAAAAGTTCCATCAAGTCCCTTGATGGTCTGTGAACGACCCGTAAGATAGGAAAAAATCCAAGTAATGGCACTGTCATCAAGCCCTATGTGTCGGAGTCTTGATAAGATGAGGGGATGACTAAGGGTATCGAATGCTTTGGAAATATCGAAAAGCACTAATATGGTAACAAAGCCTTGTTCAACTCCATATCTGATATCATCGATGAGTTTTAACAAAGCAGTTTGTGTGCTATGGAACTTCCTGAATCCGCATTGCCTCGGGTGTAAGAGATTGTTGTGCTCGATGTAATTAACAATTTTTTTGGTAACTACAGAGTCCAGAAGTTTCGCTATATGTGCTGGATTAACAATAGGTCGAGTATCACTAGGAGAACGTGGTGAAGCAGTCTTATTAAGTGGAATAACATAAGAGAACTTCCATAGTGCCGGATAGTCGCCAATAGATAAGGAACGATTAAAAATAGCTGTGAGGGGAAGAATAATGCTTGCTGTGACACGTTGTAGGTGGATGAGTTGTAGTCCATCGGGACTAAGCCCTTTTGATCTTGATAGAGAAGATTGAAATGTTCTCAAAACTTCATCTGGATGGATAGTTGGAAACGAAAATTGAGGTAAATTTGGATTTAGCGGCGTACGTAAAATATCTTGAAGTTGAGATATATTGCAAGATGGAAGTGCAGAGGCTATGACTTTATAATGACGATTCAATTCATCTGGAGAAAAATGCTGTAGCGCGGATGAAGAAGACGGTGCAGTGAATCCAAATTTACGTAGAAAGGCCCAAGTTTTAGATGGGTCAGACTGATCTTGAAGCGATGAGCACATATAATTGGTCTTAGCAAGTCGGAGAGCTGTTTTAATGGACTTCCTAATTAATCGATATTGGTTCATTAAATCATCAGAATGCGACCGTTTCGCCCTACGATAAAGCGTATTTCGATGCTTCATTAAACGCTTAATATCATCGGTAACCCAAGGAGCAACTGATGTTTTCAGATGTTTCGTTACAAAAGGAGCATGCTTGTCTAGCGCCAGAAATATACTTCGATATAAGCAAGCAAGAAGTTCAGCAGGTGTACGATCTGATAGAAGGTGATCCGAATATAACTCAGGAAGATTACTACGTAATGCAATTTCCAAATCATTGACTAAATCAGGTGTAGAGCAATGGGAAAAATCACGAAATGTAATTGTTTTTTGACGATGAGTAAAGGAGGTAATTTCATATGAAATACGAATTAAATCATGTCCGGCAGAAAAAGGTGTGGAAGATTGCGAATAATTCTTCACTTTGCCTTCTGAATCGACAATAAATACATCGATAAAACTATGGGAGTCATTATACGCGGAATGATGCGTAGGGCCGAATGGTACACAGTATAAAGAATAATCTGAGATAAATTTTTTAAGGTAATTACTATAGAAGTCCGAGGAAGATAGGTTGCAATTCATATCTCCGGTAATGATAATATTTTTATATGCGGGAAGATAAAAAACCAGTTTAGTCGCAAATTCCGAGAAAACGAGTCTTCCAGGCCGACGATAAACAACTGCAAATAACAGATTGGACGCATTCTTGAATTTAACATTGATAATCAAGTATTCAGGTTCATTAATGGACAAATTTTGCGACGATTCTAATATAGAATATGAAAGGGAATCATGTAAATAACAGGCTACTCCACCTCCTAAGACAAAGCGATTTCTTCCTGATGATTGCAGTGCATGATCATTGCGAACCAAGTTATATGACGATATCATAACAGAAGACGAGGGAATGTCAGGATTCAACCAGGTTTTAGTAAGACCAAGTATATGTATTTCAGAATTATGTATTAAATTTTCAATTTCAGTTAAATGCGCGCGAAGAGAATTAATATTGCAATGAAAAACATTAAGTAAATTGGAATTACAAGAAATATCAGGTTGAGCGACATTAGAGGAGGTTGAGCAGCTGGTTGTCAGTGTATTGCTAACAAATCTTGATCAGTAACGATGGGTACTGTCGGAGATAATCCATCTTTCCTAAAGTATACGCAGCCATTACGAGCCCAGACACGCGAATGAGTCAACGTCTTTGTTACTTCTTTGGTTTTCTTCAAAAGATCATAGACCGGTCTCGGTAGTACCTCATTGACAAACAACGTAGTTAAATCGGTCTTATGCGTTTCCGGAAATATTTCAGCTCGTGTAATTTTACCAACCTTTCGTTTCTGGTTAATTATCTGATTACGTATCCCGGTCGAACTACATGTGACAATAATCGAGATAGTAGCGACCTGAGTATTTGACGAAACTTCAGAATAAATCCGGTTGTGATTCGAGTTAAGTTTTCTAAACATGGTTAAAAATGAGTTGAGATGAGCCAAGCCGAGTCTCGATAAGATACGATGCGCAATTTCTACTGATTCGATTTGAGAAATTGCCGGAATGCCGGTGATAATAAAATCCTCGTTTGGTTGACCAAAGCCTCGTAGGTTTTTAAATTCGCTAATATCAGCTGTATTAGTATGACCGACTGACGTGTTTTGTTCTACACGCTTCGACATGTTGGAGAGTTGCGCTTGCATGTTTGAAAGCTGCTCAGAATTTTTATTTATTTCCAACGAATTTTTTTTTAATTCAGCCGCATTTTTCAGGGATTGTCTCATTAGTAGGGTAAGTTTTTCATCGAGACCAAGCGACTCCCAATTTTCCGGCATCGGGACTGACAAAGAATTCGTACTATTTGTACTGTCATCGGAATGCATAGTTATCATGTGCGGCATTAACGCGTGATCAATAGGTGGGGAATCAACGGTAGGTAAGATACGGGGAAGGAATGAAGAATCGCGAAGAGGAGATACACTAACGGGGAATAAACGAAGAGAGGAGAATTATCCAAATCAAGAAATATTGCGCAAATTACATCTAATTTGTTCCCATGGCCACAACATTAAGTTTAATTTATTGAAAAAAAGATATTGCAACAGTTTTCGGCGCTTGTGCGCTTTACTTTGCCAATTATTTTACTTTGCACACTGAAAAGTCGTGCACAAAAGTTATTCGATCTGCGATGAATTGACTATAAGTTTTCTCGCTTTTTATCCTCCGACAATCAAAAAGTATCCCTTCAAAACTATATTGTATGACTTACCGTATCTCGCCATCTGCAGTTCTCGATGTGTTACTTTCTAAAAAGCATCCATATTTTCTAAAAATCGTGCAATTTGCGCGGCCGGGAAACAAAGTTCCGAAAACCAAAACCCCGAAAGGCTAAAATTTCGATATTGCGTGAGTCTAACGTATTTTAATTCGCTTTCTTTTTGCCAAATTTGCCAAAAAGACGAAGGGACGAAAATTACGCTGGAGCCATATTACATGCAAATTTTGGCCTGTCGGGGGGTGTGTTGATTTTCGAAACTTTGTTCCCCGGCCACATTCGTAAAAATGCATGAATTTTTCGTAACGACAACGCACGGCCAGTCGCCTGCACTCTCTTACGGAAGCAGAGAGAGAGAGAGAGATAGAGATAGGAAGCGAGTGTCTTTCTATTCCGAGCAAGTAAGACAGTCTCGAAGCGTGAGTGAGCGGAGCAACGTAGAAAGAGAAGGTCTTATGTTGATCGCCTGAAGTTAGACAAAGAGATGGCCGCTGTGAAACTTTGATGGTTCAATCGATAATGATACAATTGTCATTAGTCGATAATACAGTTTTCTTCGTACATACTTTGCGCGCATTCTCTCTCTCTCTCTCTCTCTCTTTCTTTCTTTCCCTTTCGAATACAATAAGATATACATATATATTTACATTACATTCATCCCCCAAGATTTTTGAGATAAGAGAAACTCGCTTAAAAATTCTCAAAAAATGTTCATTCTCTTAAAACATAATTAATTTTTCAACACCCGATTGATCACGCTATATCCCAGACAAATAACATATTTCGGTGTCGCACATATACACAATACATGACGTATGAGTGCATTAACTGCCAATATTTGACAATAGTCCTAAGTATATAATCAACCCTAACTATTCTTCAAGACAAGCATTGCTGGTCGTGTAACGTATTTTCGCAACGAAAGTCGATTGTATGTACCTATAATCTTCTTATCGTTATCTCTCGGGTCAACTAATATAATCGAAAGGCATTCTCACCCACCTTATCTCTAATTCTACACGGTCCTTCATATAAGTGAATGAATTTTTGTGTCACTTTCTCGAGTAAATTAGAGAGATGAGGGACTCTTTACAATACCTGATCTCCCGATTCCAATTTTACCGTTGCAATATGTTTTTGTAAGTTTTTCCTTCTTTCAAAATTTTTGAATAAATTTTCGCGAGCTAATTTTATATAATGTTAAGGAGGTCTCTTCGCCACATTTGGGAATTGAATAATCTTAGCAATCTCATCGCAAATAGGTATACCAAAATGTAGTTCTGTAGGGTGTGACGTATTTTTTTGAGTACGCACAATAAGCGGCTTGGTGCCGAATTTAAATTTCTTTTTCGACCGTTTACCGTCCGGATGACGGACTTTGGCGTTTCCCAGGGGGAAAACGCCGCGCCAGGTAAGCGGCCTTACGCGGCTGGCTCAATAATCCCGGTGAGCAAGATCTCGACCCAGAGGGGGTCGTCCTTGCCTCCTTCCGCGCCTGAAATCGCGAAACCCTAATGGCGGCTCCCGCACTCCGCCTCGCACAACTACGGAAATTGGGGGCAAGGAACACACGGGACACAAATTTGATATTATGAAATAAGGGTATATTTATTTTTCAAATATATAAAAAGGATATAGAGGGCTCCAGGCCCGATACAAATTCGAATGTTGGCTCAGGGCCGACTTACATAAATCCTGTTGTCGGCTCCTTCCCGTCTCGCTCGCTCGCTTCGATTCGGCCTCGCTGCCGCTCGTCTCCGGCTACTCCGGACTCGCTAGGACGACGGTCCCAGGATAGGCCCTCGGGCTCGTCCTCGTATGGCCTCGTCACAGGGCTCGATACTCGCCTCGATCCTTTCTCGCGACTCGCGTAATACGGCCTCGACGACTGTACGCGACTCTCTCTCGACGATGCTCGACTATCGGAACGCAGCTCGATTACTTCGACGCTACTCGGACAACTCCTTCAGGACAACTTCTCTATTCGACTCTCCTCGGCGAACTGCCGGTCTGGACTCGACCGGTCGCTCCGCTCGCTTCCGGAGTCCACCGAGCGCCCCCAATCGGCGACGCTCGGGCTGGTTCGGGGCCGTTCCTGCAATACTAGACCGTAACGAATATGCTCGACGATTCGAAACGTCCGCACTTCCACGACGAACGTAATAGGTCCGCCGGCGTAACGCCCCGTTACAAGGGGATAGATTAGCACTACAGTGGGTTGTGATGTTGAACAATTTCTCTATTTTAGGAACATATTCTGCCCATTTGGTATGTTGATTGGAGCATAATGTTTGGAAAAGTCGCCCCAACTCCTTCATAACTCGCTCTGTAGGGTGAGATTGCGGGTGTCGGATTGAAATGTACAGGACTTTTATACCTTCTGTCTTCATGCTCGTTTTCCAGAGTTGCGAGGTAAACTGTGAACCGTGATCAGCCAAAATTGCCTTTGGCTTGCCACATCGCAACACATACTTCTTCAAAACAGCGTTAACGCTTGCTCGAGCTGTTGCCTTTTTTAGCGGAAATAAGCAAACATATTTCGAAAAGCTGTCTATAACTACTAGTATATGTTGCATTCCCAATCAAGCAGTCGGCAATGGGCCATAGAAGTCCACAGTAACTAATTCACCAGGTGCTTCAGATGCAACCAAATTATATGATCCTTCCATTGTGACATTCAAATATTTAGTTCTTTGGTACAAGTCACATTGTCTGATCCACTCTTTCGCAGATTTACCCATTCCTCGCCAATAATAAAATCTTTGCATATGTGCCAATGTTTTAAAAACTCCTACATGTCCTAAATTTGAATGTGTAAACTCCACGATATTTGATTTTTAATTATCGGGAACGACGACACGCCATGTCGAAATTGATTTTTCATAATTAAACAAAACATCTTCATAAATTTGGAATTTACTTTCATCATTTGAGGGAGACAGCGAATCTCGAATCTTTCCAATCAGAGGGTCTTGTTTTTGATATAACGCAACATCCCGCAAAACCTTATTAAACATTTTATCTTTTTCTAATAAATACACCAAAACCACACCATCCATTTGAGAAGGATTGTATTCTATGTTTCTTTTTAAACAGACTATGATTAATGATTCAGGAATTTTGTCTTCGAATCGTTTATTTGAATTCCTGCTAAAAAAATCCGCGACCACATTGTCTGACCCTTTACAGTGCTCGATCTTGTATTCATACTGTGAAAGTAATAAACTCCATCGTTTAAGATAGATAAGTAATAAACTAATCGAGCATTATGATATATCGTGCTCTTCAAGAATGTTAAACATTCGTGATCGGTTACAATGATAAAAGGGGTTCCTAGCAAATATACAGGAAACTTTGTAACGGAGTATACGATCGCCAAAAGTTCTTTCTCCGTCGTTGAGTAAGATTTTTCGCAATTCGTCAAACATCGACTAACTATGGATGCTACACCATGATAACCCTCTGGGTTTATTTGATACAGTATACCACTGATCCCCAGATCACTACCATCGGTTTGTACTCGATACTCTGCCATTGGGTTTATATGCTTTAACTCTATAGCATTTACTAAATTTTCCTTTAATTGCTGGAACGCCCTCTCGCACTGTTCCGACCAGTTCCAACTAGCAGTTTTTTTTTAGTAACATGCGTAACGGATCCATACCCGGCATATTTACAGCTGAACTGGCGGTAATAATTACACATGCCTAGAAATCGTTGTAAATCCTTTTAATTGCGCGGGCTTTCGACTCAATTATTTTATTTAATCGACCTAAATTTGGAGTTATGTCCGTTGGAGTGATCATGAAACCCAAAAATTCTATATTTTCTTTAAAAAATTCGCACTTTTCAAGATTTATCGTAAAATTACAATCTATTAATTTCATAAAGGTTTGCTGTATTAGTGATAAATGATCATGAAAAGAACATGTGATAAACAAAATGTCATCTATATAAATTGACTTCCCGCAGTTTTCAGACCAAACGACACTCGGCAAAACTGATACATATGATTTTCATTAACAAAAGCTGTATATGGTCTCGAATTTTTGTCTAATTCAATCTGCCAGTAGCCTGCGATGAGGTCAACTTTGGAGAAGTAACGAACACCATGATGACGCTGAAGCAACTCATTAACACTCGGGGGTGCTTCATGATCAGATATTACAAATTCATTTAGGTAGCGCGCATCTAAACAAATACGAACTCCTCCATCTTTTTTAGCAACAATACATAAAGGATTGCAAAATGGACTATTGGATCTCTCAATCCTTCCCGTATTTAGCATGTCTTGAATCACCGCACCAACAACTGGCCGTAATTTAAGAGATACCGGATATGTTTAGCGTTCTTTCGTAGCGTTTTCTTTTAATTTAATAACGTGAGTATACCCCTTTGCTGGATCAACGTTATCTTCAAATAATTTCTCGCATTTCCTCATTACATAAAAAAATTCGTTTTGTTCGTTTGTAACTAAATTTGTCTGGTTTATAATTTCACGCATTTTTCCCAATCGATACCGTGAATCACACTCCACCAATGAACCACGAGTAAAATTGGTTTCAACATTATCCCCTTTCAAAACATTACACTAAACACTATTAATTTCATTATGAATATCGTAGGACTCAACCCTTTTCTTGGTTAAATTCTGTTCTAATCCAACTAGATTCATTTCATCATCTTTGATTAAAACATCATTCGATTACACGTGCTGATTCGATTTACTTAAATTATTCTTAACGGTAGGTACGTTTTCAAAATTATTAACGTTATCATTCGATACACTAACATTTATTTCGAGATCATTCGAAATTTCATCTTCAATAATAGAATAGATTCTATCATTTGCGTTAACGTGAACATCAACCATAACTTGGCATTTATTAGACCTATTATTGCAAAAAATATCTATCATTTCATTTTCTGCCTCAACAATTACATCATTGTTATTATCGCGAACCGTATTTATCATTTCAATGTCCGCTTCAAAATTAACATTATTAATATAATTTCTACTATTCCTCATAATATCAGCGTTAAAATCCGATGATGACCTTACATCCCCCAATTTAGACAAATCTCCTAATTTATTTACATCCCCAAATTTGGACAAATTAGAATTATTTTCCATTTTCTTTGTTTTATTAACACCTTCACGAGTAATAATTATGTGCACACACATGTCAGTATCATTTTTCAAACTAATTACATGATTATTTATTTCCCGTTAAAATACAATAGAATTTTCCGCTAATTCGACATTACCCAAGGTTATTTTACCCATATCATAATTTACTATAGCTTTGTTATAAACAAGCCAGTTATGACCCAAAATGACATCAGTAGACAACAATGGTATTACTAAAAAATAAAATTGAATGTGTCGGTCATCACATACAAATTCTAATAAAATTTGTTTATTTATAGTTGTCGATTTTTTACTAATAGCAGCAGTCATATGAATGTTAGCAAAGGGCAATTCTTCGAACTGAAATTTCTATTTTAGTTTTCTATAAAATGATTCTGACCCACAAGTCACCAGACTACCACCGTCCACCAAAGCCAAACACTGCAACCCTCCCATGATTATTTTCACGTGCAGACATTTCGGAAATTTATTATAACCTTTTTTATTAATATTCGATTCATTTATTGATCCAGCGTCTTCATCTTGAACATAATCATAATAAGTACGACACATTGCGGGATTACTTTTCAATGAGCCGTTTATGCGTTTAATGATATTGAAGTTGTTGCGTATTTATACTTGCATTTTGTATTGGAGAGGGGTACCTTGTATCGGGTAACGGACCGTTCACTATTCCATCATTTTCGCGATTATTATTAAAAACTACATTTTTTTCGGTGATTTTGATATCTAACATATTGGTTAACACGATTTTCATACTGTTGAGAACCATAACGACCACGTATAGCATTGACTCTTGGCGCTTGAGTAGTATAGGGGTACCGATAGCCAGACGTAAACACCCCTCACTCCTCCACCTTGAGGTAGGTCTGGCGCCAGACGGTAGACGATCCTTGAGATAGGTCAGGGTTAATGACCTCATAAAGAGGTGTTAATGGTTATTAATGGGTAATTAATGTCAAAAAAAATAATAAAACCGTCAATAAATATTGTTAATTGTGCAATTAATGTCAGATAAAAAATGATGATGACCGTAGATAGCCCTGTAGCCGCTTTGTGAGGTAACTCAGACGTAAACAAACCTGTACGTGGTCCCTTTGGCTGCAACGTGAGGTGGGTTATGGTTCAACGACCTCTCAACGACTATGCGTTAGTTTTTGTGTTTGGTTTGTTACGATGATCCACCCCCTCTCCTCCTTATTATTTACTAAAATTTACCAATACATTGCGTAGATGACCTTTATATACATGTTGGGCATGTGGCAATCTACCTGTAGGTCGAAAACGAAAGACTGTAATTTCATACGACGTCGAAACATACACATATTTACTCGAGGGGACCCAGTTTTCTAGGAAAATTTTGAAGACGAAGGGGAAATAAGACGTTGAATAAACGAAAGGGGAGATACGAAGATTTCCTATGAGTAGAATGAACAAGCAACGGGGAAATATATTGCGTAATATGTAGGAGGTCTGGAGTCGCCAGAGTTGTCTGCGACCTTGTATTAATGGTTGAATGATCTGTACTTGCGTTCAGTCGTAAGGGTAAAAAAAATATTGTAAAAATTTTTCATTATTTTCATTATTATTAATTCCATTACAAATACCACTTATATTTAAAGTTTCCAATGAAAACGATACATCTTTTGTATGTACAATAATTTACAATTATCAAGTATACCACAATTGTGAATGCCTTTATTGTCTATGTATACACAAAAGGAAACGAATATCGACTCGAAACGTGACGCCTTTTTTCAAAACTATTTGGCATGTATTTTCTTCCTGTCGCGTTACAATTTCATGGGGTACCTTTGGCCGCTACCAGAGGGAGTTAACTGAATAGGGAAAAGAGGTTTCCGTTACAGTTTAGTCCCCCAAAGGATACGAGTTAGATAGGTGTCGCTGCGTTGATAAAAGGGAAGCGCGACCTTTTCTGCTCATATTTTAGCAACTATCAATAGTGTTACATTGGTTAGATACATCTTACCGCAAACCTGTTTATTTCAATGCATTGATTGTCAATTTTATATGAATAAAATACGGCATTCTTCATCCCTGACCATTTGCATAAATAAATATTATTACTAAATGTTAATATATCAAAAAATGTGTTTCATACTTGAATCTTTACGTTTTATGGTAAACAAAACAATTAAGTCGTAAACTGAATATTTTGAAATGGAAATTGTATTCCAAGAATGGATGTATACCGTAAATGTGTGTTGTTTTGATCTGCACAAGAACCAATTCGATACGGGTCTATCCTGCAGCAACTTCAAAATATGAATAAACAAGGCCGTGCTTTCCTTTCATCAACGCAGCGTCATCTACCTCACTCGCATTCTTTGGAACTACACTGTAACGGGAACCTTTTTTCCTATTCAGTTAACTCCCCCTGGCCGTTACACGAGACAGGCAGACGAATCTTGAGATAGGTCAGGGGCTAATGACCTGATGATAGTGGTTATTACTGGATTATTAATATCAAAACAAGCTATAAAAGTATCAATAAACAATGTTAATTAGGCAATTAATGTCAGATAAAAAAAATAATTTAGGATTGTAAATAGCCTTATACCCGCCTTGCGAGGTAACTCAGATGTAAACAAACCTGTATTTCCCTAAGAATGCATCTTTAATATTAAATATATATTTATATTGTCTCTATTTTTAGAATTAAAAAAAGATCAGTTATTTAGGAACAAATAATAATAATGACAGAAATATTAGTCGCTTGAGAGGGGCGACTTCGTCGCGGTGAGCTGTGTGCAATAGGTAGGAGAGAAGGAACTGTGGTTTCGCAGGCCTACCCGCTATGCCACAATAGAAAAGGGGGGTACGATTTCGTAGGCCGACCCGCTATGCCGCAAATGGAAAAGGTTGGCGTGATTTCGCATGCCTACCCGCTATGTCACGAAAAGGATGGATATGCGATTTCGCAGGCCGACCCGCTATGTCGCAAAGGGAAAAGGTTAGCGTGATTTCGCAGGCCTACCCGCTATATCACGAAAAGGAAGGAAGTGCGATTTCGCAGGCCGATCCGCTACATCGCAAAGGGAAAAGGTTGGCGTGATTTCGCAGGCCTACCCGCTATGTCACGAAAGGAAAGGAGAGGAGAAAGATCATTTGTTTATTTATAAAATAAAGAGATACTTACTATTTCTTTTCGCTGGTCCCTTTTTGAACGGCGATCAGCTGTTCCAAATGATTGGGCCAGATATCCTGTATTCTTCCCTGGAGTTTTTCGGATCCTCTGGCCTGCTGAACGACGGACATGTTCTGTGGATCTCGGTTGCTTGGCCAGATTTACTTATCTGACTGAAGCAGTTGAATTGTTCTCGTGGTCTCGAACTAGTCTGCATCGCCCGGAAAATCTCCCTACGATCCTCTACTACGATTCCTACTATTCTCTAGAACGATTTTCTGTACGCACCAGCGTATTTATGGTGGGCCATAGTTTTTCCCCTTCTATTTTGAAAACGGTGGATTTGTGTGATGGACAGGTTTTGGAAATAGACCAAGAGGAAGCACGCATTAACTAATGCTTTTACATTATTGTTATAAGATACGGTGTAGTCGATAGCTCTTTAGAACGTACCCGTTTTCTCTTTTATTCTTAGAAAAGTCAAAAAGCGGTAACCTCATAGTTATAAGTAAAGTTTTTCGGCTTAGGCAACGCGAACCATCTTCTGACTTATGGCTAATAAAAGTTAAAAGAAAGTCTAATTTGAAGCGGTTACGTTCTAACATGCTGCGTCTACGTGATCTAAACGCTATATTAAAAAAAGGGACTCGTTTGTCCGATACCGACATACAATTACGAACATTTTCGGATTTGTGAATGCATACAAAAAAAGGGTAATCGCGCTAGTTACGGGGACGTAACATGTGGAATATATCCTCTCGTATCTCTTTGAAGAAATACTTTTACACATCGATCGAAATGCACAAATCTACATTTGATGATTTGAGAAATCTAGTAATTTGTGTCGATGTACGAATGAAAAATATAAATAAACTGTTCGCGAAGGTACAAAAATGAATATTTACCGTGCAATTTACGTGTCGAGCAAATCCTTCTAAATAAATGTTAACAAATTTGTAATTATATAAAAACACAAGTGTCATACGAAAAAAAATCTTTAGGAAACTCCTCTGAAAAATCAAGCAAAATTTGCCGAAAAAGTTCGGTGCCCGACATCTAGTAAAATTTACACTAGTAACTTCGGCAATATTTGCTCGACTACTTTGGCGACATTGACTGACGTATTTGAGTATGATGGGTTATGTAAATATATATACTGAAGATATTCGGCAAATATTCCCGAAGTTTGGATGGCGCACTTCTACTTGACGCATTTCAGTGGAATTTAATAAAGATTTTTTCCGGGCAGAGCCTTTCTTTGCATATGGGCTATTAATCGTAACTATATATGAACTCATTGAATTACTTTTAGATATAATCATCGGAAATACAAAATCTACCATTAATACAGTACTGTAAAATTGATATAAATAATAAAACGTATCATTTTTTATGAAACAATTGTATGTTTGAACATGAATTAAATTACTTATTAAAATTTCAACCTGTTTATATGAAAGCACATTCACCTAAAATCTTGCAGCAAAATTTATTGGAAGGACCTATTTTATAAGATGATCCCTGTCTTCGATGGCATTTGATCGCGATGGTCGTCTTTGCTTACGCCAATTTCTCAGTTGCATGTTTTTTGTATAATATATCTTTTGTATGTATTATTCTCCGTAGTGGTACATGTATGTGTATGTACGAATGTACGCATCTTTCTTCAATTTTCTTACGCATATTCGAGAAATGACAAGTATAACACGGATTTGTTGCCTTGTAAGCGGTGCGATCGAAAAGGAGGACCCTGATAAGCTTGTTGAACGCGGTCCCCACCTTCGAAATTCGCGATTGTCAAGCTTACGAAAGCCCCCCGGAAGTTTAGGAGGTACTCGCGACAATTGAGCTTGCGAGAGCCGCGCGCCCCGTGCCCGCGACGCGACACCCCGGTTATAAGACTGTGTTCGCGCGATGTATATTTATTAGTATACAATTAGTTGTTATTATTGGTATTATTTTATTTTATTTTAACATGCAGTTGCTTAAGACTGAGTATAGTGTACGGTGGCTCTGAAAAAAAGTTTTCAAGTTCAAAACTGTCGGTAGATACGAGATGGAAACATCCGTGGACGTGTATGGTATGTGACAAAATTGTTAATAAATTTGTCATTATTAGCAGACGTTTCCTTCGATCGGATGATTTTTTATTAAGCCTAATGGTAAAATGAGTATCGTAAAAAATGTTTTTAGGTGACAAATCACCTAACGCATCTTGGATTCGAATTTCTAGAAGGTCTACCGAACCCCCGATGATTATTCAAAAGGACAACAATAGCAAAAATTAATTATAATCGACGTTCTTTTGAGCAAATCATCGAATAATACCAGTATGGACCTCTTTACTAAAGACAGTCACCGTAAAAATATGAGTGTAATTTTCATTACGCAAAATATTTTTCGTCAGGGTCGTGAACGGCACGACTTTTCACTCAATACCGATTAGCTGCTTTTGTTTAAAAATCGCCGAGATAGAGTTCAAATTCAACATCTCGTACGTCAAGTATGTTCGGAAAATTCAAAGTTTCTCCAAGAAGCTTATAGAGATGTCACTCACGCGGTTATCTTCTCGTAGATCTTCAGCAGACCATACCGGA
Organism: Trichopria drosophilae; assembly: GCA_030407085.1. Lineage (NCBI taxonomy): Eukaryota > Metazoa > Arthropoda > Insecta > Hymenoptera > Diapriidae > Trichopria > Trichopria drosophilae. The sequence continues at coordinate 104,391,114 of CM059582.1, forward strand.
TGATTTCAGATATCGTGCATGTATATTTCCGAACGAACAACCTCACGTTGCATACGCGGATGTACGTAGATGAAAGCCAACAAGTTTTGAAAAAAAACGTACAGATATTTATCATTTTTAGTATCCACTAAATCGCGATTATGGTATCGACTATTGAAAAACATAAAAATAACAAAAGTCATCTCATCGCAAGAAATCGTAAAGACATAAATCGCGCACAAAAAGGATACGCCAGTATTTCGTGTTTTTCATTCTCTGGAAAAAATATCTCACTTTATTAAACGCCGTATGTCCTGCGGATAAACGAAGACGTACAGCTCTGCTAAAAGCTGACGACAGAAAACTCGTCAAATATATATGCGGGTTTCCGCTCAATGTATTGCATGGGTTGTCGTTTCTTTAAAATCCCGATACAGGAATTTACTTCGAAAGCAACACATGTTACGAACACTCGTCTTTTCCATGAAAAGAAATGATAAAAAGAGTTTTAGACAGATCTGGGGTGGCGGTGGTGAATATCGATTCTGCTGGCACCGGTTATTAGCGCCATTTTCTCGAAATTAATCGGCAACAACGGTCATTAAAAAACATTGGTCTTATAGTGTATGCAAAGAAAATGATACTAGTTCCCGAAAGTGTAGTACACAAGGCGAGTGATGATAAGAGAAAGGTGCAAACATCCGGGACGGAGCTTGAAATGTAGTAACATTCAAGGAGAAGGACATAATTTCACTGACGAATCCGATTGTTATCTCGGAAATTCTAAAAAATTTTGAAATTACTGAACTACATCTACATCGCACGAAACGTGGAAAAATGAAGGTGTAACCATACACGGTTATGAGCTTATCGGGTCTGACATTGTCGATGTTGTTAACCAGTTAGACGCGAAGAATTTATCCGTAGTCTTCGTGTCCCATCACATTCCGTCAACAACAAATCTTTGTGGAAGCTCGCCGGTACTCCTCGATTTGGTAAAAATTCCGAGATATTTTAAAAGCTACAAGTTATGAAAAAACTTGTCAAAAAGTATCGTCGTCGTAGAGGACAGTGGCAGTGAGAGAGAAAAAGCAAAATCGCAACAACGAAAACAGGACAGCTGTAACGGAAAACGAGTATATGTACTGCGATCCTTAACCCTTACAAGCACGGTGTCGATCCGTCGTTTTTGTAATGCAGTTTTTACATATTTCAGGTAATAATTGATTAATTTTTTGCAATTTTTTACTTCTTAAGTTTGAGGACATGCTAGAAACATAAATAAATCAATATTTATCATTAATTATTATGTTTTATTGTTTAAAATAATAAACAAATTGTAAATTTGGTGGATTTTTTCATTAAAAACGTGTGTTGAGACGAAAAACGCCACTCAAATATGACAAAATTGGGTACTTTAGACGTTTTCGGGAGCCGCTGATCTGAACTCGTATTTTCGAAATTCAATATGGTGGATCCAAAATAGCGGATCGGAATGTCGCGGATTGCGATACTGACCTCATATTATAATTCGGAATGTTAAAATTGTACAATTCGAGGGTGTAAAACTCACAGGTATTTGTCATTTAGTTGTACATTGTTTGTTGACAATAAATAATGTTATTATTAGTTCGCCATCATGGATCCCACACATTGAATTTTGAAAATCGGACGTCAGATTCGTAATCAGCGACCCCGAAAACTACCGACTAAAGATTTTCAGCCATTTTCCGTGTTAAGAAAAATGTATGTTTCAAAGGGTTAAATCCCGACAGGCGTGTATCCGGCAGATCCGATTCCACTGGTGTAGACGAAACCTGCGGTACTAATTGCTCACACGGCCGATAAAGCCAAGTTCACGCACGCACTGGGTAGTATTCTATGTTGATGAATTTTCTAATGGAATCTTCTTTGACATATGTGGATCGCCTCCATTAATCACACATCACATTCGCTGCCTTCGACGCAATTGTAGGACAATCCGATGGAGCGACAAATGTCTTCAGAGCCACGGTGTGCCTTAACCAGATTCAATCTAAAAGTGCTTGCTCAGTAAATCTGCTTTATTTGGTTGAAAATACATGCAAAATAGAAGCTTTTCTGATGAAAATGAAAATAATCGCCGGAGCCGTTTTTTAGAAATGTCTATTTGAATATTTGAGCGATTGAAAATACTGCTGCCGCGCCGCCTGGCGGTGCAGATTGCGCATAAAACATCCTAAGATGAGAAATACAAATGAACAACTTTCTTTGCAAACTTCTCCCCGTATCAAATTAATTTTAACAAAACCAACTCGTATCGTATGGTACGTAAATGCAATAAATGTGTAAAAAATGTCTAAAGACCATACATTACCGCATGACGAAAATCGTCTAAAAGTGTGTTTATTGTGTTTCTGTAACATGGACAAAAATAGAACGTCGTTCCAGCCAGATTGTCGAGCTAAAACAGCTTCCCACTGTCCAGCAGATCGAGATGTAAGTCGCGAGTGAAGACGTAAAATGACAATTAAAATTCGAAATCCTCAAAATTTGTTTTTCTATAAATAGGTATACGTTTCTTATGTCTATAAGAATATTTCTACATAATTTCTGGACGATGTGGTTATTTATATTATTTTTATATGATTTTTTAAAGTCGTTAATAGTGAAAAAATCACTACTTTTTTCATTTTAAAGCTTCCGTATTGATTACCGTGTTAGATACAACAAAAATGCACTCAACCTTTTTTGTAGAGGACAAAATTTCCTACAAAAAAGTCAGTGAGAGCCATAGTCTAATGTTAATAGATACGTCACGAATAAGATAACTATCTCTGTTCTAAAATTTCAATGATTTTTTCAATAACTTTCGATGTTTTTCATACCGTATTAGGCCAGTCATCCTGGATCAAAAAAGGGGGTTTGCTCATAAGTGATGAAAATTTTGAAATTCCTTTTCTGGCGTGTTGGGGGTGTTGAGAAATGCTTATTTCCCAATTGTCGTATTCCGAGACCTTACTCAGAGCGCGGGGGGAGGGGGAAGCGAAAAATCTTTTTTCGCAATAACACGGTCAATTTAAATCGAAAATAGACGTATGACCTCTCATATTGTAGGTATTTTTAAGCCCTACAAAACCCATGTGGTCAACCCTAACCTAAAATTATTACTTTTTTTTACAGCCAAAAAAACGTCAAAAAATGTTTTTCCTGTTTAGTTTCTTCTTGTTATCACGCTTCAGTGAGTATATCTTGAAATTTCTTTCCTACAAAAGTTGTAGCCCATGAAATTTCCTTTAATTTAAGCTACTATTTATTTCGATTCGATGTAAATTGAGCCCAGGAGAGCCGCTCGAATTTGCGCTCTCTATTTGCCGGCGACGCGCGGCGTCATCGGACTCGCGCAACTGCGTGCATGTAATGCTCGGAATTGAACAGGGTTTTCGCCTACGACATTTTTGTGATAAATGCAATGTAAAAATAACATTAAGAATGTTTTTTTATAATACAAATATGCCTACTTTTCCGTACATTACATGTGAATTCAGAGGAAATGTTATAGAAATTATCCGAAAAACATTTAATTATCAAGAAATGCTTGTTTCAATTAGTATAAATATGTAATTTATATTAATGTACTATTTGAAATTTAACAATATATTGTTTAACTGCACAACTTTTTCATTTAGATTTAAATATATATTACACGTAGCGTAAAAATGTTATTATACAATATGCATTGAAAGTGTATTTAATAATACTTTACTATTACAAAAAAAATCTTTTTCGTATTAAAAAAAAATATTTTTTAATACTGTCAAATATGTAAGTATTTTGAAAAGGGTATAGTTAATAATGGAACACTTGACAAAAATTTGTATAATTATTTTATATTTATTACAAACTCGTTACATAAGCTATAGAAAAAATTAAATAGTATGAGAGAAATGATTGTCATTAAGTCTTGCGTCGTTTTGCTGCTCTTGACGAACTTGAGTCGTCCAGTTGACTGTTCGCATTAAGAATATGAATGTCATCCGACATTGTATCATTCATTAAAGCTGCGTCTTCGCAGTCCTCGCTAGCGTAGTAATGCAGGTTAGGTCCATCATCAAATTCCACATCGTCCTCGTTGTCGACGATATCTTCAACGATGGATGGAGTATTGTCGCAAGATTCCTCGTCGCAATTTTTGCAAATAGAGGAGCATGTGAGGCCTGCTTTTCTGCAGCCACATGCTGCACCACATCTCCCCTTGCATTTTCAGGCGAGGCTCTTTAATAAATCTTGAGGGGCTGGCTCAGATTTGTCGAACACCGGTTCCAAAAGCCCGTTCCTTCTTTTCCATCCCCAATCCTCGGGATCATTGTGATTTCCCATCCACGTCTGCACTTGCAAGTACGTCCTGAAGATGTGCTGACGAGCAGCACTTGTTGTCGGTGAAGCATCGAAATATTAAATCTGCTTTATGTCACAGATTTGTTAAAAAGTTTGAAGCGCAATGAATTTAACGACGTTTCACTTTTTTCGCCACCGTAGACTGCGATCAAAAATCGCTCACCCGCAGACGCAAGCACTTCAGGATCGACATGCTTCGTTTTAAAGAGCTCGGCCGAGAAACGAAGTTCAGCATTTTTTTTCATTACCGTAAAAAACTTTTTTTTTCCAATATTAAAAAATGCCGAGGTCGTGTCGCATCCGCTAATTGCGTGCAAGAACAAGATGTGTTCAGCGAGCGAGTCATTTTTTAATGATGCCGAAGAAAATCGTAAAGCCGGTGTTTTCCCTTTGGCTGGTTTGTGCAAGAAAATGTTCCTTTCTTGGTGTTCGAGTCCATTTAATAACACTAACAAATCGATATCTTCTCCTACTATCTCTACGTAATCATATGTGTCAGCACTATTCACAGCGGTTTCAACAATAAGCCAGTCAGAGTCTTCAAATGCCTGCTGAACACCAATTCCACTTTCCTTGAAATAGGAGGTAAGCATTTGTATTAACCGATCTTTGTTCATGTCGTTGCTTAGGAATTTTTCTTGGCCTATGTTGAGAACCGTATCTTCCTGGAAGACAATTTCCACAGTTTTGCACATGTTTGATCGTCTTATTCTTTCACAAGGTTTAGTGCCTGCGACACTGGCTTCTGGATATCCATCAAAAATGACTACGACATCGTTGGTGAAATGGTTATTTACATATGTAACATATTTTTTGCATATTGCTTCAACCGTTGACAATCTACCCCAAACAACCTTATGGAGTAAGAACCCTCCATCAATGACGTGCAGTATTTTCTCGGCTGGTTCCACAACAGTTGGCAACGACTCGGATGTTGTTTATAAAACGGACTTCGAGGTTTTTCGTATCCCTTCAGGAGAAAAGATAGAAACTGGAAAAGGGGCGAGTTCATACTTCAGATATCTCTTCATATCGTCATCCGAATGCTTCAGCACGCAAATCCGTTGGAATAGCAATAGTGGATCTATTGGGATCCTAGTGGAATCGATTTTTATACTGCTATTTATCACAGCCAGCGGCAATACTTTCCCTTTTTTCTTGGAGATAACAGAAGCAAAACTTTTACCAATGATTCCAGACATTAGTTCTAGGCCTATTTTTTCAGCTTCATGACAATTAATCTCAGATGTTCCAACAATGCCGCTGCCAATGGAAATGAGCTGTTCAGTTACAGGGAAAGGATTGTGTTCTCCAAACCACATATCTAACTTTTCGACATCTTGATTATCACGAATTATCCTTGTTGGGCGCATATCGACGTGCTGTTCCGTAGTGGCGCATGACACTCCTGCAAAAGTTTCTACTGCATCGCAAATATTTTGCATATGCACCATTCCCAGAGTCCAAGAAGTACTTGAGTGTAGTTATTTAAGGTGTCTTGCCTCCCGTTCGGGTTTAAGGCACCCCCCCCCCCATGGGGGAATGGGGCCAAATTTTAGTGATGCGCCAGCACCGCTGGTTGTGCACACTTAAAAAAGATATACAACAAGTCAGCTACCACATTTATTAGCAACAAGCTGCCTGCCTTGATGCTTCTGTTGGTTCAGAGAACCTTTCTAACGTTGCCACGGCCCGCTAGAGGCCAACCCTTTCTGCGGTTACTGCCTGCACGGACACGGCACGCCGTAGCGCTCCCCCGTGTGGAACCCGCCGGCAGGGGCTTGACACCGCACCCTAGCTCCCCAGTACGGTGGGTCTCTCGAGTCGTTTCACGATCAGGCATTCGTCGGCACAGACCAGCCGAACGATCGGGTCCGTGAGGTCGTCAATTCTCAAAACTTGCTAAGAGAAGCGGATCTTTCAAAAGCATTGCTCCTCTTCGAGCTCGGGCACTTCGACCCCTCACTCTTCCACAATTAAATTGTGGACGGAGATAACCCGCTCCGCTCTCTTCCACAAGTCCCCTGCGGGGGTCCAAGAAGTACTGTCGGTGATGTTTCGTTGGGTGAGTCCTCCTATAACCTTCATTTTCCTCATTAAAGTTTGTTCAATTGTTTGGTCCGTCATAAGTCCCGACCAGAACTTATTGCTTCTACGAATCGTAAAACAACCCTCTGTGAACTTGTCATACTCATCGGCTGGCATTCTGTCTTTAAGCGACAGCATGTCTTGGACGTACAAATGCGCTGACTTCGCATACAGATGGTGTCCGCTCGCAGGAAAGAATGGTAGCATTCTGATAATAGTCTCAAGATGTAATGACCACTGTCCACTTCTCTCAGCTTCAATGAAATGCTTCAAAAGCGTTATCATGCAGTTATACTGCACCCACATCTTTGACGTTGGCCCTCTATTTTCCATTGAATTTAACGTATCATTGAATTTTACCATTAGACTTTGAACAGTGCTGTTTTCATTCGCGCAGAGTATCGATGGACGATCAAAAATATTTAGTAAATTATCGAGCGCATCACGCTCTTCGTCAGTGAAACTTATGTTTTCGAATATGATTTTCGACAACGGCAAATGGGTCAACAAATGCGCACGAACGGCTCTCGAATAGGCGTGTCCGGACATGATTTTTTGTACACAATTTTCTGCATACATCTTGTAAAAAACTTGTTCCAGCCCGCTGCCCTGCATTATATAGCCGACAGATCCCATGAAAGACATCAAAAGGTGAAATCCACCGAGTCTAACGATGATTTTATCCACGCCATATGATGGATCTGCGCCTGACACTATGTCACGAGCCTTTCAGTATAAAGGCTGGTCGAATGTGACAAAACATGATTCTTGGATGCATTCTTCACATTTCTGCACTGCTATTGTAAGTGACGTGAGAATCGTATCATAGTCTGACGGTGGTGCGTTAATAAACGGAAGACATATTATACGCGAAATTTGGAAGGGTAAATGCGCAGTAACTTGCTCCATAAATCCGTTCCAGCCTGGAATTTCATCTGAATAGGACCACTTACCATACTGCCACATGACGTCAGGGATAGTTGGAAAAATTTGTGGTGAACCAGGATGTAGACGTACAATATCAGCCACGGTGATCTTCTCCAAACCTGCTGATGTATGATTAGTGTATGTCACTAATGGAATCATTCCCATTTCAGCTATTTTCGTAGCACTTTTTTTTCTGAAACGCGCAAAATTGGTTCTTCTTTAGCAACACAGGTTTCAGGTGTTACGCAATGTATACCGCCCATTGCGTGAAATGTACCATATCCTTCGATAGTTTTTATGTTAAAATCTGCATTATCGAACACAAATTGCGATAATGCTCCTTCGAGAACGACACCTCCGCCTGCTTGAATGCATGAATTTTCGTATGCTAAAACTTCAGCGTATATCGCAGAAAATCCCAAATTTGCAAGTACATCAATTAATGTCTTTGAACCGAACTTCTCGTATAAAAATGCTCCAACTCCGATTTTCACTGATGTGACTGACTGAATTTCTTATTTAATGACTGTAAAGCTTGCGCACTAACGGTGCGTTTGTTTTTTTTTTCTGTGACACTAGATAAAAATACCTTCAATGATGTGGATAATTCTGACTCGACATTTTGAAAGAATTCATCCGAGGGCGGGTATTTGCTCGTGTCAAAAACGACTGATCTGATATCTTCGCGGATTATAGCCGCAGCTTCCTGAACGACTCTCAACCTTTCTTCTTCGACGTTTGTCTTTCGTTGGGAATACCATGTGTCGGAAATCAGCTTGTATCCAGTATTTTTAAAGCATACCACTGTACCTCGTTTTGAACCGATCATAATTATATCGTCACCATATTTCTTCATCAATCGCGTTCGTACAGTAACCACGTTAGGACAATAATCTCCCTCGATCGCAGACATTAGATCAGACAAGTGAAATTGACACTCATCACTATTTTCTTCTAGGTAAGTAACTCATAGGGACGTCAACTTTATCTCCTTCAGGTCGACCTTTCAGACGCCCAGTCAACGGTTTACCATACACGTACCGATGACTGCAGTCCGAATGAAAACGAGATCCGGTGGCAATTAAATCAGAGGAAGAATTTGCACGTTTCAAAATGGAAAGAGATTGTTCATCGCCACGTTCCGTAAGAATCTTACAAATATTTTCCACTGTTTTTGATATTTTAATGTCACTATGTTATTTTTTTTCTTAGTGGAAATTAACTACAGTTCCCTACCCGTCGGTATATCCAAACCACATAACAAACATTTATGTGCAAAATCAAAATCTGGTTCTGTCTCGGACTGTTCACAGACTTCTTCGTTGTTTTCCACAGATAGATTATGCACTTCATGCACAGATACTCGTAAATCAGTGTACTTCTAGTAAGAATAATGATGGACCGTAATTTCTGTCACGTTTTCCAATAAACGCTGATCTTCTTGTCTTTCTCTTGACACACGACACCGTAACAATGTTCCTACAGCTCTCACGTTTGCTTCATAAATGTTTTTATCGCCTAGTGGCCGTTTACATATAAAACATTCATTCATGGTTATTGTTTTTCACTACTTTTCTACACAAAAATGCGTCCACACGTTATGACTGCCCGAAAGACACTGGCAACGCCACGAACGCGTGTTTCATACTTTCACCCATGCCGGCCGGCTGCAAGTTTCGACAAGTCTCAACGGTTTCTTCCGACCGTTCCGACCTTATAAAATTTCACTCTCGCCAGACATATACGAGTAGACCTACAAGTATTTGTTTTTGAGATTTTAATATGAATTTATAAATCTATTAATTTTTATAAATAATTCTTGATTAATCAATATCTTACACTTCTCATACGTGTTAAATAATCATATTTTTACGCTACGTGTAATTGAAAAGATCTATATATATTTATATATATTCAAATATAAATAAAGAAGATGTGTATTTAAACCATATATTGTTAATTTTCAAATAGCACATTAATATAAATTACATATTTATACTAATTGAAACATGTATTTCTTGATAATTAAATGTTTTTCGGATAATTTTTATTCAATTTTTTTCTACATTTACATGTAATGTACGAAAAAGTAGGCATATTTGTATTATAAAAAAACATTCTTAATGTTATTTTTACATTGCATTTATCACAAAAATGTCGTAGGCGAAAACCCTTTTCAATTCCGAGCATTACATGCGACGCAGTTGCGCGAGTCCGATGACGCCGCGCGCCGCCGGCAAATGGAGAGCGCAACTTCGAGCGGCTCTCCTGGGCTCAATTTACATCGAATCGAAATAAATAAGAAGCTTAAATTAAAGGAAATTTCAAGGGCTACAACTTTTGTAGGAAAGAAATTTCAAGATATACTCACTGAAGCGAGATAATGAGAAGAAACTATACAGGACAAAATAAATTGGGGGTTCGGGTTTGAAACCTACTAAGAATTTTTTTTTTTTTCTACCGAATGCAGTCCGCAGCCTGTAAACACGAGTAAAAAAATATTTTATGGTCACCTCTACGTTTCGGACCACTAGGGTCCCTCTTCAGGAGGAAATAATCGAATAGATGAAATTTCGATAGTGACCTGGTTCGTGTTCGGTCAATGTTTATAAACTCATTTTTCAGGTGGTGGGGAGCATAAATTCGATTTCATAGTTTCTATAAGATCCTCGTATGCTAAATTTAAATTTTGACAATCCTCATTTTTATTTAATGCATTTTGCTGTAATTTGATGTGCAACATTTCAGAAACTCGTCTATTGGCAAAATTACTTTCGGTGTCTAAAATCTGGACATTTTGCCAGTCCATATCATGATTCATATCCACTCTGTGGTCAGTTATAACCGTTTTTTGTTGAGATGGTCTGCGGATATTGGATTCATGTTCTTTAACTCGGGTTCTCAAACTTCGTTTGGTTTCCCCAACGTAGGTAGCATCACAATCATTGCATTTTATACAATACACAGAATTCTTTTTATCTAATTTGCCTAATCTATCCTTACCCTTAGTAATAATCGGAGATAAATTGTTTACCAAGGATGGTATTGTAATGATGTTCCATTGTCTTAATTTCCGTGATAAATTTTGGTAGAGCCCGTTGATATAAGGGACTTTTAAGTAAAATCTTTCAGTGTCAGATTCAGGAGCGCTCGATTGAGTGTCACTGGTATACGAACAGATGCGCTTGTTGACATGCTTGTTTACGAACTTTTCAGGATAATTATTTTTAAGTAGAAGTGAAGTAATAATACTCTTGTTAACATTTTTGAATTCGGGATCAGCATTTTTTATCGCTCTGGCAACTAAATTATCGATAATGGCAATTTTATGGAACAAGGGATAATACGAATTAAAATTCAAAAAACGTCCTGAGTTAGGTAGGCTTACAATGCCAATCCAATTTTAGGGAGCCGTTGTCTTTATTTTTGATAATTAACATTTCTAAAAAGGGCAGCTTGTCGTCATTTTCAATTTCATACGTAAAGTTCAATCGGGGATGGTAATTGTTAAAAACTTCCATCATTTCCTCCAAATTATCCTTCGGTCTGCACGTGATAATATCATCTACATACCGATAATAAAAAAATTGGAGCAAATGAAAGTTGTTTTAAACATTGAGATTCCAAATCATCCATTACCAGATTTGCAAATATCGGGGAGGCCGGAGACCCCATCGGAGTGCCGTATTTTTGTTTATAGTAACGGCCATTGAACCGAAAGTATGTGTTGTCATATAGAAATTCAACGATGTTTATTAAATCTTCTAACGGAATTTCTATCGATTTTCTCATGTAATTATATCTACGGGTGATGCTGATTTTTAGTAATTCTAAGGGAATATTAGTGAATAGTGACGTCACGTCTAAAGATATTAGAATGTGATCTTCGGGTATAATTTTATCTGCAATTAGTGTACAGAGGTGATTACTATTTTGTATGTCGGATTTGGGTTTTTTTGTGCTGAGTTCAAGTACTTCAAATAAGAATTTTGCCACTGGGTAGGTTGGAGTACCTACTAAAGATATAATGGGTCTGAGAGGAATATCTTTTTTATGGATTTTCGGCAGACCGTATCCACGCGGTAAATTCTTATCGGTTTGTGTAAGTTCATCATTGTGAAATGATTTAGGCAAAAATTTATTTGTATTGAGCTATTTTAAAATTTCATGGCAAGAAGTCTGTAATAAATGTAGTGGGTCATTAGCCACAGGAACGTAGGTATTTTCATCGGTAAATAATAACGTTTTCAATTGTTTTATTTACAGCTCTCGGTTCAAGGCTACAGTCACATTGCCTTTATCCGCTCTCGTAAACATTATGTTCGGATTATTACGTATGAAATCTTTGGTTTTATATATATTATGTAAAATAATTCTATCCTGATAAGATTTTTTCTGTTTTGTCTGCAATGCCCGTTTTAAAATGTTCGTTACCGAAATTCTGATGTCTGACATTGGTAAATTACTATTTCGGTTTTTAAATGAAAACAATTCGAAATTTTTGATTGTGTTGACGATATCTTTCTTATTTATATCTTTGTTGGTGTTAAAACCTGGACCTAATTGTACCGCTGATTTGACGGTATTTGGGATATGCACGTCAGTTAGATTAATAAACCATTTTTCTTCAAGCTGGAAATTATTATTGTTGTTGTTTGAATGGCCATATTTACCAATTAATCTATCAAATTTTCCGTCTAATTTGGATTTTATCGTACAAAAGATTTTTCTCAACGTATTTTCTTGATTAATTCGTATCTTTTCGTGCGTATCTTCTGATATCCGTCGCATAGCATTTATCAAGATGTTTTTTCGAGTATTCAAAAATTGATAATGTGCATAAAAGTCATTAATTTCGTTATTCAGTAATTTGTTTTGAAAAGTTCTAATGCATCTATTATGTTTTCTTTGGTTACTACCGCTATAGAAATGTAATTTGAATAAATGTTTCATTGAATTAAGAATGTGTGAAGGAAGTAAATCATATTGTTTTAAACGGATTAGGAAAAGTTTTCTAAGGTTAACATTAATTAGTTGTTTCTCTATATTTAAAAATTCAAAATATAATTTTCTGTTACTTGGATTGTAACGAGGTCCCCGTGGCGGACGCAACGACTCGTTACGATGAACCGCTCCGGCCGGCACCGACTCGTATTAATGGTTCTGGTTGGTTACAGGAGGCCGAGCGGAACACCGGGCAACGACGAGCGGCGAAAAGCACCGAAGAGAGAGAGAGAGAAAGCGCGTAACACGTGGGACCGATCACGTGGGCCGCGCGCCGGCGACGACCGGCGCGAGAGAGGACAGACCTCGCTGAACCGCGATACCGTCGTGACGCGCTGACGAGAACTCGGGTTTTTGCAAAAGAAAAAGAATTCCGTGCGACCAGGGTACGACGTGGGTCTTGCGACGCCGCGCCGTCGAGGTTAATTCCGCGTCCACGTGTTGTGGGAGTGAAGGGTGCACCAAGGCACGAGGGTGATAGCTCCGACCCCTGAGAGCTCTGTCCGAACGTTCTCCCTGGAGGAGAAAAGACGCCCCGGCGACCGCAGGGCACACAGAAGCCTCCATTTTGTAAGTACCGGCTCGGCCGAATTACTTGGCGGGATTCATTCTCTCGGGTCCTTCTCTCTCCTTCACTCTCTTGTGCTCATTCGGGAGCCTATCTCCGCGAGTGGAACGCGAACGCGACGGTCCAGGGTGTCCCGCGAGACACAGCGGCGTTAATCGCGACATTTGTAAAGGTCTCCCATCAGAAATTCAATAAAGGCCCTTTTGGCACTGTTTATACTCAACCTTGCACTTTTCGTTTTTGTATACGACCTTGTCCCCTTCAGGGAGTCCGCCGCACCAAGCTAACCGGTGGACGATTTCGCCGCGGGTTGCGTCCTCAGGACGTCAAACGGGAAAGATTCCGTTCGAAGCAACTCGCGCACAAGAAAGGCGTTACAGGATCTTTTTGAAAATTCGATATAAAATTTTGAACTTCTTCGCACCCAGAGTTCCTATTTCAAAATAAATAGTGGGAAAGTAGGCTAAATTTAATAATAAATTGGGGGTTCGGGTTTGAAACCTACTAAGAATTTTTTTTTATACTACCGAATGCAGACCGTAGCCTGCAAACACGAGTAAAAAAATATTTTATGGTCACCTCTACGTTTCGGACCACTAGGGTTCCTCTTCAGGAGGAAATAATCGAATAGATGAAATTTCGATAGTGACCTGGTTCGTGTTCGGTCAATGTTTATATACTCATTTTTCAGGTGGTGGGGAGCATAAATTCGATTTCATAGTTTCTATAAGATCCTCGTATGCTAAATTTACATTTTGACAATCCTCATTTTTATTTAATGCATTTTGCTGTAATTTGATGTGCAACATTTCAGAAACTAGTCTATTGGCAAAATTACTTTCGGTGTCTAAAATCTGGACATTTTGACAGTCCATATCATGATTCATATCCACTCTGTGGTCAGTTATAACCGTTTTTTGTTGATATGGTCTGCGGAAATTGGATTCATGTTCTTTAACTCGGGTTCTCAAACTTCGTTTGGTTTCCCCACCGTAGGTAGCATCACAATCATTGCATTTTATACAATACACAGAATTGTTTTTATCTAATTTGTCTAATCTATCCTTACCCTTAGTAACAATCGGAGATAAATTGTTTACTAAGGAAAAAAATTTGTTGACTTTTTTTGGCTGTAAAAAAAAGTAATAATTTTAGGTTAGGGTTGACCACGTGGGTTTTGTAGGGCTTGAAAATACCTACAAAATGAGAGGTCATACGTCTATTTTCGTTCTAAATTGACCGAGTCATTGCGAAAAAACGATTTTTGACAATGAAAACAATTAAATTCACTTTACCAAAAGCAAAAAAAACTGAAATAAACTAAAAGAAATTAGTTCATTCCAAATTTAAGTTATCAATCGAACTTATTTATATTCACAGTTTTCCAGCATTATCTCAGCATCCTTAGAAAAAATTGACTTGTAGTAAAAAATGTATTTGTATCGATTTTCTGGTAAACAGGGAATTGTTTTTATACGCAGAAGTTAATTCACGTGGTTAGTTTCGAGAAGCAGGGCTGATTTATTTTATTTTTTTTGCGCTTTTAATGTGAAGTGACGTCAAGTTTTTTTGCCGTCTGAAAGTTAGAGGAGTAACTTCAATATAAAACAAAAAGTTGAAAACATTAATAAGATCAAACCTAGAAACATATAGGAATCGGTTTTTCGAATTTCCGACGAAAGTTGATCCAATAAAAAATTTTATTTGGAGCAGTTTTAGATATTAAAAAATTTACTATTTTTATAACTATTGTGAGCGGTACAGTTATCGTCCCGTTAAGGCTCTGATTTCAATGATTTGACATTAAATTAAGTTTAACAATAAAACAAAAATTTAACGATGGACATTTTTTTGTTTTGTAATCTAGTACTAGTCTAAATATCGGCCAGGTGTAACTGACATTTATCGGCCACTTATCAAAATATTAGAAAAAAATTAAAAGAAACATGATTTCGCTATTAATTGAGCATGAGCTCATTTACCGAGATATACTAAACCTAAATGTAAAGGAAAACGACATTTATAATATTTTTAAACGGCAATTACATGCGTAAAGCGGCCGACTACTGTAGGGTGACCAATTTACTACCCAGTTTACCCTATATCATTTTTCACACAATCGAGTTTTTTATCTTCGAGTTTTTATTTTAAGGTAGGGGTGTTTTTCGGTAAAGAGTGAATGTAAAAAAAAAACAAATAAATATTTTTATTTAAAAAAATGACACCTTATTTGTGACAGAAACAGTTAAGTGTCTTGTAAATTTGATGAAAAAAAAATTCATTTTAAAAATTAATAACACGTTTTTTCCGATGTTTCTCGAAAATGTTGAGGTTATGTGAACAATGATAAGAAATTTGTAGATCTTTATACACCATCAGTTTACATACAACAATACTTCAACTACAAATTGTATATATAATGTGCATATTGAAAAAGAAAAGAAATATAGAACGAAACAGACTTATACAAAATGTATCTTTTTCGATTTTCTATTTAACGGGGATTGTTATTGTATGTTAGCAGACGTTACTTCACGTCGTTAGTTTTCGTAGGTGCAAGGCTGGTTTATTCAAATTTTGTAAGATCACCGAGTCTTTAAAATCTGCTATGTTTGAATAAAACGTGTTTTTAATAAATCGAATCTTTCCTTATTTTACCTTTATCATATTTCCCCTTCGTATTTACCGGGGATTTCCAAGAAACTATTACAATTAAGTAGTTGTATATATGGCTGCCAGATTACAAAATCGGAAATTTTCGACATTAATTATTCTAGTTCATACGTGTATATTATTATATGTATTATTTTGTATAGTATGATTTCTAGCTTACTTTTAGAGTCTGATCTTTCCCTAGTCTTCAAGATTTTCCTAGAAAACTGGGTCCCTCTAGTAAAAACCACGTGTGTGCGTTTCAACGTCGTATGAAATTACAGTCTCTCGTTTTCGACCTACAAGTGAACTGCCACGTGCGCAACATGTATATAAAGGTCATCTGCGCAATGTATTGGTAAATCTTAGTAAATAATAAGAGGGAGTTGGGGTAGATCACCATTACAAACCAAACACGAAAACTAATACATAGTCGTAGAGAGGTCGCTGATCCATGATCTACCTCATGTTGAATTCAATCCTAAATTATTTTTTTTATCTGACATTAATTGCCCAATTAACATTGTTTATTGATACTTTTATAGCTTGTTTTGATATTAATAATCCAAATAACCACTATCATCAGGTCATTAGCCCCTGACCCTATCTCAAGATTCGTCTGCCGGTCTCGTGTAGCGGCCTAAGGTACCCCATGAAATTGTAACGCGACAGGAAGAAAAAACATGCCAAATAGTTTTGAAAAAAAGGCGTCACGTTTCGAGTCGATATTCGTTTCCTTTTGGGTATACATAGACAATAAAGGCAGTCACAATTGTGGTATACCTGGTGATTGTAAATTATTGTACATACAAAAGATGTATCGTTTTTATTTGAAACTATAAATATAAGAGGTAACACATTTGTAATGGAATTAATAATAATGAAAATAATGAAAAATTTTTACAATATTTTATTTACCCTTACGACTGAACACAAGTACAGATCATTCATCCATTAATACAAGGTCGCAGACAACTCTGGCGACTCCAAACCTCCTACATATTACGCAACATATTTCCCGTTGCTTGTTCACTCTGTTCATATGAAATCTACGGTCATCATCATTTTTTATCTGACATTAATTGCACAATTAACAATATTCATTGACGGTTTTGATATTAATTATCCATTAATAACCACTATCATTTTACGAGGTCACTAACCCCTCACCTATCTCATGACTCATCTGCCAGCGACGCGTATCGGCCAAAGATACCCCGTACGTTTTTATTTTTCGTCAAACTATTTTCCTACCTCAAAATGCGGCTACAGGAATATTTACGATCATAAATTATTTTTTATCGGACATTAGTTACCCAATTAACATTATTTATTGACATTTTTATTATTTGTTTTGACATTAATTACCCATTAATAACCATTAACACCACTTTATGAGGTCATTAACCCCTGACCTATCTCAAGATTCGTCTGCCGGCCACGCGTAGCGTCCAAAGGTACCCCGTACGTTTTTGTTTACGTCAGACTACTGACCTACCTCAAAATGCGGATACAGGGATATTTACGATCATAAATTATTATTTATCTGACATTAATTACCCAATTAATATTATTTATTGACGTTTTTATTATTTGTTTTGACAGTAATTACCCATTAATAACCATTATCACCTCTTTATGAGGTCATTAACCCTGACAGTAGTCTCAAGGTTCGTCTACCGTCTGGCGCCAGACCTACCTCAAGGTGGAGGAGTGGGGGGTGTTTACGTCTGGCTATCGGTACCCCTATACTACTCGCTTGATTCTCTCTAGATACCTAATTGGATTTCGAATATCTATTGTCTCTTTTTGTTTCATCAAGATTCGATAACGTTCTTGCCATTTGACTTTTATCATTAGAATCTATAGTCGCAAGATGATCTTTAATCCACCCAGGATACTGATGCATTATAGTATAATTCATTTCGTATGTAGATAATTCGGGCAAAAAATATGAAGCTTCCTTCATTTGTTTGTAATAATATTCGAGAAACGTAAACTCGGAATTATATCTTCTAAACGACCAAGCATTTTTACCTTTACGCATATAATAGCGATGGAATAAAATTATTTTAGAAATTGTTTTTGAAAATCTTCGATAGATCTAAATTCGCACTCAAGTCCCACCACATTTTGGCACGCCCATCCAAAAATGTTTCCAAAACTAATAATATTTGGTCATCACTAATTCCTTTAATATTTTGAAATCATTTTAAATCAATAAGAAATGCCTTAGGATTCATTGAATTTTTATCAGAAAATTTAGTCATTTTAATATCATGGTTAATATTAGTCAAAACATTTAAATTATTTGTATTTCCCACGAATCTTTGTCCAGAAGAACTATTCGTGTTAATTTCATTATTTTTTTTTCAAGAATCGGCATTGTAATATTTTTCTGATGTCGGTTATCAAAATTCAAACAACCAAATTTCTGTTTTGAAGTACGACCAGATCTTGTAACAATATTATTTGTATTCATGAACACATTAAGTGAAATAATTATTCTTTCAAATAAATAATTTAACCGACATCATTTGTATATTCCTCGAATCAACATTAGATTCCATTCCTTTAATTTAATAGTGTTACGGATGCTGGCTACGCACATAGCCATCGTAACATAGACAATACTTGTCTTTGTAAGATCGACAAGACACACACACACACACCGAAGAGCCCGATTCGGCGTCGCACATATATTGCACACGTGCTGTAACTTACATTGGGAACCACGGGTTCCTCTAGCTGCAAGCCCAAACGGTCAAGAAAAGAATGTGCCACGCCGAAGCTCGAAGTAACACAATCCTTAAGATTGTGACTCACACACGCACACAATAGCACACGTTCCCCGAATCGCCGAGGTTACCGATAAGTCAAAGGGGTGAGCGATTCGTGGAAGATGGCACGTGGCAAACAACAAGTGCAGGTGTCCATCAAAAAGGACGATGATCTCATCGACATCTACCATATAAAAAGGGCAATCGCATTGCCCGAAATCAGAGTCGCCCCGCGATTGACGCCGTGAAGATCTCGGTGCAGAGTCGCCCCGTTAATGATCGAGTGAACATCTCCGTTAGAGTCGCCCCGCGTACGATCAAGCGAAGATCTCCGTTAGAGTCGCATCGTGAACAACACCGAAAGGATCTCGCGCACGGGACTTAGAAGCTTCGCGACACATTAATCCGCGACTCTCCGCGAAACAATACCGGACTTAGTACTTATATGCCCGGACGATCTATACGACCTGAAGTTGGAATTTCCATAAGTTAAAATAAAGTTATCATTACTAAATTCGCCAGTATTTCGTCACTTGGGGTGTCGATCCCCTTTATGCGGAAGATCCCAAAAACGATTCTCAGCTACCGAGGATCATCCCTTACAACTCCTGATCCTGATAAAAATTGCATTACGAAAAACACAAAAATCGTAACATAAAAAATGGTGGCAGCGGTGGGATCCGCAAGTGACTGGTGAACTTCAAAAAAAACTTTTCAAGGAAATTAGAACGGGTAAACGGAGTCCGGTTCGCGTAAAATAAAGTTGTGAATGAACACGAGCTGTTTGGAGACGCAGCTATCCAGGATTCATTGCTCCAGAACGCGGAGGAGGCCTTATCCAATTCAAGATTCACGAGGGCGCTTCACTAACCTGAGGGACTGTCCAGTAACTTGAGGAAGCTCAACGCATCAACTAGAGCAGAGAAGACATCGAGGACGCTGATTGTCTACTTCATGAGTGCAGCTACGTAAGTAAATTTGCATTTCTGTACAAATTTTCTAAAAAAAAAAACTTTGGAATAATTTATCAATCTTTTGCTCAGAAGCATATTTAAATTTCACCAACAAAAAGAGAGAAAATTTGTAAACTATTTAACGATTGTTGTGAATTTTATGAACTTTGAAATATTGTTGATTTAAAAAGGAAAACTATTACAATTCATTTTGAAACACTATTGTAATTCATTTTGGAGTGCTTATTCAATTAATGTTGAAATACTGTCACAATTAACCTTGAAATATTGTTATAATTAACTTCCAAATATTCTTTTAACTAACTTTGAATATTATCAAATTTACGATTTGTTGCATCGTGCGAACATTTTTTAACAAAAAAAAAGGGAAATTTTGAATACGAAACAAACGCGAATCAGAAATTAATAATAGCGACTTTCAAACAAAAATATACAAAAAATGGCGGACTATAAAAGCGGAATAACGACAAGCGGTAGCCACCAAGTGGCCCCCGCAGGTCCGGTATATGTGGTAGCACGAGCACCACCAATTGCGGAAGCAGTGAGCAGTGTGCCGGAATTTGACGGCACCCGCGAAAAATTGTCAGACTTCGAAAGTGCGTGTCGCGACGGATTCGGATTATTATCGGCCGACGAAACCCGGATCTACCTACAAATGATGAGGAAAAAGCTTACCGGGAAAGCGAAAATTTTCTGCGAAAAAATTTCGACATACGTGACAGTAGAAGCCTTTCTGGCCGATCTAAAATCTGCCTACGGCATCTCTAGTGATCCGCTCAAGTTGCTAGTGGGATTAAAAAATACTTACCCCGGACCACGCGAAAGTCTAGAAGATTTTGGTTACCGTTTATTACGCGATTATCGAGCTCTCGAGAAAGCTATAAACTCGTCGAGAGATTTTGACGCAGTTGCCGGTCAGAGATTATTAACTTTGGCAAATCGTGACGGAAAGGACCATTTCATTTACTGCGCGAAAGGCCCTATGGAAGTACGCCTCACGCAGTTGAATCCAGATACGCTCGAGGCTGCCGTAGAACACGCTAGAAAACTAACTGAAAAATACAGCGCGAAAGACGCAGGATCCGATCCTATGCTAGGAGGTCGCGGAGAAAGATATTATCAAGCGTCTGCTCATTTAGTTTCGAAAGGTCCGCAATATCAGCATGACTATTTAGACCGGCCAGGACGTTATGAAATCGATCCTGAATGGCGAAATTATAACGACATTCAGTGTAGTTATTGTAAAAGAATAGGGCACTCTCGAAAACAATGCCGAACTCTAAAAAATAGGAATTTCGATACCCAGGACATGCAGAGACATTGCACTTGGTGCGATCGCATAGGTCACACCAGAGATAACTGTCCGGCGCAAAGATTTAATCAACAAAAATGCGAGTTTTGCCAGCGAATAGGTCACGGCAGTGAAACATGTTTTTTTAGAAACGGCGTGAAATTCACAAACGAGACAAAAATTCCACTCGGAAAATGCGCGCCGTGAAAGCGGAACGGCCAGAGTCCATTTCGGGCATGTTAGTTTTTCAGAATGCCCACGAATAGACATTTCTAGCCCCGATCTGCATTACGGAAACGGAATATTCTTGGTTGACTCCGGAGCAGAAATAAATCTTATAAAACTGAGTAAATTACGTCGAGATCTGTACCCCGATCAGGATATCAAATTCGATTTAAGCGGAATCGGCAAAGGAATAATCGGTACGCTAGGTTGTGCAGAAGTACAATTTAATGATGAAATTATAGAGTTACAAATAGTGAGAGATGACTTCCCTATCGATGAAGATGGAATCATGGGAAATCCTTTTTTCCGAACTCTCGGAGCAAAAATCGATTACGAACAAGATTGTGTACATATAAGAAATGATATAATCCCATTTATTAATGAAGAATTCATACAGATTTCGCCAAGAAGTCGCAGAGTAGTTCGCGTAGAAGTTCTAAACAATTTAGACTTCGGATTTGTACCAAAAGTCAACATCTGCAGTGGTTTATTTTTTGGTAATGCCCTAGTAAAAAATAGCGATGGATACGCATATCTGCGATATCTTTATGATATGTCATAAATACGAACGACTATGAAATAAAATTTACCGTCCCACAAATTGAACTGGAAGAATGCGAAGTAGCAGAAAATATACAAAGAGAAAATAATGTTATAAAAACCATGCAGGATCTTAAGAATTACGAAGATATTCGGAAAAAGCAAAATCACGCAAAAATACAAGTGGCTATGGGACATGATAAACAGAGAAATAACGATGTTTTGAAGCGGATAAATGTGGACGGCTTGTCGGACGAGGAAAGAAAACATGTGGAGAATCTCGTTCACGACTACGCTCACATGTTTCACCTACCAGGGGAACCATTAGGCGCGACTTCCGTATTCAAACACCGCATTCATACCACAAATGATGTGCCGATACGCGCTAAACGTTTCCGGCACCCACCTGCTATAAAAACCGAAATGCAGCGACAAGTGGACGAGCAGCTCGAGGCAGGATTGATTAAACCGTCCTGCTCTCCATATGACTCTCCAGCTTGGGTTGTCCCTAAGAAACCAGGTCCTAACGGCGAAAAGCGATGGCGTTTAGTTATCGATTTTCGCGATCTCAATGAGAAAACAATTGGGGATGCTTATCCTATTCCGAATATTACTGACGTTTTGGACCAATTAGGTCAGTCCGTGTATTTTACAACTCTCGACCTTAAATCTGGGTTCCATCAGATAATGATGGATGAGCGAGATGCACATAAAACTGCGTTTTCGACTCCAAACGGTCACTATCAATATGTAAGAATGCCGATGGGAATAAAAAACGGCCCCAGCGATTTTCAGCGACTTATGGATCTAGTATTAAGTGGTTTACAAGGGATAGAGCTACTAGTATATCTCGATGACATAATTATTTATGCAAAAAATTTGTATGAACATGGGGTTAAATTTAGACGACTCATGAAACGACTTCAAGACGCAAATCTTACGTTGGAACCCGATAAATGTCAGTTCCTACGCAAGGAAGCCGCGTACTTGGGGCACACTATTGGTAATAATACAGTTCAGCCGGATGCGAAAAAGATCGAAGCGGTAAGGAAATATCCGGTCCCCAAAAATCGAAAAAGCGTTAAACAATTTCTTGGACTAGCGGGATATTATAGACGATTTGTTGAGGGATTCTCAAAAATCGCCCACCCGTTAATTATCTTATTACGTCAGGATGTCAAGTTTACATGGGGTACCGAGCAGATAGAAGCGTTTGAGAAACTAAAGGATCTGTTATGTAATACGCCAATCTTACAGTTACCAAATTTCGATGAGTCGTTCGTTGTCACTACGGACGCCTCGGGAGTAGCACTTGGCGCTATTTTATCGCAAGGCAAGATTGGTGAGGATCTACCAGTCGCCTACGCATCCCGAAGTTTGAAAGGAGCAGAAACCCGATACACTACATCGGAAAAAGAAATGTTAGCTGCAGTGTTCGCCGTAGAACAGTTCCGTCCATATTTATATGGTCGAAAATTCACTCTCGTAACAGATCATCAACCGCTAAGATTCCTTAAAACTATGAAGGATATGAATTTCAGATTACACCGTTTTCGCATAAAATTAGAAGATTACGAATACGATGTGGTATATAAAGAGGGGAAACGTAATGCAAACGCGGATGCATTATCGCGTAACCCAATCGATAGATCTGACCTTGAAAATGAAAATGAAAATGACGATGAAATAGATATGATCTGTAATAAAATAAATAAAGAGAATAAAACGATTAAAAAATTAAAAAACGCACGAAAAACTGAAAAATCGTGTATGCCAATTAAAGGCGGTAAAAATGATAAAGAAAACAAAAAACGATCAAGAAACTCTAAGAGACTGCGAGTCTCAGATGCTGACGGGTGAGGAAATCCTGCTCCGAAAAAACGTGGTAAGGATTTCGATGAAGAAACCGATACGTATGGAGATGTTGAAGACAACGTGACTGACTGCGACAAAGAGAGCCAGAGTTCCAATGTAGAAATGCTGGGAGTTGGAAAGACAGCTCGAAAGAAATACATAACCGAGGTCGAAAAACTCGAATTGCCAGCCTACATGAAATTAGGAAACCATAAAGGAAAAACTCGGTCGAGACAGCAAGACGGATCAACTTCAATGAAAAAACCTCCTACACCGGTGAAGAAAAAACAAAGAAAACAATATATAACGGAAGTAGAAAAACTACAAGTGCCGGATTATTTGAAAATTGACCCTACAGTAAAGCAAACTCAGATAAAAGAAAAACCAAAAATAATAAAAAATGAAGTGCTATCCGAAGCAGGAACGAAATTAAACTATAAGAAACGGTTAACTGATGTTCGAGACCGTTGGAGGGAAATAGAAGAATTCCCTACTGAGGACGAACTTACGTCACAAGCAGATACAGAAACCACGTATTCCGAAATGGAAGAGCTAAGCGTCAGAGAAAACTCGAAGAAAAAGACGAAAATGAAAAATCGAAAAAGTCATACGTCGGACAACGAGGACCTAGAAGATTCTTGGTCGTCGGATTTTTCCCTCGACCCGCCCGAAGAAACTATACGTTTACTTCCCCATTCGACGCCCAAGGAGAAGGGCCCATCTAAAAATAGTTCTTACTCGCAAGCGCAGAGAGCTAGAGAAGCTACCATCGACGGAGAGGGACACGCTCACCCGAGCACCGACGAACGGCCCGGAGATCGGGACGAAACGAAAATCCTCGACGAGTCGATGGAACTCGACGAAATCCCCGTTGAGCCTAACGAAATCGGAGAAAACGAAATGCAGGTCGACGAAACGACCATGCGTGCGTCTGAGAACGATGAATTGTCTCGTCATTTAAATTATTCACTCTGAAACTCATGTATGGAACCCTACAAAACACTAAAAGAGTATACTGATGTAGCAAAAGACGGAAATTGTCTTTTTACCTCCTTAATCAAATTGCAAAAGTTAAACATGAGCCCTCAAAAATTAAGAGAAACGCTGAAGGACAGCGATTTTCTATTATCCTGTGCTGAATATGTACGTGCATTTTCCATACTGGAATCTACATCGGAATTCGGCGATGATAACATTTTAAGGATATTTGCACGACATTTCAATACAAATA
The DNA here is from genome assembly GCA_030407085.1 of Trichopria drosophilae. Taxonomy (NCBI): domain Eukaryota; kingdom Metazoa; phylum Arthropoda; class Insecta; order Hymenoptera; family Diapriidae; genus Trichopria; species Trichopria drosophilae. The sequence goes on from CM059582.1 coordinate 104,415,604, forward strand.
TTTGCGTACATGAGCATAGTCCGACAGATAAAACACAATTTTATCACGTAAAACCGGAAAATGCACACCAAACGCACCATCTACATCTCGATAGGCTACACTATACCCCACTCTTGCCCGAGTACATAGGCATGTTGGGACTATCAGACGCGACGGTAGGACATAGGTCATCGTACGTCGGGAATTTCCCGAACGCAACGGAGCCGATTGAGGCAGGTCACGATCCCAACGTCTCGACACAGCAACGTGGAGGGTATGGCCGATAGTCGCTGGGAGAAACGAAGACTTTTACGAGCCTGTCAATTCTAAACTAAGAATAAATACTATCAACGATCACGTATTCAGTAAAAAGGGACATATTGTCTACTTTACCACGGCCAATGGACATTTAGATAGCGAAATCGGTCTAGGCCTCGTGGAACGACATTTAATTAATCCCGACGAATTGTCGCTCAAACGATTAAAAATCGGTGAAGTGGTTGTACAAAAAAAAGGTAAGACCCGACTCTTCGGACTTGTCGTTAAACAAAACCTTGATGATCGAGCCTTGAAATCAAACATTGTCAAATCCATCAATGTATTGGATGCCCTTTTAACAAAATTTGAGATTTCATCCATAATAATCGGGCAGGATCGCGACATGTTCTCACATATTCAATGGCGAGATATACAAGATACAATTCAATCACTACTTGGCCGACGAGAACTAACGATCACCTTTTGTAAGGACAACCGTTCCATACCTCCAGTAAGCAAGCGATTCGCCATAATAAAAGAACACCATGATTCAGTTATAGGAGGTCACAAAGGAGTGACAAAAACGTATCGTCGCTTATGCGAAAATTTTTTTTGGCGAAACATGAAAAGTGACGTCACGGAATACGTAAAACGATGTGCCGGATGTCAAAGAAAAAAACTCGTGCGCGTAAAAACACGATTACCAATGGTCATTACAGACACACCACGAAACGCATTTGACAAAGTGGCCCTTGATATATGGGGACCAACAGATATCACTGAGAGTGGAAATCGGTATGTATTAACCATACAAGACCTACTCACGAAATACTCCCTTGGAATTCCGCTAGCGGAGGCATCAGCAGTAGAAGTCGCGAAAGCATTTGCAAAACATTTTATTTGCAGTTTTGGAGCCCCTGTATCTATTCTTACCGACCAAGGTCGTTGCTTTATCGCAAAGATCATAAAAGAATTTGCGAAAATTTTTAAAATTAAAACATTCGTGACATCTGCTTACCACCCGCAAAGCAACGGGAGCCTAGAAAGGAGTCACCAGGTGATGGTCGACTACCTGAAGAATTTTGTCGAGAAACGTAGCGATCGGGACATTTGGCTTCCATTCGCCATGTTTTCATACAACACGAGTGTTCACGAAGAGACAAACTACTCGCCACACGAGCTTGTATATGGGACAAACGCACGATTACCAAGTGCACATGCCACCCGCGAGAAGCTCATTACATACGACGATTATTTGGCAGAATTGACCGAGAGAATCACGGAAGCACGGACGTTAGCCGCGATGAATCTCTCACAAATGAAACATCGGTCGAAAAAATATTATGATCAAAAATTGAATATTTGCCATTTTCGCGAAGGTGAAATGGTATTATTATTAAAAGAACCCCGGAAGGGCAAGGTAGACGACGAATACACTGGGCCCTATGAAATTATTGAAATATGTGGCTCACGAAATATAAAATTACGTATCAATGCGTGAAAAAACAAAATAGTACACATTGATAAAGTAAAAAAGAACCATGACCCGTTGATGGATATTTGTCTATAGGAAATTAAAAAAAGATGTGGAAAAAAGATATATACGATAATGATACAAAAAAAATATAAATAAAAACTTAACGGATATTTTAAAATAAGACGTAGAAAAATATATACACCAACGATAATGATACAACAAAATATATATAAAAAGTTGATGGATATTTGTTTATAGAAAATTAATATAAGATAGAGAAAAATATATATTAAACATAAAAAAGTGGATAACTGACTAACCCACACGTAAAGATACACATACTCGGAATATTGGAGAAATGAAAGGATGCACTACATTTTTACGCATCTTTAGAATTTGCCATCATTCCTCCGTTATACAATCACAGAATCCGTGGACCAGATAGAAGCTGACGATTTCAGAACAGTATAATACAAGCACTGAAACAACACCACGACACCGGGAGGGCACCAAATAGAAAACACTTGTTAAATTTTCACTAAACATTTTTTATTTTTTTTTCAAAGAAAACACTCTCTCACTTACAGAAGAAATCGGCACGCAGAGGAGCGCCGATGATTCAGTAGGCACTGTAATCCACTCTGAACACACCAGCCGACGCATCATCTTAGAAAGCACAATAAGAACTGAAAACGAGATCGAAACGTAGGAAGACGAAAGTGCAACTATCGATACTGAATCAATCCACACTTGCTTAGCTCAAGTGGAATGATAACATTTTTGAAACAAGCTATTTCTAGAACAGAATCCCTATTGTCTAGGACCACACGGATTGAGTAGAAAAGCGAAAGAATCATATAAACACTTGAAACTCTCAAGTTACATTACCAGTAAAACATTTTCGAAAGATGCGATACGCGAGGAAAGCGAAACCCCTAGAGTGGGCCTCACACTTAAGAGAGAAGAAGAGAATAAGCCGGAGAGGCCCAAGTGCAGCATAGGAGTAACTCGCGCACGCGTTTTCTTATGATCTTCATCCTTCCACTTTTCTCCTCAATACATCGACACACAATTGATGTACTAAATATAAATTTTGGACATTTTTTTTTAAATACACCAAATAACCCAGGATATAAAAATTTGCTGCGAAACGCAGATATCCAAAATCAGCCTTAATAAAGTGAACGTCTGTATGTGCCATTTGTTGTACGAAAATAAAAATTATTTTTTATTCTTATATCAAACGGTCATTAGGGCATGATTATATTAAGAATACGTAAACAAAATGATACAGAAGTTCTGCGTATATAAGATTGTTTGTTTTTTAATGTAATAAACTTAACTAAAATTAGAGATGATATTCAAACCAAAATTTTTTTTTGTTTGAAAATTTCAATCATATATATAGGTATTTCAAGAAGTATTTCAATTATAATATACCTAAATGTATCAATAAGTATTTCAATTATACTAAACATAGGTGTTTCAATGAATATTCCAATTATAATACACATAAGTGTTTCAACAAGTATTTCAATTATAATACACATAAGTGTTTCAATTATAATTCACATAAATCTGTTCAATTATGATACATAGAAGTATTCACAACAATCGTCATGTTTGGTTGTCCCATGAAAATGTCAACAGTGAAATCTCCATGGAGTAACAAAACTCAGAAATGCATTTTTACAACGCCATAGACAACATAATGCGCTATAGCATAATAGGCAGTGTTAGTGATGTGTAGTGTCAAGTGTGTATATAAGATATAAATAGACTTCTGAACACAGACCAAGTTACGGCTAGCCCGGCGTCCAAACGAGACAAGGAGGCGCCATAGGGCTACAGCGGACTTTTTTATGTATGCACACTACGGGATGCGTCATAACATGTCATTTTATAAGAAATTCAATACGAACGCCTAAGCAAGCGCATATAAATATATATATATATAAGAAAAATGTATCACTAACCATAGATTAAGATACTTTGGAATGTATAAGATGAACCAATAAGACAATAATGTAAAATTTTTCTTACTAACAATATCCAACTGAAGGTCACGCGTATAATTTAAGTTGCGTATTAATTTTTTGTACGGCCATTGATTGACGGTGGATCGTCAATTTTTTCAACCCCGGGCGTGTTACGGATGCTGGCTACGCACATAGCCATCGTAACATAGACAATACTTGTCTTTGTAAGATCGACAAGACACACACACACACACCGAAGAGCCCGATTCGGCGTCGCACATATATTGCACACGTGCTGTAACTTACACTGGGAACCACGGGTTCCTCTAGCTGCAAGCCCAAACGGTCAAGAAAAGAATGTGCCACGCCGAAGCTCGAAGTAACACAATCCTTAAGATTGTGACTCACACACGCACACAATAGCACACGTTCCCCGAATCGCCGAGGTTACCGATAAGTCAAAGGGGTGAGCGATTCGTGGAAGATGGCACGTGGCAAACAACAAGTGCAGGTGTCCATCAAAAAGGACGATGATCTCATCGACATCTACCATATAAAAAGGGCAATCGCATTGCCCGAAATCAGAGTCGCCCCGCGATTGACGCCGTAAAGATCTCGGTGCAGAGTCGCCCCGTTAATGATCGAGTGAACATCTCCGTTAGAGTCGCCCCGCGTACGATCAAGCGAAGATCTCCGTTAGAGTCGCATCGTGAACAACACCGAAAGGATCTCGCGCACGGGACTTAGAAGCTTCGCGACACATTAATCCGCGACTCTCCGCGAAACAATACCGGACTTAGTACTTATATACCCGGATGATCTGTACGACCTGAAGTTGGAATTTCCATAAGTTAAAATAAAGTTATCATTACTAAATTCGCCAGTATTTCGTCACTTGGGGTGTCGATCCCCTTTATGCGGACGATCCCAAAAACAATTCTCAGCTACCGAGAATCATCCCTTACAACTCCTGATCCTGATAAAAATTGCATTACGAAAAACACAAAAATCGTAACAATAGCAATACATAAACATAATATCATATTATACTCTACTACAATAATTATCAATTTAATAGCAATATACACATGTATACATTGTCCGCACAAATTAAATTAAACGTATTTATTTTCGACTTGAAATTTAAAGAAGCATAATAATCAAAATTTACAAATATTTTGAAATATAATAATACATTTTTGATATTTTATTAAATTCATTTTCAAATATAATACCTATTTGTTACATATAAATAATATCGCAATATAAATAATTTTTCATGATATATTTATAATATACTTTAGCAATAAATTTTCACAATCAATGCATCATCACATTATCGAGTCTCTATGTTCAGGCGCCATTTGCAATGTTGTTTTGTAGACAAGCTATTCACTTTACAAAATTCAAAATTACGTAGAAAGAAAAGTTTAACGTATGTAGTGATGATGATCTGATAGCGAATAAAACGACGGAATTAAAATAAAATATGCAGATTATTATTATTATTACGCAAGATCTAAATGCGACAAAAGAAAATTAATTGAAAGTGCAATTTTAATAACGCAAATATTAGCAAACTATATTTCACTTTGATTACATGAAGTCTCCAAATTTAACATTATTTTATGAATGAGAGAGAGAGATAAAGAACACAGAAATTTACCTAATAATTTTTCAAGTCAGTCACCAGCAGTTTCCATTTCTGACGAATAAATTCTTTTTATTTCTTCAATTTTCACTTCGGAGCTATTATTGAAAAATTGTCCTCTTATGGTGAATTTCTCGTCCTCTCTTATGATATTAGATTGGTATCGTTTCTAGTCAATTGAACGAATTATGAAGACATCGGGTTCTCTTTGGTTATTGGAAAAGCTGTAGTATTACCATGGCAGCTTCTGGAATGCTCCTCCTTGTTTATGCCCAAAATGCAGAATTGGACCTTTGAAATTGGAGTCAAACATCCACGAACATAGATTTGTTACAGCTGCATCGCACGGTCTGTGTTATTACACGGTTTGGCTCCTCCAGCCAATAGGAACAGGAGTTGCTTGATTGTCGCGACGATTGCATTGTCAACGAACATCGAAATTGCAAATAAAAAAATGCGCATCGGCGATCGGTCGCTTTCGACAAAAAAAAAAATGAAAAACGCATAACTGATATGAAATGCACATTAAATGCAGGATAGATTGTTTATAAAGCAAGGAATTATGAATTTGGTTCATCGCCATCATCTAGGGATCATCCGTAAGCAGGGTCGTGAGCAGCATCAGGTGACTACGCATCATTCAATAACTGATTACCAGGTATTTCTATAGTGCTCGATAACATCAATCACATTGAGATACGTCTCCAGGGTATTGCCCAAGTACGTTCGTACCACTACCTCCGTAATAAAGTTTTGACGTTCTGTCATATTGATCGATTATTAATAGCGTAAAAGATTTTGACTAATTGTAAAGCGGCGAGTGTTAGAAAATAAGACGATATTTCCTTTTCCTGTGTCGGTATTATAAATTTTTGACTTCTTTTAAAAATAGTAAGCGAAGACTGTATAGTGGCATTTTGTATATTAATTATTTGCTTTGCGGGTCTGCGAGTGTGTGCGCGTGCGTGCGTGCGTGCGTGCGTGCGTGCGTGCGTGCGTGTGTGTGTGTGTGTGTGGTGACCGATCGACTCCAAGTTGAATCACGGTAACTTTTTTTGTAAAATATCTAAATAAACTTTGATTATCCTTAGCAAAGGAACTATTATATAAAGCATTGTATATAAAATCATTGGTTGGTATATATGTATACCAATATTTAATAAAGAAAAGAAAAAATGAATATTACAAGCTTAAATAAAAAAAGTAGCAAATTGGGGTGCCTATATCTTCTTCTACAATTATTTTCATCATGACATGTATTGATAAAAAACATTTGTTTATGTTTGTCAAAATAATTTTTTGTTAGCTCTTCTTTTATATGAATCACTTTTACTGTAGTATATACAGAAAATATTTCAACTTTTTTAAAGGTATATTTCATAGAGCTGATAATGTTGCGGAACCCTCCCCTTAATAAATTGCACTGACAAAAAAATGAATTTTCAGAATACCTATATTGCTATTAGCGAAAACAAAAAAATTGATTCAAATTCCTCAAATTCTTAATAAACATACAAACTGTAGATCTTGTCTAGCTCTAAAACTTATTGTCAGGGGGCATATCGGTATCTAGCTTCGAAACATTTTTATTATCAAAAGCCATTGTGATGATAAGTTTCAAAAACTTAAAAATTGACTGTAGTCTCTCGAATTGTTTAGAAAAATAAAAATGATAAAATATTAAATTGTAGATCTTTTTGAGCTGTACAACTTATTCTCAAGAGGCATATCATTATCTAGTTTTTAAAAACTTGTATTCTCAAAAAACCCATTGTGATAATCAGTTTCAAAAACTTAAAAACTGACTCTAGTTCCTCGAATTATTAATAAAAATAAAACTTATTGTATATCAAATTGTAGATCTTTTTGAACTATACAATTTCATCTGATGCTGTCTTTCATCAGCATTCGTACAAAACGAGTTATAAACGAAATACTTAAAACAAAATTAAAGCAGTTTTCATTGAAGATGATTTCGAAAGCGATTCAGAAATACAATCTAAAAAAGTGAAAATTGACGTGGACATTGAGTACAAAAGAAAAGCCGTAGAATTTTGGCGTTCCGGTAATACCAAACCTGTTTCTCTTCAAAGAGTTCAACACAATTTTAAAAAAGTTGCAAACATCAAATTATTATACAGATTGGAGGAATAAATTAAAAAAGGTGGAACTAGGCATGAAAAATTGCTGCAGATATCAATATTCGTTTTACGTCAATTTCAAAGCGCGTCGGATAAATCCCTCTCAATTCATAACAATGATCTAAAAAGATGGGCTTTACAGGTCAGAGAAAAATCTTGATTTGTCACGTGATTTATTATTGTCACTGGTTCGGCAAAATGGGTTATAATTTTAAAGTAAAGGATGAAATTGTATCCAGGAAAATTAATAAATTCGTGACTAAAAAACATATTACGACTAGGGACGAAATATTAAAAATATCCAATGAGTTTATCTCCAAAGAGCGGCAAGAGTTGTTATTGATAGGAGAAAGTAATATTTTTAATTCGGATTAGTCTGGATTTAATTTAGAAACACACACAGGTCGGACGCTAACACTCAAGGGCTCTTCAAAAGTTGAATGCCTAGCACAGTCTTAAAATTCTTTAACCCATAGTTATACTATCCAGCCAATCGTTTCTGCAGACGGACAGTTAAAGTCTCCTTTATTGATAGTGCTGCAAGAAGCCACTGGTAAATTTGGACCGATCGTAGAAAAAAATCTGTACAGAGCAAACATCGTCGTATTAGCGTCGAAGTCCGGGAAATTGACGTCCGATCTTGCCATTCAGTGGTTTAAGGAATGTTTTCTGCCAAACGCTGGAGACAAATCAATTCTTTTCTTAGACTCGTGGACTGGCCAAACTGAAAGAAAGTTTGACGATATAGATAAGGCCCATAAAGATGTCAAAGTCCTCACAATTCCTGCTGGAACAACTGGTTTAATTCAACCTCTTGATGTTTATGCTTTCAGACCATGGAAAGATTTTGTTAGGCGATTTTCGGATTTAATTTTATGTATAATAAATCGTATAGATTGTGATGTGAATTTGCACTTGCGAAATAATATCCTTAAAATACAGTCTTTAACCCACAATCAGTTTAGATCACTATAATTTAGGAATTTATTTAAATACGCTTGGTCGAAGCGTGGCTACCTGACAGAAATACCAGAAAAATGCGAAACACCTGTAGAATTTTGTTTAAACAATTGTGAGCCAGGCTGCAGTTTCTGTGCGAACATTGCCATCGTAAGATGTGCGTCGTGCACGCAATCAATGTGCATAAAACACTTTTTTGCAATTACTGAAGATAACATGCCACATTATTGCGAGGATTTAAAATGAGCAAATTGTAAATTTGAGAAAAGTATGTAGAAAAAAAAACAACAAAAAAGATACAATATAATGTCAAAAAAATTACAAAAAAAAGTTAAAAAAAATCGAAATAAACGCAAATTTTAGATGTTGACATTGTTGTCGACATAGACCTATTGGCCTGTCCATCAGACATTTAAAATCCATAATATAAAAAAAAATACATTGAAAATCATACATTTAACGGAAGGTGTGCTAAATAAAGTGTTAAAATGCTTAAATATTGGATACTGGCAAATCTTCAAGACTAGCCTCGATCTCTTTAGTGGTCAAAGAGAATTTACTATGAATTGAAACGTCTTGCATTAACGGAAACAAAAGACCTACCTATAGATTTCATCTCAACGTTTGCAGAACGTGAAATTGAAGAAGTATGGTCATGCTTACCACTCACAATGCAAATGCATCTAGATTTACGTGAATGTCGTCGATAAACATTTTGAAACGAGTGATAATACCGCAGATAGACAACCGCCGATGATTAAAGACTAAACAAGAATTCTCGGGTCCTCGAGATTGCTTTCGCTTTGCAGTAGATGCGCGGTAATATTTAACAATTTCTCTTTCATATTTTTTTGCATTGCGATAATAAGGTTAATTGTCAACTAGAGCCAATTTTCAAGAACCTCATATTCAATTATAATCGCTTCATAACCTCATATCAGCAAGGGTATCATCGCAGCCTACGATGAATCCATGCTTTTCAGATGCACCCGCATATTTCATTCCGCGATACACAGATTCTGCAATCTCTTTAAACGTACCAAAAGATGGCAGCATTGTCACTTCCTTTAACTTTTTACTTAAAAGACACAAAACTGTGCCTAAAGAGAGAAAGAAACTGTTGAATGTTACACGCTTATAATATTAAATGAAGGATAATTAATTATATTAAAAGCAAGTCGATACTCGTATGTATCCGTCACTTATGGGAAGTCAGATTCATTGTTATTGTATAGTAAAGTCTACGGATAATTAATAGGTCGAAGCCTGCATGGCGATATTTAAGATGTCGTAAATTGTACACATATTAAAAAACGATCAGGAACATGATTAATTACATTTCCCACGTGTCCAAACTCGTACAGCTATAATTCCAACGTCATGAAAACACGTAAATACCGTGAATAGATAAACGCATAGGGAATAAGCTCGTCAGTTCTATATTATACATTTTAATACACGCTATTCGGATTATGTGAGATTTATTACTATTTGAATATTATAATTGTAAATTATTCATTTATTTATTAATGCTACCTTTGTTAACGAAGGGGTGTGTTGGCCTACGGGTGATCCGCTAGGTCATTCCTACAGATAAAATATGGAACTGAGGACATTTCCTTTCTATTATGGCGGAGGTTGCCTAAATTTGGGAAAGAGAAAATGTGTCACTTAGTATATGTTTTGATGAAATTGCGCAATGACTTTAAACGCGTCTGAACCTGTATACATGGAAAAATATATGGTGAAAATGATCGGCGGGTAATCGGCGATGACGATGACTGTGAAAACAGTATAATGCTGAAGTTAATGGATTTAACAAAGAGTATTCGAGAGCGAGAGATGACAGAAAGTATGACATTGCAATAGTTGAATTAGACTGCCGCCTTTCTATTACGTCACGTATTACCGAAATTTGGGAAAGAGAAAATGTTTTGAACAAATTGTGCAATGACCTTTTAAACGCGTCTGGACCTGTATACAATTTCGAAAGTATCGGGAAAAACCAATGTACGGTGAATAAGTGATCGGCGGATAATCGACAACCGTGAAAATGGTATAATGTTAATGGATCTAACAAAGAGTATGCGAGAGCGAGAGAGATGGTAGTAGGACGCAAAGGAAAAGGTCATTTTACTTTCACTTTCAATAAAGTTCCTAGCTTATGATGTATTTCCACATAAACACGGAGAAACGACTATAATGTAGCAATTTCTGACCTTTAATGAAGGCGACTTTTGAAATTTGTTTTTCGACACGTAGCAATACTAATGTGTAACGGCCAACACTTTTCAATTACTCTGATTAAATTGGGTAGGATCAAGCATTAGAAAGACGTATTCAACGATAATGTAAAACAGGACAATTTTAATAACAATATATAATGAAATAATGAATATTGGATGACCTTCACTTTTCATTAGACAATGTAACGCAATAAATTACCTATGTTTTTCAACCTTCACAGCTTTCGAAATTTATAATAACAATACATTAAATCGTTTATAATAACCTCCTTTCACTCGTGACGTTCCTACGAACCACTTGTGCAATTCTCCCATCACACTATCATCGAAGGGAGGTAGGATGGGGGTCGGCAGAACCCGCTTAGCCCCTCTACTAGGGTACAAAGGTTCTCGGCAAACCTTTACCAAGTTCTGGAATTCTGTCGGTAGTTCGACTGTATGTGTGTGTGTATGAATAAACGTGCGTATACTTCTATGTATTTATATTACAATGAAACCCATGCTCGCAGCGCTTGGTGAACGTTATAACAGTTTTGTGGTAATAACAAATTGAGCGGTTTTGAACTAATTTGTCCATCATATTGGATCCGTTATTTTGAATTTTGTAAATCTGATTTCAGATTCGTAATCAACGACCCCAAAACCTCCCGAGTAACAAGTTTCGAGCCAATTCGGGAAGTTTTATATGGTTTTATAGATTTTTTGCAATTAGGGGTAGTTTTGACTCTTAAAAAAATAAAAGCGTACAACGGCACTATGTAGATTGCGATCGAGCTTAACCTTACATTTTCATTCAAATCGATTCAATTTCTCAAAATTGCCTGGTTTCTCAATATTTCAAGCCCTGTTTCCTGGACTAAATCTTTTTCTAGAAAATCGTATTTGAATTCCTACCTTTTAAGCTTACTACTTATATGAGGCGAATGTCACAATTTTTTAAAGAAGCTATGTTAGCTCAGCCGGTATAGCGCTTGATTCATAACTAATGTTTCATGGGTTCAAGTCTCGATACAGGAGGATTTTTTAAGCCTTATTTGTTATAAACTATTTATGAACCGAAGAAACTGCGAATTTTAATTATTTATAACCTTTTTAAATTATCTTTTGAAGGAGAAATGAACTTTCTCTCATGTCTTTCTTATAATGAAAATGATATACCTAATAATATTCCCGTAACAAAATTTCTAAATACTGTTTATAAATAGTTAATATTTATAAATATAACACTTATAGATAATAATAATAATAATAATAGAGGGGCTCAAAGGGAATGATGCGTAACACAATGCGGCTATGCAAAAAGCTGCATCTTAGCCTATCTTCCCAAATGGCCTACTCTCACCTCCACGTGTGCTTATTAAAGCCGGTGGGCCCTGGACTCTTAGCAACCTTGCCAGAGATTGGGTAACCAACCCCAGTGGATGGCGAGGTAAGAGACAAACGAGAGAGGCATAACAACAGGGGGTAGGGCCAACCACCCTATTCCCTGTATTTGCGGTTAGAAGAAGTACAACGCGCAGGGCTCCTGACCATCGGGCTGCTTCGGATGCAGCCCAGTCCCGAGGTAGAGGAGCCGAAACAGGTGTCCCGGGACAACGACCAACGAATGCCCACGGACGATTTCAGTGCACGGAGGATCTCAGGCAAGATCTAATGCGCTGCTACGAGGAGAGCTGTCCGCAACAGAGAGGCTACATGCCGCGAATGCACAGTCGGTTTGCAGTAATGCATCACGAACTGGCAGATCGCTTTTCTCAACAACAACTGAGAGATTATGTGGCCTATCTGAGGCGGATAGGTTTCGTTGTTCCCAGCTGTCAACCGGTACCGGAAGTGCGGGCAATAACAACTGAGCCCGTACGCGGTGCTGGGAGAGATGCTCCACATTACGAAAGCACGACACTCGTGTTTAGGCAAAATTTGACAACAAAAATTTTGCCTAAACAACGAGAATTAGACAGAGCAAATAGCCTACTTCTGGATGCTCATCCAGATGACTGCGACCTGTGGCAAGTCAATTTAGCCATTTACGAGGCTGCAAGTGATCTGGTGACTCCGCGAAATCTGACACAGATATCGGAGAGTCGGCAGATTACAAAACGCATGTCTCAATTGAACGGTAAGATTCGACTGACACGGAAACTCGCTTCCCGAATCCAGTGTGTGATCGACTATTTAACATCTGGCCGTTCATTTACGGCTAAAGTCAAGAAGTTCGCACAACAACTGCGGACGTACTATCACACACTGAACAAGCTGAAGTTGCTCAACATCAAGCAACGTTTAGCGGATAAAATTCGGGTTTTTGGCCGATGCCAAAAAGAGGCTGCAAAGACGGGAAGAAGGAATTCGACAAAACTCAATATTTTGGACGAATCCTTCCAACCTCTTCAAACATCGTATCGCAGCCTCAAACTAGTTTCCGTCGATGGCCGCAGTTGAGGAATTCTGGGGGAGCATCTACGAGAAAACATCTAGGCATAAGGCAGACACTCCAGGTATTGAAATCTTCACCGAGTTGTGCGACGAAGTCACACAACAAAGTGAAGATTGCCCACCCGTCAGTGCATTAGAGGTAAAAAATGCCATCACAGGAGCGAGGAATTTCTCCTCGCCGCGTTGGGATGGAATTAACGACTATTGGTGGAAGAAGTTCATTTCTGTCCATCAACACCTAGCCCGAATATTCACCTCTTATATAAATGGAGACCAACCCATTCCGCACTGGCTGGTGGAGGTCCGAACGACACTAATCCCAAAATCGGGAGACTTGTCCGATCCGAAAAACCATAGACCGATCACGGGTCTCAATACGTTATACAAATTGTTCACTAACATCTTGAACGAACGTATTGAGAAATCCGTGAAACCGGTGTGGCAACGGATCGTAGAACAACGAGGCTGCAAAATGGGTGTATCCCATCAGCGGTTGTCGGCTGCAAGGACAACTTGCTTATCGACAGGTGTGTTTGTCAGGACGCAGTCCAGTACAAGCGTAACCTGTCGATAGCCTGGCTGGATTACATGAAGGCGTATGACTCAACATCGCACGAGCTTTTAAGCTTGTTGCTCAAACGCCTCCAAGTCCACCCAAACATAGTAAGAATTGTAGAAGACCTGATGCCTCTTTGGAAAACATGGTTTGTCATGACATCGGGCAAGCGTCGAACCATGTCGAGACTAATTCAATTCCAAAGAGGTGTCTATCAGGGAGATTCTCTGAGTCCTCTGCTCTTCTGCATCTCACTATTGCTTCTATCCGTTGCTCTCCGGAAATCTGAAGGGTACATGTGTGGACCGCCTGGTGAACGTGTACATAAGATCACCCATCTTTTCTATATGGATGATCTTAAATTATACGCATCAGGCGAAGATCAATTACATCGATCTCTGAACATCGCCCTCACATACTCGAGAGATATCGGCATGGAATTCGGATTGGACAAGTGTGCAGTCGTTCATTTGCACAGAGGAAGGTCAGGCTCCCATAACAACGATATGGAGCTCGTCACCGGAAATGTCATCCGCCACCTTAGCGTCGAAGAAGCCTACACATACCTGGGCGTACCTCAAAGGCATGTCCAGGATGTGCAGGCTGCTGAAACCATCATTAAGAAATACCGGCGCATTCTCTGTCAGATCTGGTCATCAGAATTGACCGGGAGAAATAAGGTGGCAGCCACGAATATGTTGGCCGCATCACCAGTGCTCTATTCTTTTGGAGCACTGAAGTGGAACGTTGACCAGATACGGGATCTTGACCGAAGCACACGGAAGATGATTTGTATGCAACGCAGTTTGCATCCAAGATCTTCCGTGGAACGACTGTATTTGCCCCGAAATATGGGAGGTCGTGGCCTTTTAAGCCTGGAGTGTATGCATGACCGATTGGTCCTCGAAACAGCTTGCGACGTGATTAATCGAACGGGGGATCCCCTGATGATGCTAGTACATCAGCATGAAATTTAGGGTAAGGGGGCGTTTTGTACAACGCGGCGGAACGAGCGGCGCGAAACCTCGGTCTGGTTTTCAACGTGGGACGTAGTAGTGCACAGGAGGCTGAATCAGTCATCAATCTGTGCCCAGTGCGTCTCAGGGCTAACATACGGAAGGAACAACTCCGTATGTTGGAGGGAAGGCATATCGACAAGCCTTTGCATGGACAATTCTTTCGAAATGTTCAACAACTTGGCTTGTCGGCAGAGATGACCTTCTCCTTCTTAAGATCAGCCGGCTTGAAATCCGAGACCCAAGGTTTTATCTTCGCATGCCAGGATGGGGTCATCAATACCTTAGCGTATCGCCAAAACATCTTACACCAGGCGGTACAGAGTACGCTTTGTAGATTGTGTCGATGTCATGCTGAGACACTAATGCATCTTTTGGCAGCATGCCCAATATATGCAGTTTCAGCATACATCGAACGTCACAATGCGGCTCTTCGAGTCCTGTATTACCATCTTCGCAGCACTTATGGTATTGATGCAACCCCAGTTTTGCCGTACGTCCCCACTGATATTGAATCCGTTGTCGGGAATGAGTCGTGCCGAATATACTGGAATTACTCATTCCCGACGAGCAGGCAAATATCAGCCAATAAGCCTGACATCGTCCTTGTTGACTTCGATGACAAATCCATCTTCGTCATCGAATTTTCTGCACCAGCAGAAACAAATATAGTCAGCAAAGAGGACGAAAAACGGATATAATATCAGGAACTCCTGTTCGAGATTCGCAAGCTGTATCGAGGATTCAAAATCAAGCTGGTCGTGCTGATAATTGGAGTGCTGGGAGGAATGAGACCAACTTTCCTCCAAAACATCAAAAGCATTCCGGCCTGTCGAGAACATGCAAATTCCATCGCACACCGAATGCAGAAAGCAGTGCTACTGGGATCTCTCCGTCTACTGAGGTCACACGAGATCCTGTAACCACTTACCCAATGGTAGAGGGAGTGGTTACAGGTGCAAACGAAATGGCCCGGTGCAGTCTGCAGCGGAGGAGATAGATATCGGAGCCACTTGTCTGCTGCAGACTGCAGACGTGGATTCTGAAGAGCCAAAAAAAATAATAAGGGGCCCAAAGGGAATGATGCGTAACACAATGCGGCTATGCAAAAAGCTGCATCTTAGCCTATCTTCCCAAATGACCTACTCTCACCTCCACGTGTGCTTATTAAAGCCGGTGGGCTCTGGACTCTTAGCAACCTTGCCAGAGATTGGGTAACCAACCCCAGTGGATGGCGAGGTAAGAGACAAACGAGAGAGGCATAACAACGGGGAGTAGGGCTAACCACCCTGCTCTCTGCATTTGCGGTTACAAGCAATGCAACGCGCAGGGCTCCTGACCATCGGGCTGCTTCGGATGCAGCCTAGTCCCGAGGTTGAGGAGTCGAAACAGGTGTCCCGGGACGACGACCAGCTCATGTCCACGGACGATTTCAGTGGACGGAGGATCTCAGACAAGATTTAATGCGCTGCTACGAGGAGAGCTGTCCGCAACAGAGAGCCTACATGGCGCGAATGCATAGTCGGTTTGCAGTAATGCATCCCGAACTGGCAGCTCGCTTTTCTCAACAATAACTGAGAGATTATGTGGCCTATCTGAGGCGGATAGGTTTCGTTGTCCCCAGCTGTCAACCGGTACCGGATGTGCTAGCAATAACAACTGAGCCCGTACGCTGTGCTGGGAGAGATGCTCCACATTATGAAAGCACGACACTCGTGTTTAGGAAAAATTTGACAACAAAAGTTTTGCCTAAACAACGAGAATTAGACAGAGCAAATAGCCTACTTCTGGATGCTCTTCCAGATGACTGCGACCTGTGGCAAGTCAATTGCGCCGTTTACGAGGCTGCAAGTGATCTGGTGACTCCGCGAAATCTGACACAGATATCGGGGAGTCGGCAGATTATAAAACGCATGTCCCAATTGAACGGTAAGATTCGACTGACACGGAAACTCGCTTCCCGAATTCAGTGTGTGATCGACTATTTAACATCTGGCCGTTCATTTACGGCTAAAGTCAAAAAGTTCGCACAACGACTGCGGACGTACTATCACACACTGAATAAGCTGAAGTTGCTCAACATCAAGCAACGTTTAGCGGATAAAATTCGGGTTTTGGCCGATGCCAGAAAGAGGCTGTAAAGGCGAAAAGAAGGAATTCGACAAAACTCAATATTTTGGACGAATCCTTTCAACCTCTGCAAACATCGTATCGCAGCCTCAAGCGAGTTTCGGTCGATGGCCGCAGTTGAGGAATTCTGGGGGAGCATCTACGAGAGAATATCTAGGCTTAATGCAGACACTCCAGGTTTTGAAATCTTCACCGAGTTGTGCGACGAAGTCACACAACAAAGTAAAGATTGCCCACCCGTCAGTGCATTAGAGGTGAAAAATGCCATCACAGGAATTTCTCCTCACCGGGCTGGGATGGAATTAACAACTATTGGTGGAAGAAGTTCACTTCTGTCCATCAACACCTAGCCCGAATATTCACCTCTTATATAAATGGAGACCAACCCATTCCGCACTGGCTGGTGGAAGGCCGAACGACACTGATCCCAAAATCGGGAGACTTGTCCGATCCGAAAAACCATAGACCGATCACGTGTCTCAATACGTTATACAAATTGTTCACTAACATCTTGAACGAACGTATTGAGAAATCCGTGAAACCGGTGTGGCAACGGATAGTAGAACAACGAGGCTGCAAAATGGGTGTATCCGGCTGCAAGGACAACTTGCTTATCGACAGGTGTGTTTGTCAGCACGCAGTCCAGTACAAGCGTAACCTGTCGATAGCCTGGCTGGATTACATGAAGGCGTATGACTCAACGTCGCACGAGCTTTTAAGCTTGTTGCTCAAACGCCTCCACGTCCACCCAAACATAGTGAGAATTATAGAAGACCTGATGCCTCTTTGGAAAACACGGTTTGTCATGACATCGGGCAAGCGTCGAACCATGTCGAGACTAGTTCAATTCCAAAGAGGTGTCTATCAGGGAGATTCTCTGAGTCCTCTGCTCTTCTGCATCTCACTATTGCATCTATCCGTTGCTCTCCGGAAATCTGAAGGGTACATGTGTGGACCGCCTGGTGAACGTGTACATAAGATCACCCATCTTTTCTATATGGATGATATTAAATTATACGCATCAGGCGAAGATCAATTACATCGATCTCTGAACATCGCCCTCACATACTCGAAAGATATCGGCATGAAATTCGGATTGGACAAGTGTGCAGTCGTTCATTTGCACAGAGGAAGGTCAGGCTCCCGTAACAACGATATGGAGCTCGTCAACGGAAATTTCATCCGTCACCTTAGCGCCGAAGAAGCCTATACATACCTGCGCGTACCTCAAAGGCATGTCCAGGATGTGCAGGCTGCTAAACCCACCATCATTAAGAAATACCGGCGCATCCTGCTGGGATCTCTCCGTCTACAGAGGTCACACGAGATCCTGTAACCATTAACCCAATAGTAGAGGGAGTGGTTACAGTTGCAAACGAAATGGCCCGGTGCAGTCTGCAGCGGAGGAGATGGATATCGGAGCCACTTTTCTGCTGCAGACTGCACACGTGGATTCTGGAGGGCCAAGGGAGGTTAGGGTTTTAGTCGGTAAACCTTGCCGTTAACATCAAAGGTGAGGGAGTCCGACACACGGGGGGTTACACAACATCTTCAACCCCCTATGGTGCCTAATGCCTTTCCCACCTCCGTCAAAAAAAAAAAAAAATAACAATATGAAAAAAAATTCTTCACCTTTTCATTATGTTTTTGATCATTTGTAAATTTATATTTTGATGTAAAAATGTTTTTTCGAATAGTTTTGTTGGGCATAAATGAAAGTAATAGATTATAATTATTTGAATTACTAAAATTATTATTATTGTTGTTGTTATTGATATTATTATTACGTATATAACAACTTTTAACAGTAAGATTTGTTTTTGATCTCGCTCAATCTGTCCGAAAAATGATAAATTTTGGGATAAAATCTCTACCAGATCAGCATCAGTGTGAAATTTGGCTCCTTTATTTCTTTTGTTATTATTATCACTATGATTATTAATAATTCAATTGATAACCGATCTTAACAAAAATTTTCACGCTTGTTTTTACACAAAAATTGTAATGGTTACTAATTTTGCCTTTTTCGCATGAATCTTCAAACGGCTATATCTCTCAAACAATTCATCGTAGAAACACCAACTGTTGCTCACTTTATGCAGCTAATTTCCTCGTTTTCAAAACAGTTCTGATAATACTGCTGTCTAAATGTAGCCAAAAAATATTTATTTACAAAAAAATACATGAAAATAACAATTTTTCATATTTTACTGTGTACCATAGTGGATTTATGATCAAAATGATTTTTTTTTAAATAAAGATTCAAAATTTCTTTATTTACAACTTTCATTATATGCACTTTTTGCACACGCAGCGCGGTTTTCGAGTAATTATTGATTTTATAAAAAAAAAAAAAAGTTTCGTTCCAAAGTTTTAATTAAGTTCCAAACGAACACATCCCTGCGTTTTTTATCTGTTCACTATGAATCACTACTCTTCTTTCTCATTGCAAAAACAGATCTGTTGATAAACATCGTAGTTGTGAAAAGTAGAGTCAAGATAAAAACCAAAGCCAAAACCCAAAATCAATAGTGCAATATATGAATACCCATTCAGAAGTTTAAAGGGAATCACCAACTTTATTTTGACCCGTTTATTTTTGTTTGTTTACCGTTTTCGGCCTATAACATCACAGCGTGTTCAAAAATTAAACATTCGTATTGTTTATCACTTTAGAATTTTTCTTTTTTCACCACTTATAAGTCGAATCCATTTAAAATTCATATTTCGAGGTATTTTTAAAAAGTATGAAAAATGCAAGAAAAAAATTCACGGCACGAGTGAAAGGTTAATAAGTTAGTAAACTCAGAGCATCTGAATAAGAAACTTTAAAAAAAAATTTATTGACGAAATTTGAAGTAATAAATTTTGGTAAACAATAAAAAAAAAAAAATTATTTATAAAAATGTAAACACATATTTCTTTATTTTTCAAGTAGAATATTGTGACTACGTTCCCCACTCGTAAAGTAGCCATTGTCCCCCTGGTTTGAACGATAGTCTAAAGCTGTCCCTCTGAGGGGACTCGTACCTTGTTCGGGAGAATCGTCCCTGGTAATTGTCTCCCAGAGAGGCAACCCCTCCGCGATTCCTGAAAATAATTCATAATATATTATTTATATACTATTGAACATCGACCCCCATTTAGCGCGCGTAATTTGCACCTAGCTCCTCACGCACTAAAGACCATGGTCTAGCCAGTGCAAGGATGATAGCCACGACACCTCATTGGTTGGCCTACCCCATAACGCACGATATGGCCCACCCAAGCACTGACCAGAACACAGAGCCCCGCCGTTGGCAGACTTCACCTTAACCATCGCACATAATCCGGTAAACCTTAGACTAAACGTAATTTCAGCCTATCAGCGACATCATCCCCCCTCGTACAAAATTTACTCATTTTGTATCCCATGCGAGCTAAACAAGTGGATAAGTTTCCGAGTCGGTCTTACATACACTCCTGAAGGTGTCCGGACCTTTGCTACCCTGACGTTTCCACCCTCTCCCGGGTATACATCAATGACTGTCCCTCTTCTTTATGTATTCCGGGGCGCTTGCAGATCGACAAATAAGACTATATCCCCCACTAGCAATGGCTTCTGATTCACTTTTTTTTTCTCGGTAATAGTGTAGGCAGATACTCACGGAGCCATCGTTTCCAGAATGCGACCGAGAACGTGCGCACCACTTGCCACTTTTTCCTTGGATAAACATTCCGGACATCATACACACCTAATTCTACGTCACGCATCCTGATACCCTGAGGATTCCATTCTCGTCTAAGAGCGGCCCAAATTTTCTAAGTTTGCTATGTCGACTGATATCTTTTCTCCTGGTTAATGCTTCCGCTTCGGATTCGAAGCACTCTGACTGAATTTCGCGATACCAATATCTCTCTTCGAGGACGCCAGTTTCCATTGGCACCTCGGAAAACGTTTTCTTTCTCCAGCGATTAAACGCGGATTTTACGCGTCTAGCTACCGCTTGTAGGCCCCGCCACCCCAGAAGGATCCCCGTAGGCGGGAAGTAGCATGTCATTGCGCGAAAGTGGTACACTGCATCTTTGCGCGTTTCCATTTCGTCGATTGTAGTTATTTGCTCCTTGGGGAGAGTTTCTTCGGTCGGCCAATTCTCTTCAAAATTCCGCAAAATCTGGTCCCGCAAACCACCGGTGGTCTGCACGTAAAGGTTCCCTCGACCAACGTGCCGCGTCATCCGCGGAGTTCAGCTTCGACGGTACCCAACGCCACTCGGAACTTTTACTAAGTTCCTGGATTTCCCGTAAGAGATTCGCGACGTATATCTGACGTGTGCGTGGTTCGGATCTTATCCACCGAAGGACTGTCGTGGAATTGCTCCACAAAACGCGGCGATCCACCATTATGTCTGTCTCGGCTCCAACCGTTTGCGCTAATCTAGCTCCTATCAGTACCGCCTGAAGTTCTAGACGGGGAACTGTCGACGGTTTCACAGGGGCGACTCTAGTTTTAGCCATGATGATGGCGACGTGCGCATTCGGCTTCAAACTGTAAATACTCGACGTCCGTGTATGCTTTGAGGCTGACGTTGCAAAAAACGTGCATCTCTACTCTTGTGGGGCTTGTGCCTATCGTAGACATGCAGCGTGGTATTTTGATGTTCGTATGTCTTGCAAGTATTTTAACCACGCGCACCAACCTACATTTTCTTCGTCCCTTATAGGATCGTCCCATCCAATTCCGCTTCGCCACGCCTCTTGCATCAATATTTTTGACTGGACCGTCATCGGTGAGAGAAATCCAAGCGGATCAAAAACTGACATCATAATTCTCAGGTATTCGCGCTTCGTAGGTTTCCTTTATCTTTTTAGAATGTCCTTTGATATTTTCGCCACGTTTACGCCAAAATGTAATTTGTGAGAACTTGTATCCCATAAGAGTCCCAATACTTTCTCCCCCCCTCGGTCGCATAGCCGGCTCCCCTGGCTGTCCGCTATCCTGGTTAATCCCTGTAGTGCCCGACGGTCGTTGCTTCTTAAATGCTCAACATTCTCCCTCTCCCTCCCGCACAATTTACACTTTCTGTCGTCTTCATCCATCCAGTACCTATTCACCCTCTTCTCATTCCCACATATTCTCACCTATCTTTTCCCCGCATTTCTCTTACAAATACGTATATGCATTGTTATCCCACTGACCCTTACATAACTCCCACATGACTTAGACGCTCTCACTTTTTGCCCTCAACTTGTTCATCCACTTCTATATCTATTTCCCTCAAACGCTCCCATTCATTCAAAGCTTCCTCACTCATACCTCCTATCCACAAATAATTTCCACTCTCAACACTCTCTCTTAACCATGCACTCCTTCCGGGATCTCACTCTCCTCTGGGAAGTCTTCCCCGTCGTAGACGGCCTGCTTTCGCTTGAAACGGTATGTCCGGATCGCAGGGAACGTTCCCCTCCCTGCTGTGTTGACCCGGCTGGTCCCGCTGTGACATGGTCTCTTTCCGGTTGTGTAGAGATGTTGTGACAACGCATTCTCAGTATCACTTGTCCCACCGCGATCTATTTTTCCAAGCAAGTCATTTTTACGCGGCCATGCCTCCCAGGTCCTCTCTGGACTCGCTTTTTCTTTTTGGTGGCACGTTGCGAAGCGGTCAGAAGGATCGTTCTTGCTGTATGAAATTTCCCTTCGTGGAAAATCGAAGTGTTCTATCCTCGTCGCGGTAATAGATGTCCGCAGATGATAGACAAGGACTGATTACTGCCTTGCTTTGGTCGTGAACCCACCACAAGGACCCGGAGAAGTTCCTGGGTTTCGGTACCATTTTGTAACGTACGCTGATGGGAACATGTCGTGCAAATCAAGGCAAACATACTTTTATTGGTCTTCTCCTCAACCACTCTGTCTATACTCTACCATCCACAATGTTACTATACTCGTGATGCAGCCCGATAGACCTTCGGACGGAATACTGACTGATGGTGGCCCTGCAGCCGTATTTATACGGTTTGTGACTACATTCCCCACTCGCAATTGTCTCCCAGACATGCAACCCCTCCGCAATTCTTGAAAATAATACAATTCATAATATATTAATAATAATGAAAAAGAGAAAAATGTAAATAACGATTTCTTTATTAATAATAATGATGAAACTGATGATTTATTTATTAATGATGATATGTAAGTAAGTAAGTAGTAATGTAAGTAAGTATGTATTTAATGCTTCACCAACTGGTGCTTGCATGAGGGGGACAAAGGGTCCCCTCCCTGTACACCTTGACCTCAACTGGCATTCGGCGAAATTCCACGAGGAGCTACATATTTTATTAATATTTAATATTTAAACCACACATTATTTGCTCAACTAAGATCCACTATTCACTTCATTTGTGATTGTTCAGCTTACACACTTAACATTTTATTTGTCAACACGGAGACACGGAACGCCGTCAACAATACACTTCCGATGTTGTTTTTCTTGCGGCCTCTCCGATGTTGTTTTCTTGCGACCTCTCCGTATAAACGGGATTACGCCGACACGCCGCGCCGGGATCCTCCTTTTACATCCCCCCACTTTCCATCTTTACTCCTTGTTTTCCCTCTTCAGTATCTTTCGCTTCCATTTTCCTTCCAATTCGTCTAGTATCCATTCTTCCTTTTCGTCTCTCCTACTTGCACCCACTTTCCTCCACATTTCCGCTCTGCCAATCTCCTCCCTTTTTATCGCCATCATAATCTTTGTTCTTCGCTGTATGAAAGTTTCATCGTCTTGCACTGTCCATCCTTCTTTCTTGACCTCTCCCATGTTTTCTATCACCATTCCTTTATCTCTCTCACTCTCTCATTTTACTAGCACTATCGTGCCTCTTTCCGATTCCTTTTTCACCGACACACTTAACACTTTCACCTTCCCTTTGCACGCTCTCCTCACCTTCGTTTCCACTACTAACTCTGCTTCCCAGCCACACAATTTCACTCCTTTCACCACTATGTTCTTTTTCGCATCTTCTCTCCTTTTCCTTTCCCATCTCCACTCATCCTACTCTCTTCTAACTTTCTGTATTTCCCACTCCAGGTCACTATCTCCGTCTACACTTCCTCCACTTTCTCCTCCCTGACTCTCCCCACTCTGTTCTTTCTCCACCTGTTGCTTACCACCTTCGTCTTTCTTCTTCCCATCTACTTCCTCTTCTTCCTTTTCTTTTCCATCCTGTCTTTTCCATCTACCTTCCTTCTTCAAATCCTCCCATTCGTTTTCCATCCTTTCCATCTTCTTCCGAACCTCTTCTTCCCTCCTTTCCAACCTCACTTTTGTTTCTTCCCATTCTTTCTCCACTTTGTCTATCCTCGCATTTACTACTTTTACCATGTCTTTCCACATTTCCACTTCTCTCCGCATTTTCTGCTCTTCACTTTCCATTCTTTACTTCGATTTCTTTCGCACTTTTCGAAACTCTATTAAGCTTTTTCTTATCACTTCACGTCTATTCCTTTGTGTGGTGCTCGCGTTTGGTTCCTTGCGGCTCGCACCGCTCGCACTCGTTTTCCCCTTCTTTCTCCCCCAATCTCTTCTCCCACCACTATCCGCTCTTTTCGTTCCTCTTCTACCAACTTCTCTCCGCGCCCCCTTGCGCCTACCGCCTGTACTCCATTTTGCCTCTCGTGACTTCTGGCTATTTCCTCCATTTCCGAACCTTCCGTTCATTTCATACTCGTGCCCGTGCGCGCGCATCTCCGTTCTCGCATGCTTTCCCGAGCATCCTAACCTCTTTCCTTTTGTTTCCCCATTCTTTCTTCTTTTCTTGCTTTGTCATCCGCTATATATCACTCCGCATCGTATTGTTCACTATTATTTCCCGTCACTGCTCACTTTTCTACACACTTTTTCTTAATTTTCTTCGCTTTTTACGTCTTTCTCGCGCGCGCCGCGAGTGACGATCCTCTCTCTCCAAACGTCCAACCGGAAGTCTATTAATGATGATATTGAAACAGAGAAAACTGAAGATGACGATTTATTTATTAATAATGATATTGCAAATGGAAAAAGTGAAAATAACGATTTATTTATTAATGACGATATTGAAAAAGACAAAACTGAAAATGACGTTTTATTTATTAACAATAATAATGAAAGTGAGAATGATAAAGCTGAAAATTTATTTATTAATAATAATATTGAACAAGAGAAATGTGAAAATAATTATTTATTTATTAATAATAATGGTGAAGCTGATGATTTATTTATTAATGACAATATAAAATATGAAAATGTTATTGAAAATGCTACATTATTTTCTTTTTTTACCAATAATGAGTATGAAGCAAACTCTAAAGAAACTTTTAATTTTAACAATAAAAATGACGAATTTTTTTATTCTTTGCCAGCAATTAATCACGTAGCTCAACAACAATATGCCCTCCTTTTAGATAATTTTGAGGTTAAATCAATTTTTACTGATTCAATTAGTGGTTCGAATATTGTAGTTGATGATACTATTGATTCTATAAAATGCAAAATGATAATTGATACAGCTTCGTATATTACTAGTAAATTCCCGTTTGTTAAATAAAACTTCAAATTGCAATTTGGTTTCAAACACAAATTTTCGTTTATCCTACTGCCGATCAATCAAAAATGTTATACAAATACATAAAACCTGTAATTATTTCAATACCTGATTTTTCTTTAAAAATAGATGTTTATTCAGATAGTAAAGACGATTGCATTTTAGGTACGGACTTTTTACAAAAATCTGGATTATTAAATTCATTTAAAAAAATAGTTAAAGATAAGTTTAAAATTGTTGAAAATTCTTTACATTCAAATAATAATTCACAAAATAATACCCTTCCAGATTTTTTATCTCAAGTTTTTGATTCTTTTTCTCAATCTTTCAATGAAACACAACAACTATTAATTAAAAAAATTTTAGTTTATTTCCAAAATGTTTTTGTAAAAAATTCACTAGATATAGGAAATTGTAAGTTATTATATCACAAAATAGACACTGGTTCTCATGTTCCAATTAAACAATGTCCTCGTTGTGTTCCTTTCAACTATAGAAATAAAATCGATGAAGAAATGGATAAAATAAAAAAATTAAATATTATTGAGCCTAGTAATGGTCCTTGGGCTTCACCGGTCGTTTTGATTCCTAACAAAGATGGGTCGATTAGATTTTGTATCGATTATAGAAAATTAAATGCTGTTACAAAAAAGACGCAATTCCTCTTCCTCGAATTGAAGATATTTTTGAAACTTTAACTGGTTCCAAATGGTTTTCGACTCTCAACTTACAGAGTGGATATTGGCAGGTTAATTTAGCTCCTGAGGATAGAGAGAAAACAACTTTTTGCTTAGGTTCTGAATTTTGGCAGTTTAAGGTTCTTCCTTTTGGTCTTTGTAATGCTCCAGCAACTTTCACTCGTTTAAAGAATTTAGTATTAAAAGATTTAATAGGAAAAATATACCTAGTTTATCTTGATGACATTATTATCTTTAGTCAAACTTTTGAAAAACATCTTGAAAACCTACATCTCGTATTTCTTAGACTTTCAGACGCTAATTTAAAAATTAATCTAAAAAACTGTTGTTTTTTACCAAATGAATTAGTTTATTTAGGTCATTTGATTTCAGATCAAGGTATTCGAGCAGGTACAAAAAAAAGTTTCGGCTATTTCTTATTGGCCAATTCCTTGTAATAAAAAAAGTCTTCGATCTTTCTTAGGTTTTTGTTCTTATTATAGAAAGTTTATTAAAGATTTTGCGACTATTGCTAGTCCTCTTCATTTTCTAACAGGCGA
Source organism: Trichopria drosophilae (assembly GCA_030407085.1). Taxonomy (NCBI): domain Eukaryota; kingdom Metazoa; phylum Arthropoda; class Insecta; order Hymenoptera; family Diapriidae; genus Trichopria; species Trichopria drosophilae. The sequence continues at coordinate 104,442,229 of CM059582.1, forward strand.
AAAGACACAATTTTTAGGGACCGATTCAGCTCAATTAAGCTTTGATCGACTAAAAAAAGCATTAAGTTCACCTCCTCTTATTCAATTTCCAAGATTTGATAAATCTTTTATATTAGATACTGATGCTTCTAATTTTGGTATAGGTGCTGTACTTTCTCAAGTTCATGATAGTGATAGTTCACAAAATTCTTCTGAAGGAGTTATCGCTTATTATAGTTCGGTTCTAAATAAAGCAGAAAGAAATTACTGTGTTACTCGTAGAGAACTTTTAGCAATTTTTAAATCTGTTCAATATTTTAAACATTTTCTTCTTGGTCGAAAATGTATAATTAGATCTGATCAGTCTTCACTTAGATGGTTATTATCTTTTAAAAATCCTGAAGGACAACTTGCTAGACGGTTCGAAATTCTTTCCCAATTCGATTATAATCTTGAATATCGTCCTGGAAAAAATCACTCTAATGCAGATGGCTTATCACGAATGATATGCGAATGTCATAAATGCCAACAGTTATTTAAAAAATGTAACCCACAGATTAAAAATGTACTACTTGTGATTTTTCTGACTCAATTAATTGGGTAAATGCTCAAAATAATGATCCTGAAATTAATTTATTACTGGAATCTAAAAGGAAAAATTTAATTCCTGTTTGGAATTCTGTTTCTCATTTTGGCAATTCTTTTAAGATTTATCTTTCATATTGGGACTCGTTAGAACTTAAAAATGGTATTTTATATAAACGTTGGGAATCTCCGGCCAATTCTAAAACTGTTTTACAAATTCTTGTTCCTCAAAGTGTAATTAAACATATTATAATGGAAGCACATAATTCTGTAACGGCTGGTAATTTTGGCATTAATAAAACCTTAGCTATAATTAGAGAGCGATTTTATTGCTCTTCGTGTAAACTTGATGTTGAATTATGGTGCAAATCTTGTAAGGTTTGTTTTTCGAAAAAAGGTCCTTCAAAACGAAATTTTGGAGAATTTCAAATTTATAATATAGGGGCTTCTTTTGAACGTTTAGGAATTGATATTTTGGGTCCACTTCCAAAATCTTTCTCCGGAAATAAATATTTGTTAGTTATTATCGATTATTTCACAAAATGGCCCGAAATTTTTGCTATTCCGAATCGCCATGCTTTAACAATTGTGGAAATTTTAATTTCTCAGATTGTCTCACGATTTGGGATTCCATTGGAAATTCATTCTGATCAGGGTCCTGAATGTGAATCAACTATTTTTAAAGAAATGTTAAATTTATTAGGGATACCTAAAACTCGAACTACTCCTCTTCATCCGCAATCAAATGGTGTTGTTGAACGATTAAATAGAACAATTTTAGATTTTCTTTCCAAATTCGTTTCTAAGCATCAAAAAGACTGGGATTCTTGAATTCAATATTTTCTTCTGGCATATCGTTCTTCAAAACAAAACCACCACTGAGTTTTCTCCTGCTATGGTATTATTTGGTCGAGAAATTAAACTTCCTTTAGACTTACTTAGAGGATATGTATATTCATCAAATGACAACATTAAGTCACTACCAGAATACGTTGTTGAATTGCGAGATAAATTAACTTTAGTTCATGATATTACGAGAGAAAAGGACCCCGCACACTTTAGCTTGATTTGCGGGCCCGGTTAAATTTCCTGAAACTTCGCTAAGTTGTAGTCCAGAACAGGCAGAACAAAAATTCTATATGGTAAAAGCCCCAAAAATCAATAGTTTTCGAGATAAAGTACTATACGATATAGTCCGGGCGTACGATATAGGCCCCCGGATCCGAGACTTTCGCATTTATTTTTTATATGCGACAACAATATTCATAGGTTTTTTTGGTCGCTGATTACGAATGTGATATCAGATTTTAAAAATTCAAAATGGCGGATCCAATATGGCGGACAATTTTTGAAAAATTAAACGAAATCGCTTGAAACTCATTATTCTGGGGTTTTTGGGGTCGTTGATCACGAATCTGATATCAGATTTTGAAAATTGAAAATGGCGTATCCAATATGGCAGACGAGTTTTGAAAAATTAAACGAAATAGCTTGAAACTCATTATTCTGGGGTTTTTGGGGTCGCCGATCACGAATCTGATATCAGGCTTTGAAAATCTAAAATGGCGGATTCAATATGGCGAACGTGTTTTAAAAAATTGAACGAAATCGCTCGAAACTCGTTCTTCTAGGGTGTTTGGGGCCCGCGATGATGAATTTGAGATCAGATTTGAAAATTCAAAATGGCAGATCCAATATTGTTGACAAGTTTTGAAAAATTAAACGGAATCGCTTGAAACTCATCATTCTAGGGTTTTTGGGATCCCTGATAACGAATCTGATGAGATTTTGAACATTCAAAATGGCGGATCCAATATGGCTGACCAGTTTTGAAAAATTGAACGAAAACGCTCGAAACTCGTTACTCGGGTTTTTTTTTGGTCACTGATTACGAATCTGATATCAGGTTTTGAAAATTCAAAATGACGGATCCCATATGGCCGACAATTTCTGAAAAATAAAACGGATTACCTTAAATAAAAATCACCTATCGTAGACCATTGTGATGATAACAGCAGAGTCTCAGGTCCTTAAAAGAATTGCTCTTTGAGTTTTTTTGTAAGCTTGTACCAAATACTTACAGTGCTTGCAAATAATTTTCAAATGCTGATGACAGCAACAAGCTGATTGTGGTATGTATATATTTTTTATGACAAGAACTTATCAATAGATCAGTATCTTATTTAATACTCCTTTTCTTTGTTTCTGTATTTTATAAGTTTACGTTATCTATTTCTTACATTTTTTGTTTGAGCTACCCGGCAAGAATGTTTTATATAGAGTTGTATACGTATACATTTATATATTATGTATATACTCATGTGCATTCGTATACAATTATATACAAACATATATATATATATGGATACAGTGCTATAGAGACAAAATTCATATATACTTGTATATAATATCATCATTTATGATATATATATATACATATATATTTGAAAATAATTCTCATGTAGAGAATAATTAATGTTATTTCTTCGCCGCTCGTATTTAATACAATTTAGAAATAAAATTCTTGGTTTGACGGCACATATATAGATTGTATTGAATTTCTATGTAATTATATATAGTTATATAATTATATAGTTATATAATTATATCTCATTTCTTTATAGTTTAATACAATTGTATATAACACGTTTTTATCTGGGTAAAGTAGATTCTCTGCAAATTCCTGGTTGTTTTAGGCTTTGACATTGAATAAGTACACCATATGTTCAATTGTTTCGGCATCATATATATATATATTTTTTTTTTGATACTACGCTCTACATTTCATTAGTTTTGACATCTGATTCGTATTTGCATTCGTTTCGTCAGTATTTTGTATATGTTATCCTAACGTTCCATGTGATATGTGATGCGTTATATCTTTTTGCAATCATACTGGATTCTCTGTTATTTCTCATTTGATCTGTAAGGGAAAATAAGTGTATTGAAGAGTAAAGACTGACAATATATTATTAGAATGTATAACAATGGCAGCTCGAAATAGAATAAATTGTTATGTATGTGACGCAAGATTTCACCGCCGAGTAATGGTCCGTATTTTTGGCAATGAAAACAACCAAAAATGCCAAATCGCGATTCTGCGTCGAGAATATCTTCATCATCCTCCCCAAGATGTTCAGGAGGATAGCCGTTTATGTTTTAATTGTAATGTAAGTATTAATACAGAGATACGTGAACTGGAAGAAGATCCAAACTGTTTGAGATTAAACGTAATGACATTGAAAAGAAATAATAATTGTATATTTTACGATAATTGCGGAAATTTTGTGAGGTTATCTGTCAATTGTAGGATTAACGCTTTTGTCATAAAAAATATATACATACCACAATCAGTTCGATGCTGTCCTCAGCATTTAGATACTAATGGATTTATACCGCTGCCTCTAATGGATACAATAGAATTTATCAATAGACCTTATCGTATATGCGGTCCACAGTTGCAAGCTTTCTTACAGGGTTTACGGGTCTCAAGTAAAATAAACGAGGTTGATTACGATGACGAAGAAAGTTTCTCAGAAGATGAGTTCAAAAGCTTAAGCCTAATATCTCGTGAGCAATTTAGAGATTTGTTTTCACGTTTGGTCCGTGTACCGGAACCTAATAGAAATGTAACTCGACATATAAGTAAAAAACATCTACTTACATTTTTATGTAAAATGCGCCAAAACTTATCTGATGATTTTTTGAAAGTAATATTTAAATACACAAGCCGGCAAGCTGTTTCATTAGTTATCGCTAATGTGCGAAAGTCACTAATGTTGAGGTTTGTACCAGAAAATATTGGATTGAATGCAATTACTCGAGAACAATACATTGAAAGACATGTCACTGATTTTGCTAATCGGCTTTACAATCCGAACCCTAATGACCCTCGCGCAATTGCAATTATCGATGGAACATACGTGTATACACATAAATCAAGTAACTTTCAAACACTCCGACAGTCCTACTCGGTCCATAAAGGTCGACATTTAATTAAACCAGCCCTTATTGTGGCTCCGAATGGTTACATTTTAGATATTCATGGGTCATATTTCTCAGACTCTAAAAATAATGACGCCGCTATGCTTGAAAACGAAATGCAAACAGATCCTGCAGCTCTTCGAATGTGGTTTGCAGAAGGCGACACAATCATTGTCGATCGGGGCTATAGAGATGCTATACCACTACTTGAACTTTTAGGCATCAATCATAAAATGCCTGCACTACTACTTCGTGGTCAACGTCAACTTGACACCTTTGCAGCAAATGATTCCAGGCTAATTACAAAATCAAGATGGGTAGTAGAGGCGCGAAATGGTCATATTAAATCTGTTTTTAAATTCTTAGACGGACCTGTGTCTATTACCCATGCCATTAACATCGGGGATTTTTATCGTATTGCTGGTGCTATTCTCAACAAATATAGAGAACCAATCAACATGGCTGCAGCAACTCCAGAACTAGCAGAACGAATGATAGAAATGTCTCGTCATCCTAATGTTGTTCAAAATAGAGTCGAGAACGATCATTTAGAGAGACGAAACGCACAGTGGGTTCGGTTGAATGAACACCATGTGCCTCACTTCCCAAGATTGTCCCTAGATTATTTACATGATTTAACATTTGGCGTTTACCAAGTGAATCTTGCGCCTGCTTACATTCAGGATAAACTCCAACGTGAACAAACTGAAGAATTTAACATTGACACATTGTTGAATGAACCGGGGCTTATTAGAGTTTGAATATATTCAAGATTTAGAAATGCAACTAAGTACCAAATATTTATAGCGTTCGTCACTGACAACAGATATGAAGAGCATAACATAAATGATGAAGATATCGATACCCCTATTTCGGGTTATTACTGTACGTGTAAGACAGGAGCTAGAACAGTCGGTTCATGCGCACACGTTGGTTCTATCTTATGGTTTTTGGGGTATGCTCGTCATCAACCACAAGTGAAATATCCTTCACTAGCCATGCTTGAAAATATTACCGATGCAGGCCACAGGCAATGAATGTTAAGGTTTCACTCACGACGCGCCGACACACACAGTAAAGTAAAAACGCGGTAAAAACGCAGTACGTCTACAAAAAAAATGTATAAATATGTTATTATTTGTAAATAATAAATATTGTATTTATATGCTATACGTGTATTTATTATTTCTTAATTATTGGAAATATTATTCTAATTTTATTATTTCAAATCTGATATCAAATTCATCATCGGGGACCCCAAAAACCCTAGAAGAACGAGTTTCGAGCGATTTCGTTCAATTTTTTAAAACACGTCCGCCATATTGAATCCGCCATTTTAGATTTTCAAAGCCTGATATCAGATTCGTAACCAGCGACCCACAAAACCCCCGAGTAACGAGTTTCTTGCAATTTCGTTCAATTTTTCAAAATTCGTCCGCCATATTGGATACGCCATTTTGAATTTTCAAAATCTGATATCAGATTCGTGATCAGCGACCCCAAAAACCCCAGAATAATGAGTTTCAAGCGATTTCGTTTAATTTTTCAAAACTCGTCCGCCATATTGGATCCGCCATTTTGAATTTTTAAAATCTGTTATCACATTCGTAATCAGCGACCAAAAAAACCTATGCATATTGTTGTTGCATATAAAAAATAAATGCGAAAGTCTCGGATCCGGGGGCCTATATCGTACGCCCGTACTATATCGTATAGTACTTTATCTCGAAAACTATTGATTTTTGGGGCTTTTACCATATAGAACTTCTGTTCGGGCTAATCTGGACTACAACTTAGCGAAGTTTCAGGAAATTTAACCGGGCCCGCAAATCAAGCTAAAGTGTGCGGGGTCCTTTATCTTTGAAATCACTCCTGAAGTCACGTTATAATACTAAAAAATAGAGTTTGGCTCTTTGCTCCCCGTAGACTCAAAGGAAGATGTCCGAAATTACAATCTAATAGGGAAGGACCTTATGTTATTAAAACTAAATTGAATAAAGTCGTTTTTAGAATTAATAAAATCCCTAACGGAAAATACAAAGTAGTCCATGTAAATGGATTGACACCATACATTGATTAAATATTATTTTAAGATTTTAAGATAATTAAAAGGACACATATACATGTAAATATTTTAATTTTTCAGTAAACATGGCTCTTCGATGCTCTTCTACCAATGGTCTTTTGTTTGAAGAGTCTATCTATTCGAAATAGTGAAAGTGATAAGTGATGTATATATTAAGTAAAAATAATTATTTAAATTCCAGCTTTTAGCTTGTAAACTGTCACCCAAGTTGTTTACGTGCCATTGGTTTTTCTTGGGCATTTTCTTTTTTATTTTTAACAGAAGGATAAGAACATGGTAGAGTATATGTACATTGGAAGTTATGAAAATTCCAAATATATATACTTTGTTCTCATCAGATAGATACTTTGCTATATTTGTCCGGTCGACAATTCTTTCCAGGCGGGGGAAATGTAAGGAACTTGTATTTTTATACTATAATTAGTATTTATATTCATGTTCATTCAGCTACACGTAGAGTAGTAAATTCTATTAGAAGACGCTCGCTTAGTTTAAAACATAAAAATAAAAAACGTAACAAACTTACGGATGATCAGCCCTGATAAGATGTGTTATTAAGTTAGTACGAAATCTTGCGAGAGATGTAAATGTGTGAAGACGGCGTGGCAGGGAATTCCAAAACTTTATGGCTGTGATCCAGAAAGAGTGAGCAAAGATGTTAGTACGAGGAATTGGAAGTTTATATTGAGATGATTGTAAGCGAAAAGATCGGCGAATGGAATGGTCTAGAGGAATGAATCGGTCAGCAAGGTAGGAAGGTTGGGAGGTGTGGATGATTTGATGAGTGAGTCTATCGAGAAAGTACTGTCGCCTAGATGTTATGGATAGCCAGTTTGCTTGCTGACGATACGGCGCAAGTCTTTCATCCCGGCGCAGGCGATACACATATCTCAAGGCGATGTTTTGAAGGCGTTGTAATTTAGTGTTAAGATATGCAGTTGAATCGGCTATAACTAAAGTTGCGTAATCGAGGTGTGGGATGACTAATGCGTTGACGAGCGTGAGTTTGATCTGCGGTGGAAGAAAAGCACCACAAAATTTAAGCCTGTAAAGAACATTATGTACTTTAGATGATATGGTACTAACATGGCCATTCCATGTTAGGTCGGATGTAATTATAAGACCAAGATCTTTTACTTCATGCGAATAAGGTATTACATCCGACCCAACAATAATTTGTGATATGGTGAGATTTTTCATAACGGTTAAATTCTGAGGTGAACCTAAGATGATGGCCTGAGTTTTTCGCGTATTTAAAGTGAGCCCATAATCATGGGACCACCTCACAAGCTCAGCAATGTCACTATTAATATTGCGTATAGTTTCATTTAGATGACATATCGGAGTCGAGAGATAAAATTGCGTATCATCAGCAAAGATGATGTTAGTGTGTCCGCAATATTTAAGTCTCGAGAATAAGGTATTGATAACAATAATAAATAATATGGGGTCTAAGCTCGAACCTTGCGGAACGCCGGAAGTAGTATACTCGGGATTAGATGTTAAACCATCCAGGCCAATTATTGTGTGAGAGCGACTTGTCAGATAAGAATGCAGCCATTTCAATGTTGATTCCTCAAAGCCTATGTCTCGAAGGCAGGTTAGAATTACGACATGGTTTAAGGAGTCAAAGGTTTTTGAGAAATCGAACAGTACCAAAATGGTAACTGCCCCACGATCTATACCCAAATGTACATCATCCATAAGGTGTAGTAGGGCAGTTTGGGTGCTGTGAAATTTACGGAATCCACATTGTTTGGGATGCAGTATACGATTTATCTCTAAATATTTTGTGATCTGCTGGTTGACAAGGGAATCAATGACCTTAGAGAGGTTGGGAGGATTTGTGATTGGACGGGTGTCAGAAGGATGTACAATGTGTCGCGTTCCTTAATCCTACTTCGTATACTAGGTGGGATCCACGGAATAGTGCGGTGCAAAATACGTTTTGTAATAAATTGCGCATGTAAATTTAAAACTTCGGTAATACAATCGAAAAATTATTTACGCGAGCGAAATTTTTTCGTAGGCCGGGAAAAATTTGTTTTTTGCAAAACAAAAAATACGTATCTCTTTTTTACCCAAAAGAACAATTAAAATCGTATAAAACATGATTTTGAATTTTAAATTTATTTTCATTGCATGATTTGAAATGGAATTGGTAACTTATAATATTAGTAGATGAATAGGAGCGGTCTGAAATCAGTTCCCGCCGCCGCCACCAGACGTCGCCACAGTCGCGGCGCTGTCGCAGCATGCGAGGTGGTAGATTCGTGAACTAATTCGTGGTTTGAGTCTCGGACTAATTCGTGGTTTGAGTCGCGGACTGACTCGCGGGCTGATTCGCGGATTGATTCGCATTTTTGATTTACTGTTTAGTACGCGAGCTTATAATTCAAGACTCGCGGCGCTGTCGCAGCATGCGAGGTGGTAGATTCGTGAACTAATTCGTGGTTTGAGTCTCGGACTGACTCGTGGTTTGAGTCGCGGACTGACTCGCGGGCCGATTCGCGGATTGATTCGCATTTTTTATTTACTGTTTAGTACGCGGTTTCAAGACTCTCTCATTGGGAAATCTGACCGTCGCTTATGAGGTCATTAAGATGACGCAAGACTTCGTCTCACACAAATTTTAAAAACCTACAATCAAGGCGTTGACCTCTCCCTTATCATCGACCATCCTTGGGAAAACACATGTGAATTCCAAGCATATTAGATAATATATCGGGACCTATGTCTCTGTAGATTTCCATTAGTCTAAATACCAGCTTGAAGCGCAATCTCGTATATCGACGACATACTTTTTAAATCTCACACAAATTTTAAAAACCTACAATGAGGGCGTTGACCTCTCCCTTGTCATGATGTAAGTTCGAATTCACCTTTCAGAGTTTTCTCTCGTCGGGGAAATCTATCCATATACCAGCTTGAAGCGTAATCTCGTATATCGACGACCTTTGCCATGTGTCGAAAATCAAATTTCAAAAGTCGCCTTCATTAAAGGTCATATATTGCTACATTATAGTCGCTTATGGAAATACATCGTATTCGGTAGGAACCGTATTGAGAGTGAAAGTAAAATGACCTTTTCCTCGTGCGTACACCGTTACCGACCTAATTCGGATGTTACATATCTTTTTTGATGAATTGACAGCGTAGATTTCCATTAGTCTGAATACCAGTTTGAAGGTGTCTAGCTCAATCTCGTATATCGACGACCTACTTTTTAAATCTCACACAAATTTTAAAAACCTACAATCAGGGCGTTGACCTCTCCCTTACCATGTTGTAAGTTTGAATTCACCTTTCAGAGTTTTCTGTCGTCGGGGGAAATCTATCCATCAATATGACAGTCGTCTTGACAAGCCGTTAGTGTATCTCAATGATCTCCAATAGTGACGAAACCGCTGAGCCCCTTCACACAAAACCGCTAAGACCATTTTAAAATTAATTTAGAAAAGCCTCTAAGCAAGTCTCAACGCGCATGTATTAATTACCAAAGAAAAGTACCTGATAGAAACCGACATTAGTTTCTGGCCAGTTTTCCTGGGCTTCATTGCTAACTTACAGCATGGAGACCAAAACAAATGGCTAGAAACTGGCAGCATTTTCTACATAGGGGTATAATCATAACAGTTTTGTTAAATAGTAATAATAAACTTACACCTTAAATGATACAATTAGTCTATTAGTAATCTAAATTAATAAAAGTTAAATCCAGCGGCACAGCCAGTTCCCCAATTCTCGCTTATGATAAACGTCGCACCATACTGTTATAATAAAACGAATATTTTTAACAGAAGTGGATCGAAAATGACTTGGAACAGGTCAAAAACTTTTTCGCATAGTGTAGTGGTAATTGCGACAGAAATAATCACTAGAATATCAAATTATTAATCGTAAACATTTAATCACATATAACAAATAATAATTATTGTAGCCTTCGAAATTAGTTTTCATAATTAAAACTAAAGTTGATTCGACAGAAATAAGTTCGATCGGAAACAGAAAATAGACTCGGACGACATACAAATATCATCCAAAACTTTTAACATTAATGACTAAAACTGGAAGGTGGCCGACTACTATACCGTTTACCCTATTGAGGCTATTAATTTCATGAAAGAGATGAGTATCCGTCATTCTTTTTAACGAAAGAGACAGAATTTCGACAGCGAAATTCACTAATAGTTTAGTAATAGCTTTAGTTTAGTGAGCTATGTTACTTAATTCAATAGTTATTTAATAATTAAGAATTTGAATATCCATAATAAGTCAAAATCACTTCATCAATACTGAAAAAAGGGACTTTGCTTCTACGGTCTTTGTCAGTGAAATTCCACCGTGCGGTTTCGCCTCCTAAACCAGGCAAACGACGATTCTGACGATGGCAAATGCTGAACGTACTGGTCGATGGCGATGACGGATTACATCCGACATCCAAAGTTTTCAACAACTAGGTATTTTTTTCATTACTACTGACCAAAAATTGAGCGAGAAATTTGAGTTTGAAGTCGATAAATATTATTAGCATAATTTGGAGATGTATATCGTTAAATCCGAGTATAGTACTAATGTAGAAACTGAAAGTGTCCCCTAATTTAATTACTAATAACTTTTACTCGTACAAAATAAGTAACTACTGATTCATTTGTCAAATTAAATTTTCTTTAATAATTTGTTTTTAGCAAATTCAATTGTATAGTATTTTATTAATGAATAACTAGTAAGTTTGCGAACTAAGCGAACCTAATTCAGTAGTTCGTATTATTATGATTTTGCATAAATTAAAAACAAATTTTAATTAATTGAAATTTTAACACGAACAATTCACTAACTTCAGTTAGTCATATTTTCTTGAATTCGTCTTTTTTTATTAGAATTCAAACACTTTTAATATGTTATCTTTGGAATTTTAATTTCCTCATTTAATTCTTCGCCTATTATTTTTATTTTCAGCTTAGAAAGTTTACCAAGTATTTTTACAGATTTTTGAAACCAGTGAAACTTATTTCCCGTAATTATAACCTGTAAAATTATTTTATTTGATTTTGAATAATAATAACTTTTATTAATATTAATCTTTTATTATTAATGTTTACTATTAATATTCGCCGTTATCAATTCGAATACCATTTTTCTTTGCAGGTTAGGCATTTCCCAAAGATAGCTCATGGTGAAAATAGTGCGGCTTTACTGAAAAAAATTTCTGACAAAATTCGTAAAATCTGAAAAAATTTTGAGCGGACCAAAAGACGAGCCATTTTGAGTAAAAAACGCGTTTTCGACTACAAGGAATTAAGATATTTATTTTATCATAATTAAAATACATAAATCGGGAGCTAATTTTGTCTAAATTATGATTGAACACAATTTCAAAACGATTTATTAATATTTTAATTCTTACTAACTTCATTACAATTCAATTTAAGTTCAATCTTATCTTTGGAGTTTCATTTTACTCGTATAATTGAGGAGACTAATCGGGTAAGTGATTATACGCGGAATCGGCGTATAAGTACTTATTGATTATGTCCAAAACTTAAATTCTTACAATGTTATCAATATAGATGCGTCTTACGACTATGTATAAATCCATGCTTTCAGATTTTAAATCCGAATACTTTGTAGAAAAGGTCAAAACTTATTCGATTTCGCGCGTAACCCTTTATTCAATCCGACTCCTCAATTTTAAATCTTGCATTTTCATTTTTTCTAAGGTATTTCGTATTACGGAATCATATGTAACCTTATTTCCTGCACTTATAACCTGTAAAATCATCATTAATTTGATTAATATCTATTGATTCAATGTTAATTCGAATGACATGTTTGAATTTTACTTTCGATGGCGGAAGCGAGTTTCAGGTTAGGCATTCGAATCCGATCGATATTTCTGACGTCTCTTTCGGCTTCTCTAGAAAACAAAAAAGCGCGGCTTATCGACGATGCGCATTTTCTTCATATTCATTATCAACATTCACCGACAATGCTACCGATCGCGACCATCGCCGAGCTCTTGTGCTATTGGTTAATTTCAATGCTGAATAACTTGAAAACGGTAGGTCGAAATTATTTTTCACAATATGACTTACGTTTCAGAATTTTACACTCTATTTGCTGGTGAACGGGGTTCAATAGGTTGCGATACACGGTGTATAGAAAATAGATGGAATGATTGCATTTCTCATTGCATACAGAATATTCAATTGAAAAACATATTTCAATTATTTTGGAAGTAACGGTGAAATTATTTTGAAATAATAATGTGATATAATAATCAATAATATGCATATTTACATGGATATAATTTTTTTTGTAAATGGATTTCTTATAATTCTCTGGCAGGTTTCCCATTATTCTTTGCTTTATTTACTCATCAACAATTATCTAAAAGTTGTTGCAGGTTTTATCAATAAAAGACTGGAATTTCTCTAAATATTTATCGACAGTTGATAATGGAAAACAATGTAAATCCACAATACGTAATTACAGAAAACTATTGAATTTCTGTATATTCTTTACCAATAAATTGTTATAAACAATTATTTTTTATAAACAAAACAGCCGGGTAATATATTTTTGACATATATCGTACTTCCAATTGGTTAGTTTCGCGCTAATTGCGATAAGCTGGGCGTGAGTAGAAGCGGGGTTTCATTTGAATTGTTCATTTATTATTTTTAACAACAATTTAACCATCTTTTACAAAACGTTATGCATGGTTTATATCTAATTTTTCCCGCAAAATCGATTGGCAGAGCCAGATTTCTCCTAAAACCACTTTTGACGAAATTGTTGATAACAAATTGTTATATACAAGTATTTTTTAAAAACCAAAAAACAGGGGTATTTTATTTTTGGCATATATCTTATTTTCAATAGTTAGTTTGGCGCTATCTGTACTGTGGTAGACATGGGCCTTAATTAACAGTCTCTAATGTAATTAATATGGATTTTAAATGGAAATTGATATGGAGAATATATTCCACAACACCATTAATATATAAAGATTTAGAAAATGAATATTAGTAGATGAATAGGAGCGGTCTGAAATCAGTTCCCGCCGCCGCCACCAGACGTCGCCACAGTCGCGGCGCTGTCGCAGCATGCGAGGTGGTAGATTCGTGTACTAATTCATGGTTTGACTCTCGGACTAATTCGTGGTTTGAGTCGCGGACTGACTCGCGGGCTGATTCGCGGATTGATTCGCATTTTTTATTTACTGTTTAGTACGCGAGCTTATAATTCAAGACTCGCGGCGCTATCGCAGCATGCGAGGTGGTAGATTCGTGAACTAATTCGTGGTTTGAGTCTCGGACTGACTCGTGGTTTGAGTCGCGGACTGACTCGCGGGCCGATTCGCGGATTGATTCGCATTTTTTATTTATTGTTTAGTACGCGGTTTCAAGACTCTCTCATTGGGAAATCTGACCGTCGCTTATGAGGTCATTAAGATGACGCAAGACTTCGTCTCACACAAATTTTAAAAACCTACAATCAAGGCGTTGACCTCTCCCTTATCATCGACCATCCTTGGGAAAACACATGTGAATTCCAAGCATATTAGATAATATATCGGGACCTATGTCTCTGTAGATTTCCATTAGTCTAAATACCAGCTTGAAGCGCAATCTCGTATGTCGACGTCATACTTTTTAAATCTCACACAAATTTTAAAAACCTACAATGAGGGCGTTGACCTCTCCCTTGTCATGATGTAAGTTCGAATTCACCTTTCAGAGTTTTCTCTCGTCGGGGAAATCTATCCATATACCAGCTTGAAGCGTAATCTCGTATATCGACGACCTTTGCCATGTGTCGAAAATCAAATTTCAAAAGTCGCCTTCATTAAAGGTCATATATTGCTACATTATAGTCGCTTATGGAAATACATCGTATTCGGTAGGAACCGTATTGAGAGTGAAAGTAAAATGACCTTTTCCTCGTGCGTACACCGTTACCGACCTAATTCGGATGTTACATATCTTTTTTGATGAATTGACAGTGTAGATTTCCATTAGTCTAAATACCAGTTTGAAGGTGTCTAGCTCAATCTCGTATATCGACGACCTACTTTTTAAATCTCACACAAATATTAAAAACCTACAATCAGGGCGTTGACCTTTCCCTTACCATGTTTTAAGTTTGAATTCACCTTTCAGAGTTTTCTCTCGTCGGGGGAAATCTATCCATCAATATGACAGTCGTCTTGAGAAGCCGTTAGTGTATCTCAATGATCTCCAATAGTGACGAAACCGCTGAGCCCCTTCACACAAAACCGCTAAGACCATTTTAAAATTAATTTAGAAAAGCCTCTAAGCAAGTCTCAACGCGTTCAAAAGACCTGGTGTCGACCCCCTGATGCGCGGAAACCTTTTCCTCGTGCGTTCTACTATCATCTCTCTCGCTCTCGCATACTCTTATTTAGATCCATTAACATTAGCAGTATACCATTTTCACGGTCGTCGATTATCCATCGATCTCTTATTCACCGTACATTTGTTTTCCTGACACTTTCGAAAATGTATACAGGTCCAGACACGTTTAAAAGGTCATTGCACAATTTCTTCAAAACATTATCTATTTACCAGATTTCGGCAATCCGTGACGTAAGAGAAAGGAAGCAGTCTAATTCAAATATTCCAATGTCATAATTTCTATGATCTCTCTAGCTCTCACATACTCTTTCTTAGATCCATTAACATTAGCAGTATACCGTTTTCACGGTTGTCGATTATGCGTCGATCACTTATTCACCGTACATTTGTTTTCTCGAAACTCTCGAAATTGTATACAGGTCCAGACATCGTTTCAAAGGAATGTCGCGTTCCTGTGTCTATGTTTGACAGTACGTAAGCACCTCTATTTCAAATATTGTATTTCTACATCAATATGGTAGATGTCTAAAAGATTTTTGAGGCCTTGAACAGGGTTTACAGCACTCTTGAAGAAGACGCTGCTGAGGATCAATTTTCCAACTTCATTCGAGAATCCATCAAAAAGATTGAGAAAATCAATTAATTCTTAAGGACCAATCCTCACATTCCAAATTGGGTGAAGTTATCATTGGAGACACGTATTCATTGCATCACGGTACAGAGGGTTACAACTGCTCACAGATTAATTAGCGTATCTCAATGATCTCCAATAGAGACAAAACCGTCGAGTCCCTTCACCCAAGACCATTTTGAAATTAACGTAGAAAAGCCGCTAAGCAAGTCTCAACGCGTTCAAAAGACCTGGCGCCGACCCCCTAATATTGTTATAAAAATGTCCAGCTGTTAGATGGTCATTGCAAACGGCCTCTTTCTAATGCGTGATCTTAAGAAATTAGTTCATAAATATTGAAAAGTACTGGCTGTTACACATTAGTATTGTCATGTGAGGAATGCCGAAAAAAAAATTGCAAAAGCAATTCATTAAAGGTCAGCTATTGCTACATCATATTCGCTTCTCGATGCCTATGTGGAAATACAGCGTAGGCTAGGAACCGTATTTTGAATGTGAACATAAAATTCTAATAATGACCTTTTCCTCCTGCGTGCTACTACCATCTCTCTTGCTCTCTAGTACCCGTTGTTAGATTATACCGTTATCACGGTCATCGAAATCACCGATTGCCAGCCGATCATTTTCACCATATTTTTTCCATGTATACAGGTTCAGACGCGTTTAAAGTCATTGCGCAATTTCATCAAAAGGTATATCAAGTAACACATTTTCGCTTTCCAAAATTTTTAGACAACCTCCACCATAATAGAAAGGAGATGATCTCAGTTCTCTATTTTATCTAGGAATAACATGGCGGACCACCTGTAGGCCAACTCACCCCTTTGTTAACAAAAGTAGCATAAATAAATAAATAAATAAATAATTTATAATAATAATATTTAAATAGTAATAAATTTCACATAATCCGAATAGCGTGTATTAAAATGTATAATATAGAAATGATGGAAGAAGCTAGCAGTAATTAGAAAGAGAGGATGACACGCTTATTCCCTATGCATTTATCTATTCACGATATTTACGTGTTTTCATGACGTTTGAGCCATAGCTATACGAGTTTGGACACGTGGGTAATGTAATTAATCAGGTTCCTGACCGTTTTTTAATATGTGTACAATTTACGACATCTTAAACATCGCCATACAAGTTTCGACCTGTTAATTACCCGTAGACTTTACTATACGGTAACAATGAATCTGACTTCTCTCAAGTGACGAACACATACGAGTATCGACTTGCTTCTAATATAATTAATTAATCTTCATTTAATATTTCCCACTTTTAAAATTTCTGAGAATAAGAAGATCGAAATGACGACGTAAAAATCTAAGAGAAGCGTGTAAAATTCAACAGTTTCTTTCTATCTTTACGCACAGTTTTGTGTCTTTTAAGTAAAAAGTTAAAGGAAATGATAATGCTGCCATCTTTTGGTATGTTTAAAGAGATTGCAGAATCTGCGTGTTGCAGAATGAAATATGTGGGTGCATCTAAAATGCATAGATTCATCGTAGGCTGTCATCATACACTTGCTGATATGAGTGGCTATGGAGCGATTACAACTGAATATGAGGTTCTTGAAAATTGAATCTAGTTGACAATTAACCTTATTATCACCATACAAAAGAATATGAAAGTGAAATTGTTAAATATTACCGCGCATCTACTGCAAAGCGAAAGCAATCTCGCTATTTTTAAAATACCTATACTGCCATTACGAGACATCCCTCTGAAATTAACACTTTGCATAGTCTTTAATCATATGCGGTTGTCTATCTGCGGTATCATCACTCGTTTCAAAACGTTTATTGACGACATTCACGTAAATCTGGATGCATTTGCATTGTGAGTGGTAAGCATGACCATACTTCTTCAATTTCAAGTTCTGCAAACGTTGACATGAAATCTATAGGTAGACTCGATGTCTTTTGTTTCCATTAATGCAAGACGCTTCACTTCATAGTAAATTCTCATTGACCTTCGAAGAGATGCAGGCTAGTCTTGAAGATTTTACAGTATACAATTTTAAAGCATTTTAACATTTTCTTTAGCACACTTTCCGTTAAATGTATGATTTTCGCAATTTATTGAAAATCGACGTTGTTGTTGTCCTATGAGTTTCGGTAGAGATGGACAGGCTAATATGTCTATATCGACAATATTGTCAGCATCTAAAATTTCCTGCAACCTATGTCTTTTATTTGTCTGCGCCTTTTATGTATATCTTGTGAGCACATGTAACGATGTCTTCCAACGTTTCGTTGATTCCATCAAAGGGTATATCGCCCGATTCCAATCGTAGACCATGATAATTGTGCATTAACCAATTGTTTTATGTTCAAAACGTACTTTACTACATTACTGTCGGAAATATCCATAATGTACATTTCCTTCGATATAAACTGATTACCAGATCCGGGGAATCCTTGCACGTCGACAATATTCTACATTTCTAGTATCTAATACTGATTTGCTTGTCCCCTTCATTAATTGACGCATCATTCTCTCTCACACACACACTCTTTGCCCCTTCCACATATGGCGTGGTACCTCTAACTTATGGGTATACGTCGTACCTTTCTCTCTCTAGATCGTAGCATCTCTTCGTAAAATCCTATGAATCGGAAATCAAATCAGAGTGTAACAAAAACGTCGATTCTTCAGCGGGCCAACACTTGAGATTTTCGATAGTTTGTGAGTTACGATACTCAGATGATGAAGAAGTTACACGTAATATTAAATCGTTTCAAGTACTAGCACCAGTATGATGGTCACCGCACTTTCACAATTGAATAAATCTTTTCTACGATATTCGATCTAATTGAAATGTGCATAGCACGTATGAATACAAGTTTCGATTCGTTTATAATACAATTGAGCGTGCCAAAGATCTCTAAATTTTAAATAAAAAATGATCAGTCATTAACTTGACATCCTTTAAACAATTAATTTTTGTATGTATATTAAATAGCGATACACTGCAGTCTTAAATCAAATAATTAAAATCATTACATCTTAAAGTCAGTCCATGCATAAATCTTACATGGTCTAAGTCATCTTATCTACACTACATCTTTCTTTCTGTAAATGCAAAACAAAACGAAAGACAACAAAGTATTTATCATTATGATAATAACAAATTCTTTCACATTAGAACCGCGTCTAATAGCCCACATAAGACTGTCGTCTTTAATTGTCGATCGTTCTCTCTCTCTCATTAGCTACCGATTTGTTGCATCTATACGAATACTCTTACATCAAATCGAGTCGTATGCACATTCTTGTGTTGTAACATTCACACGACTATGGAATGAAATTCATTCTTAAAACCCAACAAGTACAAGCGTAAATGTATTTTAATACTAACGAATGGTATACCTCTTGATTCGAAATTGTATGTAGCGTAACCGACATGACTATTTAATTCCGTTTACAATAATGATTTGGAGATTCACACCGCACGAAACGTTGTTATATTTGACAGATTTTTGCTACTTCCACATTGTAATCTTAATTAGTTAACTAAGTTATTCACGTATCAATACTATTGTTATATGTAGGTATTTTGTTAAATATATTGCCATAAGGAGAATGTCCTCCTATCCATCACACCTAGTGTAATACCAAAAGATACAAGTCATTATATCAATAAATAATTTTCATAGTAATAAATTAACCTTTAAAAACTTCTCATGTTTTCACATCATGCACTAAAATTTCAGATTATTATTATTATTATTAATAATATTGAATCGTTTATAGAACTGATGTTTTCATACATAATCACTTAAAAAGACTGCTACCGTATATGAAATATAAGACTAAACAACAATTCAACATGAAGACATGCATAGATTAATTCTACTTAAAACATTAGTCATTTTGAAAGGAAAAGTGAAAAATTCTCAATGACCTATCTGTAAAGCTTCTATCTTACTTCTATCTTACTTCATGTTTCTTTTCGACAGTCCAAACACATCGGTACATAAACACACTTTCAATAATTATTGAATAATTTCTTATATAAGGGAGTAAATATTCAACGATTTTTTCGTAAATAATGAAACAATTTAATATATACGATCATTATACAATTTTACTAAAACAAGCTTAATTGCGGTGTTTTGGAAATGTTGATGACAAAGTATGAATATGCAATTAAATGAATCATTTAACACACGTATCTCTATCATTACGTTCAATTATATAATTTTTTAATACTATAACACGTACATATTTACAATATTTGCAGACTGTACGTCAGTCTTTTCATTTTCACGTTTAGACTAAAATGTGCGTCAAAACTGACTCTTGCTCGTCATTAATTATAGGCATCTAGTACATCGGAGCTTTGAAACACCTTTACAATATGTTGTATATGTTCTTAAATCTGAATGCATTTACGTTACTGATGCCAATAATGATTCTTTAGTTTAATCTTGACCAAAGGTGCAAACGCAACATATTGAGATGAGTACTATTGCCAGTGTCTGAAATTTCTTACCCACGCCGATGAAGGAAATGTCGTATATTATAGGCAAAAGCATTCACAGTTATTAATATGATTCTTTATAAATCATAAGTATATACTGTCGACTAGATTCATAATAAACATATTGTTTAATGTAGATCGGTAAGTATCTAATTCCTTATCTTACATTTAATTCCTCACAATATTCAATATGTACCCTTCAAAGCGTCGTGTTTTATTTTTGATTATTGTATTTTGTAATATATCTGCTCGCACTCTCTATATTGAATTCATATTTTAAAGATAAATTGTAGCCACTCCAGATATTAACGAACACCTTACTAAGAACTAATACCTACACTAATATTCTACCTATACCAAAAACATCTAGCAAATAATCGAGATAATATTTTCACTTCAAATTTATTATTATACTTGAAATATTTCTCCGAGTCTAAACTTCTCTTACAAGTTTACTGTGTTCTGCATCTTACTTATCTTATATTGGAAACGTTAGTTAACTAATATTTTATGCGTGAAATTTGTATATTTTCCAATCCATATGTTTGAACACATTTATTCTCTAAAGATTACTCTAAGTGTTTTCTTTTGACTCTGAGAGTACAGCAATCTACCGTCTTATTTCATACTGTGCACACTTAAACGTGTAGAATATACGAATAATATTTATTTACCCATAATTAATAATTATTTTATATACATTATTACTTTCCCAGTATTACATTATACTCTCACTGATATTCTTCTTCTAACATAATACATCTCAATCGTAGTATTCACTTTCAAAATTTGTAATTATTTTGAATTTTCCATTAATATCTCAGTAGCTTTCTTATATTATAAGTTTATTTCGTATCGTCTCTGCTAACATTCCTCACACTATTAATATTCCTTAACTTCATCTATATAGTTTCAATATTTCCATAGCACATACCTTTTGACTATGGCGTAATCGTGTATTTCATATTTTAAAGATAAAAATTGCAGCTACTCCAGATATTAACGAGCACCTTACTAAAAATTAAGACTAACAATCAAAGGACATAATTTCCGTTATTTCGGCCGTCGAAGATTTGGTTCTTTTATTTGTTTACGACATTGCGTGAGTTGGTCAGTTTCTGTGTAATACATACATCATTTATTTGACACTTAGATTATTGCTCTCTCACACACAAAAGGTATCATAAATTTCTGCACGTTTGCTGACACGATTTTGAAATTATACTTAAATATTACGATTTTTGTCGGTTGCTCAATTGATGATCCCTCTCCCCCCTTTCCTCCCTCTCCCCCTCCCTTTCCTCCCTCTCTCCCCCCCTCCCTTTCTCCCTCAATCATCAATTGAGCAACCGACAAAAATTGTTTTTAAAACATAAAATAAAACCATGCCTGAAAATCATAAAATGTCATCGGGAATTAAGGTGGAGTTCCTGAAAAATAAAAGTAAGAATTAAGGAAAAATCAGTATGGACAGAACAGTCTAGAAATGACAGTTACTTACCTTTTCCGAGGAAATTTGCCATTTCTTGGGATGAAGTGACAGATGACATTTGAACATCCAGGCAGGGTATAAATTCGGCCCGGATTTAGCCAAAAGTCACTTCAGTCCCAGTCTTCGAAGAGTTCAGGTGAGTCTCCGTACGAGTAAGGAATGTCCATTCCGAACTCTTCGACATTTTTTTAAAGTTCTATTTTTTTTTGCTTTGGTTTTTTCATATACAAGGTATGTCAATACCTTTTGTATGAACCACTATTTTTGTTTCACTCGCGAACACAGTAAAACCCGGACGAAAACAACTCACTTACGGATATGTCCATAACCGCTAGTGAATTGTTAAACTCCCGGAGATGACCTTTTTCGTCGCTATGAACGGAGAAATGTCCATTTCCCGTATTTAGCACGAAAAGATCAGGGACACGAACCGACCGTAAAAAGATTCGAACAACACTGTATACATATATGTTGATAAAGTGCCACGGTACGACGTATGTCGAAAAGCGCGGGAAGACGTGAAAGAGAGTGTATACATAGTTCGAACGCAGAAGAAAAAATCCCTATGCGTGCGTCATAGAATTGAACTACGTATTGAGTATAGTTCGCGGAACATCCGTTCCGGTAATAGCGCCACAACATATATGTTACAAAGTGATTAGATTTGACGCGTTAATTGGCGTTGATGTACATATGCATGAACTGTGATACCGGTTGTAGAATGTCCATTCCTCGACCGTTGACAGAGACCTTGCTATAAGACGAGAAAACAAAGTGGGAAAACATAGAGGGTCGCGAGTAGGAGCGTGTAACGATACGCCAAGAATACACTGAAAAATCCCGGGATAGTAAGAATAGATTCCAAACGTTAGTACCCGGCTAATTTTTCAGTATAGAGTAAACAGTGAATAAGAGGAACAGAGGAATTGTCCAATTCCGAAGTTCCATAGTTAAAGTTCGAAGTATAGGCGACCCAAGAGTATTATTCCCCCCTGAAACAGGTACGACGGAATCCGGAATGCGGAATGTCCATTCTTATTTCGGATATGAAGTAAAGATAGAAAAATAGAAAAGTGGCCATCGATAGTATAAAGTCCCTAGGCAATAGTTTTTTTTTTTGAGTTTACGGAAGTTACTAGGAGAGCTTTAATACACGGATAAGTGTCGTATAACCCCGAACACATCAGTATTAGCTTCTATAGCGTTCATAGGTGTCCGATATCGGTTATCCACTAGTTTTATCGTGAAAGTTTTCCCTAGGACAAGAACGAATGGTGACATAGATAACTCAGTAATGCTGGTTCGTTAATAGTTATTCAAAGTCGAGTCACTCAAGAGTAATTCTTGTCATAATTAGTTTTGAAGCCGCCAGATGGCAGGCCTATATAATCAATGAGAGACTTCATCGTGGGTGACGATCTGATTCGAAGATTCCCATAGAGGTCGCACAGGTGGACGTGGTTACGGGTGACAATAAAGTGGAGATTCCCTATACGTTCCACATAGGAAATTAAATCGGCAGAGCAACGGCGGAAACAGAACTTTTATCTGTAACTATTCAAATATAAGAAGAAACAACGTTTTTGTGCAGATCTAGAGACATAACGCGCATCGTGTTTTAGATGGCTAGAAGATTATTGTTATAAGCTACTAATTTAAGAATATTTTTGAATAAAAATAGGTAGAGCATCAGACTGGGTTTTCCATCACACTCTCGTTCCCTACAGACTGAGTTATATTCGTGTAAATTCCAAAACTCCAGGAAAGTTCCTTACAATGGCTAAGAGAATAAGTGCACAATGAGTTTTTTTAATGATGAGTCAATAATGATTCCAGTTAACATTCAAAACTATGTAATGTATAAAAAATCTCTTACCTTTGATAGATAGCAGCAATTTATTGATTATAATTGATTCCTTATCTTTCAATCGATTTTAACATGTATTAATTACCAAAGAAAAGTACCTGGTAGAAACCGACATTAGTTTCTGGCCAGTTTTCCTGGGCTTCCTTGCTAACTTACAGCATAGAGACCAGAACAAATGGCTAGAAACTGGCAGCATTTTCTATATAGGGGTGTTTTTTAATCATAACAGTTTTGTTAAATAGTAATAATAAACTTACACCTTAAATGATACAATTAGTCTATTAGTAATCTAAATTAATAAAAGTTAAATCCAGCGGCACAGCCAGTTCCCCAATTCTCGCTTGTGATAAACGTCGCACCATATTGTTATAATAAAACGAATATTTTTAACGGAAGTGGTTCGAAAATGACTTGGAACAGGTCAAAACCTTTTTAGCATAGTGTAGTGGTAATTGAGACAGAAATAATCACTAGAATATCAAATTATTAATCGTAAACATTTAATCACATATCGCAAATAATAATTATTTCGTCACAGTAGGCGTAAAGTAAGCTTTTACGCGTACTTTTGTGGGCGTAAAGTGGGACTTAACACCCACTAGGCGTAAAGTTACACTTTACACCCAGTAGGCGTAAAGAGATAAATCTTGGGAAATGTGCCTTTTGTTATGAATGAACAAATATACCTCTCTCACTTGGAGAATCAAGACTCTCTCCATTACGGTAAACAATAACTCATATGTTTATATGAGAATCAATAGGAAATCCGGATGAAATTCCCGTAAAACAAAAAAAAAAAACAATGCAAGCAAACAACAGTGAAAATGTCAACAACGCAACCGTTAATAATAACGACACATCGAAAATATTTACGTTCAATCTTCATTTCAATAATTGAATTAATTAATTATTAATATAAAAAAATACAATGTATTTGTAATACAATAAGAAATTATTTATTATGTATTCTAGATCAAATTTAGTATTATACATAGATTAAATTCTATTCTAGTTTAAATACAGGACTTCCGGTTTGAAAGTGAGTACGATTGGAGATATTTTAGAACACACCCAAATTAAATTGCGTTTACTGCTGTCCCTGTGCCTCGGGCTTTTTGTTACAGGCTTTTTGGCAAGCAAAATTTCTGCTAAGCAAGGCAGAAAGGAAAATCTCGTCCGAAGAACGTCCTAGGAGGTGAATTTTAAGGTAATTAACATCCTAACCTAAAAGTACACGTGTATCAAAATCTACACGTGGAAGGGACTCCTGGCTGGATATTGGGACTGGTGCTGACATCTGTGGGCATTTGGAGTAAATATAAATAATTATATTTATAATTCGAGGCGGTAAACATACATACGTAGGTAAATAGACACACGTAGTTGTATGGATGCAAGTGATACCATCGAGTCGAGTGCACGACCGGTAACGGTGGGGACTAAGTGGGGAGAAGGAGCTACTAAGCGGAGAGGAAGGCCGACGAAGGCGCAATCTCTAAGAAAGCAGAGAAGTGTGAGCGTAAGATCGTAATCAAGTGTTGCCTCGTGGGCCTCGAAAAGAGATAGAGATAGTGGCGATCAAGAGAGGGACCAAGAGAGGGTTAAGGCGTGGACTGAGGTAGCTAAAAGGAGAAAAGGAAATAAACAACACGAGGAAAAAGTAGAAAAGACGAAGAAAAACGAAGAGCAGTGTAATAAAGAAGTAAAGATGGACAAGAAAACAATGAAAGAAGTAATGAAAGAGCTATTAGAGGAATTTAAAATAGACATCGTGTAGGAATTAAAAGTAGAAGTGGAGAAGGTTCGGAAAGATTTTGTGAACTATAAAAAAGAGAGCGAAAAAAGAGGAAAAAAGAATGGAAGAAATAGAGTCGCTGAGGAAAGAAGTGAAGGAGTTAAAGAAGAGAGACGAAATAAGTGAAAGAAGAGAGAGAAAGAATAATATAGTTATAAGGGGGGTTCGTATAAGAGCGGGTGGAAATGTTGAACGCAAAGAGAGCGCAAAACAAGAGGTGGAAAAAGTTTTAAGTATGTTGGGGGAGGTGGGTAGGGAAAATATGAAATATGAAGTGTTTGAAATAGGGGGGGGGGGGAAGACAGCGGCGCTAGTAAAATTAGATAATTTCGAGGATAAACAAAAAATAATGCGAGTGAGAGCTAACTTAAAGGGGAAAGATGTATTTTTGGATGACGATTTAACAAAAATGGAAAGATTGATGCAAATGAAAGTGAGACAGTGGGCGCGAATGCAGAGAATAAATGGGAAAAGAACGAAAGTAGTGTATGGAAAGTGTTTTGTGGATGAAATAGAATTTAGATGGTGTGAGGAGGAAGAGAGAATGAAAGAGTATGTCAGAGTGAGTGGAAGTAGAATGTATTAGAATGAAAATAGTGGTAAAAGTGAATGTGTGCAAGTAAGAGTGAATGAGAGTATGAAGCAAAGTGTCAAAGAAAGGGAAAGGGGAAAGGGGGGAAGTAATTACACCACTCAAAGGGTAAGAGGAATAGTGTGGAATGTCGCAGGTTTGAAAAGAAAAGAAGAAGATTTTTGGGAATTTCTGAAGAAATTCGGAGTAATTGGACTGGTTAAAATGTGGATAATTGAAACAGGATGGAGAGAAACAAAGGACAAGATACCAGAGGGGTGGAGTTGGAGGTGCCAGTATGCAAAAAGGGATGCTAAAAAGGGAAGGGCGAAGGGAGGAATTATAACAGGGGTCAGTAGAGAGATAGAAGAGAAAGAGATACATTATGAAGAAAAAGAAGGGATACAAGAAAGAGAAGTGGTAATAGAGAAAAAAAGATGGAGATTTATAACGGTATACAATAGGGGGGGGGGGGAAGTACAGAGGTATTGCAGAATATGCAGGAGATGATAGATGAGGGTGAGGAAAGAAATCTCATCATTATGGGGGATTTCAATGCTAGAATAGGAAGAGAGGGGGGTGGGATACGAAGAGAGGGGATGATGTGGAGAGTGATGAAGTACAGAGGAGATCGAAAGACGAAGTTGTAATTAAAAAACGGAAGGAGTTGGTGAAAATTTTGGAGCAGAGAGGATGGTGGGTATTAAACGGGGAGAAAATGGGAGATGAAGAAGGAGAGTGGACATACGAGAAAGGAGGAGGGAAGTCAATAATTGATTATGGGATAGTAAATTGGGAAGCATGGGATGATATACAGAAATTTGAGGTAGGTGGTCGGGTAGAGTTGGACCATCAGCCAATAATAATAGATATGGGAAAATATAATAGAATAGAACAGGAAAAAGTAAAGAAGGAAGATAAGGTGCAAGATTGGTCGGATATGAGAATTAGGGAGTATAGTATGGGAAAAGGAAGGAGTGGTAGAGGGGTGGGATGAATTAGAAAGAAAAATGATAGAATCTACGGTATATAAGAAAAAGGGAAGGAGACAGGGGATAGGATGGTGTCCATGGTAGGACATGGAATGTAAAGAGAAAAAGAGAGAAGTGTTAAAGGCGAGGAGAGTATACAGAAGAAAAAGAAAGGAACAAGGGTGGCAAGAATTTTTAAAATGTAGGAGGGAATATAGGGAATTGTGCGCGAGAAAAGTAGAAGAGCAGGAAATAAGAGAAGTGCAGGAAATTGAAAACATTAGGACAGAAGCAGAGGCGTGGAAGTTCATAAATAAAGGGAGGAGAAGAAGAGAGGAAGTGTGCAAAGAAATCAAAATGGAAGAATGGGTCAATCATTTTGTAGGATTGTTAGAAGGGGTGGAGAAACAGGGACGGAAAATAGAAGGGAGGAGAGGAGTAAATAGAAAGAGGCATAGGGGGATAAGTGAAGAAGAGGTTAAAAGAGAAATAAAGAGGCTGAAGAATAAGAAAGCAGCAGGGTTAGATGGGATTAAAAATGAAGGATGGAAAGAGGGGGGGGGGGGGAGAAAATAAGTATGAAGTCGATTGATATTTTGCGAAGGATATGGGAGGGAGAAGGTTTTCCAAATAAATGGAGAGTGGGAGTGGTGGTTCCAATTTGGAAAAGGGGAGAAAAGAACATAACAAATAACTATAGAGGGGTGACCCTAACAAGTACGGGGTATAAAATTTACGCGAGTATCCTGAACAAAAGATTAGTGAAGGAACTGGATGAGAGTGGAGGGTAGGGCAAGGCGCGAGCGGGATTTAGAAAGGGAAGAGGGACCATAGAGAATGTGAAGCTTCTAAAATATGAAATAGGTAAAAGGCTGAAAGAGAAGAAGAGAGTATGGGCTTTTTTTATAGATCTAAAGGCAGCGTTTGATAGGTTAGATAGAGAGGTACTATGGGAAATGATGGGTAAAAGAGGAGTTAGTGAAGAGTTGATAGACAGGGTAAGAGAGATTTATGATGAAACGAGGAGCGTGGTAAAGATAGGAGAGCAAACTTCAAGGGAATTTTGGGTAGAAAAAGGAGTAAGACGGGGTGTCCATTAAGCCCGACATTGTTTAATATATATATATATATATATAGCGGATATAGAGGAAGAGGTAAAGGAGGAAACAAAAAGGGGTGGGTTCAAAACCACGCGAAGGGAAAATCTCTTGAGAAATGACCGGTTACATAAACGGAAAGATGAAAAAGCGAAAAGGGGGTACAAAAATCAGAAAGGGCGGCGGTACTCACGGATACTCTTCGATGCAAGGGACGGTCCACTCGAGACGGCTGAAGTCACTCCTCCTGAGTGGCTGAGGCGGTGGTTGCGGTGGCGTTCGAGGTGGTGTTCCTCCCTGAGGTCGTCTTGTTTTTCCAAAATGGTGGATCTCCTTGTTCACTCTACTCACTGGCTCGATTTTGCAACTGTCCGTAATCACGCGGATAGAGATATGTCCGCAGCACACGAATCGCTAACTGCTCGCTGATACGTCCGTACAACGAATGTGTTGGGGCTCTCCCGGAAAAAATTTCCGAGGCGCGTGCCGCGAGCACGGTGTTGTCGCTTTGTCCGTATCGCAGAACGTCGGGGGAAGGGAGGAAAAGAAATAGAAGGTATGACGGGAAAGCAGAAGGAAAAGGCGATTTAAAGTTTAATAGGATAGGTGTGTGACGGCGGTGTGGATGGGAGAAAGTAAAGAGATTTCGTAATATAGCACAGAGAGGGGTGCTTACGTTCCCTCGTGTGTGTGAGAGAGAGAGATGCAAAATATTAGGCGTCTCAGAGCCGGGAGGGACAGCAGAATTTCCGTGTCCTGGAAAGAGACGGACGGGAGATCGTCTCTCTTTTTATGAAAACGGTTTTGGGGCTGCAACAAATGGAGAACGCGGCATCAGGTCTGCCGTTGAGTTTTGCCAAGGTACGACTGTCAACTCGGGCCTGAAATGGTGGAGGCAACGAAAGTTGCCGTACGTGCAAGGAGGAAATAAAAGTGAGACCAATTATATTGATAAAATTACAACTAATGAAACTAAAGATTTTTCCGACTTTTCTTTTCGATCCATGGAAAAGAAAATCAACTTTTTGAAATCTTATTAAAAAATCTAAAATACGTATTAGGTATTATCAGATTTACTTAAGAATAAAAAATACTGCCAAGGTGGCCGGTTTATAGTCTCGGAGTAACTCATTTTATTAGTGAGAAATCGATAAGATGTTACAGCGCCGCAATGCGAAGAGTAATGAACTTCGAGAAGCACATGGAGCAATTCAAATGCCGGCGGTAGTAGAAACGTTGCCCTCAGTTTTCGGTAGTTTTTTGTAGTCAGTTATTGAAAATTCATTATTTCGCTCAATGCACCTGGTAGAACATTAAATTATCTTTAAAATGAAAAAAAATTAATTTCAACCAAAATTGAGTGAGATAATCGATGTTGAATTTGAAAAGAATGAGTCCCCTGTAACATACGTTTTACACGTTAATCAGGGGAATTCTATTTATTTACAATTTTTAATGCCATGGAGACAATATATTGAACCTTTTTTCGGGCACAAATTTTTTTATTGTTGATTTGGGTTCCTTAGGGTCTGAAACGTCGACATTGGATGAAAAACTATATGGTAATTTTTTTGCCGAAGTGACCAAATTCAATACTTCGTCCAGACTTAGTCTGGGTCGAAGTAAAATGTAACATACGACTATTACAAATGTATTTTGTCTTACAATTTTTAATATTTTTCAGCGATGATTTTTTTTTCTATGCATATTTTGTAATTTTAAACTTCTCACATGGATTTGAAAAAAGTGGCAAAGAATGGAAAATTATGAACTGATAAAAAATTACAATTTGGACATTTGTACCACTCTGTATGTTTACAATAAGGTGCATTGAGTGACTCTTCGAACTGTAAGTGGCGAATAGAGTCTGGTGCGCTTAGCATATTTTGTAATTTTCGCACCCCGTCTGACGTCCACGAGTATCGGAGTACTTGCCGGGTATAAGCCGGTGTGATCGACTTATCTGTAGAAACATTTTCCGATAACAAAAACAGTGATAAAAAAACCGGCAAATGGTCCGAACCGTAGAGGTTATCGCCTATCTTAAGGTCAGCTACAAAAGGCATGTGAAGGGCCGAAACCCATACCAGGTCAACGACGCTGAAGCCTCTCTGTCCGAGAAATGTAAAGTGAGCGGGGATGTCACTAATGCAACGTCCATTTAGAAGGACAAAGTTATTAGAGTACATAAATTCGGACAGAAGGGCACCGCGATTGTTGAGCAGTTCATCATGCGATTGTCTCGACATACAGACAGACGAATCTTCAAAAATTTGACTAAAATCATTATAAGGGTCTGTAATGCCAACTCGACCGTTGAAGTCGCCGCCAAGAACAAACATACATTCGGGGAACCGGTCGTTCAGGGAATCAATTTCTGCTTGCAAGCTCTGTAATTGAGAAGTTAAATCAGAAGTTGGCTGAAAGTAAAATGACCCAGAAACTAAATTAATCGGAGCAGAATTTATATGATAAAATAGACAATGAGGCGAAACTGACAGCGGAGTACAAGTAAATTTCGAATTTATTAGGGACAAAAGCCCCCCGCTACAGCGACCAAAATTACTAGAGCGTACAGCCGGCGAAACGATCCCTAAGTGACCGGTAAGTAGCGTTTCCGAATTTATATCACGATCGGACCAGGTTTCGCAAAAATTTATAATATTGCAAGGAGAAAAAAACGAAGTGCTACGTATATTAAATAAACCGCGGGCGTTCCAGAATACAATTTTTAGTAACTCCGGAGGACTCCTGGTACACGCTGCGACCCGCAAAAGAAGCGGACCATTGGTACTGGCAGGTGTCGCTGGGAGATTACAGAGACGTTGACGGGGGCAGTTCAAAAATTTTGTCCAGAGGTATCCATGTCCACTTCGACCGAAGACGCAGGGAGACGTTTGCTCGCTGTTCTCGAACCACCCTGCTTGAGTGGCCTGCTAGACAACGCAAGGGGTCTTCTTTCCCAGATTGGGGCACTGCAACCCAATGTATAATCTTGGTCCGGGTCGGACCACTTCTTCCATAAGTTGTTGATAGCAATCGCGTTTCCTTTTTTCTTAAAAGAAGCGCCTTTAACTACCGCAGCGCGCCGAGCTTCCCTGGCTTTAAAGGCCATGAAACGCTCCTTATCAGTGAAATCAGAATTTATATATATTTTGGTTCCTCTAAGGGCAGTTTTCTTTGTAGAAAGTATTAAAAATTTATCTTCCTCCGAGGATAACTCTGCCAAAATAGTTAACGGGTTCTCCCGTATCGTTCGCGCGGAAACTATTTCACCTGCCAGAGTAAAAAACGAGGCTAAAAAAGCCTGGACCTCAACTTTTAACGCAGCTGGGCCAGGTTCAAAACCCGTTAAAATCAGATTGCGCCTTTCGGTAAATTTTTCCTGCGCCTCTAACTTGGCAACCAGTGTTGCAATTACCCGATCGTGCGAGACAACTCTTTCCTCGAGCATCTCAATACGCGCGGAAAAATCAGTGCGGATGCCCTCTATGGCATCTTTAACAGACGCGATTTCCCTCGAGTTGTCCTCGGCCGATTTCTTTATCGCATCGAGCAGCATTTTCTGCATATGATCCAGACTAGCTTGCGTAATTGTAGCCGCCATGGGTGCCGCCGGAATAGCTGAGTTCTCTGAGGTCGAAACTGCGATTTTTCGACGTCTAGGATCGGGGCAGAAATTTGTGTCGTCGTCCGCAACAATCACCGACTTGCGCTTTCGCCTTAAAAAGTCCTCGAGAGAACTACAGCTGTTCGTTCGGTATTCTGTCCACTTAGATGCAACAGGAGGGCGACGCACTAGTAACGACGGGCGTAGGAGAGGTGAGGCGTGCTCCGCCTTCCCGCCAGTGCACGAGTTGACGGGGGCGCCGGCCGATTTCGACTGGTGAATGGGCAAATTATTGTCCGACATAAGCCGAAAGTCCGTACGTCGAGAGGTGCTACCACCTCACGCGCAACTAGCGAGCGAACGGTCACCGAAATCAGGCCGAGAGTGGCGACAGAGATAGCATATGCGGCATGTACACTAAGCAGCACTGTACTCACGAACGATCATGCGATGAACTCGTGGTGGGACGCACACATGTATGGAGCGAACTCACCGATAAGCAGGCGAGTCTCTCTGCGCTGCGAGGTAAAGACACACTATTCTTTGCTCAATATGTGCAGGAAAACGAGATGCGAGAGGCAGATGAAATGCGGCTATGTCTCTTAAAAGCAGATGCCGACGTATCGAGGCTGCCAGGCTATACTTGACACGGGTAATTCTGCAGTTCCAAATACCAAAAAAAAAAATAAATAAGAACTTCGGTTTACAGTCCTTCCTGTGAATTTGAGGCGCGGTTGTAGGCGATGCTGGTCCGATGATTGGTTCGCGTTTCGAATTTGCCCTCGTGACGTCACCGGAATGTTTGGGAAACCAAGCGCTCTGGAACTGTCACTTGAGCAGTCGGCAGAGAATGTAAAAACTCACAAAACACCGGGTTTATGACTCGGATGCTCAAAAAACTCCTTAGGAATCCAATCCGAGTCTCTCCGGAGACACATCACTGTAATTTGAACTAAAAAAAAACAGTTTAAACAAGGAAATTCAGTACAATTACGGAGCAAAGTAGTTCACGTCTACTCTACTTACCGCTCACATCGAAACTCCCAAAAGAGCCACTGTACAGCTCATTTTTTGCGTGCCCCCAGAGAAAGAAGTCCAGGGGTGCGAGGTCTGGAGACCGTGCAGGCCACTTCATTGGACCGAAACGTCCCACCCATAATATGTTTAATTTACAAAATTAACTTTAATAATAAATATAAAATAGAAATAAAACATAAATATAACATTTTAATTAAAACCTTTCGAATTTAAAAATTGCTCAAAATGAAGTCCATCAGCAGCAGTGCAATAGCCCAAGCGGTCGTAAAACTCGTCTTGAGATTTTATAAACATATTTGCAGTAATTTCTTGCATTATTGCAATTATTCGGTCCCGCAATTCAACTGCAGTGTGGACAAAAACTGCGGTGCGAGGTCTGGAGACCGTGCAGGCCACTTCACTGGACCGAAACGACCCACCCAGCGTCCTGGGTAATTTGCATAAAGGTGCGCGGTCACCTGTCGGACACCGTGTAGGGGTGCACCGTGCTGTTGAAACCAGACTAGTTCTTGTGTCTAAAATAATGCAAATTACCTAGGACGCTGGGTGGGTCGTTTCGGTCCAATGAAGTGGCCTGCAAGTCTTTTTCCAAATTTAGAAGTGTCCGATATCTACGTTGTGACCTTGGGATTTGAAACCTTGCCTCGCTTCTTCTTGAAAGTAACCTAAAAGAATTAAAAATACTCCCCAAAGAATCATACCTTGCAAAACACGATGAAAATCATGAAAATGAATACTTATCTGATAGATTCTCCTTTATTCAGAAAAACCTGCTTCTGAAACACAAACGTCAAAAACTGTAAAATTTTGCATAATAACAAAACAGTGTTTTGGTATTAAAATGTACAATTTACTGACATACAATTAGTAATGGAAGTCCTGTGGTGACATTCTTGTGACTGCGAGAGTATATGGTGACCGAAAATTACCTTAAAATTACTTTAAAACGCGAAAATAACTTTAGAATAATAGAAAATAAAATAAATAATAAAAATGTCAAACGTGAGAGCCATCTGCCTAACCTTCACTTCATGGTCATGGGTATAGCAACTAGCAAGTTGGTAGCACTTCGTTGCCATTACGCCATTGGTCAATTCCCGTACGATGAAAGCTAAAGCTCGCATCTCATTGGCTGCCTGCTATACATGGGTTTCCCTATGTGCTGTTCTCTCGCATCCACACGGTATAAATATATACAGGGTGGCCGATTTATCTGAAGACATCGAAATATCTCGAGAACTATGCACAGAATCAAAAAAGTTGTCGGATGAAAGTTGTTCGACATGAAGGGAGCCATCCAGGGGGCAAATAGGGACAATTTGATCCCTTTATAAAAATGTAATATTAAAAATTCTAATATTAGAATTTTTAATATTAGAATTTAGTAATATCAATTGCGAAAATTGTTATTCTGAATATGAAATTTTAATAATGTCCATTCGAAAAATTAAGATTATGAATAATTGATATTCTTCATATTAAAAATCAAAACTGATGACATAAAAATTGTGCATACAATATGGAAGCAATTTTATAAATAAGTTTTCTACCTTCAATAAAATTACATTTTAGGTTTTAAATTTATTATTTAATAAACAAAAAGAAGACATCACGCAATCCATTAAAAAACGCGTCATGTCCCTTCACTCAGCTCATTCATTCTCTCTCTGTATGTTTTTTCCGAAATGAGAATAAATAAGCTGAGCATTGACGGTCAAACCAGCTTCTATTAAACAAAACGAAACTCTTACTTCATTTGGGGATTTCGTCGCCATCTACCGGACCCCGAGAGAACTCACGTGATTTCATACATGTACATCACTTGCATTTCGGCCATCACCGGCGCCGGTTCTGTTACATAACGCTAGAGGGCGACATAACTCTAAAATAAAGTAGCATATCATTTTATACATAAGTTGAGTCACACGTAACCAGTTCACCTACATTTTTCTCTACTTTCCTGAAGGGAAGTAAATGGATATCGCGACTTTCTAATCCCCATATTAAAATTTAGTATTCACGGTCTCTCAGTGTAAGACTGTTTTTGAAGTCCATTGTATTGGTAGTAATTCGGTCGGAGGTCACTTTGCTTTTAGAATAACAACTTTCCGTTTACGTGACTATTTTTTGTCTACCCTTCATTGCTTAAATCGAATTGCAAGTTAAAAATGAATCCTGCTACAGTTCCCGAAAAAATCGAAATTATTCTTATTTATGGTGAATGTAAGAGGAATATTGACGATGCTGTTGCGTTGTATGCTGAGCGTTTTCCAGATAATGCTCGCTCGCGTTCTTTTTTTTACAAAGTTGTGAATGCCTTTCACTCTGATGGCAGCGTACAAATGAAAAAAAGGAAGCGAAGATTAACAGTTACAGGAGAAGCTAACGAAGTAGCTGTACTAGCCGCTATTCACCAAAATCCACATGTAAGCACACGACAATTACATCGCGATTCCGGCATTTCCAGAGACAGTATTCAAAGAATATTGCATCGTCATAAATTTCACCCATATCACATTTCACTGCACCAGGAACTAGATGGCGATGATTTTCATAACCGCGTGGTGTTTTGTGAATGGGCATTTCAAAAAAATGCAAACGAACCACAATTTCTTTGCTAATGTATTATTTTCAGATGAATCTACATTCACGAACCATGGTGGCGTCAATAGGCATAATATGCATTATTGGAGCGTAGAAAATCCCCATTGGTTACGACAAGTTAATCATCAACGTCCTTGGTCGGTGAACGTTTGGTGTGGAATCATAGGAAATAAACTCATTGGTCCTTATTTCATTGAAGGTAATTTGAATGGAACAAAATATCGAGATTTCCTAGAACAAGAAGTACCATTACTACTTGAGGATGTTGCTATGGACGTCCGACGGACAATGTGGTTTCAGCATGATGGTTGCCCAGCACATTTTTCAAGAGTAGCAAGGGAAATACTAGACCGTGATTACAATGGTAGGTGGATTGGTAGAGGTGGCCCCATTAATTGGCCTGCGAGGTCACCTGATCTAACATCTCCGGATTTCTTCCTATGGGGTTACCTAAAAGGTAAGGTTTATGAACAAGTACCAACGACTCGTGAAAACATGGTGGAACGCATAAGAACTGCTTGCGCAGAAATTTCTGCAGATATGATTCTATCATGTATAAAGTCATTTGAAGAAAGAATAAATAAATGCATTGAAGTGGAAGGTCAACATTTCGAACACTTCCTCAAGTAAGTGAACAGTGAGACAGTGAGAGGCAAGGGGACTCACGTAAAACAAGCACCCCAAAGGGAACAGAAAAATACTACGTCCACGTCGTTGTTCCTGGGTAACGCTAAATGTATTTTTTCCCGGCTTTGTTAGAATGACCGTATTCCATATCCGCTACGCGGGCGAAAATTGTCAATATTGGAGAATCCAAATCTGCAATAAAAACTGGGGGTTCCTATTTTAGTTTTATTATTTTTGCCCCCACTCCACCCCCAGGGGATGGGGGAGGGGGTAAATTTCATTATTACTGGATGCCCCCCTTCGTGTCGAACAACTTTCATACGACAACTTTTTTGATTCTGTGCATAGTTCTCGAGGTATTTCAATGTCTTCGGATAAATTTGGATTTTTATCGATTACAGCGCCACCTGTGAACCAAAATGCAATAGCTCCTAGGTCAAATTCGTGTACTTTTTTCCGGAGAATCCAAATCTGCAATAAAAAATGGGGGTTCCTATTTAAGTTTTATTGTTTTTGCCCCCACTCCACCTCCAGGGGATGGGGAGGGGGTAAATTTAATTATCACTGGATGCCCCCCTTCCTGTCGAACAACTTTCATCCGACAACTTTTTTGATTCTGTGCATAGTTCTCGAGATATTTCGATGTCTTCAGATAAATCGGCCACCCTGTATATTAGGGTGGTCCAAAAAAAAGTGAAAATGTCGGGAAAAAAAATCGACGTAGGAGAATCGACAGAGAATAAAAAAAGGAAACTTTTTTCTTTATGACAAAAATCGATTCAAAGTGATCTACCCGGCGCGCAAACGGCTTGCAGTTTTGCATTTAATTAACATGGGAAAATTCTAATTCTTCGGTTTTTAATTTTTTTAGGCATCAAGGAAGTTTCGAAAAAATTTTTTTTCTTTTTGGGATCGAAAGCTGAGACAATATTTCTATATAAAAAACTTTTTTTGGTTGATTGAGTCTTAAAATATTTGCCACTTGGTTTCACACTGACTACTGCAGATAATTCATTCAACCTCGCTTATATCGCTTTCATTCGTTTCGAAATCGCTGTACTAGGTGGAATTTGAGGTAGCAGATCACGATTTCAATCTGACAAAGGAAACCTGTCAGTTTTTTAAAAGTGTGCCGGTGTAGGAAGGAGAATAATTCATTCAAACAAGCACATAACAGTATGATTCGCTTCAGAAGTGCTATTGTGGGTTTTTGGGATATCCGACCACGGATTCGATGACAAATGCTGATTAGTATGAGAACGTTAATGATAATGATTGTGATAAAGATGTTGATGATGACGATGACAGTGTATTGGATTACAATGACGACGACGACAACAAAGACAATGGTGATAACGATGATAACGACGACGACAATGAAGATGACGTTGATGAGGACGATGACAATGTCGATGATGAAGATGACAGCGACGATGATAACAGTGATGATGACGATGTGGATGTTGATGAAGACGGCGAATATGGCGATGATGACAACGATGACGATGATAATGCCGATATAAGCGGGATTTTATCACTTTACGCACTATAGAATGCACAGGTTGCAGTTCTTCGACTCTTTTTGAACTGTTTATGGCATTTTGCCACTTTATCAGTTGTTTTATAACTTTTTGCACTTTTTGGGATACTCCGACACTTTTTCCACAGTATGGGGTAATTAAAATTCCTCACGTTACGTATATTGGGGTAAATAATAATTCCTCACGTTACGTATACGTTGAAGTTTTTCAGTATTTTGTTACACTTAGTGATGCATTCGAGACGATCAAGACAAGACCAAGACGGGTCTTGAGCTCAGTCTTGTCTTGAAATTTAAGCTCAAGACTGGTCTCGTGATCTGCTACCTTAAATTCCACCTAGTACAGCGATTTTGAAACGAATAAAACCGATATAAGCGAGGTTGAATGAATTATCTGCAGTAGTCAGAGTGGGAAACGCAGTGGCAAATATTTTAAGACTCAATCAACCAAAAAAAAGTTTTTTATATAGAAATATTGTCTCAGCTTTCGATCCCAAAAAGAAAAAAATTTTTTCGAAACTTCCTTGATGCCTAAAAAAATTAAAAACCGAAGA
This sequence comes from Trichopria drosophilae, assembly GCA_030407085.1. Taxonomy (NCBI): domain Eukaryota; kingdom Metazoa; phylum Arthropoda; class Insecta; order Hymenoptera; family Diapriidae; genus Trichopria; species Trichopria drosophilae. Next base: position 104,480,130 of record CM059582.1, read on the forward strand.
ATTAGAATTTTCCCATGTTAATTAAATGCAAAACTGCAAGCCGTTTGCGCGCCGGGTAGATCACTTTGAATCGATTTTTGTCATAAAGAAAAAAGTTTCCTTTTTTTATTCTCTGTCGATTCTCCTACGTCGATTTTTTTTCCCGACATTTTCACTTTTTTTTGGACCACCCTAATATACAGGGTGGCCGATTTATCTGAAGACATCGAAATATCTCGAGAACTATGCACAGAATCAAAAAAGTTGTCGGATGAAAGTTGTTCGACAGGAAGGGGGGCATCCAGTGATAATTAAATTTACCCCCTCCCCATCCCCTGGAGGTGGAGTGGGGGCAAAAACAATAAAACTTAAATAGGAACCCCCATTTTTTATTGCAGATTTGGATTCTCCGGAAAAAAGTACACGAATTTGACCTAGGAGCTATTGCATTTTGGTTCACAGGTGGCGCTGTAATCGATAAAAATCCAAATTTATCCGAAGACATTGAAATACCTCGAGAACTATGCACAGAATCAAAAAAGTTGTCGTATGAAAGTTGTTCGACACATACAATTAGTAATGGAAGTCCTGTGGTGACATTCTTGTGACTGCGAGAGTATATGGTGACCGAAAATTACCTTAAAATTACTTTAAAACGCGAAAATAACTTTAGAATAATAGAAAATAAAATAAATAATAAAAATGTCAAACGTGAGAGCCATCTGCCTAACCTTCACTTCATGGTCATGGGTATAGCAACTAGCAAGTTGGTAGCACTTCGTTGCCATTACGCCATTGGTCAATTCCCGTACGATGAAAGCTAAAGCTCGCATCTCATTGGCTGCCTGCTATACATGGGTTTCCCTATGTGCTGTTCTCTCGCATCCACACGGTATAAATATATACAGGGTGGCCGATTTATCTGAAGACATCGAAATATCTCGAGAACTATGCACAGAATCAAAAAAGTTGTCGGATGAAAGTTGTTCGACATGAAGGGAGCCATCCAGGGGGCAAATAGGGACAATTTGATCCCTTTATAAAAATGTAATATTAAAAATTCTAATATTAGAATTTTTAATATTAGAATTTAGTAATATCAATTGCGAAAATTGTTATTCTGAATATGAAATTTTAATAATGTCCATTCGAAAAATTAAGATTATGAATAATTGATATTCTTCATATTAAAAATCAAAACTGATGACATAAAAATTGTGCATACAATATGGAAGCAATTTTATAAATAAGTTTTCTACCTTCAATAAAATTACATTTTAGGTTTTAAATTTATTATTTAATAAACAAAAAGAAGACATCACGCAATCCATTAAAAAACGCGTCATGTCCCTTCACTCAGCTCATTCATTCTCTCTCTGTATGTTTTTTCCGAAATGAGAATAAATAAGCTGAGCATTGACGGTCAAACCAGCTTCTATTAAACAAAACGAAACTCTTACTTCATTTGGGGATTTCGTCGCCATCTACCGGACCCCGAGAGAACTCACGTGATTTCATACATGTACATCACTTGCATTTCGGCCATCACCGGCGCCGGTTCTGTTACATAACGCTAGAGGGCGACATAACTCTAAAATAAAGTAGCATATCATTTTATACATAAGTTGAGTCACACGTAACCAGTTCACCTACATTTTTCTCTACTTTCCTGAAGGGAAGTAAATGGATATCGCGACTTTCTAATCCCCATATTAAAATTTAGTATTCACGGTCTCTCAGTGTAAGACTGTTTTTGAAGTCCATTGTATTGGTAGTAATTCGGTCGGAGGTCACTTTGCTTTTAGAATAACAACTTTCCGTTTACGTGACTATTTTTTGTCTACCCTTCATTGCTTAAATCGAATTGCAAGTTAAAAATGAATCCTGCTACAGTTCCCGAAAAAATCGAAATTATTCTTATTTATGGTGAATGTAAGAGGAATATTGACGATGCTGTTGCGTTGTATGCTGAGCGTTTTCCAGATAATGCTCGCTCGCGTTCTTTTTTTTACAAAGTTGTGAATGCCTTTCACTCTGATGGCAGCGTACAAATGAAAAAAAGGAAGCGAAGATTAACAGTTACAGGAGAAGCTAACGAAGTAGCTGTACTAGCCGCTATTCACCAAAATCCACATGTAAGCACACGACAATTACATCGCGATTCCGGCATTTCCAGAGACAGTATTCAAAGAATATTGCATCGTCATAAATTTCACCCATATCACATTTCACTGCACCAGGAACTAGATGGCGATGATTTTCATAACCGCGTGGTGTTTTGTGAATGGGCATTTCAAAAAAATGCAAACGAACCACAATTTCTTTGCTAATGTATTATTTTCAGATGAATCTACATTCACGAACCATGGTGGCGTCAATAGGCATAATATGCATTATTGGAGCGTAGAAAATCCCCATTGGTTACGACAAGTTAATCATCAACGTCCTTGGTCGGTGAACGTTTGGTGTGGAATCATAGGAAATAAACTCATTGGTCCTTATTTCATTGAAGGTAATTTGAATGGAACAAAATATCGAGATTTCCTAGAACAAGAAGTACCATTACTACTTGAGGATGTTGCTATGGACGTCCGACGGACAATGTGGTTTCAGCATGATGGTTGCCCAGCACATTTTTCAAGAGTAGCAAGGGAAATACTAGACCGTGATTACAATGGTAGGTGGATTGGTAGAGGTGGCCCCATTAATTGGCCTGCGAGGTCACCTGATCTAACATCTCCGGATTTCTTCCTATGGGGTTACCTAAAAGGTAAGGTTTATGAACAAGTACCAACGACTCGTGAAAACATGGTGGAACGCATAAGAACTGCTTGCGCAGAAATTTCTGCAGATATGATTCTATCATGTATAAAGTCATTTGAAGAAAGAATAAATAAATGCATTGAAGTGGAAGGTCAACATTTCGAACACTTCCTCAAGTAAGTGAACAGTGAGACAGTGAGAGGCAAGGGGACTCACGTAAAACAAGCACCCCAAAGGGAACAGAAAAATACTACGTCCACGTCGTTGTTCCTGGGTAACGCTAAATGTATTTTTTCCCGGCTTTGTTAGAATGACCGTATTCCATATCCGCTACGCGGGCGAAAATTGTCAATATTGGAGAATCCAAATCTGCAATAAAAACTGGGGGTTCCTATTTTAGTTTTATTATTTTTGCCCCCACTCCACCCCCAGGGGATGGGGGAGGGGGTAAATTTCATTATTACTGGATGCCCCCCTTCGTGTCGAACAACTTTCATACGACAACTTTTTTGATTCTGTGCATAGTTCTCGAGGTATTTCAATGTCTTCGGATAAATTTGGATTTTTATCGATTACAGCGCCACCTGTGAACCAAAATGCAATAGCTCCTAGGTCAAATTCGTGTACTTTTTTCCGGAGAATCCAAATCTGCAATAAAAAATGGGGGTTCCTATTTAAGTTTTATTGTTTTTGCCCCCACTCCACCTCCAGGGGATGGGGAGGGGGTAAATTTAATTATCACTGGATGCCCCCCTTCCTGTCGAACAACTTTCATCCGACAACTTTTTTGATTCTGTGCATAGTTCTCGAGATATTTCGATGTCTTCAGATAAATCGGCCACCCTGTATATTAGGGTGGTCCAAAAAAAAGTGAAAATGTCGGGAAAAAAAATCGACGTAGGAGAATCGACAGAGAATAAAAAAAGGAAACTTTTTTCTTTATGACAAAAATCGATTCAAAGTGATCTACCCGGCGCGCAAACGGCTTGCAGTTTTGCATTTAATTAACATGGGAAAATTCTAATTCTTCGGTTTTTAATTTTTTTAGGCATCAAGGAAGTTTCGAAAAAATTTTTTTCTTTTTGGGATCGAAAGCTGAGACAATATTTCTATATAAAAAACTTTTTTTTGGTTGATTGAGTCTTAAAATATTTGCCACTTGGTTTCACACTGACTACTGCAGATAATTCATTCAACCTCGCTTATATCGCTTTCATTCGTTTCGAAATCGCTGTACTAGGTGGAATTTGAGGTAGCAGATCACGATTTCAATCTGACAAAGGAAACCTGTCAGTTTTTTAAAAGTGTGCCGGTGTAGGAAGGAGAATAATTCATTCAAACAAGCACATAACAGTATGATTCGCTTCAGAAGTGCTATTGTGGGTTTTTGGGATATCCGACCACGGATTCGATGACAAATGCTGATTAGTATGAGAACGTTAATGATAATGATTGTGATAAAGATGTTGATGATGACGATGACAGTGTATTGGATTACAATGACGACGACGACAACAAAGACAATGGTGATAACGATGATAACGACGACGACAATGAAGATGACGTTGATGAGGACGATGACAATGTCGATGATGAAGATGACAGCGACGATGATAACAGTGATGATGACGATGTGGATGTTGATGAAGACGGCGAATATGGCGATGATGACAACGATGACGATGATAATGCCGATATAAGCGGGATTTTATCACTTTACGCACTATAGAATGCACAGGTTGCAGTTCTTCGACTCTTTTTGAACTGTTTATGGCATTTTGCCACTTTATCAGTTGTTTTATAACTTTTTGCACTTTTTGGGATACTCCGACACTTTTTCCACAGTATGGGGTAATTAAAATTCCTCACGTTACGTATATTGGGGTAAATAATAATTCCTCACGTTACGTATACGTTGAAGTTTTTCAGTATTTTGTTACACTTAGTGATGCATTCGAGACGATCAAGACAAGACCAAGACGGGTCTTGAGCTCAGTCTTGTCTTGAAATTTAAGCTCAAGACTGGTCTCGTGATCTGCTACCTTAAATTCCACCTAGTACAGCGATTTTGAAACGAATAAAACCGATATAAGCGAGGTTGAATGAATTATCTGCAGTAGTCAGAGTGGGAAACGCAGTGGCAAATATTTTAAGACTCAATCAACCAAAAAAAAGTTTTTTATATAGAAAATTATGCAGAATTGTCTTAGCTTTCGATCCCAAAAAGAAAAAAATTTTTTCGACACTTCCTTGATGCCTAAAAAAATTAAAAACCGAAGAATTAGAATTTTCCCATGTTAATTAAATGCAAAACTGCAAGCCGTTTTCGCGCCGGGTAGATCACTTTGAATCGATTTTTGTCATTAAGAAAAAAGTTTCCTTTTTTAATTCTCTGTCGATTCCCTCACGTCGATTTTTTTTCCCGACACTTTCACTTTTTTTTGGACCACCCTAATATATATATATATATGATATTATATATATATATATATATATATTAAATTTATCCGGTAACATTTGTTACTATTTTTCATTTAAATTCAATTTCATTTTCTTATTTTTAAAACGATAAGAAATGAACAAAAAACGGTTTTGTGGGACTCTCCATTTTCAATACTTTTTCATTAACAAATGAAAAACGACTTCGACAAGTTTTTCAGAAATTTAATAAGCTTTAATTTAAAAAAAATGAAGTAAATCCGTCGAGTATTTCCTTCGGAAATTCGGTTTGTCTACAAAAATCTCGGTTTGACCTTGTGTGCGGCGTGGGTTTTTGCCCACTAAAGTGGTTTTCCCCACTCCATCGTCTCGAATGGGGGGTACTTCGTTCAATCGAAAGGCGCCTATAGGTATTTATGTACGGCTCTTCGAATAGCAGCAGAACCTGCGAGAGAAAGGAGAGAGAGAGAGGGGGGGATGAACTAAAAAACTAGGCAGTTGACAATAATTGACTCCAAAGACTATTGCGGCCCACAATATGCTTGCTCCTAGATGGAAGTAGCCTGGAGGTTCGTAGAATAGAGAATCAGTGATTTGATTGGTCGGTTTTCGCCTCCTGGTGAATAAGAAGTTTGGGAGTTCAGAGCGTGGAATGTAGCTGGCCCGATGTCTTGCCTTTGGATGGAAGTAACTTTTTGGTTCGTAGCATAGAAAACTGGTGATCCGGTATCCGTCGGTGCTCGCCTTCAGATGAATAAGAAGTTCAAAGGTTCTAAGCGCAGGGAACTTTCGAATAAAATCGGCAATTGTTCGTTTCGAATGTATGGACGTTTATGTACGAACCGCGTAATTTGAATTTGAACTGAAATTGTTCCCGAAACAAAGGGAACATCGTTGTTTATTGACGAGTTGTTATGAAAAAACGGATGGACGACAACATTTTGACAGGCAGATGAAGGATACACATGAACGTTTAAACGCGCCGGTTCTACTGCGATCACAAATAAACTCGTGTCACTTACAGTATTTTCACCCGGTGTTTTAATTATTTTCAAAATTTGTTTTCAATTCAACTGCTATAACTTTTTTAAGTAATTGAATAATGACCTGAACATTTTTTACAACCTCCCTACTACCTAAATAATACAGGATCACTCAGTATTGATACGTGCCGATAAATGAGAAAAAGTTAAAATCCACTATGAAAAATGATTTTTTTCGAAAATAGAACCCTTATGACTATTTGTGCTATAATTTTTTTAAGTTTTGCTTTAGCTAAAACATTGAATGCTGGTCTTATTCTACACGTAAAACTCTACAAAATGGCGGTCAGTATTTGAGCGTGCCTCTTCAGTACAATTTTTTATAACACTTTGAATGTTGAAATTAAAAGCACCGATCGTTTAAAAATATAACCTTTCAATCTGGTACACTGTAGTATGTACTTAAAATGTTTCGCTAACCATTGCTTCTGGTAATTGACATCTCATACATTATCTAAAAAATTTATTTTATGCTGAGATTCATAATAAAGATTTTCACAAGAACAGTGATGTTGACTTTTAGTTTTTGATAGTATTTTAATTCTTAGGTTTATAATAGTGACATATTCACATTAAATCGCCCTCACGCTATTTAATCGCACTCATTGCACGGAATATAGTATACTTAAGATATGTGTGTATATAACAACAGTAAATATAATTATAAATATAAATATAAACTGGAAATACAACCAGTAAACATTTTCATTGTTAATGATTTATAGTTCAATGAACTTTCATGTTCTTTTTATTATACACACCTGTGATGACAGTAGTGCGCACGAGTCTCGGGATCCAATAAAAGGTTTTGAATTAAAAATTGATTAGTAAGTCTTTTCATTAAAAATTAATTTTGATGTTTATTGAAAATTATACAGTAGATTCCGGTATAATTGAGTCTCGCTATATTTACGTCTCAGCATATTTTCGCGGTTCCATCTCGTTATATTTACCTGTAGCCGCTCTCTTTTTCTCCCACCTTGCGGGCTGGACCCTCAGGAAGGGTCTGCTGTGACGTCACAAACATAACGCGACTGTGGGAAGTGGAAGAAGCGACGACCCCCTTCTTCTGGTAAATATAGCGAGACAGCAGGAGAAGGCGAGGAACCGGCAGGTAAATCATATAATACCGGGACTCTACTGTACACTGATAAGGGGAACCTACAGTCGGGGTTTTGGCTAATTGACTGAAATCTTCTTTTATGGATTCTACAATAAAAATAGAAATACACGTGTCTGAGCATTGAACCCATTAACCCCCAATGCACTGGAATTTTACCTCGACATCAGCGTTTATTTCTCATATGAATCAGATGCGGAAAAAATCGAGACTACGGGGATTTACATTTTTGAAGGCGTCTCTTTCGAATGGCGTTTGGAAAATTTTATAAAAATCGCAATTTGCAATAGTTTTTTGCAAAAATATTTAAAAAACCACGATTGTTTTGCGTATTTTTTTTTGTTTTCCGCAGATTTTATTGTCAAAACTGATTTCCATTAACTCAAAATTTGTCACAAACGTGCACCCACAGACGAATGCGGATGCAAAATATTAAATATTCATGGATTTCTATTAATATAATATTCATAGTATCGGCTTCGTAGCTCAGGCGGTAGCGTGCTGGACTACGAAGTCGTAGGTCGTGAGTTCGATCCCCGGCTGGGCAATTTTTCGAAATTGTTTTCAGGCAGCAGTTCATTATGTGTAAGACGAACCACGCTGTCTGTTTGGCATTTTCGAGGTATTGTCTTCAGGCGGAAATCGAGCCATGGCCGATGCTGTACTTAATGTGGGTTTCTGCAGTTTCCTACATTCTCGACAAATGTGAGTATGGCGCCATCTAAGACGACCTGCAGCTCTCGCAATGGTACTCACCTGTACCCAGACAAGCTCCCTGAGAGCTTTTGGGACACCTCAATCGAGGTGGAAGGTTGAGGGTAAATAAATTATACAGTATCCGTATATTTTTCGGGACGCTAATTACGAATGTATGGTCAAATTTTCAAATTTCAAAATAGGAGTTCCAAAATGGCCGTCCACCATCCAATATTCATGATGTCCATGACAGCAAGCAAAAAACATTAGAGGCCGAACATGAATTTATAAATGAAGTCTTATTGAAAGAAAACGATAGGCGTCGAATTTTCACGAATACAACCACAGAATTATTCGAAATCTTCTTTTCCTTTCAAATAAAGCAATATATTGTCGAAGCTACTGCTATAAATGGCTATCAGATTTCAATAGAAGACTGGGCATATTTATAAGTAATATAATTAAAGAGTGGCGGTGGCTCTGTTGGTAGAGTATCAGCTTCGTAATCAGGTTACCCTGGTTCGATCCCGGCCTCTGCCATCTGTCATCGGGACACCTCTGTATTTGTTTATAAGTGTCTAATAACGCCAAAGCTCAGGTGGTTCGGATTCCACCTTCATAAACTGTAGGTCCCGTCGCGATTTAGTCCCATATGAGTTCAGAAAAGTCGACGTAAAATAATATTTAAAAAAAAGTATTATAATTTTTACAACGTATAGTAAAATATTATCACAAGATCATTATTGGTCTACTGATCCTCATCTACGGACAGAACACCGATAGCGAATGTAATGAGTCGAAATAAATTTCAGGCAATGAAATCAAAAATAAAATTCCATAAACCGGCAGATGAAGATAAATGCAACAATGTATGGAGGGTAAGTTCACTCTTAAACATTTTTAATCAAAACTTATTGCAATTTGGTATTTTTTGCACTGCGTTACCGATCGATGAAATGATGATCAAATTCTTCAGAAGGACAAGTATAAAGCAATTTATAAGAGGAAACCCATTCAATTCGGCATAAAAATGTGGGCCGTGTGTTTCTCCAACGGATACTTACGGCATTGTGCTGTATATACTGTGGTAAAAAAACGATGCAAAGTTGAGTAATTGTGCGCTTGGAAGTCCAGTCGTCGTCCAAATGTTCCAAGGAATTTTACATAGTATTTCACGAAAAATTATTAAACATTATCATGTTTATTTCGATAATTTGTTCACTAGTCCGGATTTACTTGTCCATTGAGAAAACATTGGCGTTCGGGCTACCGGTACCGTGCGGGACAATAGGATCGCGGTGGAAAATGATGAAAGATCAGAGAGGGACCTATAAAGTGCTGCAGATAAAAACAGTGGGTTCAATTATATATTGCATTTTTACAATATAATAAGTACAGTATAATAAAACAGTATAATAAGTTTTTATGTGGAGTTGACCTTCCTGATCAAAGATGAAATAGTATTCAACCTACCATACGATAAAAAAATACACGTGGTGCATTTTTCAGAGAATTATCCAATCATCGCTAACAAATGCACCAATTCTAAATAATTCATAAGAGAGAAATAATCAGCAGCAAAGATTTCGCAATGCTTATTGTCAAAAATTCTTTTTCAAATACAGAAAGTCGAAATTATAAATCTTATGTAGTCGACAAAAGACAGCATCAAAGATACTGCTCAAATAAAATGTGCAAAATTAGAACTAGAAATTTTTGCAAAAACTGCAGTGAATATTACTGTGACAAATGTTTAAAAGAATCAAACCATTTATAAAATATGTATAACAAATTAGATTGCAGAAAGAGCCCAAAATTGAATAAAATTATACAACAAAATTAAAAAATTACAAGAACGAAAAAAATGAGAAAATAAAATAAATGCAAAAAAAATGTTTAAATTACAAAAATGAAACAAACATTCAAAAATTACAGAAATTAAAAAAAAAAGTAAAAATTAGAAAAAAAAATTAGAAAAAACCGGGAAATACATGAACGGCAAAGAAGTGATATATTTCTTTATATTTTGTTCATAACTACAAGTTGCACTTTTTCCTTGTTGACCGATGAATGATGGAAATGAACAGGAACAAAATTGTTGAAATATCCATGGTTCTAGTTGTATCGTTGCTTGTAAAAAAATTCATAATTTTTTTGCTCGAAAACAGAGGGATTTAGAAGAAAATATCAAAAGACATTTTTTCTTGGTCATTTCACATTATATATGACAAACTTTTTTTATTTGCAAAGTCTACGGCTACGGCCATTTTGGAACCGCCATTTTGAAATACGAAAATGTAACCGTAGATTCGTAATTAGCGACCCGAAATATATACGGATACTGTAAATCACAAAAATCCTTGATTATTTATACTTTGCATCCGGCCTTTTTAGAGCCGCCATTTTTAATTTATCAACACGAACTTCAAATTCGTAATCATCGGCCTCAACAGCCCCTGAGTAGTTTTGTATAATAGAATCGCATTTCGACTTGATTTAGTCCGATTTTGAAGAATGTACAAAATTTTCGTCATATCGACCGCCATTTTGATAATAAGACAATGAGTAAAAAAAATTGTTACGACAGATTCTTTTTGTAGATACAGTGAGTGTACGTTTGTGACAAATTTTGAGTTAATGGAAATCAGTTTTGACAATAAAATCTGCGGAAAGCAAACAAAAATACGCAAAACAATCGTGGATTTTTATAAAATTTTCTAAAAGCCATTCGAAAAAGCGACCTTCAAAAAGATAAATCCATGTAGGTCGGCGTCAGATTTAGGATTGCGACTAAAAATTCCTGAAGAATTTTTTAGGATGTTTTATGTAAATAATTCTTTTGTAATAAGTTACTACTTGTAAATGTTTATATGAAAATGTACTTAAACACGCAATCATTGAAACCTTGCATTTCCCGATACATTATTGATTATTATACTTATATTACACGGAAAGAAATTTTAAGTCAATGCAACAGCATTTTGGGAAGTAGTGGTTACCCCACAGATTCTGACGAATTTCAAATGACGGTTAAAATTCGAATCGTTAAAAAGAAATTTTTTATAAATAGATCGAATTTGAGTGCACCTTTGAGAATATTTATTCATAATTTCTAGACGATATAGTTATTAATAATTATTTGTAATGATCTATAAACGTTCTTGAAACGGAAAAACTTGGTACTTCTTTGATTCTAACGCTTCCGTATCAAAAATAGTGCAAGATACACTAAAAATGCGCTGGACCCTTTTTATAGAGCACATAATTTCATAAAAAAAGTCAGCGGTTGCCCTAGTCTAAAGTTAATAGATTATCCGTGAATAACGCTGGAATTTTGTCTTACAAGTTAATTATGAATATTTTAGAATTTGTGTAAAATATGATGCAGATTCCATCGTTGCTCGTGGCCAAGCTATTAACAATTGCGCAGGTGGTACGTATACTTATAACATGCACTCCATACAGAAGGAGGGGCTTTTATACAGCACAACTCGTACATTCATAACTTACGAGAATGCTTGTGTATGATAATATGCAGAGTGCATGTTTTGAGCATAGCCCTTGATGCACCACCATGCGGTGGGCGCTCGCAACAGAACTGTCGCCGACTGACTGTTCAAGATGTCCGTACATACCATGTTTCATGAATTTGTTCAGAAAGAATACTTTATGACTACTTTTATTGTAACTGTGAAACACTTTTACGCGTTTCAAAATGCATGAACATTTTTATAAAGATTACTTCCCGACTATTTTTGGAATACTTTAAGAATGATTTGTTGCGGACATTCGAGATTACTTAAAGAATTCTATATTTCAAAAGTGTGCTTATTAGGGAAGCATATGCAATAAATATAAACTATATCGAACACCTAAAATATTTTCTGAAAAAAAGGACAAAGGACAGGTAATATTCCCCCGCGTTCATGACAATTACTAGTCTATTTGCAGGTCGGCTCTCGGGTGGAGAGGTACAGGACAAAGACAGAACAGTACATGACAGAACTAGGCAGATACACACACAACACCCACCCAGAGCCAGTCCCCCCTACCCCAATATTGGTACCACCAGCAGATTCGGCGCTCTGTGCCATAGTGAGTACGACGCGGGGCTTATCCCGTCTTTAGCCGAGATAAGACCCACGACGTACCGACCGCGGATAAGACGCTGACGGTACCGATAACTGCCGACGGGGGTCGGCTCCGGTCCCAAATTCGTACCTTCGCCCAGCAAGGTTCCCCGGTTATTCCACACTGGACATAAGCAGAGAAAATTGCACGGACGGGGATTCGAACACGGGACCTTCGCGACGTTCAGTTCGGGCGGACTAAGACTGACGCGCCGACGTATATTTTCTGAAAATGAATGGTTTATAGTACTTGGTTAAGAATCTTATTCTATAATGTAAGATAACTAACAACTTAATATTGGTATGCAGTGATGTGGGAAAACATTGTTTATATACAACGAAGAATAACACGAAAGCAATTGTTAAACGCTAAAGGGAATAAATTCAGTATGTATATTATCTCTTTCATTTTACGCTTGCTATATTTATATTGTAGTAAACTATTATCTGTACCTTTGGTAATAATTTTCTGTTGGAAAATTTGGCATATCGTCCTACACACCTGCTCAGCTGTACATAAATGTCACAAAGTAATTCCACAGGATAATCATTTGTTACTTTAACAGTATATAGTAAAGAAGTTTCGAGTTCACACCTATCTACTATTACTTTATCTACTTCATCAATTCTTGTTTGATTATAATCACTGTCAATTGCAAATGACAAATCATCATCTATACTTTCCCGTCTCAGCGGAGAGCTTCTTCCATTCTTGTGAAACATTCTACCATTATTTAATGTAAGAGATACGTCCAAGATTTCATTTTCACGTAGGTGCTTTGGTATAACCTTATCAGGCTGATGTTCTTGTTCCTTCGGTAGTTCGTTTTGTGAATCTATTTCAGAATCTGTATTATCATAAATTGGAACATGTCCATTAAGAACATTGCTTGCCTCAGTTTCGAAATCTTGAAATTTTTGCAGATCTATACTTTCTACATTAGATTTACTACCACATATATTCACTTGGCTTTCAAAAGTAATCTTTTTCTTTTTGTGCATCTTCTTTACATAGCCTCGAGCCCATGCAGGTATACGACGCTTTCTTGAACTCGTAAATTTTTTCCCATTTATAATAATGCTGTTGTGGATAACATCCTTTTTGTCCTTGTCGCTTGACACAGTTAAGGGATTTTTTGTCAAGTCTCTCCTACTGCTAGGTAAAACATGAATTAATTTACGATTCTTCGATATTTCTCTGCAGTTATCTTCAAAATCTGAATCCAATTCAGCTTTAATCCGTGCATAGGCGTTGTCACGGAGAGAGCAGGCACGATGTCTTATTAACTTATCGGCTGGATCTCTGTGAAAAGAAAAATAAATTTCATGTTATATTGAATCTACAGTTTGTTAATTTTATATACATATTTGTCTACATTATTTTAAATCAATAAAGGTTAATCGAGAAAATGTCTTATCACATGGGACAATAAGATTATCTAATAATTCGAGTATATACTATATTCATGCATTACATACATAGGTCAGATTTACTTGCCAACTTTATGCCATCTATGGCTAATCGGGCAAGGCTTAGTCCTCATCCCACACAGGACGATACAAACAACTTAACAATCACAAATACTACATATAATCGTCACTAACATATTGAACACTGTATTTGATATTAATAACTTATTTATTAAGATATTCAAATACAGTTTGGATATTATTTTAATAAGAGCACGCGATGTAGTCGGTAAGACGGCCAATACATAAGAGAATTGAGGAACGCACAAAAACTAGGGAGAACGAGGTAAACAGTGTTGCCAACTTAAGTCTATACATATTACACTCGTCCATTCTAACTTAAAAAAAACTTCTTGTTCTTATCATAAGTTCAATCTATCTGGTTTTTTAATTATACGTTTAGGTCTTTCGCCGACTATAATTTTAGGATTAGGAGATACATCTTTAAATACAGACAGATGAAAATTAACTTAACATTAGATGCGCTTGGATGAATTTCGCTATTTCGTACATCACTACCAAGATCTTTCACATTATTATCAATAACGGCTGCATGAACATTAGTTTTCGCATTAACAAATATTTTCGAATTATCTATATCGTTAGTAAAATTATCATCTGGTAAGATGATCGCTGTGTCACAACCCGCAAGATCTGTCTTATTTGTCATTCGTAAATCTGATATTCTATCATACATAGAATCGAAGAAATCCCTACTTTTACTATTTGGTCCGTTAGAGACGGTAGGTAGTGCAGTCACGTTTTTCTTCGCTCCGTATTTATTTGTGAATTTTATTCCTAAAACCATCTTGTGGGAGTCTAACTTTTCAGTACTGCCTTTCCGGAACGACTCGTATTCGACTTATTGAGTGCCACACTATCTCCGAGTCTATTTTTCCGGAAGAAAACGAGCCTTTTTGGGATATCTTATCTATTGGAGTGACCGTTACTAATTTTTCGACCTGTGACACATGGGCTGTGACGTCAATTTTTCTCCAGGGGCGTACTATCCACTAAATAGGATTCGATAGTGAGTATACTTCTTCGGGCCCGCCTTGAGAATAAGATTCTGCTCGAGAAAAGGATGCGTCGGATTTTTCTTAGTTATATATACAGCATGTGTCAGTTAACCTGGCCGTTAAATTATGAAAAATTGAGTCGTTCGCGCACGAACACATAGATGCATCGGAGATTGCTGATTGTTTGTTCGTTTTCCGTGTTGCACCACTGTGACAACAAGCCGTCGTGACACCTCGGGCACGCTTTTGCTTTTACTTCCATCAAATTTGCAGTAACTGATATTAGGTCTCGGAACTATATCATTGTCACCAAGAAAAGTTAAAATCTTGTAGCCGCGTGACGCGAATTTTTGCTTGTCAATTTGACATACGTCCATTTGTAGCGTCGCCTATATCGAATTAGCAGTTACTGTATTTATATGTCGGAAAACGTCACTTCTGACTGTCAGCCCGACGTGATTGACACGCCTCAACCAACATCAGTTAACAGGAGGGAGGAGCAATCCGTGATTTCCACCCACCCGTCCCCCATCTACGGTCGCCCTTCTAAGGCGAAACGGTGGAAAGATCTCCGTACAAGCAGCACTAGCTCGTTCGACGACTACCTAATCGTCGAACGAAAACGAAAAAGTGTCGAACGACGCGGATTTATTGAAACTCCCCCCGCCACGGCGCTCGCGGACGCAGTCCCAGTCGGAAATTTACAGCTCTTCGACTGATATAAACATTGCAGGAGATATGGCTTCGGACACCACGCTTTTTCAAATGCAGCAGGCTATACAAGCGTCAATAGCCACCTCAACCTTGACACTGCAAACCGAAATCGGGGGCTGCAAAGCGGACATTGCCCAAGTAAAGGAGACTCTACATGAAATTAGAAACGAGTTCGCCAATAAGATTTTAATGTTGGACAAAAAAGTAGAAAATTGCGAAATGTCTTTAAAAAAGTTGGCGGACAAAGTCGAACTCCAAGATAAGATCTTAAAGCGCAAAAATATAATCATTTCGGGCTTAGATATAAACACAAATTCTTTAAAAGAGGACGTAGAGAAATTCATTCTAACGAAATTTAACCTGAAAAACTCGGTCGCTAGTGCCAGAATGGTTAAAAAAAATCCTCCAGTGGTACTGGCAGAATTCATTTCTGAAGATATGAAGCGCTCTATTTTTTAAGCAAAAAAACAGGGCTAGCTAATACAAAAATTTTCATTTCGCATGATCTTACGGACCGTGACCGTCTCATTGCGTATAAAACCAGAGCAGCCCGTAGGATGGCGACGTTGAAAGGTCAATCTTTCGTAAGGAAGGCGTATACAATCGCCATTAACAACAAATGGTATAAATGGTCAGACGATGACCAGGACTTTACGATTCAGATCAAGGAATCAGTTCCGCCCGCAAACATCAATTGTAACACGCTGGTTACAGTGCCCTCTATTGTGGCCGCCTAGTCGGTAGTTTGAGGCCGGTAACATATCGACCACCCGGTCGGTATGTTATCCGAAACCCGCCGTCGATAATTGTCGGTTCATGAAGTTTAGGAACGGCCCACAGGGAAGCGCCGCGATGCCGCGAACGATGGTTATCTAGTCAGTATTGTCTGGAGCGCGAGTGCGAGCAGACCTTTTTTGAGAGAGAATTTCACGCGACTGTTATAGTTTTAAATTCTGCGAGACCGAGACCGCGACGCGAGGGCAATTCCCCGCCATTGCCAAGTAAATCTCGGGCGATTCGTCAAGGTCAACCGCAAGACCTGCTTAAAGGAATCCTGGGCCTGTCCAGAGACCCACGTTGTCCCTGCGAGGACCAATTGCGCCCTGGACGAGACGGAGAATGAGAGAGAGAGAGAGAGAGAGAGAGAGAGTGCGAGGAAAAGACGTCATTCCGGAAGCCAAGATTTGTAAGTGGTTCGTGGGCTGAGTCGACGTAAGGAATAATAATTAATTGTATCTTGTAATTAATATTGTTTCCCTTTATTGTTCCCTGGATTGCATGCGTCCAAATCCCCAGCGTCGCCGATAAGACGAGGTGTAGTGCGTGGCACCTTAGCGCGTCAAAGTTCGTGTTCCTCACCTTTCAGGCGCGGCAGGAGGCGAGAAGTCGTCCCCCTCTGGGACATTAAATTGTTTGGACGGGCGAACGACGTCGTCGGGCCTCTACCTGGCGCAACGTCCACGAAGACGTTAAAGTCTCCACCTGAGACGGTAGCCGGCCCCGAGACGACGGCGGTAAAACGCCGAAATAAGTAATACCGGAAAACGGCATTACACAGTAGTCAACAAACCAGCCTGGCATTTCTTCAACGTCATTCACCTACGCAGTCTTTTTAATTAGATCCCGTCTTCTATCTCGTCCCTCCACCTCTTCAAGCTCTGTCTCTGCAAGACCGGCAAATTCAACGAACACTCACTGCTCATCATCTAATGCATTAAAAATAGCTTTTTGGAATGCGCGCGGACTTTATAATATAGCCAACAGTACATTTTATTCTGCGTTCAATATATTCAATTTTTCTGAAACCTGGCGCGATAATATGGAGCGCGTTAATCACCTAGAATCTGGCTCTTTAATGATTTTTTCTCCGGCTGTTCGT
This sequence comes from Trichopria drosophilae, assembly GCA_030407085.1. Taxonomy (NCBI): domain Eukaryota; kingdom Metazoa; phylum Arthropoda; class Insecta; order Hymenoptera; family Diapriidae; genus Trichopria; species Trichopria drosophilae. The sequence continues at coordinate 104,497,382 of CM059582.1, forward strand.
CCGACCAATTGTGGCCGATGCAGTGGAGGCCTGCTTGCATTAATTAATAAAGACTTTTTTCATACGATTATTGATATTTCTCCCAAATGGAGTTTTTACCAAGTAAATACTTTTCCAGTTAAACTAGTTATTGGTTCTTTTTACTTTCCACCTCTTTTCCGACATAATTAATGATCTTTCCATACTGAAAACTTTAATCGACTCATTGAAGGCCCAGTTTCTTGACTCCATGTTTGTTCTTGCTGGTGATTTTAATTGCAGAATTGGCTCTTCAGATAATTATTAAGATCCATATATTTTTGAAAATTCTGCGGTTATGGTAACAAGAAAATCACATGATGAAGTGCGTAATAGGCGCGGTTCCCTTTTATCTGAATTTATGTGTACAAACAATTTCATAGTCTTAAACGGTCGAACTTCGGGCGATAGCTCAGCGCATTTTACTTTTCTGGGAAATAGAGGTTTCAGTGCCGTAGACCTCGTCTGGGTATCACAAGCATATCTGCCATTTGTACTTAACTTTAATACGGGAGACGATCTCCATGACTCTGACCATCTTCCGATATGATTGTATTTACTTTTACAAACCGAGCGCTCTATTGTTACGGAGTCTTCTCAGCTAATGAATATGCCAAAGTCAAAATTTACGAGATCGAATGACGGGATATCCGAATTTGTTAATTTATTACGACTTGCGAATGTCCAGATAAACTCACCGGACACCCACTCTGTTAATTTCCTGTATGAATCCTTTTGCGAAATTTTTCGAAGCTGTGCCATAAAAGCCAATATCTTAGTAGTGCGATCAAATATCACGAATAGATCTAAGCGTGTGTCAAAACCTTGGTTCGACAAAGAATGTATTTGCGCCAAGAAAAAGTTTAAAGTAGCTGTAAAAAAAATGAAATCGGGTCACTATAGTCGTTCCTTAGTTCTTAATTTTAGGGCTGCAAAAGAAAGAATACTTAGACATAATTAGTTGTAAGAAGCGTGCATATATTGTGGATATGGCAAACAAATTTGCGGCAGTACACAATCCAGCGGATTATTGGAGTGCGGTGCGTATTTATCGAAAAAGGCCCAGGGCTGAATCGTTGGTTTCGGATGACGCCTGGAGATCGCACTTTTCAACTGTTTTTCCTCGGATAAATGACTTACCAGAAAACGTCTCTGGATCCTGCGATCCATTACTGGACTCTCAAATCTGTATGAGAAAATTAACGGACACCTATAAGAGTTATTTTAGGTGTCTTACCTCCCATTCGGGTTCACAACACCCCCCCCCCCCCCCCACGGGGGATGGGGCCAAATTTGAGTGATGCGCCAGCACCGCTGGTTGTGCACATTTAAAAAAATAATACAACAATACAGCTCCCAAAATTATTAGCAACAAGCTGCCTGCCTTGATGCTTCTGTTGGTTCAGAGAACCTTTCAAGCGTTGCCACGGCCCGCAAGAATCCAACCTCTATTTGCGGATGACTATAAGGTGGACACGGCACGCCGAAGCGCTCCCCCGTGTGGAACCCACCTGGTAGGGGCTTGACACCGCACCCCAGCTCCCCAGTACGGTGGGTATCTCGAATCGTTTTACGATCAGGCATTCGGCGGTAACAGACCAACCGAACGATCGGGTCCGTGAGGTCATCAATTCTCAAAACTTGCTAAGAGAAGCGGATCTTTCAAAAGCATTGCTCCTCTTCGAGTTCGGGCACTTCGACCCCTCCCTCTTCCTTGCGGACGGAGTTACCCGCTCCGCTCTTTTCCACAAGTCCCCTACGGGGAGAATTAACGGACAGTGTAAGGTTTGTGTAAGGTTTCTCAAAGTTGGAAAAGCCGTAGGTCCAGACGGATTACCGGCCGAACTTTTTAAGTTTTTAAACCCTTTTTGGCTCTCTCACGTTTTGAACTCCTTTAACACGATTCTCTCATCCGAAACATTTCCTACTGATTGGACACGGGCGACATTACTTATGCTATATAAGAAGGGACCACGAGAAGACCCCGCCAATTACAGGATGATTGCGATCTCCAATGCCCTCTCCAAAATATTTTCGCAAATTTTGTACAAGCGTCTGACCGACTGGGCCACCCATTGTGTTATCTTGCCTGAGGAACAAGCCGGGTTTCGTAGCGGCAGGAGTACAGAGGATAACATCTTTTCACTTCTTGCCACAATTCAAATTTCAATTCGACGACCAAAATCAAAACTCTATAGCCTTTTTGTGGACTTTAGGCGAGCTTTCGACTCTGTCCCACATGCGTTGCTTTGGAGGAAATTGTATGAGTTGGGTATGAGCACGAAGTTCATTAGAGTACTGCGCTCTATGTATCAATCTGCCTCTGTCCTATTTCAATCAGTGAACGCGCCGCTAAGCGAGTATCAAATAACAGTAGGAGTTCTTCAGGGGGAAATTCTGAGCCCGCTTCTGTTTATTCTATATCTTTCGGACTTAACTACCTTTTTCAGGAGTAATGGCATACGTGGCATCGATATTTCGCACTCCCACGACCTACTACTGCTAATGTACGCTGACGATCTGACGATATTTGCGTATTCGCCGGCCGATTTGCAAAGAAAACTAACAATACTCGCTGAATACTGCTCTACAAATGCTCTCACAGTAAACATAGAAAAGACTAATGTATGCTTCAGAAGAGGCGGTCCTCTGGACTCATACTCTAAAGCTTTTTTTTTTACAAAGGCACTCCGGTGGAAGTAGTTAATCAGTACCGATACTTGGGCGTGATTTTTTCCGTTTCAGGTTTAGGTCTTCAACCGTGTGAAGACGCAATCTCCAGAACTAGCTCTGCAATTGCTTCTGTTATGTCAATAATAGTTGCTGCAAAATCTGACGCGTGCGATGCATTGCTAAAATTGTACAATGCTATAATTGTATCAATTCTTCTTTATGCCGCGCCAATATGGGCTCTTCGATATCTAAACAAACTGGAGTCTATACAAGTGGCCTTCTTCAAGAGGCTTTTCAATTTGCCAAAGAATACGCCCTCATACATGATCCGTTTAGAGCTCGGAATATTTCCAATCGCAGTAGAAATTTTTAATAAAGCTATGAGATGGGTAATTAGATTATTAAAAATGCCTAATTCCAGATGGCCCAAAATTCTCTTTTTAAGACTTACTGAGTTGACTTAGACTCCCTCTCAGTGTAATTCTGCAAACTGGGTTGTGGACCTAAAGACCATTTCTGACAGTCTTGGGGCAACGGACCTTTGGGAGAATTTAAATGCAGACTTCTTGGAACGTTTAAGACCTTCGATCGCAGCTAAATTCGCTGTAGTGTGTAGAAACAAAGATCTCGCCAGCTATTTTACTTCAAATTCTCCCCAAATGCCTATTTATCGTCTTTATACTACTCTATTTTCACTTTATACCCTAAGCGCTTGTCCGTGGACTGTCTGAGAATCAAGCGTCAGATTCGCCTTGCCACCATATACTCTCGCTCGATATTAATTGGAAACTGCAGATATACCTACGATCCGACGGTTATTTGCTCATTGTGTAATTCGAATTCACTAGATGACCTAAAGCATATTCTTCTAGAATGTCCAACTATCAAATTTGTACATGATACTTTTTTTCTAGAGGTCCGATCGGAGTCACTAGCTATTGAGGAAAAATTTATCGATCTATTGTATGGAAGCGACGTACACTCTGCGAAACAATTGTACTTTTATGCGAAAACGTGCTTTGAGCGAAGACATTTTATGTTAGACAATTAAAACTATAAGGCTTATTCAGACACTTCAGTGTCCTATTTTTATGGTACGATTTATTGTATAGCTATTTACCCCGTTTCGTTTGATTATGTACTACGGCAACCAATGCAATCTATTATGTAACCTCTGTATTACAATGTATTTATGTATACGATTTTCGGAACTCATTCTCTGTAGGAAAATACTTCCTTATATATGAGTAATAAATCTATCTATCTATCTACTATTTGGTCAATATGTCGTTTCCAAACTAAATTATCGGTTTCTAAACAACATAAATAATTTCTAGGACCTAAACATTTAGTTAATTTTGCTTTTGCCCAACTTGGCTTATTTACTAATCTATAGTCCCGTACATATACTTTTTCTCCTAATTCTAAGTACAGTTCTCTCTTCCCCACATAGTATTTTTCCTGTCGGTCGTTAACAATCTCTCTTTTATTCTCGCGCAACAAATCAAATCGTGTTCGTAAAGATCTACTGAACATTAATTTTGATAGGGTTTCAACAGTGGAACAATGAGGCATGTTTCGATAGGCAAATAAATATCTTGATATTAGTATAGAAAAACTAATATTATTATTTTTAGGATCGGACAACGCTTTTTTAAACCATTCTTAAAAGATTTAACAGCGTTTTCGGCTGCTCCATTGCTCGAGGGATGGAAAGGTGCACTTGTTTCAAATCAAATACCGTTCATTTCACAAAAGTTCGAAATTCACTTGAGTCAAATTGTCTACCGTTATCCGAGAAAACTTTTTTAGGCAGACCAAATCATTAAGCATTTATTCTATTCATTTCATAGATTTCTGGCCATTTGGAAAAGGAATCAGTAATCATTGAAAAATTCTTACCTCTCCAAGGACCTAAAAAATCTTATGAATCCTATACCGAACTCATTGAATTTGATCAAAGTTGCTTTATTCGGATTGCTTGAATTACTTCGACATACCTCACAACTTTTTACTCATTTTTCGATTTCGCTATCGAGATTTGGCCACCAAAAAAATTGTCTCGCAAGTGCCTTCATGTTACAAACACCCATGTGGGTACCATGTAATTCGTCTAGTAATTCCTTTCGCAGTTTTTCATGAATTATTACGCGATATCCCTAAAGAAGGATTCCGTTTTCGGTACTCTGCTCATTCGCACGCCGACGATAAGATTTCAACATTTCATCTCCATGCGCTGGCCACTCTTTTTGCGTATAATAAAATACTTTTAATTCTTAATAATTTAATACTTAATTCCTTTTTAAGTAAATTAACGGGAAATCTTTCTTCTGTCATAAAATTAAAATATTCATATTCATCATCGACTGAATCGAGCTTTTTTAAAGGTAGTCTGGAAAGCCCATCAGCTCCAGAATGATCTACACCTTTAATATGCTGAAATTTGTATTTAAATCCGCGTAAAAAAAGTGTCCAACGCTGCAGTCGTCCTGCTGCCATTTGCGGAATGCCTTTTCTCTCTCCAAAGAGTGCTAATAAAGGTTTATGATCCGTCTGCAAAATAAATTCGATACCCAACAAATACTGGTAAAATTTACTGACGGCTCAGAAAAACGCTAATGCTTCTTTATGAATAGCTGCATAGTTTCTTTCAGCCTTACTTAGCGTTCTTGAAGCATAACTAATTGGTTTTTCGGAACCACCCTGATATGTATGGACAAGCACCGCTCCATCATTAGACGCGTCACATTCTAATTTAACCGGTAACATGTGGTCAAAATGTACGAAATTTCTTTCTGAGATAAGTTTCTGTTTAATATCATTAAAAGATTTTTCACTATGAAACATGGGTTCCAATTTAATGGACAGTTTAGGAATAAATTTACCGTAGTAATTCACCATACCTAAAAAAGCTTTTAGTTGAGTGACACTTTGAGGCCTAGGTGATTCGAGCATTGCTTTAACCTTATCTGGATCTTTATGCAAACCTGTTTGATCTATAATATGTCCTAAATATTTAATTTCTGTTTGTATAAATACGCATTTTTTAAAATTAAGTTTCAATCCAGCCAATCTAATTTTTTCTAATAAACATTTTAAATTTTGCATATGTTCCTTTAAATCTTTATAAGTAATAATAATATCGTCTAAAAAGTTATGAACTCTATCGATTCCATGCAAAACTTTTTCACTGGTCTTTTGAAAAATAGGACAAGCAGGTTACCATAAGGCAAACGATTCATCAAATAGATACCTCGAAGTATACTTCAAGCCAACAGCTTTATGATATCCTTAGTAACTTCAAGTTGGTTATAGGCATGAAATAGATCTAGGAACCGCAAATTTAAAAAATCCACCAGCATAACTTTTAAGTATAACTATCGCGTCCACGATTCTGATACATTTTAAGCCATTTGAAATCCGATATCCGGGACAGAAGTTGAATTTAAAAAAAAGTTTCCCTGAAAAATTGTATTTTTTATTTATTTATGCAAAAATTATAAATAAATGGAAATTTTAGACATATTTTCACTGCACCATTGAAAAGAGCGACCTCGAAAATAGTAGGATATGTTTCTTTCAAATTTTTTTAATTTCGGTTTTATTACGAAATTCTGTATTGAAATTGGATCCTGAAAAATGTCCTTTCTTACGTTAATGGGTTAAGTCTAATATATTACAGTCGGCGGCAAGTTAGTGGGTGGCCTATGCCGTGGCAGGCGCATCGCAAACATTGCCTTATTTTCATTCAAGACAATATTTACAAAGCGTCGACCACGGAAAAACCATTCACGGTGTCGATAACTACTGACTGATGTCGGTAGCAGTTCCAAATTCGTACCTTCGTCCAGCAAGGTTTCCTATGAATTATCCGTAATGGGAATAAACAAAAAAGTTGCCGGACGGGGATTCTAACTCACGACCTAAGGAACGTTCAGTTTACGAGGATGCTAACCACTTAACCATCGTGTTCCCTTAGAATATGTACCATATATAATTGGCACCGTGAACTACTTACTCGGTGGACAAGGCCATAACGAACGTTATGTCTGACGTTGTAAGAAAGTAAACTGACAATTTTGTTAGAGAGTGAACGGTGTTAAATAGACCACTCGAACATGTTAATTAGTTACCTATCACATTTCAATATAGACCTGCAAAACTATAGATCCTGTCGAAAAAATGTTAAATGTAAGAGTTACAGGAATTGAAACACTAACAATTTTTCCATCATTTTTTGCATAACCGGAATATTCCCATAAAATTGGGAAGATTTATGTCATTTTTTAATTTTGTTATCCCCCAAAAATAAGTTTTTAACGAAATTAGGTCCAAACTTTGCACGTCTCAAAGTACTCTCGAAGCGAGTACCAGTTGTTAGACTTTGCTAAGTGTTGATAGTAAAATTCTTCCTTCGTGATTCAGAAGTGAGCAAGTTTAACTCATTGTTCGGGATGCGACAGATTATAAATAAAGCAAATACCTGCATTAAACGTTCCTTTAGTCCTAAGTATTTGTTGCTATGTAACTGTTTACGTTATTTGTGTCATGATGATAACATTGTATGCGATACAATAATTCAAAGTAAGATAAGATCAATGAGGAACTAAGTTTTTTTTTTTTTTTTTAAAGGTAAGGAAGCACAATTATTAAGTAGTTGACGCAATGTGGAAAAAACTGGGTTAGGTTTCCTGATAATATTATTATCTTCATCTTTTGTTTAGATTCTATTAACCACAATTCCGAAATACTTCACTTATTTGACCCAAGGTATGTTCCAAATTTTTCCTGATATCGTTTATCACCAGAGGTCATTTTCGCTACGGCCTCATCGAATTCTGAAACACAGCATTTAAGAAAAATTTGAGTGTCATCGGCAAATGTCATGTGGTTAGAATCCTGGAAAATTACTGACAAATCATTCATGAAAATTGAAAACAACAGAAGTCCTAATACAGGACCTTGGGCAATCCGACTGGCTTACGCGATGATTTCTTTCAAGTCGATTCAGTTACATTAATGCTCAAATGGCCAAAGTTTTAACGTCAACTTCAAGCCCGTGCCTTTCAATTATAACTGTTACGACCTACGTAACAGACTTAGATTAGCTATTTTCGAAATGTAATTGCAGATTCCGCTTATTGTAAACCAGCATTAATGAACATTCTTTATAAGCTGGCACTTAACACATGATGCACAAATACGTTTTTATTTTTTAATTTCACAGATCTCTTATGTTTGATTTCATTATTCGAAACGAGAAGAACTAGGCATTTGTCCATAAATCTTAGGGCCACATCTCCGGACATTTCGACGCCGATCTTTCCCAGCTTCTAAAATTTCCACGAAGTGCTTCTGATTATCAGACAATGTGAACATCTGGTTTTTCATTCGTATCCGCGTCGGACTCATCAGAAGGAATCTAGTTCTCACGTACACCTTATCACATTCTAAACTACGAACCTTTATTTTCACGCCCACTCCCAAAATACCAGTATTTCGTCACCGATTCAACTACTAAAATTTCCACGTGGGACAATGTCTACACACCAACACGTAAAGAGACAAAAAAGAAGATTTTTCTCGAGCAGAGCAGGCAGTACTCTTTCAGCAACGGTGTCTGATAGATCGCGCCTCAACACGAAGTCATCGGATATATAGTCAGTACTCTTTCAGCAGCGGTCTCAGGCAGATCGCAACACAACCCGAAGTCATCGGACATACATAATAAAGTCAATACTCCTCGGGAAGCGGCATCGGATGGACCTCGAGTATCAGCCTCACATAGTACGTCAGTACTCGTTCACCACCAGTCATCGGACTTTAGTGCAAAATTCGGCGGATAGTCACCATCAACGGCCGACATTGAGATGCGTCGTAGCTGCCGATTAATTTGTCGTTGAACCCGATAGGCACGTAGTAAGTAATCCGTTTTATGTTTATCAATTATTCCGTAATTAACATTCCTTAATTCCACCCTCCCCACAAGAGGTGATAATTAATCATAAATGCCTCATTTTTATTTTTATATTTTGTCATTTTTACTGAGTTGAATGTTTAAATTACCTTTTAATTTATGTCTCTTTATTTTAAAGAAAAGAAACAAGACTTTAGGGAAAATATTTTTTGTTATTAGTCATACTAGTGACTCGATTCGGCGTCGTTCTTTGAACGAAAAGCCGATCGAGCCACAAGCATCAATAAGAACTGATAGGTTTATATTCAGTAATATTATTATGTTCTTTTATTTTGTTCTTTGTCTTTTAAATTCATTAAACACTCTGGAATATTTAATTTCTTTAAAAGTACGTGTCAAGTTTTAACTATTAATTCTCATTTTGAATTTGAACTGAAAATATTGAACAATTCCGATTTTCAAAATTTTATCTTTTCTATCCGATTTATTTCATTTATACGTCTTTATTTTTATTGTCTAATAGTCATTTATCCACATATTACTTTTTATTTTAATTACATGTTTTATAATTCTTGACTTTGTTTGGTTTAAACAAATAGTTATTGTTATTTAAACTACAAATTAATAACACCCGTATTCACTTTTCTGTTTCTAAGGAAAAGACACATTGAAGTTGCACACCGGAGAATCTTCGAATGATTCACATCCCTAATTTCTTTCAATCCTCCCTTATTTTTGTCCTTCAGAAAACATTCTAAATAAATGCAATTCTTTACTTTGAATTTGAATTTTATTTAAATCCAACCTTTATTCTTTCGCATTAGCAGCAGCCCCCACAAATTTTTTGAAGTCAGAATCGACTCTTCCAGTCGATTCCGTCTTTTCGTGGTTGTGTTAAGGTGACTTTATTTGCAAACATTTTTGCAAAACGCGTCCCCTCCGGCCATAATAAGTGGTGACAGCGGTATTCGTGGGAAAACTGTTAATGCAAAAGAAGGAATAAAGGGCAAGCAAATTTAAACAAACAAAAAATTATATTATGTAACACCCCCGAAAATTGATTATTTTCTGTTTTATTTTCTCTTTGACTCCTATCGAAATTTATCTACAATATCTGTTCCGAAAAGAGATACGGTTAGGTGAAAAAAGAAGCTCACACAAATTGAAGCACAAGTGCGAGTCGTATTAATGACACCTTATTCCTTGTTTCCAAAAAACAATTAGAATACCAAGTGCCGCAACTTAGTCAATTTAACCGATATACAAAATACGGAGAAATAACCGAGCGGAAGACTAACACGCGACTCGACTTTTCCGGAAAAGCCGCGGAATAAATAATACGACGCTAATAACAATTTAACCGCGAATCGCGAGCCAATGGATACTCGAGAAGCTTCCAGCGGGTACAATACGCAACAATATCTATTCCATAATCTTAATGTCATCAAATTTAATATTTAAGGAACGAATACCCTGCGATAGTGGAATAGGAAATGCCACATTCTTTATATAAAGGATAAAGAAAAGAAATTATCCCCCGCTTTAATGATATTTTTATTGCCTATTCGCTGGTCGGCTCTCGGGTGGATAGGTCGGACAGACAATCAAAGACATTTACAAGATCATACATGACAGTACAAGGCAATACCCACACAGAGCCAGTCCCCCCATCACTGCGCCCCGTAGAGCGTATTGACCCCTCTCTATCGGATTTGCACGGGGACTGGGAAAACTACGGAAAACCCAGACACATACAGTCGACGAACTACTTTATCATCAGGGGTTACCCTCTTCTCCCACTCAGCAATAGGCTTGCTATCTTTGCCGTAGTAGGCGCAACGCTCGTTTTTTTATTTTAATAGTAACCCTTCCAAGTATGGATCCCTAATCAGGATGCTTTTACTTGAAAGAGCGACTGTGCGTCGCGCCGACCACAGGGCTATTGCTGTTGGTTCACATTCTTTACATAAATAATATCCATTATTTAAATTTTAGTATGTAATTAGAATAACTTTATTCATTTGTTTAATGTTTCGAGGATTAAGAAAAATCGCGTCATCACATTTCATTCCACCTTCGAATGACCGAACGACTCTTACCCCAAAAACCAAAATACATCGATCATCTAAAATCGGTATTGAGAAACAATTAATATTTAACGAACCGAGAATCGTTCGATTTACGATTAACATTTATTGAAAGTCTTCGTCATCAACTTCTCCTTATTCCCGTACATTAGTCTCATTCTCATTCTCGATCAACGCCTCGACCGAAAATTGCAAGATCGCAACAAGTTCATGCACCTTTCCATACGAACATGCATTTTATATCATTGCGACATACGAAACTCCGAAATCCTTTAACTTTACGCGTTCTATACTACAAATATCAAATATGAATGAAAGATTTACTACGAACGAAAATGCATACTCTGCAATCTTCTAGATCAGACAAATAATGTAGTATTAAGAAAGTTATTGTATAACATATCGGCTCTTCTTTATTATGTACCTCTTATACTATCAACATACAATATGCTAGAACCCGATCCTAATTCGCTCACACAAAACACACATACTCATACATTTTTATTTTGCTCTTAATGAACGAAGCGATACACTAAGATCAAATTACGCCTACTTCAATGATACAAATGGGCCCTGGAAACACCTCATCAATCATTACTCTATGATAACTATTACTCATCACAACACTCAACACAAACAATTTCGAATTATAGTCTACAACCATCAAAAACCTATATATCGGCTTCGTGGCTCAGGCGGTTAACGCACTGGACTACGAAGTCGTAGGTCGTGAGTTCGATCCCCGTCTGGTGAACAATTTTTCGATTTCGTTTTCAAGCAGCAGCTCGCTGTTGGTAAGACGAGCCACGTTGTTTGTGTTTACGTTTCGAAAGTATTGTTTATCTGGCGGAAATCGACTCGTGACCGCTGCTGTACTTGGTGTAGTTTTCTGCAGTCCTACATTTCACACACAAATGTGAAGTATGGCGCCATCTTGCTAAGTCGATCTGCAGCTCCCGCAAAAATGTTACGATTTACATATAATACAGCAACAATTCTGTAAAAAGGGCGATTCCGCCCATTAATTAATTAATAAAAAAAAAAATAATAATAACATCATAATTCTGAAATTACATCACCGTTTTCAAGATCTTTACGTATTACCAAAATCCAGGCCAATCAGAAAATTGGCCACTTCTCCAAGTTCAATAAAAATTGCATCAACCATATGACGTTCATCATATAATTTATAATGCAGGTCAGCATACAACTCACATGATCCTCCTCATATCACATTTCACAACATACGACACTTACACATACTAGCTTTTTAATATATATTACGAATTCCTTCCAAAGCCGCGATCTTTCTATATCGTTTTCCTTTACATTTTAATAAATACGATTTTATACTGAATTTCTCGTTAGCTATCTCATTTGCTTCCTGTTGGCGCGTGTATGATCCCTGTCTTTCCCAAAGTCGATAAATATCGTTGTTAGAACGCCGATGTATCGACACTCTGATTAAATTGTTGATTTGGTCAATAGGGGCCCCCACGGCGCCAGCGTGAAACACCAATCTAGTTTTGCGAATTTGAGGATGCGAGATGCATGCTAATTATGTTCAGTTCCATTCAAGACTTCCGATGACGCGAACCTGTTTCGCCCTCCCTATTAGTCAAACAAAATTAAGTGACGGAATTAAAATTATTCACTGTTTTAGTTTTCCTTTACTCGCAATTTACCGATTCTCAATCTTCGCCTAACCAGCCTGTATCCGAGTGCTTTGGGAAATCGTCCTGCGCGATTTCACCACGCAATTACATCGGAATAAACAAAACAGACATAATCCTCAGGTGAGTTTTAACTCTTCAACGGAGGCACGAATCCACGTAAAAATAAATATAAACATTGAATAATCTCTCTAGAGGTTATTGAACGGTCATCTTGATCAGAGTAGATTCTATATCCATTCTGGCCCGCCTCTGAAATCTATCCGACTTCAGGACGTTACAGGTGAATGGTGTCAGAAGTGGGATTTCTAAAAGACCAAATTTACACCTTCACAATTAACTGTGGTCTGTCCGTTGTTTTGCAGGAGCAATTTAAGAATTTTGATACATTATTACATAATCACATATATATTAATATCCCCAATATAAACGCATAATTTTAAGACTATCCTATATTATTAAATCCCTGACTTACTCGATATAGAGAAATTAACAATTATAAGAATATTTAGCTCCGCTAATAACTATTTAAAATGGATGAACAAGGAGCCCAAACCTTTAAACAAACCGTGAATCGTATTTTTGAAAATTCAATCGCCGATTATGTTAAAATGCAAGAAGCAGTGCGTAATATCCCTAATTTTAGTGGCACTTTTAATGTAAAATTTTGCGATTTCGAAGAAAAGGTAATGCAATATCATCATTTATTTGAGGGTGATGAAGCTGGAACATAATTATATAGCGATTGTTTTGGCAAAACTAGAAGATAAAGCGCGGCAATATTTAGAAAATGAAACTCCTGATTCGGTTGAAAGCCTAATCAAGTTTTGTATTTGTATTTATTACTCTCATATGGGGTACAACCTGAATGAGAGGCGAGTTCCGGTTTAGAGCGGAGTCTTAGATCGCCTACTATAAACTATATATATAAATTAAATTTGAAAATATAACATTGATAAGACGCAAAACGCAGAACGGAAAAAGAAAAACAGAGAAAGAAATGCATACTGTAATGGAGATTAGTCTCCTAGCAAGAAGGCTCTTCTCGCGTGTGTTGCTCTAACAAATTTATAAAGTGTCTTCGCGGAAAAAAGATCGGAGCCACATATTAAGACGCAAAAAAGGTTGCTCGCGTTACAACCTGGTACCTTGGCGGCGAAATCACGCCTGATTGGCGAAAGAACCGGGCATTCCGCAAAAATATGCCGTAACGAGTCAGATACATTCCAGTTGCACAGAGTACAAGGCGCTTGCGGATTATACATAAGCCGGCTACCGGAGACAGAGAGCGAATGCGCGAAGACTGTTGCCAGCCTTAGTTGAGCTTTCACTCTTAGACAGTCCAGAGACAGCCGCGGCGGGTATAGCGAGTACGACGAGTCAGTGAGCTGCCGATATATTGGCAGCTGTACATTATCCGAATTAAGATATCTTGCAAGATCTTTAGCTCTGGAGGATTCTGCAAGTTTGGCAGTGAAACGCGGGCCGGCGGCAGCCCAGTACTCGGGGGTAAAGCTGCCCCTCAAGGCAGCAGCCTCAGAATCGTCCAAGAGTGAAAGTAGTCACTGGTGACATCTATATATGCGCAGTTGTCACGGGTGACATTCATATATGCGCAGTAGTCACTGGTTTATTCTACGCATGCGCAGTAGTCACGGGTGACATCCATATATGCGCAGTAGTCACGGGTGGCATGCATATATGCGCAGTAGTCACTGGGACATCCATATATGCGCAGTAGTCACGGGTGACATCCATATATGCGCAGTAATCACGGGTGACATCTATATATGCGCAGTAGTCACTGGTGTATTCTACGCATGCGCAGTAGTCACGGGTGACATCCATATATGCGCAGTAGACACAGGCGGCATGCATATATGCGCAGTAGTCACTGGTGTATTTTACGCATGCGCAGTAGTCACGGGTGACATCTATATATCCGCAGTATTTACTTGTGTATTCTGCGCATGCGCAGTAGTTACGGGTGACATCCATATATGCGCAGTAGACACAGGCGGCATCCATATATGCGCAGTAGTCACTGGTGTATTCTACGCATGCGCAGTAGTGACTGGTGTATTCTACGCATGCGCAGTAGTCACAGGTGACATCGATATATGCGCAGTAGACACAGGCGGTATCCATATATGAGGAGCCAATTTCGGGGCTCTTCCGGAGATTCGCTAGCCAGCTCACTCAGACGGATAAGAAGAATTTTGGGCAGCCTGGAGTCGGGCTGTCTCAGGGTCTTTATTATCCACTTTATCGACCAGTTCAGTATTTCTACCGCGATCGGAGGGATACCTAGTTCTAGACGTATCAGATAAGCCGGGGTGTTTCTCGGCAAATGGAGAAGTCTTTTAAAAAAATCAGTTTGCACCGACTCCAGCTTGTCCAAGTATCGGAGTGCCCAAAACGGGGCCGCATACAATAACACCGAAATAACCATCGCTTTATATAGCTTCCAGTAAGCGTCCCAAGCATCCATTTTCGCTGAGTTTATTATTGCTAGGGTCGCAGCTACTGCCACCCGAGTTCGGGAAACGGCATCCTCAGTAGGCTGAAGGCCTGACGCTAAAGAGGAGAAGACTATACCCAGGAACCTATAGGTGCTTGTGACCTCGATTGGAGTATTATTGAATACAAAGTTTCTCGAGAACTTATCCAGAGGGCCGGCCCTTCTAAAACAAACAACTTTAGCTTGTTAATCTCACAGTAATCAGCTAGAATCCCAAGCTTAAGGCGAAG